>CM023490.1:34179536-34788799 GCA_013339685.2 Hyalomma asiaticum
TTGTTACGCAATCAACTTGCTCTGCTTAAGGTTCGCTGAGCGAACCGATTACGGACAAAATTACTGCCTGTCTTTTGCTATCTATTAACAAGCGTAATTGCAGAAACCAATACCTTTGATTGTCAAAGCCCGAACTTCTGACAGCCGAATATCATTCGATTGTAATTTGGCAAATGCTGTAAACGATCGCATTAAATCACGCGTTCCTAGCACCCACACATTCGAGGCGGTCGGGCATACGTGATTTCGTTATCTTTAATCCAGATGTACATGGCAAACACATCAAGGCAATATCACCGCGACCTATAAAGTCATGCTACGCATGGGTTAGTGCTCTTTCCTGCCAATTTTCATATTTACCAGGCGAACGAGACGAGGATTTTTGATTTTGTAATTACTTTATTCATTATGTACCTTCTTTTTTCTTCCGTGTATTAAGGGTTACTTTCGCACCACATGTATTAGCATTTCGACTTAAATAGAAAAAAAATTGGCCGCGTATCTGCGTGCTTCGCTGCAAATGTCATCGAGAGACGATAGTCCTCTGCCGGCCGCACTATGCTGCGTGGGATATCGACGCCATCTGGCAGCGCCGTCGTGAAACACGTGCTTGTGCAGAATCCCTGGGCAAATGCCAGGTGGCAGCCCCAATTCGTCGGCAGAGGCCGCTTTCGTCCATAGCGTCGCATATTTAGCGCAGCCTAACAAACACTAAGGTCTTTAGAATTACGTGTCTATGTATTTTCTAGTAAAGCAACACACCACCTAATACTTGGGTATTGATGTTGTGCCTCAGATATGCGTAATATTTGCTTTTTGATCGACAGTGTTCACAGGTATGAACGCAGCTGCCAGTTCAAGATGTCTGGGAGTTAGGCAACTGCTTAAGCGGCCGGGTGGCTGAGCCGTGTGACAGACAGACAGACAGACAGACCAAAATTTATGTGTTCAAGTATCCCAAGAAAGACTATTGTCTTTAAAAGGAACACTCACGCCTCGACAGGTACATGACAATGGCCAAGCAGAGGATGACGAGGCAGAGTACAATGGTGGCGATGGCCATCGTGAAGGTCATATGGTCGTGGACTCTGCAAATCAGCGAGGAGTTGAATACTAGCCAGGTTCAATTTTAGTTTATTATTCATGAATGAGTACGTATATGTGTAGAGAGGATTGTACAGAAATAGATCGTAAAAGAAAAAGGCAGCATGCCAGCTTGCTCTCCGCTACATAATTCAACGCTAAATATTTCAAGAGGATAGAAATATGGCCTAGTCGGTACGTTTTCCTGGTGGAAGCAGTGGAACATGTTGCAGACAGTGAACTACATAAAGCGAAAGGACCCATTTAAGATGTGTTCTTCCTTCCGTTTGATCGAATAAGCCACCCAACGCTGCACAGAAGTGTTGGCACAGGCCGAACAATCTAAATAGTTATCGTAAATAGTGCATAGTAATATATAATAGTGATAAATATGCGCAGGAAACAAGGAAGACATAACACACCTGAAATTAATGAAACGGCTTACGTTGCTAGATTGCAGTTTTAGTGAAGATGACGGTAGTACAGATGAAAACGTGACATAGGTCGCGGAAGTCTTGCAGATTTTTGCAGCGTCATAACGAGTGGTTTGTGTTTCGATTCCCGATCCGATGTGCGCGTTAAGCTTACAAAACTTACAAATCTCATTCATTGACAAGTGACATTGAACTTTAAACATCATAATCACCGAAGTTTATATTTGATGCTACTAGTATGCTTGCCTTAGCCTTTCGTCTTTTCTTTAGGATCCCCTGGACCCACGTTCTTGAACGGAATAAGCGTATACCATGCTCACCTGAAGCACTGCGAGCTAGATGTATAATGCAAGTATTGCACAACGCGGCTGCGCGCACAGCATTACCTCACGACATGAAAATTCGTTAATCACGTGGTTTCGTGTAACAAATCCACACAACAATGTGAGAACGCAATCTGAGGACTTCAACTTGCGAATTAAACTTTGTGAACGCTTGTAACTTTTTCCAATGAAAACAACTCCCGTTCCAAATCCAACAACAGCGCGGAGTGCTGTCATCGTCCACTGCTTGATGTGGTCCAACGGTCCAGTGACCATTTTAGAAATAATTGTATAAATGCCAATAGTCACTGCAAAGGCTTGACTAAATTCGCGAATGCAAATCGTCGTGAAAATCGACGCAGTTACTGCTCATTGCTGCACGGTTAGGCCAAGACCACGGGAAGGGTATTGAATATTTTGTCTTTGTCGGAATAACGCTTCATTTGCCAATGCTATAGACTTACCTCTGGAAAGGTCTTTTCACGGGTTCTCTCGATCGTTGTTGAGGTCGATGTAGTTTTTTTCTGATTGCTCCACGAGTAATTCAGTGGCTGTGCACACGTATTTTATGTGCATTTTTTATTTGTGGGAACACGGCTTCATTTGCCAAGGCTATAGACTTAACTCTGGAAAGTGTTTTTCATGGAGTTATCTCGATCGTCGTGGAGGTTTATGCAGTTGCTTCTAATTGCTCGACGAGTAAAACACGGCTGTGCATACGTGTTTATTGTACTTTTTTTTTTAGTTTTGGAGACACGGCTTCATTTGCTAAGGCTATAGACTTACCTCTGGGAAGGGCTTTTCACGGGGTTCTCTCGATCATCGTGGAAGTCGATGCAGTTGCTTATGATTGCTCCACGAGTAAATCACACGCTGTGCACACGCATTTATTGTACATTTTGTCTTTGTCGGAAGCACGGATTCATATGGCAAGGCTATGCGCTTACCTCTGAAAAGGGCTGTTCACGCAGTTCTCTCGGTCCTCATGTAAATCGACGTAGTTACTCCTGCTTGCTCCAAGTGTTGACGAAGAGCAGCGCAAGGGTATTTATTGAACGTTTTGTCTTGGTAGCCAAAGGGCTTCATTGCCAAGGCTACAGACTCAACTCCGAAAAGGGCTGTTCACGCAGTTCTCTCGACTGTCGTGGAAATCGACGTAGTTAGTACTGACTGCTCCACGAGTAAGTCCCGAGCAAGGCGAATGTATCTATTGCAAATTTTGCCTTGGTAGGAGAAAGGCCTCACTTGTCAAGGCCTCTGAAAAGGCCTCAGAAAAGGGCTTTTAACGCAGTTCCCTAGATCCTCGTGGAAGTCGACGTGGTTACTCCTGCTTGCTCCAAGAGCTGGCCAAGAGCAGCGCAAGGGAATTCATTGAACTTTTTGTCTTGGTAGGCAAAGGGCTTCATTTGCAAAAGCTATAAACTTCACTCTGAAAAGGGCTTTGCACGCAGCTGTCTTGATCGTCGTGGAAATGACGTAGTCACCCCTAATTGCTCAACAAATAGGCGAAGTTCAGAGCGAGGGTACCTATAGAATGTTTTGTCTTGGTAGGAAGTGTTTATCTCCGCCTCATGCAATTTTCCATGTAGGGAGCATGCACAGGAGTAGCCGCTAAGGACTACCGTGTGCAACGAAATTGTAGAAGCACACACTAACACAAGATTATAATATGTTCACATCATCATCATTATCATCGTCATCATCATCATGACTATCTGCGGCAGCACCAGCCTATTTGAAGTCCACTGCAGAACAAAGGGTTCTTCCAACGATTTCCAATTTGCCCTATCCTGAGCGAGTTGGTTCCACCTTATGTGTGCGAATTTCTTAGTTTCATCGCTCCATTTAACTCTTTGAATCTTTGAGTTCGAAGGTTTTTGTGTAGTGGTTCATTAAAACGTCTTCATTAAAATTACCGGTTCATTAAAACGGTTCATTAAAATTACCGTCTTCCAGGACTGCGTTCAACAGCACAAATTGACGCGCCTTCCCATGAAGACGTTAAGAAGAGACCGCGAAGATGCGACTCTGACATCGTATCATACCGGCCGCGGTATGACCGCGTTTATCGCTACGCCATGCTAAGGAATCGGTCAGTTTACCGTAGCGCGACATGCAGTGGCTACTACATCGTTACTAATTAAGAAATGCACGTTAAACGCGGTTGAACAGCGGAAGGGAAACATGTCGGAATCGAACGCTTCATAGCTGGTATATTCTGAGAGAATGCAATCACGCACGTTTACTGCGAAATCTTGTAGAAATAACACCGCCAATTGGCACGCACGTCAAAAAGAGTCCATCTGTTTTGTTAACGCAGGAAAGGCAGCAGTATAAAGGCCTTCGTGGTCAGCAAGGCTCATGCGAGTCCACAGAAATAAATCCTGGCTCAAGGTATCCCAATGCCTGAAAATTCATTGCGACAACATTCCAACGGGCAAGAATACAAAATATAATGGACAGTTTTATCATCCTGACAGGGTGAATGAAACGTCCCCCTACTAACTGTGTTGGTGAGTAGGGGGTCACGAGAGCACGGGTATATAGGTGAATACATGTCACTCCATTTTTCACTACAACCCACTCTCTCTTTCGTTCGAATGCGTTCACGCTCTTCCTGAAACTATTGCCAATCCCACCTATCCCTACCACCCGGTGCGACCAGCTCCTACACGCTCCTTTCCTGATTGATGATTATGAGACGGCGTCGTGGAAGGGTTAGGAAATTTCGACCACCTGAGGGCTTTTTAACGCCTACTGACATCACACAGTACACGGGTGTCAATGTTTCGCCTACATCGAAATGCAGCAGCCACAGCCGGGATTCGATCCCGCGACCTCCCGATCAGCAGCCGACGGGCATAACCTAGTCTGTAAAACGTCTTCATTTTGTGTATCGCTATTCTGCTAATAATAAACTTCAAACTTCAAACTTCAAACCACCATGGCGGGACAAACATGCTTTTCCTCAGTACGATGAACCCCGCATACAGCGCGCGACAGCGACTTTTTCTGAGACGTGAAGGCGACGGCAACAGCGACAGCGACGGGGACTGCGAAGTACTGCATTAAAAGCTATTCCTGTAGGCGACGTTCCCTGTTACCCTGTATCCCTGTAGATACGTTACTCACTCGATCCGCTCAGGCTCTTCCCACTCCACACGCTAGTGCCCGGGGATGCCGGCTGTACCGATTTGGTCTCCACTGGAGGTCGCTGTATCGCCTGTGGCGCTTTCTTTCGTGGTGGCTGCGGCTTAGCCACTGGCACTTGCGCAGGCATCTTGGGCGCGCGAGGAGCTGCCATGACTGTCCTTCTTGTTGGAACTCAGTACCTGAAAACTAAAGTGTAATCGCAGGAAAGAAAGCACAACTTCAATCTTTGCATCGCTCAGTTGGACATTCAAACCAACGCTGCTTCTCGGCATGCAAAACCTCTACGATGGCGGGAGCCGCCGCGGCCGGGATTCGGTCCGGCGACTTTCGCACCAGCAGCCGACTGCCATAGCCACTACACCACCATGGCAGGGCTCTTGGTGTGAAAAATGCACCAAGTATAGAAGAACAAAAGACTTAGCGGTGTGTGCAGCTTCTGCAGGGTTGTGCCTTCTGACTCTCGGCTTATTCTCAGTTCCGCTGCTGGTGAGTGCACGCAAAATGGCGCTGGTGCCCTCTAATCACGATGATGATGATGATGACGTGGTGGATTACGACGACGACGACGACGATGATGATGATGATGATTAACCATACATTTGGCATTTGCCACCAGCGTTTCGCTTACGTGGTCATTTGTGAACGATGGAATGAAAAGCAATACGCGCATCAAAAAAAGAACGTAAATTGTACTTGCAAATCAATAACATAAGAGTATAACATTGAAGAGATAGAAGGGCTGCCGATGGAATTGGAGAACAGGCATTGGCAGCCGATGCAGCGGGGTTAGACAGGGAATCGACATAACAGAGAAAAAGAGTCAAGCTCACGCCATTAAAACCGTCTGAACGGAGAAGATGTTCCTTAATCATTAATTGTGGCGTATATGGCAAGAGCATAATGTTATTGAAGTGGTGACGTATCAGTTATATTAGTTGTGCACCTGATCTCTACAAAAACGTTATGATGATGATGATTGTGGTTCGGTTGAGGAAAGGACAGTAATTTCTGCAGCCCATGTAGGGAGCATGGCTAAGCGTCCGTGGGGGTAGGGGAAAGGGAGTGAAAGAGATAGAAAGGAGAGAAAAGTCGTATAGTGGACGGCTCCGGAAATTTTGACCACCTGGGGTTCTTGCACGTGCCCCGACATCGTACAGTACACGGGACCTCTGGAATTTTCGCCTCCATCGAAAATGCGTTCGCCGCGACCAGTATGCGACCCGCGTTTTTTGGGTGGGAGCCGAGCACCATAACCCCTATACTACCGTGGCGGACGCTAACCCCCTTTATCAAGTGGCGTTGTCTCTATATATGTTCCACCGTTCATTTTCCACTGACTGTACCTAATCCTCCTCTCTTCACTTAGGCATTTCTTTTTCCTTCTTATATGCGGAGGCTGTTTAAAGGACAACTCCGGCGATTTTTCGAGGTCGATAAAATTCGATGGGCATGTTCCGTCGCGCACTTCCATCATATGTTCAAAATTACAGGCTCGAGAGATGCACAGACTGCTTATAATCAATTTTTACCGATCACCTCGAACCGCCAACCTGGCTTCCTACCGTTGTTGGCCACACTGTTTTTTGACGTCATCATCGGCGAAGCGACGGAAGCGCACCCTTCACCAGACCATGACCTCCGAGATCTACGTGCACCGCCTACCTTCGCGACGTTACCTCCAGGAGGAGGGCGCATGCGCGGCCGCGCCCTGCGAAAGGAGGGTTGACTGATTTGACGTCACCGCTGGGTAGGATTTCGGTTTCGGTTTTGCGCTTTCCTGCTCATTAAAAATTATTTTCGCAATTCTGGAGCATTTCCACTATAAGGAGTGTAACGGAAGAGCCTCAGGCACATAGAATCGCCATGTCCTTGACATGCGCAAAAAAAGAAAGCGGGTTTGGGCTTTGAGCTTTTGGTTGGGTCGCAGAGCGCGTACAGGAAACTCATGAAAATAGTGCACGTGCTCTTATTCTATAAAATGTCAAAAATGCGGCACTTGCAAGCGCACTTCTCATTCTTCTCTTGCGCCCAGCCCTACTACATCCGTTAAATCTAAATTCGCGCAATTTACTCATTTTTCCTTACATGACTCTAGCCGTCGCAGTGCGGCCGCTGCGTCTATCTACGGCCTCCGAGATTTACGGCCTATCTGCGTCTATCTACGGCCTCCGAGATTTACGGCCTATCTGCGTCTATCTACGGCCTCCGAGATTTACGGCCTATCTGCGTCTATCTACGGCCTCCGAGATTTACGGCCTATCTGCGTCTATCTGCGGCCTCCGGCGCGCGCTGGTCAGTGCGGAGACAGGTGCTGCGGCTTTACGTAGACTAGTTGAAATGGCTAAAATTATTTCTGAACTTAGTGGCGTCTACATTCCTCCAGAGTGCGTGCATCGATGCCTCGTTCGTAGTATGCCTGCGGTAGCTAACGTCGCTCGCTTGCGCCTGAAGAACTAGCTCCTGCCTCCAGCGCCTAGTCCAACAGCAGTTTTCATATATCTCGCATTTAGTGAATTTGTCTAAAAATTATGTGCAGATATGGAGCAATTACATGACTCGCACGCTAACATCACTTCATCGGAGGCTCTTAGTTGACGGCAATAGTTCAAGAATTAGCGTACCATTTGGCTGAAGTTAGTTTTTAATACTCAGACAAGGGCGAAGTAGCGTAACAAGTGTGCATTGTAACGGCAACGTCAGTTTGTGCGACATTGTGCAAGTTAGCTAAACACCGCGCACGTATCTGCGCTGCGTTATTGTCTGTACTATCTACTGACTGCATTTGATCTACTCTATCTGCTTGATTCTCATCCCCAGTGCAATCGCCCTGTCATTTACACAAAATCTGAATTTACCCAATTTACTTACCTTTTTCTTTACATGCATCTCACGCATGTAAAGCATGTCCACCTGCATGCATGTCCATCTCTTGCTGAATGTTGCGTACGGCACTAAATATGCCATGACCATGATAATGAAAACAACGAAGAATGTGTTGCTTGCAGTTTTATTTGGAGTATGCGGTCAAACCAAACCAAGATTGCATGGAGTACATAATATAGGGAAAGTTTTGCCAAGCGAAGGACTCACACATCTTCACCTTAAAGTGACGTGCAGTAGTTACGTAGTACTAGTGGGGACAATAGATTGGCGAAGGAAAAAGAGAACACAAGGAAAGGCGTTCAAAAGTTGTGCAATATTACGTGAAAGTGTCCGAGCTACCCGAAGGCTGGGGACCTTAACAGTGCACCTGCAGACCAGACGACACAGAAAATGTGCACAAATTGCCGCTACTCGTAGGCTCACCAGCATGAAGAGCATAGTTGAGTGACATGTGTTGATGAATTTATGAAAGGAGCCTTGGCACAATACAGGAGAGACTTGTCCAAGGTAGAAGGGCTGTTCGGCGTAGAAACAACACAGAAGTCACAACCGGAAGAAATCTACGCTTCCCTTCTCGACAAAGGACAAAGTGCGTCCGATGACCAACGTTCGCTCTGGTTTCGGCGATGATAACCCATGTCTGCGAGCTTATATGGATCAATGATCTGGTCATTTCCGCATTTCGTGACGTCAGGCCTCGAGCAGGAGGTATGAGAAGACAGGGCAGCAACAACAGCACATTATAAACCAAAGGTACTTGCTTAAGTAAATCCACGCAAAAGGCGCGTTGGGTCAAAGTAGGCGAATTACGGGCACGCTGGCTCGCAGGATAAGCCAGCTCAGTTGTGATGTCAAGCTTTGGAAGAACCAGACAACTTGTTGACGATGGTTGATACCCACCGACTTCATATTCCTTCAAACTGGTTTCGTAGTGGTGCATTGCTGCGTTGAGATTGGGGTGGAGCGACATGAAAAACGTACATGCGTACGGGAGATCGCACGATTGGAAACCGCTCAGATTCTGAAACAGCAACGAGCAGGGAAAAATCCCTGACGGGATTGACAGTATGACTAAATAAAAAGAAAGTATGTCTACAGATTTCACAGTGTAATAAATGCACTGGAAACATGAAACGGCTATTTCAGTATCAACCATGAGACGACTATGTGATCGAACGGTCACTCCAAATTCAATCCTCAGAGCTAGGACAATAAAGCTTGTATCGATGCCAAGAAACAAAGACTTTGGAATCAATCAGTTCAAATGGTGAATTGAGCAGCCCCTCAACGCTCGAAAAAACAAATGCCAGGCAGGTTTATAACAATGCCACTAAACGATTCAAAAGAATGGATTACCCGGTCACTTCGAGTGCAATCCCCGAAACAGAGTCAGCTCTGCTTCTCTTGATATCACACAACGAAGAACCTGGAATACAGGAGCTAAACGAAAAAGCTGCGAGGATAAGTACAGGCTGGATTCTAGCACCGACCTACAATGACGAGTTTTTAACAGGTGAGCGGAACAGATGAATGAGTCAGAACTTAACCCTTGGATGGAGGCAAGCTTCGCCAGGAGACTAGAGATAAATTGCCGATGAATGATCATCGGATTATGTATAGTACCAGGGAGACGGAACGACCGGGGCGAAGATGAAAAGCTCGCGCAAACGCGCAGAAGCAGAATTAACGCGCTTTGGGGACAGCAGAGATAAACTGCGTGGCCGCGTCGGCAAGCATTTACAGATGAAGTCATGAAGGCACCACAGCTCATGGCAAGGCAACAGACGAGGTAATGCGACGATATTTATTTTGGTAAGATTGAAGTACCAACCATCGATGGAGCCAGGTACATCATTTTTTAGTGATGAACATTTTGCTGGTGAGTATTGCCAAAGAGTCCTATCAAGACAGAAAAGGGGCGTAGATGAGGTCGGTGGGTGGTCTAAGTATGACCAGAAACGCAGTCTTTATGGGGATATATACATTTGCAGTGAAGACAAAACAACACACAACAATGTCTTAGAGTCCGGAGATGGATTTGTCCCAGTGGAACTCTATGGCAGCATTCCTGGCAGAACCCGGCGCAGGACTGGTGTAAGAAGACGTTCTGGTCGACGTGCGGCCGACGACAGTCATTCGGAAGAACATCCACGCACCGTGAAGACAGCACAGCACACCACAAACACTGAAGAGCCGGGGCTTCACTTGTCCCAAAGGTAATGGATTGCAGAATCCCGGCAGCACGACCCGGGTTGTGGCTCTTGAGGTGATGCGCGGAGCGTTGATCGATATGCATGAGTAGACCAGGACAATCTTCCGTCGTGTCGGAGGCGGTGTAATTTTGAGAGCCTGTAACAACGGTTGGTATGCAGCTAAGTAACTCGAGCACTTCGTAGAAACAGTTGCACTCTTCCTGTGTGCGTGAAACTTACAAGAAGGAGGTGAGGCTCCAGGAGCAGTGCCAGTCAGCCAGGAGCGCTCAAGGTGACTTCTGGAACGCAGGTAGGACAGTTGATGTCCTGCCGGACGGGACACCTCTCGCGGGCCGCAGTGGAAGACAGGCATTGAGAACCTGAAAGGACAGGGCAAGCTCAATGAACTGCAGCCAGGTAGAACGAAGATTAAGCCGTTTGTTGGGCCACTTAAATACACGTGAGCTGATAGCCAGCGCACTAAATATTCGTATGCGTTTGTACAGGCTAACTCGTGCATAACGCGGTTGCTTTCGACACTGCACAGTGCGTGGACACCGTTTGCACATCTGCTTGGAATTAGATCGCCAGAAGTATGGAATATCCTCATTTGAGTGCTCTCTGGAACATGATGTGGACTGCTCTACATATAACTTACTAAATTTAGGGCAAGGCGCCGAGTGACGACGCCCTTTCTGCTTGGAGGACGGCAGGCCAACAGACGCAGAACAGCCGGCCCAGCAACAGGACGAGCGGTGGGGCATGTAGGTCCCCGCGAACTGGGGCAGGACGGCCATCGATGAACCGCTCGAACAAGACATCTTGCAGTCATACAGGGACCTGCATGAAGAAACGGTTCACTTGCCAACAATGAATACTAGAAATGTGCACGCACGTACCCTGTTCAGTAGCGCCAGCGGTGCACTCAGCCCATGGTCTCGAACGGCAGCGGCAGGGGATAACCTGGAAGTAAATCTCAACACTGCGTAGTAAGTGAAGCATCATGAATACAAAGGACGATCAGAAATTTACGGCAAGGAGCAGCGACCAATTGCAATTAGCATTTCGCTCTGCAGAGCAGTCTCATTCTCCAGGTTAACTAGCTAGAGCTGCGGAGGAAATTCCGGATGCAGTTTGCTTCCTCGAAACCACATTTCGCACGAGTGCACTGTGACGCGCGCGGGCTACCTCGTCACGAAATGGTGGCCCAGGTCGCAACGTCATTCGGAACGGGTCTTTGTCCCTGGAGCAACCGATGGAGGGCGCCTATCTACAGCCCTACAAGCGCTCGCTAAGCCTGAAGCTATACGCAACACCCCCCACCCGGCCCCTGCCCTCTCGATTGCCCCACGGAGAAGACCCGATGTGTCCGCAGCAAATGCCCATTAAAGGTAGGGCTCGTTTCTGTGCTACAAAAGTGAAACACTGGACTTCCACGTCAAGTGAGAGTGCAGTGTATTGCGAAGTGCTCTTTTGATGTGACGACACAACCACCATGGACAGCCTGTGACTTGTAGTGGGGCGACGAAGGCTGCCGTGGCGGGTGGTTCAGCTGTCGTTGCTTGCATGATTGTCGTGGCCAGATGCCGACAGATGACGGACTGTAGGGAATCCGTTGGTGAAACTGCGGAATCCGGCGATCTGGATCGTTTAGGAGATAGGAAAATGTCACAAATACGAACCTACAGACGACGGATGTACTCACCATAAACCAGGTTCGCACGCGAACGGTCTTCAGTGAAGTCTTCCAACTTGGGCGCCGCGTAGGAACAGGACGACGCACGAAAGGGGAGGGGGGATTTCTGACCTTAATGCCTACCAATTACCTGCCTAGTGTGAGCTAAGTGCCTATCAATTACCTGCCTAGTGTGAGCTAATTTGCCAAAACTTAAGTGCAACAAAGGTGACCACTACTTACATTAAGTGCTGCCTGGAGGTCCTCGCTGCCCAGCGCTGCCACAGGGACTCCGCTTGCACTTGATCACCTGGAGTTCCACGTGCAAGCGTCCACTGCAAAACGAATGCATGCCGTTGAGAAGCAGGGCTCTTCGATAAAAAGGAGGGGGTTAGTGGGCATGCTTGTGAACACAGCGACTGTGAAGTGCATGAAGTCCTATACGGAGGCAGTGACAGTATAGCGGTATTAACGGCCTCCTGAAGCTATTGGCAGCACGCACACGAACTGACGCTGTCCGCAAGAGAAGTTTCCCGGAAGTGTTAACCAAGGCCCAATGAACGGCAGAACAGGTATGCAGGATCTTAATGCTGTCAGTGATGCCATTAAAATAGTGACAAATGACGCTGTGCCGGCGGGAAGTGCGTTGATATTGGGCATGTGTTAGAAAGTCGACTTATGGCATCTGCCTGTAATGTCGTAACAGTTGTCAACGGCCATAAAAGAGTTACACTAAGACACGAGTAGCAGTATTGATGGGAGAGAATATGCACTCTCAAAGAACAAAGCCGCCACGTTTTACCCAATATGTTATCTTTCTGTTGTATATGTGCCTGCCAGCAGCCAGGAAGCGTAGTTATTTGGGGCCGAGAGACGAACATGTAATTCGATTGATGTATTTGTGTAATGAAGGAGATTTACGCGAGTATGATAAACGCATTAATGCGATAGGAAGCTCCTGTGGGTATTTAGGTACATACATCAAGGAAAGATCCTGCAAAAAATAGTAATTACCTAGTGGCTCGGGTGACGAGCCGCGCCGCGATGGACGACAGCCCCAAAGCACAGGGCATCCATCGCTTGTGCATAACAGTAGTGCCGACCTGAAATGTTCAAAAAGCAGGCTTGCGTGTTGCAATTGTTGAGCGCAGGAATTCAGAAGAAAAAGTTTGTCTACTCACCATGAACGGCGTCGTTGCATGAAGTCTTCAGAGATGAGCGACGCGTAGAAAGTGGGACGATGTGTGAAGTGTATGCGCGAGTGATTCCGCATGCCGTTTGCTTCCAATCCACATTTCGCGCCATATCGGTCGCGAAATACTGGTTTGGTCGCCACGTCATTCGGAAGGCGCCTACCTCGGAAGCTACCTGCCTAGTGTTCGCTACCCATCCAAAATGTAGTGTACAAAAGGGTTGACTTACATTGGCTGCAGCGCGGACGCGCTGAGCTGCAGCGCGAAGGCTCTTCCCGCAGCAGTGGCACATGGCGTATGGTCCACCTGCATGGCGAGATAAACGTGTTCAGAAAACGATGCTGTCTGAACAATGCTTCTGTGACAGTACAAGCGAAGTATCGCACTGCAAGCACCAGGAAATTCGCAGTTTGGTTTCGAACACTGCTACAAAGCACCACCTCTTAACTGCGTGATCAGGGACGCCGATAACTTCGAGCGATTTGTCCTTAAGAGAGATACGCACTTTAATTCCGTTCAAAAGTAAGACAAAGCAAACCAGATCTTTCCTGAGCATGGCAGCAGCCAATGCTATTTGTTGGCTCAACTTACACAGTGCCTCAGAAAGACATTTGTTGAAAGGAGAGCCTTCCAGCTTTTGTGTGAAAGCATATCACGAAGACCATGCTGCGTCAAGTGCAATATTTGGCTAAAACAGCAGCCTACAAGACTGATCTCCCTCATTTGCCGACTGATCTGTTTAGAAGGGCTCTGGAACCTGTCGAACAAATTAGCAAGAAAAAACCTATCCGCTAATACATAAAATGCCACGCCCGACAAGAGCACTGTCTGAAGTGAAGCTAGTGGCGCCGGATAGATAACCCCTTGTGGGCCGGTGTGCCTTTAGCGAGACCGTGCGATTCCTTGCTTAAACTCGCCCTATTGAAGCCGCGTTGGTTTTAAGAATGCAACAGAATCAAGAGAGAGAGAGAGAGAAATAAGGAATGGAAGGCAGTGATGTTAACCATTCATGAGTCTACAAAATAATAATAGAATCACAAAATAATTGTATACCCATAGGTGTGCGCACAGAAAATGAGGGGGGTGGGAATCTACCCCGTCGCGCTGCTGTGTGACAGATGGCCTCAGTGAGGGGTTTGGAAGGAGGATTGGGGGGGGGGGGGGGGGGGGGGTTTGCAGTCAAACGTCACCTCCTTCCGCAAACGAGAACCTTGGGCATCCTAATGTATCGCAATAGACCATATCTTATTTGTGCAGCACGAAAAATTGGAAAGCAATCATCAACTAATCGAAATAGCAGCACAGCACGATGAAATGTCACCTAATGCCCGAAGTGTGGCTAATGAAATTGACGAACTCGAATACCTAATCCTGACTTTCTAATCGGAACCGCAACGTGGCTTAACACGAACAAGTGAATGTCGAGTTCCTCTTGCTTCGCACTAGCCTGGTCAGTAAGGACAGTCATGATGTGGTGCTATAGCGACATAAATGAGATCGAAATTACGGTGAACTTGAACGACATCTGTAAATCATAAAAGAGATCGTCGGTAAGCGCAAACGATGAACGAATGAAGGGGTAAGGGGGGCGGGGGCTGTGCTTCCACTTGCCCTTTCCGTCGATCATTGGCCGCGCTGAGCAGCAACTTTCTTTGCCGCCTGTCGCATAAAATGCGACCTTTACCCTTGACAGCCGTCTCTTACCGACACTCACCACGCACATATACTCCGCGCTTCCGGATTTCCCGCATGCGAAAGCTTGCTTAATTGTTCCGAACACCTTTTACTAGAAGATGGTACGTCCGTCATATCGTTCAACATGGCCTGCGTTCACGGAGTGTATTTTCCTTACGGTTTAATTTTGTGACGAGCCTTTAGGTCGGAGGCGAACGGAAGATGGCCCCGAGTCGCATGGTGTGTGGGCCACTCCAAAAAGCACTACCTGCTTTGTTCATAACATTCGCGCGGATGACGAAGCTGAGCTAGGCTTTCAGGGACACTAGTGTAAAGAGACGAACTATCAGAGGCGAAAGCGCGTTGCGATGCATTACGAAACCTTACGAAGGAACTTTGGTGCCCGAGGATAACACATGAAAGGGTGCAACTAAAAGGGAAAGATAACGGGAAACGTGCAGCAAGAGGAATACAAATACTGCGATAGACTGAAGGCGTCAATCGATAACGCTTTTCGTTTATGACGCACAATCACCAGAAGATATATCGCGAAATGTTCGGGTCATATTCAATGGAGAATTCAAATGAAGTATCCCGGGGAAATGAGCAGCGAGATTGAGGTTTTTAGAAACGGCTTTCACAAAGCATTCTACTGTAGTAGCACCTGTAACTGCAGAAGTATCCAGAGAATTACGTGACGACGTATTGGGTTAATTATTGCACGAGTACGCAAAGAAAGCACAAAAGTGAAGATGATTAAGGACAAGAATGTGTCGGGAACAGAATAGACACATGTACCAAAGCGCACAAGAACAGGAAATAATGAATTCACTGGTGAGGCAATTAACGTAGTGGCAAGTGACATCTATTTGTTTGGAATAGTGATGAAGTTAGGGAGTAGTGCTAACTGATCTGGAGGGTATAGTAAAAGCTATGTTCCTTGCCGAGCACCAGATAGCTGGCGGAGTCGTGTCGTTCATAAAGGCCAAGAGAAATTGAAGAAACAAAAGAAAGGAAAGAGCATGTTAACCCGCGCATGACATGACGTTGAAGCGTTGATACACACAATAAAAGGAGTGAATTCTGAAAGTAACGTAACGAAGGCCGAATGTAAGTAAGCGAGCAAGCAATTTATTGTGGAGGTGCGAGCCATAGGCAAGAAACCAGACAAGCCAGTAGGCAAAAACGCAAAAGAAAAAAGATGGTAAACAAAAAAAGAAACAAAAAAGGCAAGGTAAATATAAACACAAACAGGAAGAAAACAAGCTAGTATGTGAACAAATACGCACAAAAGGCTAGTTTGGTAAACAAAGAAAAGAACGAACTACTGAAGGAAGCAGAGAATGAAACAGCGATGAAGGAAACCAGTAAAGGAAACCAATGAGGAAGTCAGTGGGTAATGCGGTCTGGACTACTCTTGCGTAATGTAAAATTTGGAATTTCGCGACAATTTATTGCTTTAGAGAAGAGATTTGAATGGGTGACGAGACCAATATGCATGTGCCATGAACGCTTCTTTCACTGGCCCTGCTGCATCGAAGTAAAGGACAGCAAGAAAAGTACTCAAGAACAAAAGAAAAAACAAAGGAAGCAATTGAAAAATCGAACCAACGTACGGAGAAATGGTGCGACAAGAGATGGCGTGCCAATTATAGCACTGCTTAATTAAGATTCGGTAATTGCCTATGTTATGAGCGGAATGAGGAAGTTCTTAATGAAGGTGAGTTTGTAGCCGCGGGGAACACGATGCCATATTCATTGTTTAAAGTCATTGAATCCGTGAATGACAAGAGGGTGGATTTTTTGCTCCGCACCTGAACGAAACTGTACATGGGACGCTGGAAACCGCGTGCTTAAGTGACGTCCTCTTATGACGAGGTGGGAAAGTTGCGGCAGCCAATTTGAAATGTGCTATGTTTCATATGAAGGAAGCCTCGACACTAGGCATAGACCGGAGCCAGTGATCCTCCGTTTACTCTCAGGGAGGAAGCACCCACTGAATACTTGTGGCTGCAAGTATTCAGAGCGCGCACATTTCGAATGGGCCGCCGCTAGTCTCTCGAACGAATCACCAGATGACGTTGCGATTGCACGCGACTTCCGGCGCTCTGTGCGCACATAGGCTTTCACAGAAAGACAAGCACATGCCCGAAACATTCTGCGAAGTACTGCTTTTTTCCGAAAAGGGGAAAAGTAACTTCGCGGGCTACCAGCTCGCCTCTGGCAATAACGGCAAAGCACTTGCAACTAAAGAATGGATTAGATAGTTAAACTGCGCAGGACTTTCATTGCCCACATCACGGACGTTAACCGAACATCGCAGCCTCGTCGGTAAGTTCTTTTCCAAATAGCCATGTTCAGGAACTTTGGAATGTGTCGGCCGAGACGGCCGGTTCGCGAGCGTTGGAAGAGAAAATATCGCGAGTGGGAAATTGCGCATAGCCCCACCCCATGCCGAACTAAATGTTTACAAAGGCACAACTACCGTGGTTATGATTAGAGCACTCGGATGACAACCAACCAAACGCCCGACCTACGACGACGACACAAACGGAATATCTAGCCACGGATGCAACCAGACGGGTATGGGAATAGAAGACTCAAAAATCCCGTACACTGACAGGCCGCCATTTAAAGTTAAATGAAGCGACTCGACACGCGAACTCTCACGAGTGAAGGTGGACTAGCTGAACTACGAGAAAAAATGAAGGGTGTGGATTGGGATATTGGCCTTAGCGACGTTAGGAAACCAGGGGAAGGACATTTCGCTTAATGATTGACATGTTATCTGTTAGAGGACTGGCAGAAAGGCGCGAACACTGAGTGGGATTTTTTTATGCGCAGAAGGAAATTGCATGTAACACTGAAGAATTCTGTAGCATCAGTGAAATTGGAGCAGCTGTCGTGATAACATGAAATAGGATAAACTAAAACAATGTCACACACCAACGACCAGCCACAATGACGATGTCGAACATTTTTAGGACGACGTGGAAATGGCAATGAATAAGGTGCGCACCCAATGTGCGATTTTTATGGTGGACGCGAAGTCAGGAAAGAAAGTAGAACAGGCCGTGCGGAACTAAGGTGTACGTAGACGAGAGGAACAGCAGAGATTCTAGTGGAATTCCGAGAAAGAAATCAAGTCGGTGTAATGAATAGGTTGGGCAGTAATCTTACCAGGAAGTGGACACGGAAAAGCACTAACAAAGGAACGAAATAGATTTCATAATGCACAGCGATCCAGGGTAAGAGACACGGAAGTGGTGAATGAGGGCAAAATGAGTGATTACAAACTAGTAAGGGAGAAGAGAAACGTCGATCTAAAGAGGACAAGAACCAAGTTAATCATACGGAAACAGGCCGATCTCGATGTCAGGGCGAAGACAGAAATTTATAATTCCGCTTAAGTATGAGGCTCAAAGACAGGATGAAGATGAGGATACAGAGAAGGTGAAGAAAAACACTAAGCTGATCACAGAAGCATCAATCGAAGCAGGAGGCAAAGCACTAAGACAACGTGTGAAGAAGCTCAAACTACGAAAAATTGCATGGCAATAAATGATCATAACTGAAGAGATAGAATGCGTCAAGCTGTCGAAGCCCACGAACAGAAGTAGAGTCCGGGACATAGGAAACCATAACGTGAAAGAAACAGGAGCCGCCATAAAAGGCATCACCATGAACTAAAGGAGGCTTCGCGCGGAAAAGAATATAATGATGCAGCGAGAGATAGGCACTGCAAAATGGTAACGTCAGGGATATAACCAAGGTGGCCGACGACAACTATAGAGCGAAAGTACGAGTATCCCCACAGCGGTAATAAATGCTGGTGAGGACAGATTCCATGCGTCACTGCGGACAAGATTAGAAAATAATTCAGGGCACGTTTCGCGGGAATGAGCTGGAGAAGACTGCGTAACCTGCTGACTTGATCGAAGGTGAGAAGACTTGTGAACTAGAAAGCTCGCGACACTGCATATCATGCCTAGAAACTGCAAATGTATCAGTAAGCTGGAAAAATGGTAATATTACAGTATTACACAAGCGGGATTTATAGAACCACAGGCTGATCAGTGTACTCACAAAACATTCGCTAAGGTTATCGAACATAAGGGTCACACTTGAATTTAATCGGAGAAGATAGCGAGCACGGTTAAGAAAAGGATACGCCACCGCAAGTCACCTTCAGCGGATTTCTAGGTTAATCGCATGAATAGCAACAAATCCTATGTGGCTTTCATAGGCTACGAAAAGGCTTGAACTCTAAAGATACCAGCAGTTATGGTAAGATTGCTCCGGGAAATAATGGTTGGCTATTGCATTTACGAAGCTACGTCTATTAAGATACTGCGGTCACCCTACTGCTCCTTAGGAAATGCAGGAAAACGCCAATACAGAAGAGTGCCAGAAAAGGAGATACAATTCCTCCAAGGCTATGTGCTGCATGTTTGGAAGAAGTCGTAAAAAGATTAGACTGGGACGACACAGGGCCAAGGATGAACCGCGATTACTAGATCAATTCACGCTTTGCTAAAGAGCAATTTGTCTTAGGCAATGATGGCGACGAAATGCAGAAGATTGAAGGCCTAAGCCGAGAAAGCGCTAAGGTAGGATTAAGGATGATGCCGAAAAGAATGCTTAGTACGGCGAAAAAAAGAAACGAGTCTTGACGATGGAAACGAGACACTAGAAGTCTTACAAGAACAGACATACTTAGGACAGGTACTGACCCAGCCATCTGAAAGAAATCCCCGTGCAATAAATACCGGATGGCGCACCCCCCATTGGGAGGCATTCCAAACTCTTGAACGGAAACCTACCACTCATTCAAGAAGAATACATATAGCTACTGTGTTTTTTGCCAGTACCGACTTACGGGGAGAAACTTGGAGAATGATAAAGAATGTGGAGGAATGAAACTGAATATCGAGCAGGACAGGCAAGGATGGAGAGCATTGGGAGATGCCTCCGTCCTGCAGTAGACATGAGAGGCTTATAAAACCCCACATCTATGCTGGAGTCACGACTGAACACCTCAATCAGTGCATACAAAAATCAGCTGTAGTAGAATGTTTGCTACTCTGATTAGGACAATCTAGTGCCTCGGGTTCGTCTGCAAGGCAAGCCAGTCGGAACGCACAATGTCAAGATAATTAACTGATCAGCTGTGCTAATGCACACGTATCGCGCTCTCATGTGAACAATATATTACCCACCCGAGCACAAACACCGAGACTAAAGCAACGCACCAACCATGAAGTCCTGTGTGCGGTCACAAACAGTGCCCCTTTTCTATCGGCTACCTTTCTTGCATGGGCAGGACCTGTAGGTACTCAAGCTAAAATACTTCAAGACCCGAATAAAGTGTTACCTACCTACCGCGAATTTGGTTTATACAGGGTGTTTTAGCTGCAACACTTCTTAAATTAGAAGAACAAATCGCGGGAATGCCTTGTGTACCATTCGAGTGTACGGGTTGGCGGCCTCTAGATACAGAACAATTACCGCACATATATGCATAATTGGCGAAATTACGCTAATTAACTTTTTAATTATCAGCAATTGGTGACTATAGTAAAGGAGTACTTGAGAGCCTGTCCTCGACACTACCTATCCCAACGATCAAATTTTGAATAGCGGAATGCATGTCGGAGCTACGCGAACAATTAGTTCCCCGTGGCAGGCTCCTTGAAACCGAAACCGGCCGGGTAAAGAGCGTCTGTGACGTCGATGTCGCCGCCCCCCCCCCCCCGGCTTTTGTCACTCGCCCGCGGTGACCAACGCCGCAGATAAGGAGATAACGCAAGCTGCTTGCGCGGCCGGAGCGGCGGTGACCACGGGCGAGTGACGAAAGCCGTGGGGGAGGCGATATCGACGTCACAGAAGCTCTTTACCCGGCCGATTTCGGTTTCAAGGAACCAGCCACGGGGAACTAATTGTTCGCGTAGCTCCGACATGCACTCCGCTATTCAAAATTTGATCGTTGGGATAGGTAGTGTCGAGGACAGGCTCTAAAGTACTCCTTTACTATAGCCACCAATTGCCGATAATTAAAAAGTTAATTAGCGTAATTTCGCGAATTATGCATACGAGTGCAGTAATTGTTCTGTATCTAGAGGCCGCCAACCCGTACACTCGAATGGCACACAAGACATTCCCGCGATTTATGTTTTTCTAATTTAAAAAAATGTGTTGCAGCTAAAAAAAACACCCTGTATATGTGGCTTCACGTGCACGTGTCACCACTTAAATGCACGTGTACTAGTCAACAAAAAAAAAACGGCGTCTGACCTTCAAAGGACTCCACCTGAAGCCATTGGTGGCACTCTGTCAACGTTGCGTCGACAGACCGCGACATCATGTTGACGGAGCGGCACCAGTGGGTTGAGGTGGAGTCCTTTGAAGGGCAGACGCCGCGTATAGACCTGTACCGGAGCATGGTACACAAGAAATTCGGCAGCTCGCACAAGTGGCGTAAGCCTAGATCGACAGCCGAGCTTGAGGCCGACCTAGCGCCTTCGACTATCTCGACTAAGTTTTCGGGGAACATGCCACGTGAGGTAATCTGACGTGGTCATGCCACTTGTAACTAAGCTAGGTCAAGCAAGCGCGGCTATGTTACCTAGTTGCTAAGTGACGCGACTAGATGCAACGTTACGCGACCTAAATTGCGTAACTACCTGCGTAAGTAGAGAGCGCGGCTTCGCGAGGTGGTTGCTAGACGACGTGAGCTTGAAAGCATTGGATTAACTCGCTCTGTCCTTTTCACGACCTTGCTATAGTATGTGCACCATGCAATGTTAGGAGCTGCCTGGCACATGACCGCCTTCTGTGCCGCATAGAGGCCTCATTTCAGCAGAACACGTTGAGGGGGCAGTTGGTCTTGCATTCTTCTAATTTCAAACTAAGTAGCGCAAAAAAAGAAAAAAGACGGACTCAGAGACTGGACAGGAGTAGAGTGCCCGTCCGTGTCCTTGTTTGCGCTGCTTAGTTTGAAAATAGAAGAGTGGAGGCTGCACATCAGGCATAGCATTATAAAATTCACGTGCACTAATGCGAGGACGCGCGACTAATAATTTTCTTCCGGTCCTGCATGGGAAAACGATAAGCTTAAGGGCTACCGCAGTGAAATGCTCCAATACGACGCAGTCCCGTTACACCAATGAATTCCCTATCGATGCAACTACCGCGGTAAATTTCGTAGCACTTAAGCTGGAACCACATGGCGCGATCGGCGCACGAAGCTGATAGGATGAGGGCGTAATGTCTAGGCGCGCCCGGCAGTCTTATGAAGACATCGCGGAACGGTTCGTTTCCGCCCGCAGTAGGCGAAAGAAAGCATCGCGGAGCTGTGTCGCGTCGGCACCGGCCAGTCGGGATTCAGAGTACGGTCACGTCGGGTTTTGGCTTCTGACGCAACAAGATAAAAGCCTCCGCGCGCCTGTTTCGTTCGTAGCAATGCTGATATCGCTAGGTCCCGTCGGCTTGCATTCGCGGTCAAAACTGCGCAGTTAAAAAATGATAGTACAGCAGTCGTACAGCGGTGGGTCGCCGCCGGGGGATTTTCCGTGGCGTGGGGCAGCGGCTCATGAGCCGAAAACGGAAAATTACGCGATTAAGTGAAAATTGAAGCGCAACAATTGCACTAAATGTGGCGAGTGTTAGGCAAACCTGAATTTGTCGAAGGCAACGCAGGAGCGATTAAAAGGAGAGTCCGGAGAGACGCAAAGGCGTGATATATATTAAACCTGTACTACACGGGCAGGTTAAGGCCTAAAGTGTGCCCGTCTCGCCAGTCTGCCCGATAGAAATTACAGCGGTGGGCGTACCTACGTTACCCCGCAGCTTCACCGGTCATTTTTGCGGAGTGAAAGGGGAGTAAAATTTTCCTACGCTCTAGGGAAAGCCGGTCCACGCGTTGAAATCTTGCGACAACGAACACGTGCTCTTACTGGTTCACTTACTACGTTCGCATACCTTGCTTCACTCTTTTCCCGCTGCACTCTGCAGAATACGTAAAAAAAAAAACGAACTGTCCACGAAAGCGTCATCGCGGTAGTGTTAAACAGCTAACCACGTTGGGACTTCTCTTGCCTGGCGAACCAGCGAGCGCGGCGCGTCGAGCTCGCGAAGAAACGTACCATGCGGTTCCAGCGTGACATTCAGGTAGCCGTTACACAAAGACAAAGAAATTGTAGACGACGAGAGCACGCGTGCGCACTGAACAAGGGCTTCCAAGCAACGTGGACAGCAACCTCAAAGCGGAATACTACGCTAGGCTAAGGTAGCACATTTCTACAGGACAGGGGGGCGGTGCCGGAGTGGGGGGCGTATCCCACCAAAATACAAGTGCCGTCTCAACACCGACAAGACAAAGCAACGCGCAAGTTCACCGCCTCCCAGCACGTTTCAGCTAAAAAAACATCGCGGTGCCGCTCCTACAGTGCCGCTGAGCAACCATAAACTTAAGAAACGCACATTTCGGAACCAGGCTCTTAAGACTCTTGGCATGCACGCTTGTCATGAAGTACCGCAAGACCTTTCTAACCAACAAATGACTGCCACTAGCAAGCTGCCATTCGTATTGTTCAGGGGCACCCACCTCGAGGAACACCGAAACGAAGAGGCTTAGCGGTCAGCGATTCGAAAACTCCAAGACATTTCAGTAGCCGCAGAACTGAGAACTATCTTTAGGGCTAGGAAGCAGTTACCGCGAAGGCAATAAAACGCTCACTGGAAAGCTATGGAAAACGCACGCATCTACTATCTACGCACCAACATTTTCGCTAAGGCTACACCTTAACCGGAGAAGTGTGGTAGGCACTAGGCCTAAGGTAACTCACCAGCACGAGGTGAAGGCCGCGGACCAGGTCGCCGGGCACGCACAACACAAGAAACAAAGTAACTGCAAGCTTGACCGCTGCGATGCGTGTGAGGCCCGCCAGGCTGATCCATCCGGTTTAAATCCCTAGCTCGCACGCCGCCGAGCGGCCGCGCATGCAGTTCCTATCACTGCGATCAGCGCTGATGGTGGAGAGGGAAAATATAAATAAAATAAGACTAAACAAAAAGTATTTGCAGCTTGCGGTCGCCGAGAAGGTTCTAGAAGGTTCTAGAAGCTTCCTTTTTTTAATTTTTTTTTCATGTTCTTCGACAGCAACTGCGTAGATAGGCCGCCGTCGTTTTATCGATGTAAGGCGCGCCCATTTAAGAAAAAAATCGAATATATACGCGAGATATTCAGCGCCATTATGTGGGTGTTGCATGTACTGGCGGTGTACTCGTTTGCAATGTAATTACTAGGGTTTTAACGCGCCATATTCATTATTTTGCTATGAGGCAAGCCGTAATGTCAAGGGTTCCGGAAAGCTTTACCACTCTGAGTTCTTTAACGTGCATTAAAAACTCACGTTGGTGAGCGTATTTTCACCTGCATCGCAAATTCGACCAGTAGTTGTTCCCAAAGTATGCTTTGCATATTGCAGCATTAAAGAAAGATCGTTACGAATGTGTGCCGGCAAGGCTGCAGCGACCACCTTGGAGTTTGCAACGGGGCTTTGGCCACGTGCGAACTGTGGAGCGCGTTTGCGATTGAGTGAGTTAGTCAGTGAGAAACGCCATCCTTACGGCTTTATTTGAAGCGGAGCTGCGGCCACTTGAATGGCCCGTCGGCGTGGAACATTTAATGAATCTTGTTAGTTGTTAGTCCCTAATACCGGGAGTAACTAACCTTTCAAAGCCCATGTTGATCGCCTGCGGTTCAGATAGAATCACAATCGAGACAGTTTACAGTCTGCTATAATGACTTTTAATCTTAGTGCGATGACTTATTACAGCGAGTAATATGGGCAGATAAAGCTCGGTTTTGCTGGAACAGCCCCGTGAATGTTCACAATGCCCATCACTGGTCACGAGAAAACTCCCACTCGCTGCGACAACACAAGCACCAAGTTCGCTGGGGTGTAAATGTGTGGTTTGGCATTCTCGGGGACAGAACCATTGCCCGCTATTTTTCTGGGCATCCTGTGCAATAACAAGTAAAGGCAAGAAATGCTCAGTGTCGTCGTCGACAACTTTACCTCTGATCTCCTCTTGAACGACCTGCGCAAAGTACGGTTCCAGCATGACGGAGCCCCACCACATTTCTCCGAATCAGCAGACAGCTGGTTGGAATAATCATTTTCGAGGTGATTGGGCGCTCAGGAGTGATGTTTTGGCCACCGAGATCCGTTCACCTTCCCCTGCTGGACTTTTTTTCCTTTGGGGCTACGTGAAAGAACGAGTGCTTGCAGCAGAACCAACCGACATCAATGAACTGAAGAACAGGATAGTATCTACCTGCCCAAGCATGAGACCAGAAGTTCTGCACCGAGTTACCCAGAGAGCAGTTTGTGTTTTGCGTTGCTCTGGAAGGAAAGCACACTGAAATTTTTTTCAGCACAGATATCCTAATGGGTTTCTACAAGAACATGACATTTGTGCCTAAGTGGAACGACTTTTAAATGGTGCTACATCAATATTAGCTGGTCGCTTGGAGGATGCCCGCTGTCGGCCGACGGAGAATATGAAGTGATTTTGGCTTGGGCTCAGTTGAACTCATTTTCGGAGCAACCGCTCTTGCAAGTATGTAAATAGGTTAATGTGTATCTGCCTTATCATTCTTATAAGAATGTCACAGCAAAAAATTCATTGCTAATATTTTTGTTAATTTCAATAAGGATTGTAATATTGAGGATTGAACATTGCGTCACCCAGGTCAGCACGACGCCGTTCATCTAGACACCATCACGCATGCGCATAGACCCCCCCCCCACCCCCCTCTTCTTACGCAGCTTCAACGCCTGCTCCATTATCTCGGCTTCCTAGTTGATACCATCGTTGCAGGCCGCTCGGTTCCATGTCTAGATAGCGGTTCCGAGTGCTGCAGTTTGCGATTACGAAAGCCAAGACGCAAAAGGTGCGTCTTGGCTTTCGTAATCGTTTTTAAGAAAAATGCGAGCCCGTTCGAATCGAACTAAACTGGCCGAAATACAACGATATCGAATTTTACTCGATTTTCAATAATTTCCCAAGGCTATAGACTTGCCATTTTTAAGAAAAAGTATTTGCAGCTTGCGGTCGCCGAGAAGGTTCTAGAAGGTTCTAGAAGCTTCCTTTTTTTAATTTTTTTTTCATGTTCTTCGACAGCAACTGCGTAGATAGGCCGCCGTCGTTTTATCGATGTAAGGCGCGCCCATTTAAGAAAAAATCGAATATAAACGCGAGATATTCAGCGCCATTATGTGGGTGTTGCATGTACTGGCGGTGTACTCGTTTGCAATGTAATTACTAGGGTTTTAACGCGCCATATTCATTATTTTGCTATGAGGCAAGCCGTAATGTCAAGGGTTCCGGAAAGCTTTACCACTCTGAGTTCTTTAACGTGCATTAAAAACTCACGTTGGTGAGCGTATTTTCACCTGCATCGCAAATTCGACCAGTAGTTGTTCCCAAAGTATGCTTTGCATATTGCAGCATTAAAGAAAGATCGTTACGAATGTGTGCCGGCAAGGCTGCAGCGACCACCTTGGAGTTTGCAACGGGGCTTTGGCCACGTGCGAACTGTGGAGCGCGTTTGCGATTGAGTGAGTTAGTCAGTGAGAAACGCCATCCTTACGGCTTTATTTGAAGCGGAGCTGCGGCCACTTGAATGGCCCGTCGGCGTGGAACATTTAATGAATCTTGTTAGTTGTTAGTCCCTAATACCGGGAGTAACTAACCTTTCAAAGCCCATGTTGATCGCCTGCGGTTCAGATAGAATCACAATCGAGACAGTTTACAGTCTGCTATAATGACTTTTAATCTTAGTGCGATGACTTATTACAGCGAGTAATATGGGCAGATAAAGCTCGGTTTTGCTGGAACAGCCCCGTGAATGTTCACAATGCCCATCACTGGTCACGAGAAAACTCCCACTCGCTGCGACAACACAAGCACCAAGTTCGCTGGGGTGTAAATGTGTGGTTTGGCATTCTCGGGGACAGAACCATTGCCCGCTATTTTTCTGGGCATCCTGTGCAATAACAAGTAAAGGCAAGAAATGCTCAGTGTCGTCGTCGACAACTTTACCTCTGATCTCCTCTTGAACGACCTGCGCAAAGTACGGTTCCAGCATGACGGAGCCCCACCACATTTCTCCGAATCAGCAGACAGCTGGTTGGAATAATCATTTTCGAGGTGATTGGGCGCTCAGGAGTGATGTTTTGGCCACCGAGATCCGTTCACCTTCCCCTGCTGGACTTTTTTTCCTTTGGGCTACGTGAAAGAACGAGTGCTTGCAGCAGAACCAACCGACATCAATGAACTGAAGAACAGGATAGTATCTACCTGCCCAAGCATGAGACCAGAAGTTCTGCACCGAGTTACCCAGAGAGCAGTTTGTGTTTGCGTTGCTCTGGAAGGAAAGCACACTGAAATTTTTTCAGCACAGATATCCTAATGGGTTTCTACAAGAACATGACATTTGTGCCTAAGTGGAACGACTTTTAAATGGTGCTACATCAATATTAGCTGGTCGCTTGGAGGATGCCCGCTGTCGGCCGACGGAGAATATGAAGTGATTTTGGCTTGGGCTCAGTTGAACTCATTTTCGGAGCAACCGCTACTGCAAGTATGTAAATAGGTTAATGTGTATCTGCCTTATCATTCTTATAAGAATGTCACAGCAAAAAATTCATGGGTAATATTTTTGTTAATTTCAATAAGGATTGTAATATTGAGGATTGAACATTGCGTCACCCAGGTCAGCACGACGCCCGTTCATCTAGACACCATCACGCATGCGCATAGACCCCCCCCCGCCCCCCTCTTCTTACGCAGCTTCAACGCCTGCTCCCTTATCTCGGCTTCCTAGTTGATACCATCGTTGCAGGCCGCTCGGTTCCATGTCTAGATAGCGGTTCCGAGTGCTGCAGTTTGCGATTACGAAAGCCAAGACGCAAAAGGTGCGTCTTGGCTTTCGTAATCGTTTTTAAGAAAAATGCGAGCCCGTTCGAATCGAACTAAACTGGCCGAAATACAACGATATCGAATTTTACTCGATTTTCAATAATTTCCCAAGGCTATAGACTTGCCATTTTTAAGAAAAATCGTTACGAATGTGTGCCGGCAAGGCTGCAGCGACCACCTTGGAGTTTGCAACGGGGCTTTGGCCACGTGCGAACTGTGGAGCGCGTTTGCGATTGAGTGAGTTAGTCAGTGAGAAACGCCATCCTTACGGCTTTATTTGAAGCGGAGCTGCGGCCACTTGAATGGCCCGTCGGCGTGGAACATTTAATGAATCTTGTTAGTTGTTAGTCCCTAATACCGGGAGTAACTAACCTTTCAAAGCCCATGTTGATCGCCTGCGGTTCAGATAGAATCACAATCGAGACAGTTTACAGTCTGCTATAATGACTTTTAATCTTAGTGCGATGACTTATTACAGCGAGTAATATGGGCAGATAAAGCTCGGTTTTGCTGGAACAGCCCCGTGAATGTTCACAATGCCCATCACTGGTCACGAGAAAACTCCCACTCGCTGCGACAACACAAGCACCAAGTTCGCTGGGGTGTAAATGTGTGGTTTGGCATTCTCGGGGACAGAACCATTGCCCGCTATTTTTCTGGGCATCCTGTGCAATAACAAGTAAAGGCAAGAAATGCTCAGTGTCGTCGTCGACAACTTTACCTCTGATCTCCTCTTGAACGACCTGCGCAAAGTACGGTTCCAGCATGACGGAGCCCCACCACATTTCTCCGAATCAGCAGACAGCTGGTTGGAATAATCATTTTCGAGGTGATTGGGCGCTCAGGAGTGATGTTTTGGCCACCGAGATCCGTTCACCTTCCCCTGCTGGACTTTTTTTCCTTTGGGCTACGTGAAAGAACGAGTGCTTGCAGCAGAACCAACCGACATCAATGAACTGAAGAACAGGATAGTATCTACCTGCCCAAGCATGAGACCAGAAGTTCTGCACCGAGTTACCCAGAGAGCAGTTTGTGTTTGCGTTGCTCTGGAAGGAAAGCACACTGAAATTTTTTCAGCACAGATATCCTAATGGGTTTCTACAAGAACATGACATTTGTGCCTAAGTGGAACGACTTTTAAATGGTGCTACATCAATATTAGCTGGTCGCTTGGAGGATGCCCGCTGTCGGCCGACGGAGAATATGAAGTGATTTTGGCTTGGGCTCAGTTGAACTCATTTTCGGAGCAACCGCTCTTGCAAGTATGTAAATAGGTTAATGTGTATCTGCCTTATCATTCTTATAAGAATGTCACAGCAAAAAATTCATTGCTAATATTTTTGTTAATTTCAATAAGGATTGTAATATTGAGGATTGAACATTGCGTCACCCAGGTCAGCACGACGCCGTTCATCTAGACACCATCACGCATGCGCATAGACCCCCCCCCACCCCCCTCTTCTTACGCAGCTTCAACGCCTGCTCCATTATCTCGGCTTCCTAGTTGATACCATCGTTGCAGGCCGCTCGGTTCCATGTCTAGATAGCGGTTCCGAGTGCTGCAGTTTGCGATTACGAAAGCCAAGACGCAAAAGGTGCGTCTTGGCTTTCGTAATCGTTTTTAAGAAAAGGCGAGCCCGTTCGAATCGACTAAACTGGCCGAATACACGATATCGAATTTTACTGCGATTTTCAATAATTTCCCAAGGCTATAGACTTGCCATTTTTAAGAAAAATGCGAGCCCGTTGGGAATCGACTAAACTGGCCTAAATGCAATGATATCGAATTTTACTGCGATGTTCATATTTTCCCAAGGCTATAGACTTGCCATTTTTAAGAAAAATGCGCCCCCATTCGAATCGAACTAAACTGGCTGAAATGCAACGGTATCGAATTTTACTTGATTTTCATTAATTTCCCAAGGCTGTAGACCTGCCATTTTGAGAAAAATGCGAGCCCGATTGGAATCGAACTAAACTGGGCCGAAAATGCAGATGATATCGAATTTTACTCGATTTTCATAATTTCCCAAGGCTATAGACTTGCCATTTTTAAGAAAAATGCGGAGCCCGTTCGAATCGAACTAAACTGGCCGAAATGCAACGATATCGAATTTTACTCGATTTTAGTTAATTTCCCAAGGATATAGACCTGTCTTTTTTAAGAAAAATGCGAGCCCGTTCGAATCGAACTAAACTGGCCGAAATGCAACGATATCGAATTTTACTCGATTTTCAATATTTTCCCAAGGCTATAGACCTGCCATTTTTAAGAAAAATGCGAGCCCGTTCGAATCGAACTAAACTGGTCGAAATGCAACGATATCGAATTTTCCTCGATTTTCAATATTTTCCCAAGGCTATAGACTTGCCATTTTTAAGAAATGCAACGATATCGAATTTTACTCGATTTTCATTAATTTCCCAAGGCTATAGACTTGCCATTTTTAAGAAAAATGCGAGCCCGTTGGAATCGAACTAAACTGGCCGAAATGCAACGATATCGAATTTTACTCGATTTTCTATAATTTCCCAAGGCTATAGACTTGCCATTTTTAAGAAAAATGCGAGCCCGTTCGAATCGAACTAAACTGGCCGAAATGCAATGATATCGAATTTTACTCGATTTTCAATAATTTCCCAACGCTACAGACTTGCCATTATTAAGAAATGCAACGATATCGAATTTTACTCGATTTTCATTAATTTCCCAAGGCTATAGACTTGCCATTTTTAAGAAAAATGCGAGCCCGTTCGAGTCAACTAAACTGGCCGAAATGCAACGATATCGAATTTTACTCGATTTTCATTAATTTCCCAAGGCTATAGACCTTCCATTTTTGAGAAAAATGCGCCCCCATTCGAATCGAACTAAACTGGCTGAAATGCAACGATATCGTATTTTACTCGATTTTCCTTAATTTCCATAGGCTATAGACTTGCTATTGACTTACCATTGACTCCTTCACCTGCTGGAACTTTCAGGGACCGACTGCTCCGACATCTTGTTGTTAAAAATAACGTTTAACCATTAACCCACTTCAACGTAATTCACTGAGTTTTATACACTTCTCAAACTAAAGCACTCTCGCAGTCCATCCTGAATCAGAAAATCTACTTCCCCCTCAACTTCTGATTGGCTGCCGTTGGGATGTACGTCCTTACGTCCCTCATCCATTGTCTTGATCTGCACCGCCTCTCCCACGTCTATTCCCGATGCACCTCTCTCTCTCTCTCTCTCGAAGTCTGGCGCTGGCCAGTCGTGGGAGTGCGCTCGGTGCCGGGGTCCCAGGGCCGAGCCGACGGGTCATCATCGCGTTCCCGCCAGTTCCACGGAACACGCGTCGTGGTTTCCCCCGCGATGCTGCACGCCGCTTGCTTCCGCGACCATGTTCCTCTGTGCGCTGGCCGCAACTCTCCGCGGGAGAAATCCGTCGTCACGCCGTCTTTCTGTAGTTCTGGTCGCCGCAGTGGTGAAGGAACGCGGCGCCCGTAGAGGGGTGACAGTGGGGGTCCTCGTGTGGATGCTTCGCTCTTGAACCCAACATGATATTTTACTCGGTTTTAATTTGTTTCCCGATCTATAGACTTGTCATTTTTGCGAAAAATGCGACCGCGTTCAAGTCGAACCAAACCGGACGAAATATAAATAACCTGTATTTTACGAGATTTTAATTAATTTCCCATGGCGATAGAGTTGCCAATTTATAGAAAAGTGCGACCCCTTTCAAGCAGAACCAAACTGGAAGAAATACAAGTACATCGTATTTTACACGGCTTTATTTAATTTCTCAAGGTTATAGACTTGCTATATTAGAGAAAAATGCGACCCCGTTCGAATCGAACTAAACTGGCCGAAATACAACGATATCGTATTTTACTCGATTTTAATTAATTTCCCAAGGCTATAGACTTGCCATTTTTGAGAAAAATGCGACCCCGTTCGAATCGAACCAAACTGGCTGAAATGCAACGATATCGTATTTTACTCGATTTTCCTTAATTTCCATAGGCTATAGACTTGCTATTGACTTACCATTGACTCCTTCACCTGCTGGAACTTTCAGGGACCGACTGCTCCGACATCTTGTTGTTAAAAATAACGTTTAACCATTAACCCACTTCAACGTAATTCACTGAGTTTTATACACTTCTCAAACTAAAGCACTCTCGCAGTCCATCCTGAATCAGAAAATGTACTTCCCCCTCAACTTCTGATTGGCTGCCGTTGGGATGTACGTCCTTACGTCCCTCATCCATTGTCTTGATCTGCACCGCCTCTCCCACGTCTATTCCCGGTGCACCTCTCTCTCTCTCTCTCGAAGTCTGGCGCTGGCCAGTCGTGGGAGTGTGCTCGGTGCCGGGGTCCCAGGGCCGAGCCGACGGGTCATCATCGCGTTCCCGCCAGTTCCGCGGAACACGCGTCGTGGTTTCCCCCGCGATGCTGCACGCCGCTTGCTTCCGCGACCATGTTCCTTTGTGCGCTGGCCGCAGCTCTCCGCGGGAGAAATCCGTCGTCACGCCGTCTTTCTGTAGTTCTGGTCGCCGCAGTGGTGAAGGAACGCGGCGCCCGTAGAGGGGTGACAGTGGGGGTCCTCGTGTGGATGCTTCGCTCTTGAACCCAACATGATATTTTACTCGGTTTTAATTTGTTTCCGATCTATAGACTTGTCATTTTTGCGAAAAATGCGACCGCGTTCAAGTCGAACCAAACCGGACGAAATATAAATAACCTGTATTTTACGAGATTTTAATTAATTTCCCATGGCGATAGAGTTGCCAATTTATAGAAAAGTGCGACCCCTTTCAAGCAGAACCAAACTGGAAGAAATACAAGTACATCGTATTTTACACGGCTTTATTTAATTTCTCAAGGTTATAGACTTGCTATATTAGAGAAAAATGCGACCCCTTTCAAATAGAATCAAACTGGACGAAATACAAGGACATCGTATTTTACTCGGCTTTAATTAATTTCCGAAGGTTATAGACTCGCTATATTAGAGAAAAATGCGACCTCTTTCAAATCGAACCAAACTGGACGAATTACTTGGAAGAGGAATTTTACTCGATTTCAAGTATTTTCTCAAGGCCATACATAGACTTGCCATTTCAGAGAAAAATGCGGCCCCGTTCAAATCGAACTAAACCAGACGAAATACGTAAAACGCAAATTTTACTGTGTTTTAATTAATTTCCCAATGTTCTGGGCTAATGACGGCGTTGAGAAAAACAGGGGCTTTTTTTATACGTGACAGCTCCAGCTTCATTGCAATGAATTGCTTTTCACAACACGAGTACAAGCATTTTTCCTTGCGTACTCCTGAGATTGCAAGGAAATAAACTGCAATAATAAATGAGCAACTGCTTATAGAGTGTTTCGCGTATGGACTAGCACATTGCGCAGTCACAGTCATGCAGGAAATCGAGCGCTAAGACTAGACAGTTCTATGTAATTCTTAAGGCAGCTGAACGATCGCGGCGCCGGAGCTTCCTCTAGTATTTTTCTAGGACACTCTATGGTATCAAAAAATCGCATCTTTTTCTCCCCCAACGTATGGATAGTTTCCAAGGTTACATCGCCACGGCAGTACAGAGATCTCTTTAGAATGAGCATGCTGTGCCTACTGTCGTTAGAGGTCGTTTGCCCACGGCCGGACTACCCTGCGGGAGGCCATGGGTTTCAGGGATAGCACGGGAAAGCTGAACATGTCGGCGATAGAGATAAGTAAAAGGCGCTTAGAGTATTGGTGGCGCAAAGGTATGGAGCAAACGAAAGCGCAAGGTAGTCCGGGCAAGATTGTTACTTCACAGCGGAACGATAATAGATAAAATAGGCAGGCGACAAGAAAAGATAGTTGTGAAAATATGTGTGATTCGAAAAAAGAAACGTTTGTAGAGGAAAAATATAGCTAGAGCTTGTTGGCCTATGGGCTACTGCCCTGTCATAAAGAAGACCCTCCTAATATCCATCCATCCATTCATGCTACAGCAGCAGCGCGCGCGCTTTCTTCGGCATGCACTTCGGGTCTAGTTGCCAACTTTCACCGCCGCTAGTTCGTGGCGCTGCTACCCAACCCTCAACTTCTGATTGGCTGCCGTTGGGATGTACGTCCTTACGTCCCTCATCCATTGTCTTGATCTGCACCGCCTCTCCCACGTCTATTCCCGATGCACCTCTCTCTCTCTCTCTCTCGAAGTCTGGCGCTGGCCAGTCGTGGGAGTGCGCTCGGTGCCGGGGTCCCAGGGCCGAGCCGACGGGTCATCATCGCGTTCCCGCCAGTTCCACGGAACACGCGTCGTGGTTTCCCCCGCGATGCTGCACGCCGCTTGCTTCCGCGACCATGTTCCTCTGTGCGCTGGCCGCAACTCTCCGCGGGAGAAATCCGTCGTCACGCCGTCTTTCTGTAGTTCTGGTCGCCGCAGTGGTGAAGGAACGCGGCGCCCGTAGAGGGGTGACAGTGGGGGTCCTCGTGTGGATGCTTCGCTCTTGAACCCAACATGATATTTTACTCGGTTTTAATTTGTTTCCCGATCTATAGACTTGTCATTTTTGCGAAAAATGCGACCGCGTTCAAGTCGAACCAAACCGGACGAAATATAAATAACCTGTATTTTACGAGATTTTAATTAATTTCCCATGGCGATAGAGTTGCCAATTTATAGAAAAGTGCGACCCCTTTCAAGCAGAACCAAACTGGAAGAAATACAAGTACATCGTATTTTACACGGCTTTATTTAATTTCTCAAGGTTATAGACTTGCTATATTAGAGAAAAATGCGACCCCTTTCAAATAGAATCAAACTGGACGAAATACAAGGACATCGTATTTTACTCGGCTTTAATTAATTTCCGAAGGTTATAGACTCGCTATATTAGAGAAAAATGCGACCCCTTTCAAATCGAACCAAACTGGACGAATTACTTGGAACAGGAATTTTACTCGATTTTAAGTATTTTCTCAAGGCCATACATAGACTTGCCATTTCAGAGAAAAATGCGGCCCCGTTCAAATCGAACTAAACCAGACGAAATACGTAAAACGCAAATTTTACTGTGTTTTAATTAATTTCCCAATGTTCTGGGCTAATGACGGCGTTGAGAAAAACAGGGGCTTTTTTTATACGTGACAGCTCCAGCTTCATTGCAATGAATTGCTTTTCACAACACGAGTACAAGCATTTTTCCTTGCGTACTCCTGAGATTGCAAGGAAATAAACTGCAATAATAACTGAGCAACTGCTTATAGAGTGTTTCGCGTATGGACCAGCACATTGCGCAGTCACAGTCATGCAGGAAATCGAGCGTAAGACTAGACAGTTCTATGTAATTCCCAAGGCAGCTGAACGATCGCGGCGCCGGAGCTTCCTCTAGTATTTTTCTAGGACACTCTATGGTATCAAAAAATCGCATCTTTTTCTCCCCCAACGTATGGATAGTTTCCAAGGTTACATCGCCACGGCAGTACAGAGATCTCTTTAGAATGAGCATGCTGTGCCTACTGTCGTTAGAGGTCGTTTGCCCACGGCCGGACTACCCTGCGGGAGGCCATGGGTTTCAGGGATAGCACGGGAAAGCTGAACATGTCGGCGATAGAGATAAGTAAAAGGCGCTTAGAGTATTGGTGGCGCAAAGGTATGGAGCAAACGAAAGCGCAAGGTAGTCCGGGCAAGATTGTTACTTCACAGCGGAACGATAATAGATAAAATAGGCAGGCGACAAGAAAAGATAGTTGTGAAAATATGTGTGATTCGAAAAAAGAAACGTTTGTAGAGGAAAAATATAGCTAGAGCTTGTTGGCCTATGGGCTACTGCCCTGTCATAAAGAAGACCCTCCTAATATCCATCCATCCATCCATGCTACAGCAGCAGCGCGCGCGCTTTCTTCGGCATGCACTTCGGGTCTAGTTGCCAACTTTCACCGCCGCTAGTTCGTGGCGCTGCTACCCAACCCTCGCTGTAATGGTGTTTTACACAAGGACATTCAGCAATTCTTTCGAATCGTTGCTGCTGGCACTGCTGTTGCTTTCTGAGCAGCAGCAGGCGATGTACAGACATTTAAAGGCTTCAAAACGCAGTATGAAGCCTTCACCACCAGGCTACGCCACGTTTCAGTTCCCGCGATTTTCAAGCCTAATTTAAAAATAAAAATCTTATTCAGATCGCGAAAGGGTGCTCGATTCTATCACTATATTTCATGGCCTTTCCAAATGCACAAAAGTCCGTTCACGCGTTCCGGCCAGTTGTAGGATCCCTTAGATATTTCATGCCTTTTTTATGATATCAATTTTACTTCTTTTTTTTGGGGGGGGGGGGGGAGAGGGGGGCATTATCAGTGATGAATCTGGGTTGTCGCGTGTGCACAGAGTTAGCTATTTCATTCCTTACTGTGCGTGACTGGACGTGGTCGAAACTGGTTGCTAATTAGGAGTAGGCCACACTTCTTACTTCTAATTAATGCAACAAATACTTTGTTCCATGTTCCGCATGAGTATTTACTGCGCGACTATAGTCGTTGACCGAATGATGTTGCGTGAGTTCGGCAAATTGTCTCTGTGACGTCATATATCGAATTCCGGCTATATCGAACTATATCGCGATCCCTTCGCTCTTCGATATATCGATCGAGGTTTGACTGTATATGCACACCCCTAATGGAAATATGTGCAACCTATTCCAACAGCGGTCACGAAACACTGACTGTATACCAGCAATTGCACACACATGATGAACCGGAGCAACTGAAGCTCGGGAGAAGACACAGTCTTGCAATTCATCACACATAATCTAATACAAGAGACAAACACATTAAGTAACAGTCAGTACACTTTCTTTATTTTCGATGAAAAAGTAGGATTTTCCTTGTCTTTTTATTATGGGAAGCACAGTCATAACAATCCTTGAGAAAAGCAGTTTCAAGAACGTGTAATTCTGTATGACTGACTGTGACAGCAATTTCAAGGGTAGCCATGTTTATGAGGACATCATCGGCAGGTACAGATCGGAACATGAGAACTGAGGAAACCGAGACTCGTTGGGTTGCGTGCAAAAGAAGGCGACAATTCAACTACGCTCTCTTTTACAGAAAATAACAGTACATGTGGCACTGCGGGGGGGAAAACGAGCACGGTAAAATAACTCTGAATTAAGTTCCTGCAAATGCAGGTAGGCCACCCGTGCGATTGATGTTTCCTTATCACAAAAATGCCTCGGCCTCCCGTTCAATCGCATGTCGAGGGCTGTCACAGCCACAACTGCCATCGTCTGCCACCAGGAAGCATGGAAACATAACTACAAGTTTTGCCATGCACTGCTGCAGTCGTGGCGCGATGAAACACCGCGGCAACATCGGTCTATTGGAAGTGCGCACTCGTATCACCGATGCACCAATCGCTAGTTGCTGGCACACTACTACTAGGGTTGTACTCTAACCACACCAGCACTATTGAGGCTTGCAAGCACCAGTAGTGAGGACTCAGCACAGCAGCTGCCATGGGAGACGTAGCCGTTCCTAGCACGCACTCCGCAGGTAAGAGAGTTGAGGATGAACACCAGTGGTAAGGAGGGAGTAAGCAGAAACCAGCCCGCCACTGCCTCGGTGATTTGCTTAATTTGTGGCGTGAAGTATTTGATGAAGACGCAGCCTAATCAGTTAACAGAATGCCATAAAGCATGCCAGGGGCTCTTTAAATAAATTTAATTCACCTCACTACTTCTTGTAAGCTACAATTTCATAATGTCATAAATAGCATTCAATATGAACTTATGAAAAGTTACAAAATTGCAAACAGGCCACCACGGGCCAGCTGTCAGGAGTGCGAGCGCAGAGGAGATGAAATTGTACAGCTCTGCAACATGCGAGCACACATGTGCAACACAGCAGGTCCTCTGTTCAACCAATGCGGAACAAGGTTCTCCGTTCAACGAATGCTGAACTCCTTGGAAACAACTTGGAAGTTGCAGATGGAGCTGGCACATGTTGATGGTCAGACTAGGGTCGGAGACTGGGGTGGGACGCAAGCAACTTTTCTAGGGGCTCGTCCAGGAAAAGCGCCAAGAAACGTTCGGGCCAGAAGCACTTGGCTTGGGGATTTAATCCGTAGAACTTTGCTAGCTCGAAGCCGTGCAGCTCAAACTTGATGTCCCCCCAGTTCATGTTGTAAAGGCTGCCACGTTGACAGCAAGTACAAATGAACTTTTCCCACAGTGTCCTGCGAAAGAGTCAGACCTTAGATCAATTACGACGTCGAAACCCTACCTTCTAGTTTTAAACAACCTCCCTTGTCACATCCTGTTTGACCTGCAGATCTTTAATACTGGTACTCACCCCCAGACTTGCTCCCTAGTTTCTTCGTTATTGTCAGCTAAGCAGCCTACAGTCACATGCCCTTTATTATAAAGTGCCCGGAACCTACAATATGACTCGATTCGTGGGACACTTAATTGTAAATGGTTGCGAATAGCAAGAATTACAATATAGCCGGGGCTTAAGGACTCCTACGTCATACAGTTATGTTGTAAAGGGCTTCGCTAGCGAGGCTTTTCACTGCAGCACGAAGACCACAATGATCAACGCACACGAGAGAAAAAAAAAAGACGTGAGAAGGATGGCTTAATGATCGTGTTAGCAATCCACTTCTACAGGTGTAGCGCGAAAAACGACAGAGACCAATGTAATAATGTAAATTATGGACTGCAAAGGACTAACAAAGCAATTCAATCTTTAAGTGAGAATCATAAATTTTTTAACGCTATGTAAAGCTTCCACGCTGACAGGAACAGCGTGGAAAACGACCAATATAATAGCATAAAGGATATCAGTATAATAATATATAGTACGGACGGCAATGGCCTAAAAAGATATTCACTGTTTAAATGAGAATCGTGAATTTTATGACATCGTAGTAGGCAGGACTACGTTACGTGAAAAAGTCATGCTTCTCATTCTATTAACTAAGCAGTACTCTTACGGACAGGCCTAAGCATATTTAGAATTTTTTAGTTTCCAATGCCCTTTAACTAGTGTTCGCCGTTCCATTCGATTCGCATTTAATCTCCGTTACCGTATGCCAAAGAGTGACTTCGCCTCGGAACATGCGCTCTGACCTTCGAAGACGTCACATGTCCACCTGACTGAGTGTTTGCTGTACTCGTACTATCGTAAATTGACAGAAATGGAGCAAACTTCGTTACACATGGGTGGAAATTCGTGCGGCAACGTATTAACCACTTCTTCCCTGCAAAGGGTACTACAAAGGAAATAAGATGGTGTTTTCTGGATGCATTCGCTTTGTCGGGCATTCGATAATTCGACTTATTGACGTTCATTATGGTGTCCGGATTGTCAGTCGTCGGCAGTAAGAAAAACATTCACACCACAGTGTTACTGTCTTCTTTATAGAAACTAAATCATTATATTCCTATTGCTATTTACTGTAGTTGCGTCACACTACGAAGCCGCATTGTCAAAATAGAAGGAATGTAAGAACAGGCACTATTTATGAGGCGCTTCTACTAAGCGAATGAAGTCTGGTACACTCTTTGAACAATCGAATCATCTGCGCTCGGTCCCAAACGTACTGCCGTAAAAAGGAGCAAGCACGTACCGACAGTCACCAACGGAGCAGAGCGAGACAGGGTCCCCAACGACGACGGCCAAGGACTGCGCCCTTGTCAGAGCCGTGTTGAGCAGCTTGGGATTGGAGAGAAAGCCGAAGTTCAGCCCAGTCCCGAATCGAGCTGCCTTCTCCATGGGCACGCAGGTGGCACGAGTGCGAACCGTGCTCAAGACAACGGCACGGAACTCCTTGCCTGTGAGTTGAGGCACCAGTCACTGAATTGTCTCAAAGTTTTACCCCACACAAGTTTTACCCCTCAAAGTTTTACCGCACACAGGCACTGCTCACATTCCCGCAACTCTATTGATGTAGTCAATTACGACTTCACCATGCAGTACTAGATGCACCACTTTCTGATTCAGGAAAGTTTAGTAGCACCATATTTTTTTTTCTAATGCAGTGCAAGTCTCTTTCCCTGTTCTCATCACCTAAGTTTGCATCATGCATTATAATGAACCGCACGGAAAAAAAATTCTGCAGATCCAGCAGATTCTGGGGATGGGTGCCAAGCGAAGCAGTCCGCAGTGAAACTTAGAGGGAAAATTTCCAGCGCAAACACAGAGACACACCACAGAAAGGAAATGACACTCACAAGCGCTGACTATCAACTGATTTATTACTGCTGTTGTCAATGCATATATACCTTCAAGGCAGCCCCACCGCACATGCGCCACAACAAAAACCAAAGTGATAAGGTGAAAATGTGGATCTCTGTATCAGATACGTGATGACATGAATTCAAATTCAGATGGGTGCAGAGACAAAGATGTGTCGCTTATACATAGCTGTTCTCTTTTCCTGATGTGAAAAGCTTCTAAAGCCAGCCGCGCATGCTCATTTTTGCTTCTGCCAAGTATCGACGTCCCTTTAAATCGTGCTTCACAATTGCAGCAGGAGTTAATATGAGCCACAAGATGGGCTCCTTTATCTGCGTTCTTGTTAATTTTTTGTGCATGTTCCCCGAGTCGCTCGTTGACGCACCTTCCAGTTTGACCAACGTAGGTCTTACCACATGAGAGCGGGATGGAGTAAACCACACCGACGGCACAAGGGACGTAGGGATCACCGTGTTGGATCTGGCATCCTCCTCTGCTCACACCGCCGGTACGGGAGCATAGCTTAGAAAGTTTGTTCGGCGCAGACAACGCCATAGGAACACCATGCCTGCCAGCAACTTTCTTGAGCTGATGGGTGATCTTATGAAGATAAGGGACCACCACTGGCCTCACCTTGTCCCGTGTGGCGGACGCCCTCTTCGTGGTTTTTCCTTTCTGAAGTAGCGTTTCCGCAACTGCAGTCAAGAGCGACTTGGGGAAGCCTGCTGCCAAAAGTCGGCTTATCTGATTAGAGAAGCTTTCTTGCATCTTGTGAGGGCACGATTTTTTAAGAGCCGAATCCATGGCAGACATCGCAATTCCTCTCTTCACAAGTTTAGAATGCGCTGATCTAAAAGGTAAAAGGTCCTTTTTTGCCCTAGGTTGAAAAACCCAACACACATGTCGCACACAAAATTCTAGTTTAAGATCTAAAAACTGCAACATACCTTCCCGCGGAAGCTCATGTGTAAAAACAAGACCTCGTCCAAGTTGGTTAAAATCGTCTAAAATATTAGTCACTGAATCCTGGTAGGAGGCGTCTAAAGATAATAAATCCAAAAAATCATCTACGTACCTAAAAACTTTTAAAACATTCCTCGCGCTAAAAACTTCGCTTAAAGAAGATCCCACTTTTGCCAAAAAAATATCTACAAGGAGAGGGGCAAGGCATGACCCGATACATATACCATTGCGCTGCAAATATGGCTGGTCATTAAAAACGATAAACGTGACTTTAAGATAATGCTCTAAAAGGCTCAAAAAATTGCTCACTGAAACCCCGGCAAAATTCTGGAAAGACACACCTCCATTGCACTCGATACATGCTCGCACTGCAGACAGAAGCTCATGCTGGGGAACGGAATAGAACAAATCTTCTATGTCAACAGAAAAACCAAATCCCACCTTTGTATTCCCGCGCAAAAATTGCACCACTTCATCTGAATTTTTTGTTCTAAAAGGGTCATTGTATGCCAGCGACTTCAACTTTTTCTGTAAAAACAGGCTAACATTGTGCTGCCAACACCCTGATTCACTGACAATGGTCCTAAATGGTACTTCAGTCTTGTGCGTTTTTGCCGTGAAAAACACTGACAAAAACTTGCCCCTGCTTCGTTCTATGCCTTTAGCGAGCGACGTCAATTCCAAGTTTTTACAAAATTCAATAAACTTTGTTTTCACCCTGACCTCCCTCTTCCGCACGGGAACAAAGTTTTTTGACACAGCTTGCAGCGCTTTCTCGTTAAAAATGCCTTTTTCCACCACAACAAAACCCCCCTCTTTATCAGCCTGCATGAGGCAAAGGTCATTGGCTCTCAGAAAAGACAAGGTACGCCGGACACTAACATCAGAATGCCGCGGTGGGCCTTTTGGCACCGATTTGTCTAAAGACACTACGCCCTCAAGAAGGCATTGATCGCGGGCTTCTTGAGCGCATTCTAAACTTGTGAAGAGAGGAATTGCGATGTCTGCCATGGATTCGGCTCTTAAAAAATCGTGCCCTCACAAGATGCAAGAAAGCTTCTCTAATCAGATAAGCCGACTTTTGGCAGCAGGCTTCCCCAAGTCGCTCTTGACTGCAGTTGCGGAAACGTTACTTCAGAAAGGAAAAACCACGAAGAGGGCGTCCGCCACACGGGACAAGGTGAGGCCAGTGGTGGTCCCTTATCTTCATAAGATCACCCATCAGCTCAAGAAAGTTGCTGGCAGGCATGGTGTTCCTATGGCGTTGTCTGCGCCGAACAAACTTTCTAAGCTATGCTCCCGTACCGGCGGTGTGAGCAGAGGAGGATGCCAGATCCAACACGGTGATCTCTACGTCCCTTGTGCCGTCGGTGTGGTTTACTCCATCCCGCTCTCATGTGGTAAGACCTACGTTGGCCAAACTGGAAGGTGCGTCAACGAGCGACTCGGGGAACATGCACAAAAAATTAACAAGAACGCAGATAACGGAGCCCAGCTTGTGGCTCATATTAACTCCTGCTGCAATTGTGAAGCACGATTTAAAGGGACGTCGATACTTGGCAGAAGCAAAAATGAGCATGCGCGGCTGGCTTTAGAAGCTTTTCACATCAGGAAAAGAGAACAGCTATGTATAAGCGACACATCTTTGTCTCTGCACCCATCTGAATTTGAATTCATGTCATCACGTATCTGATACAGAGATCCACATTTTCACCTTATCACTTTGGTTTTTGTTGTGGCGCATGTGCGGTGGGGCTGCCTTGAAGGTATATATGCATTGACAACAGCAGTAATAAATCAGTTGATAGTCAGCGCTTGTGAGTGTCATTTCCTTTCTGAGGTGTGTCTCTGTGTTTGCGCTGGAAATTTTCCCTCTAAGATCATGTACCAACTAGGCCCGAATGAAGTTTTACCGCAGTGAAACTGCCCACGACGAAGTAATTGCCATTAAGCCAAGTCTCGGTCGTAGAAAGGCGGTGTTTGTGGAAAGAGCGTGCATTGGTGCATGCTTAACCTGAGCCAAGCAAGAACGTCTAAAGTATTATGGCGACCGAATCGTAGCTCATGGTACCGCGTAAAGCTTGCACTCATTTCCGTGCACAGCACAGAACTTTATTTTGTGGACGTCAAATGCGTGCTACGGTACGCTGATGTGCGTATCATTAGCGTCGTTTGTTGAAGCATTCCTATGATATGGAGCAAAGTTGTACAAAAGCATGGCGAGTGGTAGTAAAACATAACTATTGTATGAATGCGCTTAACAGACATTAGGAGCGCGATTCATGTTACCCGAGCACCATTCTTACAACTGCCGGTCTGATAGGTTTAACTACTATATATACCGCATGGGAGGAGCCGCCGAAGCCTAGTGGTACCGTGCTTGCTTGGCACATCGGGGAACGCCGGTTCGACTCCCGCCTACTGCTTGGTAGGTTGCGTGTGTGTCTATGTGCTTGTTTGTTTATACCTCAATCTCATTGATTGATTTTTGGGGTTTTACGTCCCAAAACCAGTTATGATTATGATAGACGCCGTAGTGAAGGGCTCCGGAAATTTCGACCACCTGGTGTTCTTTAACGCGCACTGACATCGCACAGCACACGGGCCTCAACATTTCGCCTCCCTCGAAATGCAGCCGCCACGGCCGGGATTCGATCCCGCGACCCTCGGATCAACAGCCGAGTACTATAGCCGTCGTGGCGCGGCATATACTTCAATCTCAAGCTATGAAAAAGAGTATTCCTTTACTTTTATGTGTGCTCTAACGATATGGTACATGCCTATTTTGATTGGTCCCTCGTTGACTTAGACTATAAGATTCAAACACCTGTGGCACACAGCCGCATATCGCAGGGCAAGCACCACCTCTGGCATGGTGACTTAAGTGTCATTAATTGTGACATACATGACCAGTGCATCGTGGTCGCAAAGGTTAGTCGCCCATGTTCGTTACAAATTTCGACCCTACCATGCAAATATCGTGGTTTATAAAGCGAATGAGACGACCGCGAGAGCACCGAGCCGTAGATAGATAGATAGATAGATAGATAGATAGATAGATAGATAGATAGATAGATAGATAGATAGATAGATAGATAGATAGATAGATAGATAGATAGATAGATAGATAGATAGATAGATAGATAGATAGATAGATAGATAGATACCGTCAAGGTGGCGTAAGTTCAGCAAGAAATGCTTCACATTTAAAAACGCAATACTCTCACTGTGAACAGTTCCATCTAGGTCTGAAACATCTTTTAGCTCCTCTAACAATTATTCGATGCTGTGTTTACTGTGTGAAAATGTCGGTGCAGCCACAAATTGTTCCCTGATAAAAAATAAAATCTCAATTGGCAACTTCAGTTGACCTCATCCCCGACATTTTCTGAAAAAAATTCTGAAAGGTGACTCAACAATAACAAATCCAGCGAATCTCAAAGACCATCCTCTTGGCGATCTAGATAAGATTAAGGCACACATACCTTGGACGTTGGCGATGCTCTCAACTCGAACCAGGGACAGCTTACGTTTTCGTAGCTCTGTACGAATGCTCTGCACCTGTAATGAGAGGAAGGGGGCCCCCATTTCTCATTTCTCTTTTGCCGAATATTTGGAGTCAATAAAAGATATGAACTACGTTTCAGACTGTTGCTCAGACCCAATTTCATTGGGCAAGAAATCGTAGGCTTGTGTTTATATATATGGTGCACCGAGCTACAAGAAATCGAGAATCATACAATCGGGTGAACGAAAAGAACCTGAAGCGAGCCATCTTGTAATCATGTCAATGTCCCAGCAGTACCTAACAGTCAATATTTAGCCCTTGACAATTCCCAGCCCTGAAAAAAAAAATTCACAGCATATCCACGGAGTGAATGATGATGCGTGGGCAAGGCTCCGGAGGGTCATCGTAGATCTTGCCGAGTTCCGGATTAATTTAGTTAACGCGCACGCTACGAATCCTTATGGTTCAACTACGCACAAGTAAATCTCCCACCGGCACTTCATTGCAAGTCAAGCTCCAGTGCATATATATATATATATATATGGGTGGCCGGTGAACCGTTCTCCAGCGCGAGCAGTCGGTATTTCTCAATCAAGAAACTCGCTAGGAGACGCTGCCTTCGCCAACGTTGTCTCTCCGCGGGTGAGGGCGCGTTCTGCTTCTTTGCGAGCTGTAGCGTCGTTCATCGACGAGAGCGTTAGCCAAACCTTAAGGAGCTTCGCCCCTAAAAGCCAAGGAAGGCTACACTGTGCATCATTAGAAGCAGCGGAAAGTCTGGCAAATGCACTTTATCGCAATGCTCCTGTCGTAATCACAAAGCCCACACGTCGCACAAGAGACCGGCATCTTAGCTTAGCAGCAGCAGATTGCACGTCTCATGTGCTATGGGCGTCTTTCACCCCACTCTGCCAGCAGCCCTGACTTTCAGACTTAGAGGTTACAGGCGCGCACAGCCGTTCTACACTTCAGTGAACGAGCACCTCTGCATTTCGTGTGTACTTGAACAGGGAAATCACAGATAGGCCTGCTCTGAACCTTCTTCTGAATATAAAATTCACAGAGCAACACAATTCACAGAGCAATAGCGACGCGTGAACTCCACAATGCTTACCTGATCGAAGTAAGGTGTTAGAACTGCCACAGTTGAAGGATCGCAGCGTCCCCAGGTCATGGGCCACTGCTCGACTATCCGCCTGACGACTTCACACACCTCGAGCACCTGGCAGTAAAAAAAAACAAAGGAAACACAGTGGAGTTGCGTTGGGACAAATGCAGAGGGTGGAACTCCAACTCATCATCATCACCAGCCTGACTACGCCCACTGCAGGACAACCGGCTCACCAATGGATGTTCAGTTATCCGAATCCTAAACTAGCTGCAGCCATGTCATCCCCGCAAACTTCTTGATCTGCTCTGCCTACATAATTTTCTGCAGGCCCCTGATGCGCTTGCCTTCTATAGGGATCCACTCTGTCACCCTTAATGTTTGCAGAGTGTCCCTGCTCGTACTTTGGCGAGACAAACGCTTACCAGAATAAATAGGCAACACAGGAGTGAAAGCGAGAGAGAACAAACATTGCGAGGCATTCCACCATAAAATTGTCTTCGAGGGTACGACAATTCTGGAAAGGGATTCCGTCACGGTGTATAAGCACTGTTTGAGCTTTATGGCGAATCATGCTGAGTGTAGTCGACGCGCCAAAGACTCTACAGCACAGCTGGAACCTCGCTCCAGTTACCCGGAGTCTGATCTCCCCAGGTTGGACCTTAGTTGTTGTTCCTTACTTTTATTTAGGAATTCCGTCCCAACAAGACAGATATCTGTGAAAATGTTTAACTTCTCGGCTGACACGAGCTCTATACCTACCCTGCGCTCGTCTCTGCACGACGTATGTGCGTTCAATCCCGGCCACCGCTGTTCCATTTTCTGCGGAAGCGATATGGCAGAGGCGTACGAGTGCTCGTTAAAAAACGCCCGGGGGTAAAAATTTCCTGGGCCCTCCACTAGGGTACGCTTTATAATTGCACCGTTGTTTTGGGATGTAAAGCAATGACAGTTATCATATCTCAGCACAAGGCACTTACTAGAATAGCGAGGAAGGCGCAACTTTCTGTGACTGTATACATTGGCTGTTGTTAGGCTTGTATTTCTGAAAAAAATATCCTCTTTTTATTTGTCTGACCTTTTAAGATGGGTAGGTATAGAGCTCTGGTAGCGCGTTCATCGAAGAAAGAGCGTTTCCATAGTCAACGCGCGCCTTTCGCTCTCTTTCTATCTCTCTCTCTCACACAAGACAGCAGATGGAAGAGTGAGAGAGTTCACGCGCCTCCCACACGCGCCCTCCTAGTAGCGCGTTCCTAGTAGGTAACGCGCTACTACAACGGACGGACAGACCCAAACCTTAAGGAGCTTCGCCCCTAAAAGCCAAGGAAGGCTACACTGTGCATCATTAGAAGCAGTGGAAAGTCTGGCAAATCCACTTTATCGCAATGCGCCTGTCGTAATCACAAAGCCCACACGTCGCACAAGAGACCGGCATCTTAGCTTAGCAGCAGCAGATTGCACGTCTCATGTGCTATGGGCGTCTTTCACCACACTCTGCCAGCAGCCCTGACTTTCAGACTTAGAGGTTACAGGCGCGCACAGCCGTTCTACACTTCAGTGAACGAGCACCTCTGCATTTCGTGTGTACTTGAACAGGGAAATCACAGATAACCCTGCTCTGAACCTTCTTCTGAATATGAAATTCACAGAGCAACACAATTCACAGAGCAATAGCGACGCGTGAACTCCACAATGCTTACCTGATCGAAGTAAGGTGTTAGAACTGCCACAGTTGAAGGATCGCAGCGTCCCCAGGTCATGGGCCACTGCTCGACTATCCGCCTGACGACTTCACACACCTCGAGCACCTGGCAGTAAAAAAAAAAAAAAGGAAACACAATGGAGTTGCGTTGGGACAAATTCAGAGGGTGGAACTCCAACTCATCATCATCACCAGCCTGACTACGCCCACTGCAGGACAACCGGCTCACCAATGGATGTTCAGTTATCCCAAACCTAAACTAGCTGCAACCATGTCATCCCCGCAAACTTCTTGATCTGCTCTGCCTACATAATTTTCTGCAGGCCCCTGATGCGCTTGCCTTCTATAGGGATCCACTCTGTCACCCTTAATGTTTGCAGAGTGTCCCTGCTCGTACTTTGGCGAGACAAACGCTTACCAGAATAAATAGGCAACACAGGAGTGAAAGCGAGAGAGAACAAACATTGCGAGGCATTCGACCATAAAATTGTCTTCGAGGGTACGACAATTCTGGAAAGGGATTCCGTCACGGTGTATACGCACTGTTTGAGCTTTATGGCGAATCATGCTGAGTGTAGTCGAGGCGCCAAAGACTCTACAACACAGCTGGAACCTCGCTCCAGTTAACCCTGAGTCTGATCTCCCCAGGTTGGACCTTAGTTGTTGTTCCTTACTTTTATTTATGAATTCCGTCCCTACAAGACAGATATCTGTGAAAATGTTTAACTTCTCGGCTGACATGAGCTTATACCTACCCATCTTAAAGGATCAGACAAATAAAAAGAGGATATTTTTTTCAGAAATACAAGCCTAACAACAGCCAAATGTATACAGTCACAGAAAGTTGCGCCTTCCTCGCTATTCTACTATGTGCCTTGTGCTGGGATATGATAACTGTCATTGCTTTACATCCCAAAACAACGGTACAATTATAAAGCGTGCCCTAGTGGGGGGCCCAGGAAATTTTTACCACCCGGCGTTTTTTAACGAGCACTCGTACGCCTCCGCCATATCGCTTCCGCAGAAAATGGAACAGCGGTGGCCGGGACTGAACGCACATAAATCGTGCAGCAGACGAGCGCAGTGCTGAAACCACGCTGAAAGAGTCTCAAAGAAAGTGTAGCCCGTATTTCCCACTGAATGCAATCAAAACTTCTAACTTTGAGTACAATGATATGCGCGACATATACACGACGCTGTGGACAAGAAGAGGAAAGAAAAGTTGCTTCGAGCTATCAGCATAGACATGAATGTATCCGAAAATAGTCAACACCAATATGTCAACACACTGCCCCTAAACCCAACCACTCCTACCTCCATGTTGTTGACGTAGGACGTGCTGCGGTCAAGGCGCAAGTCCTCGCCTCGTGCTGCAAAGAAGCTCAGGGCTGGCAGCGGGGAGTGCGGCCCATGGCTTCCGACGGCACGCAGCTTTCCCCCGTAGAAGCTTTCCGATGAGAAGTGCACCAGAGCCTCGTGCGACCGGTAGTTGTCTTCCAGCATAACCAGGCACGGGTGCTGGAAATCATCCCCGCTTCCTCGGATGGCAGAATGGAATGAGCCATGCAGCCGTTCCAGAAGGGACACGTGCAGCCGACGTTCCCGCGTGAACACCGAGAACACCTCCGGGTTCATCTGCGCCGAAAAAGAGGCAAGGGGGCATTGGCACGCTGAGAGGTAAAGTTCGAAGTACGCGGAAAGCATTTCACAACCACAAAATGCTTCAAGCCACTGGATGTAATGAAGGAAAAAGAAACGTGCGGTTCTACAGGCCAAGACAACTACCACGTATTCCACCTAACAGGTCAGGCCACTTATAATACAAAAATGGCCAGTGGAAGACCAGCCGTAGCTTAATCTTTTTGAATTCCCACATACCAAATCGCCGGACCTACTTGTTAAATAAAGTTCTCTCTCTCTCTCTCTCTCTCTCTCTCTCTCTCTCTCTCTCTCTCTCTCTCTCTCTCTCTCTCTCCCCACATACCCCCCTACGAAACCCCAAGTATACACCACCACAGTTCGCGGAGCACTGCCAAGAAAAGGAAATTTACAATGGTGACGAACGAGCGTTCGCTTTTATGAAGTTCTAACTCCGAGAACATGTGCACTCAAAGCGGACACATTCAATTGTGGCAGTGTGGTTCGGGCCTGTGCATTATTGTGCACCACCACAGTTACACCAGTATCGCCATATGCCCATTGAACAACTCCTACTGTAGTTGGTGATTCAGCATTAATTTTGAGCATTTGAAGACATCAACCTGAGTGTGCGTATTTTCGGTTTGCCTCCCGCTGATATGCCGTCGCTGTGACTGCTAACTGAAACCTGCGTCCTTGTGCTCAACTGCGCATTTGTGAAGCCACCAAGCAGCTCTCTGCTAAGGTCAACGTGCCTCGCCTATTGTTAAAGGGACATTGATTGGCAGGAGTCCTCCTTGCAGCCGTTGGGACACCTGTTTCTATAATGTTCTAAGCTGGCCCCCACTGCACACTGCCGCCTCGACTACATCACGGAACGTGGTGACGTGGATTATATTAGTGCTTTCATACGTTCTTAAGCACTCACTCCCCCCCAACAACCCTAAGCAAAAAATGTTCGCTATTAGTGTCCCTTGAACCTTCCAGATGCCGAACCCTCCACTACGGCCTTTCTCTCCTCTCTATCTCTTTCACTCCCTTTCCCCCACCCCGACGGACGCTTAGCCATGCTCCCTACATGGGCTGCAGAATTAGCGTCCTTTCCTAACCAAACCACAATCATCATCATCATCATCATCATCATCTCCTCTACACTGACCCCTGATGCTTTAGACTATCCACAACTATCATGGTAGAGCAGACGTACGTTTCGTAGAATCACTGTGGTACGGGCTTAAAGGGCAATTCCTGACCAGCTCTGGCTGGTAGACCGCGCTTGCCTGGAGATGACGGCAGGCCGGTCCCAGACATGTAGGAGCCCATCCACATTTAATTGTATTTAGATATTAAGCTTGTTATCCACACATCCATCCACCTGCTCCGGCCACCCGCCACCCTAGCTTCATCCACTGTTCCAAGGAACTTAATGCACCCAGCATGCCTTACTGTCAATTTCCGAAGAGTTCGAGAGCCAACTTCACCTGCATGTAATCGCCAGCGAGCACTATCCGGGTGTACTCGTCAGCAAGGGCGAGGGGCGCGATACACTCTGTCTCCATAGCTTGAGCGGCTTCATCAATGAAGATGTGCGTGAAGAAGCCTGCGCAAAAAAGAATAATAAACACAAGAGCGAGCTCAGCACATGCATTCAAACTTCCAGTCGCGCTATTGACAGTAGTAGCAAGAAACGTACAGGGCAAGGACGATACCTTTTCGAGCACCCAACGTTTACAAAACGATAAGCTGGAGGTCGTTATGAAAAAAGGGCATAGCACATCTGAGGCCGTCATTACAAGATCTCCCAGTGAGACCATTGCCATCTCTGTTGAACAGCATGCGCTTGCTCCTAGCTGATAAAAAGTGCAAGATCTGGTCTTTGTACCAGTTTGTAGCAAACGTAGAAGGTTCTGCTGTTGTGGGTTCCACTTTTTCATTTTGTTCATGTCGTGGTCGTCATTAACATGAGCATTAAATGCGACCCCTATCATCGTTGAAGGCAACCAGGAATCGCGGTTTGGCATAGCAGTTTATATATTTCCTGATACTTAAAAGCACCGTATTTACACGACTGCGAGTCAGCGGACTGTGTCAGAAATTGAAATTCAGTGTTGGAGAGTCGAACTTCCACCAGTGCGATTTTTTTACTTCCGATTTTTAAGGGGGGGGGGGGGGGGCGGTGTCGACTTACAATAGTGCAAGTCGTCTACACCGTCATCGATCAATCCAGGTCACTACTTCACCGCCAACGGCAAATTTGATGTACACAGGAGGATGAAGACTCCTCCAATTTGCCGTGCCCAAACTGATTTCGTTTTCCATCTGTAAAGTTTTTAAAATATTTATCCTTCCGCCTAAAACTCTACCGTCCTTGGTAGTGCTTGCCACGCCAAGCAATTTAACTCTTCTCGCGTATTATGCCAGCTCTGCAGCACTGGAATAGTTGATACAACCCAACTTAATTCATTGGTGAAATTGATTCTCCATCTCACACTCACACACGCACAACGTATGTTAATCCACCTTCTGCAATGCAATACAGTACGCTCTCATTAATTCAAACTTGAGGGGACCGCAGAATTTTGATTGAATTATCAGAAGATTGAACTATCAGAAGCCAGCAGAAGTACGGCTCAGTGCAGCATAACAGAAACAGTAAAGAGAGATGGCCAGTCATTGCGTGCATTGTTGTCACACGTTTTTTTTTTTTCATTTTTCTTTCTTCTGCTTGTAGTATCGAATGTTTTGAATAGTACTGGCAGCTGATTGGCTTTATTTCTGGCAACTAAAAAATTACGCGAGCATCAATATTTAGCTAGAACGAACCAAAGCAGTTGATATTTCTGGTAAGTACAGGCAACAAGTATGGATTCCCCGAATTAACTGAGCCATGAAGTTTATATTAAGCAGCACTTAAATACACTAAATACAGAAGGTCAACCAAAAGTTTGAAATCTCATTGAATTAACCGAAAGTTTCAATTATCGAGAGTCGCCCCGCCACGGTGGTCTAGTGGTTATGGTACTCGGCTGCTGATCCGAGGGTCGCAGGATCGAATCCCGGCCGCGGTGGCTGCATTTCGATGGAGGCGAAATGTTGAGGCCCGTGTGCTGTGCGATGTGCCCTCAACTACGGCGTCTCTCATAATCAGGGCTGGTTTTGGGACGTTAAACCCCACAAATCAATCAATCAATCAATTATCGAGAGTCTACTGTACAACCGCATCGCCGAAACTGCACCCTTCACACAGACCTTTCTTCACATGGCTGGCGAGGAGCATCTGGGATGAGGACAGGGTCGTGACCACCACCCGGTGGGCCTCGATCTCTGCATAAGTCGGCTGCCGAAACCAGGGTCCCGCTTGGACTGCTGATCTCGAGGCACCTGTGAGGGGGGAACAATCAAACCATCTTGATCAAACGCCACGGAGGCCGTTGCGTCGCGCACGTTATGTCATGAGACGGCATTCTCATGGGGCAGTATCGGCAGAATAACTGTGCCCCACAGGTGGTTGTGCTCACGATTTCTTAGAAGGAACACTAAATAGAAAAAAATTGTTTTTAATTGAAAAATTATTAGTCACGCATCTGCATTACCAAACGCACCCTTACCAGAGATGTAAAAAAAGAGCCACAGGCGCTACCACTGCTACCAAGAACTTCCCACATCTACTCACTACGATCGCATACATTTTGATAGCATCTACTAGGCCCTACATAAATGCCTATCCATAAAGATTTATGCTGCATCATCAGTGAGTTAGACATTTAACAAAAGATAATTAAGGAGATTTTACTCAGTCAACCGGGCCTCATAAAGCGTATGTGGCCCGGTTCGTATGGATCCAAACTAGCTCAATGCTAAGGATCCAGACGTTTTTTTTTTTCATGTATTGATTCATGTATCTTTCTAGAAAATAAAATTCAAATTGATTCAAGTCACTCTTTGAATTCCAGGACATAAACTGGCAATCAAGCGCCGCACTTTGGGTGCCAAGTTCAAAAATTGAACCGAAACCATTGTTTCCTGCTCTAAAAATGAAAGCAAAATAATGCATATCACTGACAACAGGGTTCTCAAAGAATCCGCCATTCTAAAATCGAGTATGATGTATATATTCCCCTAGCGTTCTCCGTAACTTGAACGAGATTCCTCAGTGGCAGCACAACCACGGGCGTTCACAGTTACCCAGGCATGGGCCATTGTCCAGCAGAACAGTCACAGCAAATGGCACATTTTATGACAGGTTGGTCCAACCACCCACCTGGAGGCAGTAGTGAAGGAGGCGCTGGTCGACGCGGCTGGGCAACCGGTTTTGGTACAGGATCCTCAGTGGACACAGTTCGGGGTCTTCCTGTGCTTCCATGTCCAGGTGCTCCAGCACGTACAGATCTGCCGCACTGCACGCGGTGAAAAGCGATGCCTATGCTTTAAATTATGAGCTTTTTCATGGAAAAACTACGACACAATTGCGAGGCACCCGGCAGCAAGGCAATCCAAGGTTAACTCTGATCACCCGCGGTTCTTTACCGAGCACCTGAAACTAAGCGCAGAGACGGGTTTGTGCTTCGACGACCATTCAACTAAGGCATCCGTGAATGCTTGTGTCCTCGACATACTTGGCACACAATTGCTCGTGGTGAATGCACAACGGGAACACAAGCTTTCTTACCATATAGTCAATTTCACCTCACACACCAGAACTTCGATACGATATCAAGGTACTTCGCAGCGGGGGACTCTGGATTTATAATCGCCCATTTGTTGCTTCACAGAAAACACGCATGATACGGCACCACTAGTCAAGGTTACTTCTTTCATGACTTTCGACGTCCAAGTTAAAAATATCCTCTCTTGGAGAACAAGCATGTAAGACACGATCCCATTTCATTTATGTCATTGTAATAAATCATCTAATTTTCTACCACACCCGGAAAAGCTTTTCTACATGGGAGAAAGTCCCTTTAGTCAACACAAATAGACGGGCACAATACCATCAAAATCTTTAGCCTCATACATGAGAGGTCGCAGTGTTGGCACTGACCTGTTGGAGTGGGTGCAGATGAGAACCCGTGAGTCCGGTATCCGCCTGATGACCTCTAGCACCGCTTTGGCAAGTGTGAAGGTCTTGCCCGTGCCAAAGGGTCCCACCAACAGAATGGGCGGTACATTGGGAACCGTGCGGGGGGCCACAATGGCCGCAACTGCCCGGCGCTGCTGCTCGTTGAGCCGTAGGTTCCAATTCGACGAGTACTCCCTGCAAAGCAGTGACTAGTGCGTTCAGGTGGGATAGCTTTGGACGCTAGGTATGCGACACAACTTGGCCGCCCAAGTAAGGCACTCCATGTTAACTCTGATCACCAGTGGCTCTTTACTGAGCACCAAAGGGTATGCAAACGGAAGACAAACGAGTGAAAACTTCCTGTTCAGCCTTTTTAGTTGCTAAAGTTCTGAAACTGAAACATACGAATCCCGAGTTTTACCTCCCTTTCTAATGAACGATAGCGCTTAGTTTTTTTTTTTTATTTCACGCTGTTATATACGCTAACGGTATACGTAGAAATAATCATCCCTCTTGTCAGCACATTTAGAGGCATTCGCCAAAAATTTTGAAAATGTGCATAGTTTGTTCATGTCACTATGATTAGTTGTGGCGTCTATACCCGAGAAAAAGAAATTTTGCAATCACATGGACAACGATTACTACACACTCCAGTTAAAAATATCTGAAGCCTCTCCGCCTTGCTGCTTTGAGAATGTATTATTAATGTCCCATTTTCCGAACAACATTCGACAGCTGCAGTAATACTGCTTACCAGAGCCAGATTTTCACGGGTGTTGCAGTAAACCTAACACACTCACCATAGCACACCAAAGCAAAATAACATTGTTGCTGTTTTTTCCGGATTTGAATGCACTCACGGTGGACATGGAGGAGGTCGTACGCTGAAGTCTGGAAACACAAGGCTGGCCAAGGGTAGCCTGTCCACAGCATAATGCATCTCGCACAGCGGGAGCCGATCGAGCTGGAACTGGACCTGCATAGAGAATACATTTGTGGCTGTCCAGATTAAAAAGAGGGGCTAAGCAAGTTATGAGCATAGCAAAGCCAAACCTCAATATAACAAATGTGGATCTCCAACACCTTCATAATTTGAATGTCACAACCAGTAACTCTTATAACAGGGTTGCATGAAAAGGACATATATAAGCAGACCCTTCAGCTCTTGTGTGTGTGCTTGCCTGGGGTGCGGTAAGCAGGATCATGTCAGTCTAGAGGTCCATTCTCACACTATATTCTTCGCAGCATGAAAATGAGTCCAGCAATAGCCAAGGATAACACCCTAAACCAACCCTATGCTGCACTGAAATGACACCGCTATACCTTGATCCCTGCAGCTGGGCAGGTGCCCGCGGAAAACTCCTTGCCCTCCCCTCCCTTTAGATCAATGCCGAGAGAGACGACACTGGGGCCTTTTCAGGGGAAGGTAGCTAACGTTCTTCAAACGCCAGCTTCGCAGTCACTGTCCTGTCCTTTCTTACTTTCTTTTCGGGGTGTGGACGAAGGACACAGAGCACCCGGAGGAAAAAGCTGGTCTTCATTATATGACCGTGGTGCACGCTTTTGCAAGGTGGAACAGTAATTGTGCACTGGACAAAATTTGTTTTCTTCACTGAAATTACACATTCTATTACCTCTTGACACGAACACAGGGCACACCCAGTAGCCAGTGTTCATCACTTATATATGGGGCATGGGGTCATTGTTGTAAGACGGTTAGTTCCCCATGTATTATAAAGTGCTTTTTATTACATCTGGAACGCTGCCGAGACGCCGCGCGGTCACGAGCTCAGAGCGCGGTTCACGCTGCTTCGTTCTCCTCGTCTTCGCCCGATCGTCCAAATGCTGATATATAATACTTCCCCCCTCTAGTAACCTGAAACGCACCACCGTCCATTCATCCAAGTTCATCTGTTCAAACTCCTAGTCGGTCGAGTGCTTTCAGAACACGGCCATAACGACTGCGAGGCACACAGTCTGAAACAGGTGGCGGTTGAACATCTGTTCGCTGCGTCGCGTCACCATGGAATACATAAAGTTGGTATTGCAGAAGCTCATCATTGTTGTAACTGTAGAGTAATGATCATTTCCGGTGTTTTACGCCTTGAAACCACAATATGATTATAAGGGACGCCGTAGTGAAGCGGTCCGGAAACTTCCCATCGCACGGTACACGAGCCTGCCGCAGTCGGGATTCGATCCCGCGATCTTCGGGTCGGCAGCCAAGTGCCATAGACACTAGACCACTGCAGCGGGCGGCTGTAAATTTTTACAATTATACTGCGGAAGTGATACAGAGACGCCCGAGAAGTGCTTTTGGATTCAAAGCTGTGCCGTTCGGCAGTAGACAGTGCCTGCACGCTTCGTGTGCAGTGTCAGCGAAGTGCACAATTGCGAACGTACATTCAATATCTCTCTCAATCTGTTCAGTGGCTAAGCAAGCCCAGCATTTTGCCTTCCGCTGCATGAACTAGTGCAGTGTGCGATGCAAACTACAACTGCGTTAGTGTTCACCGGTGAGCAGCAATGCGTATGCACCAGAAGGAGTGGAGAACAGACAGTAGACGTCAACCTAATGCCACCTCGCAATTCGTAAGAAGCGCATGCGCAAGAGTGTCCCCCACCTCTGCTTCGAAGCTGCTGTCACACTTCAGATTGAACTCGCTGACGCATTCTTTCGTCAGTCGGATGTAGACCCGATCCTTCTTGGTCAAAACGATGGGCAGTTCATAGACCTGTGTAATGAATAAATCACAGCAAAATTTCGAGGGCTTGGGCACACAATAGCACAGACAAGCAAATCACCAATTCATTTTTAGCGTAGTGTATCACCGTGTCTCAGATTGATAACAAAGCGATAGCATCCTTGAAAGTAGCAAGAAAGGTAGCCATTGTGCACATGAGTAGCCAGTCCAGACAAGAAACTCAACTACCATCAAAAACACATGCTCTTGTGAAGGAATGTTCGGAAATTTTATGTAAAGGAAAGTTTCACACTTTTTCTAAGTCCGCACTTGGTGTAGAACTTACTGCTGGGCTAGTCTGTCGTGTAAAACTGCCATACCCACACTATATGCTCGTCAGTATGGGCATGATAAATGAGTGAATATTAATCTGAAGGTATAGTCTTCGTGTATACTGAAAATAAACATATAACTTAGCGTTTAGTACTGTCACAAGATCATTTACTATTAGCGGCATTATTAGCACAAAACACACAATATACAGTCAACTGGATCAGTCAACTTTTGGTAATTCAAATAAATTCCAAATTTTCGGTTGGCCTGTTACGTTTTCAGCTTATCTAAGTTTTTAGGTTTCAATGTAATTTAAGAGATGCTCCGTTCAAACTACACTATTAAACCTGTTAATTCATTGTTCTTGCCTTATCCTTACAGAAATGTCACCTTTCCTGTGCCTTCGAGATGAACATTCATGCTGATATAATATCAGCAGCCAGAAATAATGCGAACTGCCTGCCAGCACTTCTCAAATTATTGTTAAACCACTAACAGAAAACAGGCAGAAGACGCACTGAACTGTGAACAATGCAAGTGATAACTGGCTATTTCTGCATTAGTGATATGTTGCTTTTAGTGATATGTTGGACGGACCTACACTTCTACCTGCTCCTGGTAATTCAAACTTCTAATAATACAAAAAAAATTATGGAGTTCCCTAGTATTTCATTTAATGAGAGTCTACTGTACTGAGCAAGTACCGCTGTAAAGCTTTACCACATTCTGACATTATCTTGGGTAATGCAGGTTGGGCGACGGTACAAACACAATTATTGCATTCCATTCCCATGCTGAGGAGCTCTCCTTGACACTGCCAAACTCCGCCATATTATTCAGCTCTGCTACGTTTGGCTTTGGAACCAAACAGAGAGGGTAGGTGCCCACTAAGAAAATCGGAACTCACCATACGGCACGTTCCACAATGACGCTAAATATGACAGGTCCAGAACTACAGCCTTCGACAAGGCATCACGACGACACTAGCATAATGTCAAAATTCCTCTCCAGAACTTCTTAATTCAAGAACAGCTTACAGACAGGCCCCACCCGCTCCTGCCCCCTTCTCCAACCCTTCCCGGAAAGGACACAACTTCCTCTTGGACGCCCCCTTCTCTATGGTGCACTATTTTAGGGTTGGGCCAACCAGAGGAAGTGCATGCATTCTCACCCGTTCACCACCTGACTACCAGCCTCTTTACCATGAACATGTTTATTACCCCTCCATAATGGCGGACTGTAACCTACTGTTATCTGCGGCCGACCCCCAACACTCTCTGGTGCATATCAAATGTGCAGGCAGCAGCTAGCTATCCAGGATTGCATCACATCTTGTAAGGTCCAACATGCCACAGCACTGCGCGAGTCATCCAGTGCCCTGCTGAAAGGAGGTCCCTTCAGGTCGAATGCCGTATTGTTTTAACAAATTTCTTGTCTTTTTGGAAGCAGAGTTAACGAGGCCCCCAAATCTCGAAGCAATGCAGCAAAGACACTGGCATGACGCAGCTCACCCTAGGCTTGGCCGGATGGCTCAGCTCATCGTCAGCCGACCTAACGGCAGCCAGCCAGACGAGTTGGCAGTTCTGCAGGACGAGACGGCCAGCAGCTGTGTCTTCAGAGATATCCGTATGAAGGCGCAGGCAGGCAAACAGCTCATCGTCCTGGGCGTAGTGACATTCTGTCGAGTTTGCCGACGACGTCTGCATTCTGTCGGTCACCTCGAGCAACACCCGGATGTTGTAGCTGCACAAATCGAAGGTGCCGATGAACGAGCACAGCCACGTCAAGACGCGGCAGCAATGCAACAAAACACGAAACAGAGGTAGCTGTGAGGGGTTAGGAATTGCTCCTTTTGACATATCTCGTTCGCTTACAATACCCATGTTACTCTGCTCCATTATGAAGGTAGAAGAACGGTCCTAGATCTTAAGAGGTCAACAATGTCTGAAACTTTCACCACTCTTGCTAGGCTAGGATGCTTGGTGCGCAAGAAAAGATGCAAAGAGAAGGTGCAAGTGGTGACAACCCTTTGATGTTCCCACACTAGTGCGCATCATGGCACTGAATATTGAAAGCGTTTGATAAAGCCTACGCGATATACTTGTGGAAAAAATTAATAAAAATCGACAACATTTGCAAAAAAACTGATTCTCGGTTACATAACCAAGGAGAGTCTGTTACCAGCCACTCGCTGTTTGAGTAGTGTGGCGGCAATGGTAAAGCAATTAACACCATCTTCCCAAAGGGAACCCTGATGGGATGTGAAGCAGCAGCGTTGCGCATGGGTGGCGTCACGGGTTGAACGGCGCTAACGCGGGTGCTTCGCATCCCATCAGGGTTCCCCTTGGGAAGATGGTGTTAATTTTTTGCGCGTGAACCGACGAGTCGGCGGTGTAGCGAGCGGCGGTCGCGGTAGCGGAGCGAGCGGCGGTAGCGGCAGGGGTTGCGGGCGAACGGACGAGGCGGCAGCTGCGGCGGGCGAGGGAGAGAGTGACGTCAGCGCGCATTGCGAGGGGAGCGTGACGTCAACGCGCAGCTGCGGCGTGACCTACTTGGCACCGCTCCAACACTTGCGGCGAGGGGAGCGCGTTGCGGCGCGTTCGTACGGACGCACGGAGGGACAGCGTTACACAGGCTAGTCAAAGAGCTGCTTCGCATCTAAAACTACTATTTCACACGTGCTTTTCAGCTGCCCTAGCTTTTTCGTAAGGAATTACATATACGACAGTGATGAACTAAATATGATAAAAAAGCACGCAGTTTTCACTAAGTCGCGTTAGACCAGATCACAGTGAAGCTGGCCGATAGTTTGATAAAACAAGTCTACACTTGGTAGACGTCATATTTTAAGAACACGTAACGTGATAGTCACGTGACATTTTGGCGGCCACGTGTCATGTGACATTGTGCGCGGGATCGGGAACATGTCGCGTTACCATTTGACGAAAACACGTGATCGCTTAATAACGCTTATTAGGTCTTAGGGTAATTAGGCTAATTAGTATACACATGCGTTTCAGAATGATGTTCGGTTAATTAAGTTAATCATGTTATGTTCACATGATCACCGAATTCTCTATATTAGGTCTTAGATTTATTAGTATGTGCTGGCATTGGAAGGTAATGCAAGGCAATGAGATTAATTAGCTCAATAAGGTGCCTAGGTTAAGTAGGTTGTTAGTATGTGTAGGTCTCCAAGGTGATGTTAGGTGTACTGTGTAATTAGGAAAGTCATGTTAATTCAGCCTGAATTTCTTGATTACCTTAGGTGCTTATTTTAATTAAGCTGGCTAGTATGCACAAGTGCTCCAAGGAGCACAAGGTGTAAACTCCTAATTAGGCGTAATAAACGTAATTAAGCTTATGCTAATTAGGTTAATTAGTGTGCACATTTGTTGTAAGTTGGTCTAGGCGTAAAGGGCAACGCTGGAAGTACTGGCGGCACGTAGCTTGTTACAGCTGAGGCAAGGTCATACTTCTTGACAAATTTTGGATAGCTACACCAGCTTCACTGTTAAAATGCACGTAATGTCTTAGTGCTGCCCAGCAGTGCCCAGCATATGTCATTTACGAAAACAAAAGGACCCCTCCATTATCATCAGTTTCCTAATTAATAAATTCCAGAGCTTTACCTCCCTACACCAAGCCACCATTGTGAAAAACACCATAGTGAACCACAAACACAGTCGAACCCGGGTAACATCGCATCAAGATATAACGAAAACGACATTTTAAGAAATCCCCTTAAAAACCGCAGTGCAAAGTTTTCATTTTAATATCAAATTATCTATCTGAAAACTTCTTTCGTGGCCCCTGTCAAATTTGATGCATCCAAATTCAACTATACCTGCGCCTGTATAATACATGCACTCGGCACTTGGAACTCGTGTCGCAACAACTTCCTTGTCCCGTTTAATTTCTTGCTCTTTTGACCGTAGATGGGGAGAATGTGCACACGTGGTGCGCTAACTACTTCACCAGAACCACAGCCAACCAACTTACTTGGCGAGGATGTCTGCGCGTTCCATCTCCTCAACGTAGAGCAGCTCGTGCATGCGAGCCCGGTAGTTCTCGCGGGTCAGCTCTTCGCCATTAACGGCCTCTGTCAGCGGGAACATGCCGACGTCTGGCGCTGGATACGTGCGGAACAGCCTGTGTGCCGTGACACTGCGCCAACATGAACGACAAGTTTCATATCGTGCACAGTATATATTACTCTGGTGATATCCTGAATGTCTAAATGCAAGTACAAAATACAGTCTGCGCTCCACATAATGAGTCCGGATATCTTGAATTATTTGTTACAGCAAATTCAACGGCAAGACCTCTGCCAATAATCCATATTAGAAATGTACATCCATACCGAATTATCGGATACAATGAAGCTATTTTCATGTTATATTCAATATAACGAACATTGACCGTACAGTTAAGCCTCAATGTACAGAAGTCTCATCGATACAGTGCAGCTATACATGCCTTTTTCTTTTCCCTGTCAATTCACGGCAGGAGAAGCATGTTCTATATATCTTTTCACAGAAGGCTCCCTGGGCGCCGCCATAATCCACGCTGGGCTGTGCGAAATATGCGTGACCACCCAAAAAAGCACTGCCGGGGCTTGTAGTAGCAATTTTGGCGAGTGTTGGAGGTCTTCATTACCAAAGAGCACACATACGCGAGTGCAAGCGGAACGAAGCAGACAACACAATCCTTTTTACTGCCGTGTACAGCCCAGTATGGCGGTGCTCCGTGCGTCCTGTGAAAAGGTCTATACGGTTAATGTTATCGTTTTTTCAACCGAGATTGTACACGCCACTGCCAACAGCCTCCCGTCAGAGGGGCAAGCCGCGGTAGATTTTGTTGAAAAGTTTGCACAGGTTTGTCATGTCCTTTACTGCAAATGAGCGCATCATCATCATCATCATCGGCTTGTTTAGGTCCACTGCCGGACGAAGGCCTCTCCCAACGACTTCCAATCCACCCTATCCTGAGAGAGTTGGTTCCACTTTATGCTTGCAAACTTTTAAATTTCATCGCTCCATCTGACCTTTTGCCTGCCTCTGTTGCGTTTTTCCTCTCTTGGTATCCATTCCGTCGCTCTTACTGTCCATCTGTTATCTTTCCTCCTCATGACATGTCCTGCCCAGATCCACTTTTTTCTTTGAATTGATATAATAATATCGGCTACTCCTGTCTGTTCTCTGATCCATTCTGCTCGTTTTTTTTTTATTTCTTAGCGTTATCCTTATCATTTTTCTTTCCATTGCACGTTGCGCGCTCCTTAGTACCACCTCTAGTTTTTTCGTTATCCTCCACGTGGAGGATAACGAGCGCATCATGCCTCTCCCCAATCTGATGAGCCGCTTTTGTGTTCATGTCCAACCTGTATTCACGTCAAACCAAAGTTAATTTATAGGCACGAGACAGCCGCATTGCATCTTGTTTGCAAATTGTGCTCGTCTGTTATAATTGGTGGCACGCGTGTTAAGCGCCCATTCCCGTACCATCTTCGTTTAAGGTGAGCGTCACCGTAACGGAGAAAGCAAACACAGTGGATGGTTCCTTATCCGGAAACCCCGATGTGATTACGAGAGACGATGTAGTGCCGGGCTCTGCAAATTTTGACCACCCGCGGTTCTTTAACGGGCACTGATGTCGCACAGTACACGTCGCGGCCAGGATTTGACCCGGCTACCTTCGGATCAGCAGCCGAGTGCCGTGGCCCTTACAACGCCGAGGTCTGGCACCTCCATTCACACGATGCTTTTTTTTTCTTTGGCCGACATTGCCTCGATTGGATGATGATCGTATGAGGATACCTGGCACTCACTTACACGTGTGCGTGGGCGCCACAAGATATGTTTGAAATCTCGCGTGGTACCGTGGAGACTGAGCAGAAGGCAGCATGATCGAGCAGAAGCCAGCAGTCCGCGCCGCTTGGTTCTGCTCAGCGGCGCGGAACAAGGAGCAGCACATATCCGACGGAAGTGCTTCATATTAGCGGTTCGCGGAAGTGAATACAGGGAGACGAGATGTTACGCGTCTCTCACAAGCCCTTCTGCTCCGGTTTGTAACCACAGAAAAACGCACGTGCACTGTTCCGCTCACAATTTGCATTGGGAAACGTTAAGATTGTCGCCGATTTTTCAGATTGTAAACATAGGGGCATACCAGAGATTCCTTTTTAAAATTCTTTTGAACTCTCCGCACAGGTGCACAAATATTTTGAACTTGGAAAAAGTTCGCTCTGCGTTAGAGTGAAGTGAATGCAGTAATTTGTGACGCACGCCTGACCGTACTTGTCTCTCCACAACTCGATAAGCATCTCGAACGTGCAGAATTTAAAGCGCGTCTCTTCCACCTGCCGTAGAACCTGATAGACTCACCCTAAAAATATAAGTTTCCTCAACTGCATATCCACGGAACACCATGGCGACTGGCCCTTCCGTACTTGATGGCTCGTGAACCGCATATCTGTTATTGCGAAGCATGTTCGCTTAACTGAATGCACCACGCAGAAACTAGACTTGGGTTTTCATTTCATGGCGATCTTCCCTACATATTCTCAAACTAGAGTTCAGAGCTGACAAACATAAGGAATAATTCAAAGCAAACGTGTTTGATGGAGACTGTTTCTACTGCAGCCATCTTTCTATGCCGGTGCGCTGGCCGAGGGCTAGGTCTTTCTTCCTTTGCGCGGTCTTTCCGTGTCGTGTTCGCGTTGTATTGACTATTATTGTCCTTTTTTACATATAATTTGCCCTTAGATATGGACTGTTTGTTTGCATTACTAACACGTTATTAACTCATCATGCTCGGAGAATGACGCCTAAGGTTCTCCTTTACCGCTGAGCGCACTTACTCGTGCTGCCCTGCCTCGCGAAACAGGCCGTGGGTTGATGCTCGTGGCAGCACAGCGATGCACATGGCCACCGGCGAGCGAGCGCGCGGACGTGACGGCGCCATTCTATGCTCGTTGAGTGCTTGAACACCACGGCACAGTGCTGCTAGCAGCGAGATCGCAGCTAGTAAGGCTACAGCACTCACTTCTGTTCGTCACACCAAAAAAAGCCCAAATACCTCGCGCGCTCCTTCAACTGCACCAGGTCGATGGCGGCTACGCTCCAGCGCCGCGTGCCCGTCTGGACATGGCCACCGCTGCGCTCAATCGTGCTCGGCATGTCCGGTGCCACCATGTCGACGTTGAGGTTCCGTATCAGCACGGGGCAGCCGCCGAAATCAAACGCCAACGTTTGCACAAACGTGGCGTACATCGAAGACTTGAAGCCAACCTGGAGTACAATGAAGACGAGACATTGCAGGGTTTCAGAAGAGATGTCAGTGCGTGACAACCTACAACAACTTCAGGCATAAAGAAACCAATGCGCCTTGAGCTAGGTACCCGATGGAAACTTGGGTAATTTTTTCAGCATTCAACCCCTTCTGACGGTGTTTGAAGCAGTCGTTCTTCGACTGACACTTGAAATGTTCCAGTTTTCTACACCAACTAAATGCTTCAGCCAGTGCCCACAGTGTGGGCCATATCCATGGGCATATATTTTCCCTGCTTCAAATTCTCAAATTGGCTTTCACCATTGTCCTGTGTGACTAGTGGGTTAAGCCACCCGATCTCACATGCACTAGTGAGCTTAGCTGAGTACAGTCTCAGTGAGTTTGCGTGCAAGAGAGTCAAGCTAAGTGCTATTTTCAAGAGACTTGCGTCTAAGTAAGCCAACAAAAATTCTCAGTCCAAGCGAACTGTCAGTGAAATGCTGTTCCAATAGTTCCCGTATGCAGGTTATACGGGAACCATTGGTAGAGTGGCACAAGATACAGACAGTGACTACCATAAGTACCAACATCCCAAAGGCATGTTGACCACACTTTTGAGTAGAAATTAGGATAGGTGGTTTATAAAATTACCTTCATTTAAAGTGTCGGGCAAATTCGAGATTATTAGATCGTTAAACGAGCCATGCGACAACAGAGCAGGCGGTTTTTATTGCTGTTCTACAACTGCGGCATTTGGGGATGCCGTAGCGAGAGCAGAGGCCCGCAAGGTAAATGGTTATTTTATCTGAACAAAGCAGCCGCTTTCGGCACAGTTGTGCTTGAACAGTGGCGACTCGCAACAATGGATTTATTTACAGAAAGTGACGTTAGATTGTGTGGCTGAGCATTGTGATTGGTATGACACGGTCATTCATATTTTTACATTAATTCCCACCTGCTAGGCCATGCTGTTGAGCACATAAATGTACATCAACTCATGTTCGGAAATGTCCTATGGCCATGAACGCACGCTTAGTCGCATTAGTTTAAAAAAAGGTCTCCGTTTCGCCACAACGGCGAAGCAATGAATGCGATAGCAACAAAGGGGACCGCGACGCGAAGAGCGTGGAGGCAGCTTGAAATTTCCAGTGCGTCCCTCGAGCTCAAAGGAGGCCGCTCAATGAACAAACAGAAGATGAGCGCGAACTATCAAGTGAAGGACGCACGAAACGAACGCACGAAACGAACGCACAGATATACACCGAACGAGCGCGAATAAGGTGTCACAATGCATACTCTCAGTTTGAATAGCGCTCCTGTTGCAAAGGCGGCCGTTGCGCTCCTCGCGCCATCTCGCTGGTAATGAAGAAACGCTTATAAGCGCCTGCCATCTCTGAGTCCTGCCAGCGGTAAAGGGTGTGTATACAAGGCTCGCCGTTAGCTCCCTGAAGGATCTGCCTTGTGGCGTAGTGGTTAGCGCCAGGCGCTGCGGAGCGAGAAGTTCCTGGTTCGATTCCGCACTTCGGAAGCATTTATCTGAATTATTTTTCTTTGAGATTTATATATATATATATATATATATATATATATATATATATATATATATATATATACCGTTCATGACGGCGGCGACGTGGACGGCAAAAACCAGCCGAGACTGTCCATATAATTGCTATCGCAATAAAAGCATAGCCTCGAAGAGATGAAGCTTGATTATTGGCCGCCTTAAACGGAGGTGGCAGTCACACTGCCGTGGGGAGCCGATCGTTATCGCGTTCTTTCTTTTTTTCTTTATTGTTGTTGCGTCTGGCTTCATAGGGGTCACAAAATGGTTGAGACCAGCAGCGGTGCTATTAGCACGTGCTATGTTGCGATACGTCGGTGTTAAAGGGCAAAGTTGGAGGCTCACCAAGAAAACAACCGAAGCATTACTGACACAAAAAAGGAAATCTGTTATAAGCAACATATTTCAAAAACAACTGACTCTCCTGACTGACGCACGTGGTTTGTAGTCTCTGTTGTAACCACGATAACAGCTTCATCAAGAAGAGCGGTGGCAGGTGATTCACTCAAACCACCTTGAGAAGGAACTTCCAGTATCTCTGTGTAAGAAACGTGCGCTGTTTCGTACCAACAACGAACGCCAATGGAAGAGCGAAATGCGAATGGGAAAGTTTTTTTCTGGCAGTGAACTTGGTTTTTCATCTATGAGGACTAATAACTTCAGTTTTCATGCACAGATTCTTACATTCCTTTTGTTTTGATCCCAGAATTCAATACATGCACACTCCAGTGCTCCTGAAGGCAGTCAAAAAAAGTGTCGCAGGGCTCGGCACCTTCAATCGGGGAAGGGGTGGTGAAACAAGTGTTTTTTGTTTGCTAACCTAGAGTAATGAAACTTTGAAAGCATACCCTAAAGTGCCTTAAAAAGTGAAAAATAAAGTTTCATTATGATACTGCATGTATTCTCCATGTTACATTGTCTGATTAAGAGTTCGCTGGTAGAAGGTTTAGTATGGTATCAAAGCGTGCCGCGAACCTGAAAGCGGTTTTTATCTCTACTTGTAAGAACAGTACAGGGTATAACGCTTTTTAAAATTTGCTACCCATTCTGTATTTCTTACTGGGAACATCAGCATCAGTACCACCTTCGCTTATTTTAAAAAGAATAATTGTGCACAAATTAGCGTGTAGAAAAAAAAGTCGGTCTGAAACGGGAAGCTGTCGTTACCTCAAGAAAATTTCGTGGTTTAAAAGAAAACGAATCTGGCCAAAATCGGCCAAGTCATTGCCGTAATACGCTATATCAGCAAACAGCGCTCTATAGCTGAAACATGCTTCTGACGGAGAGGCTCTCATAGTTGTTGCAGCACTTCACATTTCTCAAAACACCTTAGCACTGTAGTCCCGGCTCTCCCTATCTGCAAGTGACCTTTAGGACTCTGCTTGATTTCGACTGGTGCGTCTGAGAAGTTTTCATAACTCGCGGGCGCTCCTGTTTTTCAGCTCTCTGGCTTGTTTTGGGCAAAGGGAGGACAAACTGTAATCTCTTAGTGAACGTTCAGAAGGAATGGTCCGATGCTTTCAACAAAGCTCCAGAGTGGTGTCCTGAAATAACTCTGCTGGACAAACCACTTGCCCTGTGGTTTAAAAACTGCAGCTTCCTTTTTTTATTACTTTCGCGATGACTGTCGGCCTCTTCGGAGATGAAACAAATTTTTCGAGCACTTCCACGCGCTCTTCAGCGAATATATTTTGGAACCAGCGGGGGAGGGCGTTGCAGAAACTGATAGGGTAATACGGCTTTCAGAAAATCGATATTTTTGGCATATTTAGCGATGCGAATCCTGCGTCTCCACCATCACAATCCAGAACAGAGCCACCCGTTACATTTCTAGGAACTACAACATCAATTCCAGTGTGACTCAGCTTAAACTCCATCATTCCCTGCAAGCATTAAATGTTCGTCGTCACGTGTCCTTGTTATGCCTATTTCATAAGTACGTCTACAGTAACAAAACATCGTCGTTGCACCTTCAACGCCCGCTCTACACGTCACGCAGATTACATAACCATCTCAACTTCACTCGCATCTTTGGAAACACAAACGCGTTCAACACATCAGCACTACCACAAGCCATCCGCATGTGGAATGATCTTCCCGACGATATCGCCTCTGATAGCAACCCCAACGCGTTTCGGCAAAAACTCAGATGCATTTCCTTGATATTTCATCTTGATGTTCTTTTACTTGTTTTCCGAGCCTTTTATGTTACGGAGTGTTCTTATATATTTCATCACCATGCTTACGTATTGCTGACTTATTGCTTTGTTAAATTTGTGCGCCGCATTTTTTGTTGTTGTTGTTATTACTAACCTACATTGTACCGTTGTTGTTTGGAAATTTACATGCCATTTTCACTGCAACCCCCCTTACTCAATGCCTTCGGGCCTGTAACGTATTTTCAATAAATAAATAAATAAATAAAAGCACCCATAATATTTCGGAGAGTCCGAGAAGCCTCAAGTTTGCGGAATCGCCCCTCAGCTTCAAGACCCCCCCGTCCATCCACTGCCTTACCTCGATGTGGTATACGTGGAGAACCTCCTTTTCATCGGGCGCCTGGAGGCAGTTTATCCACTCCTGGCTTCCAGGCGGCAGGTGAAACTTGTGTGGAGGCTTATGCACCCGCCTCAGCTCGAAGTGGCTCCGATAGGTGCCGCGCAGCAGGACCAGGCGCTGCAGGGGCAACTGCACAGAGAAAGGAGACAGGTGAATTAAGGCAGATGGTTCAAACGAAAATTCAGGTAGGCCCATTAAAAGCAAGGAGTAACGAAATTTGGAAAAGGCCTAGTTTTACTCCTGCTTTAAGGGGTGACCCCGCTCTTTAATGCTTTTCCGCGGGTTCTATTTAAGGACATTTTCAATGGGCTCAACTTCAAATGGCATGACGATTATCTCAATTTCTTTCGTCCTGCCGATCAGATCAACGGAAGTAATCAGGTACATTTGTGAAAAGTACGCTATCAAAAACCACATCTATACCCATGGCTGCCGTAAACCCAGCCAGGGATCAATGACACAAGGACGGCATTATCTCATCCGTACTCACAGTGGTGTGCAACTGGAACTCCCAGACAAGCGAGGTCTCTTTGGAGGTGACCGTGCGCTTGAGCTGCTGCTTACAAGTCAGCCTGAGGCCCTTCATGGTCTCCGTCATCACCCTCTGCATGGCCATGGGGTCCTTCGCCTCTGCGTATCGGTCCAGCAGGTCCTTGGCATACTCCTGGTAACACTGTGCAACAACCACACCGCAGGTGCCTTCTTAGGGGTGTGCGAGTATTTGAACTATCAGATATAATTTTAAACGCATTTGCTTTTTGAACGTGTTAACATTTAACTTTTACTATTTCAGGCATTCAAAGCAGCAAGTTAAGGGACAAAATATCTAACGCCTCGCGACAAATGGCCTATAGACCCTTTTCATAATTCGCAAGTGCGCTTCTCTGCACTGCACATTCGCCCTACTGATGGCGACAGCTGTCTTTATTTGAATGCGGTCAAATATCAAGTTGTACATGCTGCGGCCCGTTTGTTTGGGGAATGTTTGTATCAGAAAGGCTGCGTCAACATTTTACATGCCCGATCGCAAGCAAACTGCGCTTGCACACCTTGTTTGGCGGATTGCCAATGCCGCCATTAGTAAGGCAAGCTGCATTGCAGAGAAGCTAGCTTTACAGTTTATGAAAAGGGTCTATTGCTGAATGTGGCATATTTTCCTGCATAACAAATATGCACTGTGAGAAAGCCAACACTCGTGTACAGTGGCAAATCAAATGCTCGTGTAAAGTGAACTGCCACCTAGTTATGAGACCGTAGTGTATGCAGGGCGCAGGAATTTTGACCAGCTGGGATTCTTTAACGTGCACTGGCATCGCAGAGCAGGTGGGTCTCTACCATTTATGCCTCCACCAAAAGCGCGACTGTTGTGCCCAAACTCAAGCGCATGTCATTCGGGTCGGAAGTCAAGCACCATGACCATTAGACCACCATGGCGGACTTAACGCAAGAAGCTGTGAAGGCTGCTTTTGTAAAATGTCAGTTACCCAGCAATGGAGCATTTACCTTTTGTCCCTTTTTTTCTTTCTTTTCTTGCACATGCATGGGAGTTGACTCCCGTCTACATGCTTTGAGTCACCGAGGTGTATAGTTGCAAGAATAAGTGCCTCAGTAGAGAAATTGCCCGCTCTAGCTATCGCCGGTCACGCAATATGTCTCGGTCACGCCGGTCACGCCGGTCACGCAATATACACTGCACGTAGGTCACGCAATATGTAGGGAACATTTGCACGCAATATATGCGGGGGTGACCATGCCATCACTACTGAAAATGTGTCGGGTGAGGCGCTGGTGCAAAGTGTGTCCGATATCGCAGCAATGATAAAGAATCTTACGAGGTGGATTCCAGCTTTTGCCTCCACGTCCTTTCCTCGAAATGAATGTATTCTGGGCTAGTTGTATTTCTAGTTGCCTTCTTGTTCTATTGGCGTGTTTCTATTTCAAATTTTATGCTGAAACTGCGTATTACGATTGCTCCCTTTATAACAAAAATTTTGAAGCATTTTCCAATGTCCTTACATCCATGTTTTACTCTACTAAGCTGGCAAAGAAAATGGGGCTGCGAGGTCGCATGCGAGTACAAGTGCAAGTACCAACACGTTGACGACATTTGTACATTCACTTGTGGAACAAAAGACATCTTTTCTGTCCAGTTCGATATCTTGAGCTCCTGATTAGTTCGACCTTCGGCGGTACATGCCATGTTCTATTTATTGATCAGGAACTGCACTGGTGATTACGAACACTTTCCAAGAGGGTGGTACAGTACCTGTCCTCCTAATGATAGCGTGGCACATAATGACACTGGAGGTCCTATGTGGTTTGACGCAGTACGGTTTGGCTATTCTTATCGATTCCATGTAGCTGAGCAATGTTTACACTGAAATTCTCCATGGACACTGTGCGTATACTGCAACTTGAATCTGGAGCTTGATTTCCTACTCAGCCGAGGCAAAGTTCGCTTCTAACAGGTCAACCATCAGACGCAGGACGGCACTTTTGCACTAGTCTTATTCAATTGGCCTGGCGAGCTGCGGAAATCTTGCACTACTGTGCCTCCAGGGCGTGGATTTGGGCGAATATACAATAAGCGCAAGAAATTCCTCCTTTCCTTGTGTAAAAGTAGCTATGCAACATTGTGCCCCTTTAGAGGCCAGTGACTTTGGTTTTGCCGCAGACTTAGCGTGGATGCGCGCAGAGTTGGACGTTGTATTCAAACCGTTTTGTGTGACAAAAGATTTAGGTTTCCCGAGAAGTATTGCTCTCCAATGGCAGACTCAAATAACACAATTTCAACATAAGATTTCACTAACCACTGTTCCGGACCTCCCAGCAAAAGAACATTTCGCAGTAGATATCACAGTGCCAGCAGACGCGCACAGAGAAGATCCACAATGGCAGACGCACCAACATTCAGTTGAAAGTCAGTACTCGTCGTGTTGTGTCCCTTTTCTATCCATGCGTGCTAGCACCTCGATACCTTTTGATGCATCTCATCACCCACCCGAAAAAGCCACACTATCATACATCAGACAGCCCCCCTTTTGCAAAATATGGGGGCAACAGTAGAGGTTTCGTAAGGTTTGTGGCACCGCTGACAAAGGCTTTTGATGGCAAACAGGAGTGACAAAGCATTACCACGATGTGGCCTGCACATACCTCAAGGTGCTTCTGCTGGCCATTCCTTAGCCTCTCCCTGCGGTACTGAAGGCGTTCCCTCCACTTCGGCGAGCTCATCCTCGCTGTGGGCTTGCAAGCACTGACTGCCAAGCCAGCACTGGCCATACAGGTGGTAGCTGCAATGGGAAACCATCTCCTTTACCATACTAAAGCAAGCTGCATACGCAGTTGATCCTCACTATAGTCGGAAACAATTCAACTCTTCAGTGAAGCCTCTCGCAAACCCACATAATCACCAGCTGCTGTTCATCCGTGAGGCTATAGCTCCCACTTCGAACATTGTATTGCAGGCAAGATCAAGTGATAATGGCAAAAGTAAAAGATGCGTGCATAAATTTACGTGTTTTCTCTTGTTTCTTAAAGGAGAACGTGGAAAGCCCAATTTTTTAGTCAGCTGAAACGAAACGCTTTCAAAGCAAAAACTCTGCATGCAACAAGTGTGTGCAGAGCGTTTCCGTTGCTGCTCAGTTTTAGCGAAGTTTCATAAATAAAATGGGTTCAGAGATGAAAAGAACTGTTCTGCGGCCTTCGAGAGATGGAAAGAGTCAGATTATATAAATTTTTGTCCAGTTCTGTACGGTTGAAAACACTCAAGAACAGCAGACTAGGCATCATCTTGAAACGGTCACGTGGGGTTGGTTTCGTTTGATGCTGTAACGGGCTGCACCGCTTGTTGAGGAACGCTGCTTTTAATAAGGTTGCATCCTGCTACAGGCAATGTTCTATACGACAGGCTGATAACCTTGCTGCACCCAGCAACATAGTTTCCTGAAAATGCATACCCTGCAGAAAAAAGCGCAGTGGTACTATCTGTAGAATTGACCGATTCCGAAACTATGCAGATATACTTTCCTGTGCGGCACATTTACCAAACAAAGACAATCCGGCTCCTAGTGCTTCCTTTCCCAATTAAGGTTAAGGTGCCTTTCCCAGTTAAGCCAAGCAGAGGTTTTGTAAAAATTATTGCAGGAATGTGAGGCCTCACAGTAATCCTAACCCAACGGGCTTGGGGATGGGAGGGGGGGAAGGGGGTTAGACAATGTGGTCTAACGAGAAAAGGGGAGAAAGAAAGGCAGAGGCTAGTTTTGGTTCAGAAGAACGAGTCTGCCATTGAAGTTGTTTGCTTAAACATACTTTTGAAAACACTAATGCATGCCCCCGCATCATAACTGGGGTTAGGGGAAGGGGCTTGTGAAGGAGCTTTTTTGTTGAAAAAGAAGCCTCGCAGAAAAGCCCACATACGTCTATTCAAACCTGAAGGAGTCCCAACATTTCATTTGAATTATCAGAGGCAAGCAAAAGTTCTTACTCCGACCAACATATGACAAAAGACAAAGGTGGCACATTATCAGATCATTTCCTCATTCTCATTTTGTTTCTTTTTGCTGCTCATACTCTGGACGATTGACACGTACGCTGCATCTGTAAGTTGGCTTTCTGTTGGAGCAAAGCTCCAACAGAAAGCCAACTATGCAGAAAGCCAACTTTGGTGTGTTTCTCCAACAGAAACACATCAACAACAGAAACACATCAAAGTAGCGCAGGAAATTCAGAAAGAAATTTGCGGGAGGACTGCTTCTATGTGCTATGGGCACTCGCCTGCATAAAGGAAAACTCAGGAAGACCTGATAATTTGTTTCGAAACACAAGCACTCCCAAAATATTGATTGCAGCTCCGTCGTAAGCAGTCAGTTTGCGTTGAAAAAAGGTTAGGCCTATCCGTCCTAACGGTTTCTTTGTTCAAAGTTTCTACAGGGAGAACTATTATGAATGCATGGATAAAAAATGCATGAACTACTTCTCATTGATGTGTGCGCATAAAAAAGAAAACTGTCAGCAGACTGCAGATACCACCTCAGAGACGCCTTTAGACAGTCAACGTGCTACAAGGCTTGTCTGAGCCGTGGTTTTCTCTATAGATAACCCAAAGCGTATTTTTCAGTACGGGCTTCACATGAGTGTTGCAGTTGGGCACAGTTCTTGCAACAGATAACAGTGCCGTACATGTGTATGTGCCCTTAACGCCAGCAACATTTGACAACCACCCAGACAGAGATTTACATTTTCGTCACATGCCAAATTTTACAGCAGCAGTTTGTCAGCAAGCCAAAACAACTACACTGCCGTGCACGTCTGCCGTAAACGAGAAAACAGAACCAGATGCAAATTTACTTGCGCTGTTCTAGCGAAAAGACGAGGAATACATTTTTTTTTTCAAGCTCTTGAAATGGGTCCTCTGTATCTTTTACTAATGTTTCCAGCTTGAGCACACTTTGTAAGTACTACACGCAAATACTCTTCACAAAGGAGACATCTAGACAGTGGCGCACCGACGGGGGGGGGGGGGGGGGTTCGGGGGTTGTAACCCCCCCCCCCCTGAGGCCGACCTAATCCCCCTCCCACTCCGTAACTGCGCTATGTCCTAGAAGAGTGTGGCACTAATTTCTCTGCAAAACGCCGAAAAAAATAATAAAAATTATCATCATCATTGATGCTTCTATTATTTGGCATTTTATTTACTTTTTTTACACAAGCAACAACTGTGTAATCGCATGCCCGGCCCTTCGTGAAAAATTGAACCCCCCCCCCCCCCCCCGGCGGAGATCCTGGGCGCGCTACTGCATCTAGACATACACATGGCCCAGCGATGAAACTGCTCTTATAAAAGGACGTCACAAAAGGACATGCATAAAAGGACATGCACACGCGCTGTAAAAACAGTTGTGCCAGCACAAAAGTACAGGCCCTAAGCTGAGACTGCAGGTGCCTAACTATAAGGACGTTAGTGTCACACGTGAATCATGCAGCCTGACCGCAGGTTCTCGAACACCGGCAAGTCACTCACTCCTGGCACATTGAGAGATCTTCAGCCAGGATGCCGCGTGGCGGTGTCCGGTGCTTCCACGTGCAGCCTCCACCGGACACAAGCGCCGTCCGGTGCTCGGGTGAGTTGCAGTGGTCCCGGAATTCTTTTGGGCCATCGAAGCTCACCCCACAGAACGCGCAGGTGAAGTCCGACGACTCTGCGTCAGCTAGAACAAGATGAATCAGTCATAAAGTGCATGCAACGCGTCAGCTAGAACAAGAAGAATCATCAGAAACTGAATGCAAGCAGGTTGAAAGTAAATTATAGCTGATAGTTCACGCAATGATGGCCGTTATACAGCAGCCAATGCACACAGCTGCTTCTGCCAACAAATGGCAAGTTCTTTGTGGAGGAGTTAGCTTAAAACTGAACATGCATAGGTCCACTTGCCAACCTGCCTCAGAATAAACAGCCTATGCATAGCCCAAGCAGGAAAAGTTTGCGTTTTGAAGCAACAAAACTGCATTTTGTAGCAGCACGTCAAAAAAAAAACAATATTGCCCTTTGTGTTGCAGGACAGTATCGAAAAATTCACCTTTAGGAGTTTATTTTCACAGCTCGGGCAAATAATGCTCCACATCCAAGTCACAATAAAGTGGAAAGTTGGAAAGAAATTCGCTGAGGAGAACCATGGAAGCTTAAGTTATTTAAAACGCTTTTCGATATCATCAAACTCTGCCAATTAAACTTTGCATGAACGTTTCATTTCCACATCTCTTCGAGCTCATCTCTCCGGGGAATCGCTTCGAGATTCTGAAGAACTTCCTTTAGGCAGAATCGCCTTCAAAGATCGCGCAAAACTTGCGCGATATGTCACAAAACTCGAATATCGCGGAAGCTGCTGAATACTGTTACAGGAACTACGAGTGACGAGGCACTGGGATTAGAAGCTATACACAAGCTATATTTACAGCAGCGGTTGCAAAGCGGACCGCTCCCGCTCGAGACAAGTGCGAGCTTCCTCTTCTTCGTCGATGGTGACCACGCGCATCAGCCAAACTCCTCAAATGCAGCACGTGTGTAGCAATATGAACAATCGGCTGCCACCCAAAAAACGCGGGTTCGATCCCGGCCGCGGCGGTCGCATTTTCGATGGAGGCGGAAATGCCAGGGGCCCGTGTGCTGTGCGTTGTCAGTGCACGTTAAAGAACCCCAGGTGGTCTAACTTTCCGGAGCCCTCCACTACGGCCTTTATCTCCTCTTTATCTCTTTCTCTCCCTTTCCCCCACCCCCACGGACGCTTAGCCGTACTCTTTACATGGGCTGCAGAAAGTAGCGTCCTTTCCTAACCGAACCGCAATTATCATCATCATCACCACCATCATCAATATGAACAATTCTGCCGGGGTCCGCACGCAGGCACTCAACCCGAGGGCAACGTCGCTATGGGCGAACGACAACCAGTTCGCCGGCGTAAACATTTCGTACGGTTTTCATGGTGGTGGCGGCGGTAACATACGAGACGGGGCACACGGGACATGTCCGAAGAAAACGCGGTGCCGCAGCGCGGTCACATTGTAAAGGAAGTCTCAAGATCACGCGAATGGCCGTTTTCTATGCAAAATGAGAGCTTTTCGCGTATCTGTCCAGAAAATTAAAGCCCGTCAAAGTAGCAGACATTCGTTTACTCTTCTGCCCATGCCTTTCATAACTCTGGGGTATTTGATGGTCCCGCCTAAAAGGTCGGAAGGAGAACGTCGTTCAGTGAGGAAGGTTTGATTTTCTTGGCTTCCGCTTACACGCGGCCTCGGAGCTTTTGGCGAAAACATAAACCCGCGGTCGAGAGGTTCCCTGTTTCCGAGCAGCACGTTCGCGCACCCTCCACCAGCTCCCATATGACAAACATAAGGTGGACGATTTTCAAACAACGAACAATTAATTGGCGACTCTTTCTTCTAGGGCACATCGCTGCTCCCTACACGTTACTGGCTCAACAACCAACGAAAGAAGCAGGCATCTTCCAATCAACGTTTCTCCGATGTGTTCACGAGAGCAAAGATATTCCTGCGAGTTCAATATTGTACTGCGCCACACAACACTTTATGGACAAGAACGAATCCTCTTTAAAATAGTTAAAGTGCAAGAAATAGAAGGACATTTCTAATACGCTGGTTACCTTTACGGTGGGGCATGGGGCCTGTAGAATCCATCATACCAGTGGGTAGCCGAACAGGGACAAGGAGACGTGTGTCCAAGCTGTGAGCTTACTGTGCGACTGAAGATCCAGGGTCCCCGGTGCCCATTTTATACCCAAGGGAAGACAAAGAGAGGGAGAAGGAATACAATAGGGCACTGAGTGCAGAAGACGGCATGCGAACGGCCCCTATGAGTCATGGTCCCATGACTGATGGTGGATTGGTGTGCTCCAGGAATGCTGCTCCCTGAGAGATAAAGGTAGGGCTCAATCATGATTAGCTTTTCTTCAGTGGAAGCTGTTTCCCAGTTTTTAAGATCCCTGGCGTGATCAGGGTGCCAACACCGCAGACACCTGCTGGTTCCCTTTCTCCAAACCACCTTATCTAGCAGGACAGCTCAAGGTTATCTACGGCATGCAGGCTGGCCATGAATCACTGAATGTGCCTGCAATCGCAAAAAGATACCTGTTTATCTAAAACTTGGATTTTGGAGGTGTGTGTATCGGAAGCAATGTCGCCATGCATATACAGAGGCAAATTCAGCTCCAGGGAAAAAAAATTGCTTTGACTTGGGCGACTTGCCTTCGCAGCCATTTTGGGCTAGTACAAATTTGGAACATGACTTTGTTTGGCACATAAGTCGCGATATGTCATGTGGATCTCGTCGAACGGAAACAAACCTCGAGGGCTGTGTTTTAAATGCGAAGCATTTCTTAGCGAACTTCGGCGACTTTGAGCGTATCTATCTATCTAGCCGCCTAGCACTTTGTGCTCTCCTGGATGTTTCGTTCATGGGATGTATACGAAAATTGGTATGTCACAACATGACTGCATGGCGAACATAAATGACAGGTCATAACATAAAAATCATGACATGCACGTCACGAGCGGCATGATTTACATGCCACGGCGTTGGTGCTCTCCTGGCCGTTTCGTTAATGGGATGTATGCCAAAATTTCTATGGCACAACGTGACTGCATCATGAAGCTAAATAACAGGTCATAACATTAGATTCATGACATGCGTGTCATGAGCGGCATGGTTTACATGCCACAGTCTTGGTGCTCTTGCGGCCGTTTCGTTAACTTCAAATGTACAAAAATCGGTATAGCGAGACAACAATGCATGACCAACATGAGTGGCATGTCGTAACGTGCAAACCATGACGCGCGTGTCATGTACAGCATCATTTACATGCCGTGCTCTAGGGGCGCTCGCGCCCTTTCATTAAGTGGACATATTCCGAAATTTGCATGACGTGACATTTCTGTGTTACGAGCATAAATGACCGATGATAACACGAAAATCGTGTCATGCATGTCATGTACAGCATGACTTACCGGCCACGCTCGCTACCGTTTCACTAGCTTAATATACACCAGCATTGCAACTGGTCGACGACGCTGTACGACGGAAATAAGTGACAGGTGTAAACATAACATTGTGACGTGCATGTCATGCATGCCGTGATTTACATGGCGCGCCGTTTTGCTAGCTTGATATGCACCAACACTGGAATCGCTCGACGCAACTGTATGACGAACATAAATGCAGGTACTAACATGCAAATGGTGATGTGCAGGTCGCGTACGACATGATTTACATGAAACGGTCCTGGTGCGCTTCCAGCCATTTTGTTAGCCGGATATATACCCGAAATTGGTATGGAGTTACATGACCATATGACGAAATTAAATGACTGGTGGTAACATGACAATCACTGTATGCATGTCATCTACGGCACGATTTACATGCCATTCCTGATGATATGTTCCTGATGCGTGCTTCGCATTTCCTTGATTCCCACTGCAAGTGGGAATGGTGGTGGTGAACAACCTTTATTTCGTCCTGCAGGGTTTAAAACGATCGGGCCTAAATCTCCCCGGAGGGGACGGTGAGGTTTTGCCTCAGCGCTGCCGAGGGCCTGCTGGACGGCACAAAGCTGGTCGTCAAGGGTGGAGCTGCGCCAGAACGGCGGTCCGTCTGGACGGAAGAGTCTTGGGTCTAGTGACTGAGTTATCATGCAAAGGGTATCTGCCATTTCTTTCTTTTTTTTTTTTTTAGTCTGCAAACTCCAAAACATTTGCGGGCCCGTAAACATGCGTAAAAGGAGCGGTGTTTTATCAGTCTTTCCTACAAATTTATGAAGAGATTCGTGGTGATATGCCCCGCCACGCTGGTCTAGTGCCTATGGCACTCGGCTGCTGATCCGAAGGTCGCGGGATTGAATCCCGGAGGCGACGGCTGCATTTTGACGAAGCCAAATGCTGGGGCCTGTGATGTCAGCGCACGTTAAAGAACCCCAAGTGGTCGAAATTTACGGAGCTCTCCGCTCCTGCGTTTCTCATAATCATATCGTGGTTTTACGTCGTAAAACCCCACAAATCAATCAGCGATGATTCATGAGAGATCCCTGCATACCTCCATATTAGCCACTTTATCTGCTTTACCCATATTTCACTCTGCGCAGCTATAACAATCCAATCAATGCCTCTCTGACAAGGTGCGCAGCCGAGCCACTACCGATAATATTGATTTCCGCGTCGATTCACGAGGCACTTGTCACAACGGCCTGCCAAATATTTGCATCTGCCTTTAAACACTCGCAAGTCGCAGGTACTTCTTAGGTTTGTCTAGCGATGTTTTTGATTGATTGATTGATTGATTGATTGATTGATTGATTGATTGATTGATTGATTGATTGATTGATTTGTGGGGTTTAACGTCCCAAAACCAGCTCTGATTATGACAGACGCCGTAGCGGAGGTCTCCGGAAATTTCGACCAGGTGGGGTTCTTTAACGTGCGCTGACATTACAGGCCTCAGCATTTCGGCTTCATCAAAATGCAGCCATCGCCTCCGGGATTCAATCCCGCGACCTTCGGATCAGCGGCCCAGTTCCATAGCCACTAGACCACCGTGGCAGGGCAGCGGTGCTTTTTAGCAACTTATACACTGCTCATCTTGGTATTCAACCCCCTCATAGGCACGGTACCACGTGCGTCACGTGCATTTGAGTAACGTTTGTTAATTCTATTAGCATATTGCAGAATCATTTTGGCGCTGTTTAAATGCATGAGAAATGCACGGTCCAAAGCTGAAAAACTAAAGCATGTGGGAACGTCAAGGGTCGATTGACTGCAGCGCGTATTTCTAGCTGAGAATGTAACAACAAGCGCAGTAAATAAATCAGGAGACACACTCATAATGATCTGAAAGGTAAAACGTGGGGACGATGAAAGGAAACAAAAGGAGAAGCGATTGCACAAACAAAACAGCGTGCACGCATATATTATCAGAGGTCTAAAAGTCTAGCATCAGACTGTGGGGAAAGAACAGGACCACGTGTGCGACATGGCAACACAAGAATAGAACGTCGAAGGAACCTTTGTTGCTCTTATTGTCTTCCATACTTCTTTTGCCTGAAGTTCAGAATATATTTTAAAAAATTCGGCAGGCATCACACTTGCTGTGGGAGTGATAGTGCGAGCTCGAGTAAGATGCATGCTACCTTTGTTTTCTGCTCTCACTCTGCAGAACACGTTTAATTGCGAAAATCATTAAATGAGTGCACCCTCTGTCGTGCACGTAGAAGTCGTGCGACTTTTCATTATCTGCTCATTCGTATCATTAAATTAATTCTTATCTGCTCACTATACCAGCCTGTTTGCTCTTGATTTACCTTCTTTTGTAATTAATCCTTACTGTTTCTGCCATCCTGCAATATTCCCTTTATTAGAACTGGTAGTATATTTAAACAAAATAAATCAATATAGTGCACGAAAAAAACTGAAGATAGAAATGCCTATAGTGGCTACAAAATCGCACAGTTTTTGTTATGTTTGGCTACATTTGGGCTCCAATTTTCTTATCTTTGGGTTACGCCGCCGCATACAGCGCGGCGCCGTAGATAGCACGCCGCCGCGTGCTATCTGGCAGCACTGATCGGAAGTTATAGATTAGACTAAAATCTTTCAGTGAAGCTAAAGGTGCTTGTATAGATCCCTGCAAAGGGATGGTGGTTTCCTTCCAGGAAGGCTTATCATGGGTAAACAACACAGCTTGTGCTGATAGAATGCACCTGCATCGAGGAGATATCCTCAATGGTCTGGTTCTTCCTTTTCCCGTGGACTGTATGTGCTGCTGAGATGAGTAATCTGCGGAGATAGCCTGAAGCTTCTAGAGGGATTGACCTGTGTCACAAAGCTGATGCTTATCTGCGTGACGCCCAAACCTCCTGCTCAGGACCGAGCAGCTTGAACGATTACCCTTTTGCGAAGCTTATTGGGGTTGAAGGGAAAGGGTAGCACAGTGACTTTGTGTAAGTATGACTCATACGTGTGATTAGTGAAGTGCGCGTTTAAAAAGTGCACCAAGCGAGAAAGAAGAAAGCAATGTGATGACCACGTGGATGCCAACCAGTCGGGCAGGCCCACGGAGCTCGAGCACGCCCAGTGGGGCGAAACCACGAGTCTCCAAGGAAACCGATAAGAACTTCCCACGGCATTGGACAGGAAAGAAAAAGGAGCGAAGCGCATTGGTGGAGATAAGAGGAGCAGAAGATTCTGGACGAGACCGGCCACGCGCGAGGGTGCGTCGACGGCCGTCGGGTCCCGGACCCGATCCTGCAGTTCTCCCGCGGTCCGTGACCCCCAGCCAGGGGTCCTCCGCCCTCGAACGTGGGTGAGCGACCTCCCTGAAGAGTTCCTGTGCCCGCGGGCAGGTCCCGAGCCGTCGAGCTTCGGATTCGAGCTCGTGGGCAGCTGTCGGGGCGGGACGTGCTCTCCTCAGCAAGACCTCGTAGCAACACGCTGTCCACCTCTGCGCCACCTCAACGCAGCCACGGTAGGCTGACCAGTGCAAGAGCGTTCCCGCATAACTGCTCGTCTGGAGCAGCGTTCTGAAAAGCCCTGCCATCGTCCTTCTCGTCGCTCGCCGGCTTTGATGAGACAACGTCTCTTCAACACCTCGCCCCGCTTGTCGGACTTTTGTTCTAGTGACTTCAGGTTTTCTAACTTTCTTACTTGGGGCCCGCGTCTTATTGAATTATTTATCCATGTCTGCGTTTTGTGTTGTTAGTTTTGAGTGTGTGCGTGCGTCTTCCTGTGGAGTAAAATGTGCGTTCTAGGTGGCGTTGGCTAGGAGCACGCGCACTCATGCTCGGATGTGTGTTACTGTCGAACAATTTGTGCGTGTTGTGGGCTAACCTGACAGCTTTCTTCTCTTTTATCGTGATGCCGGACAACATATAAGGTCGACAGAGAGTCAGTGTGCAGTTTTCATGGTTGTTCTAACAACTACAGGAAAAAAGAAACTCCTGTCGCTGGAATTATGCGACGTGGCATGTCCAGAAGCGGAGAGTTCGCGGCTGGCTACTTTTTAAGTTGTATCGTTTTAGGGGCGAAGCTCCTTAGGGCGTGGGTCGATCCCTCCTCCGTACACAGTATGTAGCCACCTGTAGTTTTATGAAGTGCTCACTAGATGGCGTGATTGCGCTGCGGTGCTCGCTTCATTCAGATGTATGGGAACGCGTAGTATGGGAGTCTGTATGTCTGTCTGTCCGTCCGTCCATCCGAGCGCTGCGGTGCTGCTTAGCTAGTACGTGAACTGATGAATAGATGGCGCGGAGGCGCTGGTTGCGTGCTCAAGTGTGATAGGAGAGCGCTCGATGGCGACACACAGTGTTTGTCACGTCTTTGATGATGTACTGGGCAAGATTCACGGAAGATTCACGGTTTTTACCGATGAACATCCGGTCGCCCACTCATCATTCACCTCGTGGATATGCTGTGATTTTTTTTAACGGGGAAAGCTCCGTACACCGAGAAGCTCTCGGGAATATCGCTGCCTTAATATTTCTGGTAAACACACCGATGCTCAACCTCCGCTACGACCGCAAGAAGCCTGCCCAACAAGTCCCGCAATGATCAGTCAGCTCGGCTAAGTAAGAAATACGGCAAGCACGTACTTTTTTTTTAATGATCGAATAGTGTTTCATCAACCAGTTCATCCTAGCTTTGCCCATTACGGGGTGAACTTTGCAACAGCAGTACATTGAGTAGACGAGAACAAAAATAAGATAAACACGGTTCACTTCGACGCTGATCATATAGCTTTGAGCACGGGCGCGCACTGCTTGAAGTCGGGTGCCGCGATATACCTCACAGAAGGCAGAAACTCCAGTCTTCACTGTTAGATATGGTTTAAAAAAAAAAAGTGGGGGGGGGGGGGGGGGGGAGTCCCGCAATGTCTCGCCTGCGGACTCCGCCTAGCCGTTCGCCTGACCCGACGGCTGATCGTCGCGTCCGCCTTTCCCGTGCCTTTCTCGTGACACAAACATTAGTCCACGCCTGTCAATCGTGTTACTGAGTGAAAAAAAGAAACAGACAAAAGAGGAAAAAGAAAGAGCATTTGATTGATTGATTGATTGATTGATTGATTGTGGTTCGGTTAGGAAAGGACGCTAATTTCTGCAGCCCATGTAGGGAGCACGGCTAAGCGTCCGTAGGGGTAGGGGAAAGGGAGTGAAAGAGATAGAGAGGAGAGAAAGGCCGTAGTGGAGGGCTCCGGAAATTTAGACCACCTGGGGTTCTTTAACGTGCACTGACAACGCACAGTACACGGGCCTCTGGCATTTTCGCCTCCATCGAAAATGCGACCGCCGCGGCCGGGATCGAACCCGCGTTTTTTGGGTGGCAGCCGAGTACCGTAACCACTACACCACCGCGGCGGATGAAAAATAGTCAACGCGCGCCTTTCGCTCTCTCTGTCTCTCTCTCTCTCAAAGACAGCAGATGGAAGAGTGAGAGAGCTCGCGCTCCGGAAGGCACGCGCCGAGGGCGCGCCTCTTACACGCGCCCTCCTATACTCCATCTCAGAAGTACCTAGCAGCACTGTGGAAGCTGCAGGGATTTTTTGCCAATGGGAAACGCGAAAGCCCCTCAAGATGTATTCATCCGCTTCGCGTCGTCTGCTGGGCGTCTCTGTGGCGTCGGCTCGCCGACGAGATACCTCTTCGGGGACGCCACCTCGCCGTTTCTTCGATGTTCAGAAACCTGTTTGTAGACGGAGCGTTCGCTGACATTTGTGAGGAACGCGGTTCGTTTATGACAGCGTTCATACTTGCGCTTTCACAAAGTTCTTTTTTCACCGCACTAAACACATTAAGCACCACTAACCTTGCTTCTTTTGTAAAATAGTTGGTCTTTGTCCTGTAGCGATCTGCAGAATCATTTGACGCACCTTCAGAGGCCATCGCGCACTGGTCTTGAGCGGAAGAACAAATTATCGGCGCAGCAAACAATTTTAGGCATTCGGGGCGTCTCTCATCGTGGACGCATCACCAACGCTAATGTTGTGGCGCCATCTGCTATGTTTACATCAAACTAATTTTACGGTTCGGCACCACCTTGGTAGTCCTAGCAGCATGTAAACAAAATAGCAATCTAAATAATAGCAACAAAACATACCTGATGCCTTGCCTTCAGCGTTAGATGAGACTAAGCGATGACAGGTTATAACATTTATTTTTTGCTGCCTGGTTAGAGAACCAGTAAAAAGCACGAATTCGGATGGAAGCGGGTGGTCTGGGCTGTATGGGGGCTGCCATGTTCCCGTACGTCATCGTGGTTAGGGAGGTTATTACTATTGCCAGCTGGTAACTGCTACAATAATTGAGAGTTTGCGAAGTACATGCCTAACGTACTTCGTATCGCTGTAACGCATCGTGCAAGAAGCACAGCTAAAGCCCTTGTATATGAACAATAATGAAACAGTTATGCCCGGAACTATATTATATGCTGCGCAAGAGTACTGCCTGTGTACTCCTCGTAGCTTCGGCAGTGCTGCAAGGTAATTGTGAGATGGAGTATAGTAGCGCGTTCCCACACGCGCCCCCCTAGTAGCGCGTTCCTAGTAAGTAACGCGCTACTACAACGGACGGACAGACCCAAATCTTAAGGAGAAGCTAAAAAGGAGAAACCGCGCCCGAGGGATATGTAACCGACACCAGCCGCCGCGCGCCTTCGCACGACCGCATTCACTCCCGCCACCCTCGCAAAAATACAACTAAGGAAAAAAAGGGGGGGTTCATTGTATCCCTAAAGGGTGCTCCTGCGCAGCCAGAAAACGTGAAAACGTATGTGCGCTTTGCAAACAGAATGAGCTCGCGGTAAACATACGGCACCGCGGCGTCCTCTGTTAAAATCAATGATTATCACAGGCTCAAAACTTGTCAGGACGTTGCACGGTCTCATTTCCTATAAATAGAGCCCCAATTTAGGCGCAACTGAGCGAGCGAGAGAAGAAAACGACGAAAACTTCATCTGCCCCCATACCGCCCATGCAAAAGCGAGCGTTTGCACAAGCCAGTGGGTTGCCAGATCGGAGACGGCTCCGCCCGCTAGGCAACATGGGGGTTCCCACGAGAGGGAACAAAGGTTGGTCGACGCACCAATGCATGCGGCCGAATGTAGTGCAGAGTTAAACAAGCTATTGCGGACACAACCATGTACACATTAAACAGCCGCACCAGCGGCTGTTCGCTGTGCGGCTGTTCAAATAATTTTTCTGAAGCGGTATGCGTTCGTTTCATTCTTTTCTGTCTGGACGCAAGCGGCCCTCGCCTTTCAAAAAAAAGAGGCTGTGGTGCCGCTCTTACAGCCTGTACCCTTCCGCAATTGCACAATGTGTGTGGACGGACACCGTAAGATGGCTCCCGGCCGTTCTGCCTCTGACTTTAAAATTTGCGTAGTGCTACTTTTTTGCTCACTTTCAGAGCGGCGCATTGCTTGAGTGAATTTTTAGCCGTTACGCGACGATTTCGTTGGTTCATTTTTCTCGATTGCAGTGCTTGCATGATATGCTAAGTGTGACCAGCAACATGGGCCAGCTCGAGGCGCATTTTTCTATCTTCTTCGAAGGAGTTCAACATCGGTTGAATAGAGCACGTTGTTGCCATATACTCAAGCACCGGCCTGTCCTGCGCTGAAGACATGTGGTCGCATTTTGCAGAGCTGTGCAATTTTGTCTCCTATGCGCTCACACTTCTGACAGCTGGCCAGTGGTGGCCAATTGAAGATTTTCTACTTCTTCATAACTCAAATATTTGCATGCCATTTCTCCCATTTTTCTGTTTATTTTTTTTTTCAGTTCACCTCGTCCTCTACCCTAGTTTCTACACCTATGCAAAAGTTCTTTTTTAAAGAAAAGCAAAATAAAGCTCTGGTTTTCCACAATTCATTTTCACTTTCGCAGTGGCCATAAGCGCTTCATGATCTCTGTCACTGAGTCAAGCACTGCAAGCGTTGACAATGGTGCACTAAACTTCATCCAACTCATGGGAACAATGATGAACGTGACAGTATTCCAACAATACATTACAAGGCGCTGGGCCCTTTGTCGAATGAAAGCTGCAGTGGTAGCAGTACGTTGTTTTTGCAAACATTATAATGAGTCATGATAACTACAGAGTTTATTTATGCTGCAACTCGATCATTAAGAGTTTTGTAAAAAATAATTGAATTACTGACTTGAAGTACCTGCACAGGTTAATTATTGCCTGTAAGTGTTACATGATGTATCATACATTTTTGTCATCATTGTCACCTGAAGCGCGTTGAACACCGCATTAAACGCAATGCCTGTAATGCCTAAAGTCAAGCAAAAAAAAGTCAAACAAAAAAATGCGTTACAACCATTACAGCAGGCTTAATGACAACGTGCAGTAACAATGAAATAAAACTTTGCGTGTCACTTCCTCACACAAAGCTCAAAATTCATGTAACAAAAGCTCTAATCACGTACAATTTTTATAACTACCCATGTGTCTTCCGTGTCCTGATTTGAAAGTGGCAGTATTGTAAATAATCTGCAGAAATACCCCTATAAGCCACTTTCCAATAAAAGCCTGCGGTGTTCCATTGCAGCACGGAAAGAACTCAACTGTTTGTTCGCAGCTGCAAGAACTTAGAAGACTTACCGCAAGACAGGTTTGCAGTGCGCGAGATCTCTTTTGCCCGCACTACTGGAACTAGAGAGTGAAGAGTGAAGATGAATGCGGAAACACCGAATGGAATGGAAAAAATGGCCTTCTAGATGGCTGTATGCGCCGTGCTGTGTTATGGGAGGGGTTATTGTAGCAGACAGGGGGAGGGTGGTTTGGTTCTGAGCCCACTTTGAACCAACGCAGTGATTTCGCTTGCATCCCCCCCCCCCCCCCCCCCGTTATAACTCAAAAGAGAGAAACTCCCCCTTTCGGTAGATAGATAACGGCAGTAATAAATATTTTTTGCCGGAAGAGTAATGCGACTTGGATGGGGGACGCAATGTTGGGGGCGCCATTCCCGACTCATCTGGTTAGGGAGGTATACTATTGCAGCTGGTAACTGCTACACTAATGAGAGTTTGCGAAGTACATGCCTAACTACTTGTACGCTGTCAACGCTCGTGCAAGAAGCACGCTTCAGCCCTTTATATGAACAATAATGAAACAGTTATGCCCGGAACTATATTATACGCTGCGCAAGAGTACTGCCTGTTTACTCCTCGTAGCTTCGGCAGTGTCTGCAGGTAATTGGAGGATGGAGTATAGTAGCGCGTTCCCACACGCGCTCCCCTAGTAGCGCGTTCCTAGTAAGTAACGCGCTACTACAACGGACGGACAGACCCAAATCTTAAGGAGCTTCGTCCCAAAAAAGGAGAAACCGCGCCCAAGGGATATGTAACCGACACCAGCCGCCGCGCGCCTTCGCACGACCGCATTCACTCCCGCCACCCTCGCAAAAATACAACTAAGGAAAAAAAGGGGGGGTTCATTGTATCCCTAAAGGGTGCTCCTGCGCAGCCAGAAAACGTGAAAACGTATGTGCGCTTTGCAAACAGAATGAGCTCGCGGTAAACATACGGCACCGCGGCGTCCTCTGTTAAAATCAATGATTATCACAGGCTCAAAACTTGTTAGAACGTTGCACGGGACTCATTTCCTATAAATAGAGCCCCAATTTAGGCGCAACTGAGCGAGCGAGAGAAGAAAACGACGAAAACTTCATCTGCCCCCATACCGCCCATGCAAAAGCGAGCGTTTGCACAAGCCAGTGGGTTGCCAGATCGGAGACGGCTCCGCCCGCTAGGCAACATGGGGGTTCCCACGAGAGGGAACAAAGGTTGGTCGACGCACCAATGCATGCGGCCGAATGTAGTGCAGAGTCAAACAAGCTATTGCGGACACAACCATGTACACATTAAACAGCCGCACCAGCGGCTGTTCGCTGTGCGGCTGTTCAAATAATTTTTCTGAAGCGGTATGCGTTCGTTTCATTCTTTTCTGTCTGGACGCAAGCGGCCCTCGCCTTTCAAAAAAAAGAGGCTGTGGTGCCGCTCTTACAGCCTGTACCCTTCCGCAATTGCACAATGTGTGTGGACGGACACCGTAAGATGGCTCCCGGCCATTCTGCCTCTGACTTTAAAATTTGCGTAGTGCTAGTTTTTTGCTCACTTTCAGAGCGGCGCATTGCTTGAGTGAAATTTTAGCCGTTACGCGACGATTTCGTTGGTTCATTTTTCTCGATTGCAGTGCTTGCATGATATGCTAAGTGTGACCAGCAACATGTGCCAGCTCGAGGCGCATTTTTCTATCTTCTTCGAAGGAGTTCAACATCGGTTGAATAGAGCACGTTGTTGCCATATACTCACGCACCGGCCTGTCCTACGCTGAAGACATGTGGTCGCATTTTGCAGAGCTGTGCAATTTTGTCTCCTATGCGCTCACACTTCTGACAGCTGGCCAGTGGTGGCCAATTGAAGATTTTCTACTTCTTCATAACTCAGATATTGGCATGCCATTTCTCACATTCTTTCTGTTTATTTTTTTTTTTCAGTTCACCTCGCCCTCTACCCTAGTTTCTACACCTATGCAAAAGTTCTTTTTTAACGAAAAGCAAAATAAAGGTCTGGTTTTTCACAATTAATTTTTACTTTCGCAGTGGCCATAGCGCTTCATGATCTCTGTCACTGAGTCAAGCACTGCAAGCGTTGACAATGGTGCCCTAAACTTCATCTAACTCATGGGAACAATGATGAACGTGACAGTATTCCAACAATGCATTACAAGGCGCTGGGCCCGTTTGTCGAATGAAAGCTGCAGTGGTAGCAGTACGTTGTTTTTGCAAACATTATAATGAGTCATGATAACTACGGAGTTTATTTATGCTGCAACTCGATCATTAAGAGTTTTGTAAAAAATAATTGAATTACTGACTTGAAGTACCTGCACAGGTTAATTATTGCCTGTAAGTGTTACATGATGTATCATACATTTTTGTCATCATTGTCACCTGAAGCGCGTTGAACACCGCATTAAACGCAATGCCTGTAATGCCTAAAGTCAAGCAAAAAAAAATATTTTAAAGTCAAACAAAAAAATGCGTTACAACCATTACAGCAGGCTTAATGACAACGTGCAGTAACAATGACAAATAAAACTTTGCGTGTCACTTCCTACACAAAGCTCAAAATTCATGTAACAAAAGCTCTAATCACGTACAATTTTTATAACTACCCATGTGTCTTCCGTGTCCTGATTTGAAAGTGGCAGTATTGTAAATAATCTGCAGAAATACCCCTATAAGCCACTTTCCAATAAAAGCCTGCGGTGTTCCATTGCAGTACGGAAAGAACTGAACTGTTTGTTCGCAGCTGCAAGAACTTAGAAGACTTACCGCAAGACAGGTTTGCAGTGCGCGAGATCTCTTTTGCCCGCACTACTGGAACTAGAGAGTGAAGAGTGAAGATGAATGCGGAAACACCGAATGGGATGGAAAAAATGGCCTTCTAGATGGCTGTATGCGCCGTGCCGTGTTATGGGAGGGGTTATTGTAGCAGACAGGGGGAGGGTGGTTTGGTTCTGAGCCCACTTTGAACCAACGCAGTGATTTCGCTTGCATCCCCCCCCCCCCCCCTTATAATTCGAAAGGCACCCCCTTAATTTGTATAGATTTGTAACAAATTCAAAATATCCACCGCTCCACACTCCGACTTGATATTCAGACACACACCCTCAATTCCTGGGGATACATCTGAACAAATGTTAATCTAAAAGCGTTGCTTCGAAGAGACGAAGTCAAACATCTGAAATGGATGCGGCGGCAGATTTGTGAAAGTGAGACGTTTCGTACCTTTTGCTTATGCCCACTCGCAGGCAAATATAATTTCCGCAGCCCCTTGCGTGCTTGCCCCACGCCAAAGCTCCGCAGTCTTTAACAAGGTGAAACAATAGTGTACAGCATAATATGCTATGTGACTCCAATAACGTTTTCAAAAAATCCGATCGCCATTGCTGCGCATTTCAATTCAATTCAGCTTATTCGTTTCTTCTTCGTTTCTAATAAACTCAATGTATGTGTCCTGCAGTCCGTTTTGTCAATTTTTGTTTTCAGTTTCCGCTCTTCATCACATGTCGTGGCTACAAAGAACCTAATTAACACCTGAACTTTAAAAAGCGCGCGTCCTCCACCACACTAGAGTGTTCCACTAAAATCCCCAAATACTTTTTCCCTAACTGCTAAAAGCTGAAAACCTAGGGACTTTATTCTCCACGGCATCGTGACCCCAGCGCAGAGGTTGGCGACACGGTACCTAAACACCCCTAACACGTATTAACACGGCGAACTCGGCGTCACCCTGGCTACAGTTCACTCTACCCTGGCTATTCTGGGTTTGATGCCACACGCAAAGCGCGATGCGCGAACCGCGGCATGTTCTCGCGGCTATTGTGTAGTAAATGAGAATGTCAGCTGTGACTAACTTTTACCAACACGTCGGCCCCTTGTGGATCGCCCTCGCCATCCTACGAGTCTGCCTCGTCTTATACCCGCAGACGGGTTACATACATCCCGATGAATTCTTCCAAAGCACCGAAGTCGTTGCAGGTAAACAAACGGCTTAACTCGTACTGCTCGGAATAACGGAGCGGTGACAGCGCCTGCCAAGCCGTTCTTTAATCTGTTTGAATGATCCAAAGTGCTGTCTATGAACCGTTGGCTGCTGCTGCAACTGCAAGCTTTGCGTGATGAAGCTATCGTAGGAGTAGGAACATGCTGTGCTAGTCGAGATAGACGTGGTCGAGGTGAGGACGTTTACATACTTTTGAAGGGGGCACGGCTCAGCCGCTCAGCGTCATTAGGGGAGGAAAATGGGAGTAAAAGAACGCCACCTCTAGAAAACTACGTATTTTCCTTTATTTTGCACCGAGTAAACGTTGAGTGTAAAAAGGGGAGGATACCTTCTCGAGAGGGGAGTATACCGAACAGGAGGTTACCGACAACACCTACGGCCAAATCAGGGTGCCTTTCTCACCATTAGAATAACCGTTCCGCGCCTGGCGGCACTGTGATCGATTCCAGTGCATCCTGCATTAAAAGCGGGTGCTCTAACCGCCAGGTCACCGCTGCGGTGCGGTGATGAACATGACAGTAAGTTCAAAGAGTGCGAAGGTGAAGGGGATGAAGGAAACAAAGGCAGGGGGGTTAAGCAGAGATCACCCGGTTGGTTACCCTGCATTGGGAGATGGGAAAAGAGGATGGAAAGATGAAAGATAGAAAAGGGAAAGCAAAAAGGTGGCAGCTAGTAGCGAGCGCAGCCTAAAACTTGTATTTATTTATAAATACATCAAAAAGGATCGTGAAAAGAGGGGATAACAGGTGAGGCCAAGTGTCTAGTTTAAAAAAAGAGCATCCCTTTTAAAGTATTTGTGTGCCTTCTAAATAAATTTCATTCATGGTGTGCCCTGGTATGCATCTAGCTCACTTTTGTGCTGTGTGTGTATGCATAACATATCAGTTATAAAAGTGCATATAGCTACCCTACAGAGGTCTTCGTGTCTTTGAGTCGGCATCTTCACCCATCAGTGCATTCGTGCTTAGAGGCAAAACTGACTTTAACAGGATCAGTGTAGGCTTGGTGTTCTTAAGCTGACTTGCCCGCACAATGTGTTGCACACTCAAGCTAGTCATAAAGAAAATGTAATGAAAATGGGACCGGTAATGGCAACGCAAGTGTAATTCTAGACAATGTTCATCACTTGAATACATGATAAAATTATACCTATGATAACAGATGTGCCCATTATGGTAAAACGCAATGCGTATTTGTGCTTGTTGTCCTCACAGGATGATTTCTCTTTTGCACCCTCTGTCTCATTGCACCATTATTATTTGATCTTTCAGTGTGACACAGTGAAATCTATACCTGCAATAAATCATCGCCTTCATTGTGTGCACTGTCACGATCAAACAGCTGAATTTCCATTTTACCATTTAAACTTTCTTAACCATGCATGTAGTTAGCATTTTGTCTGCCAACTTGACCAGGTGTTCTGTTTCAACTACATTATTAGAATGGCCTGTGGTGCAAATGCATCATTTGTGGTATCAGTGAAACTCCCTACAATGGCAGAGTTCAATGTGCCAAATTTCAAGTATGCAACCTGTTCACTGTGAAACAGCTATGAGCTTCTTTCTTTCTGCAAGGCTAGCTAGCAGGCAGTGCTCTAGCGGAAATATATCCCAGGTCTACGTCCTTTCTTGCCGATTCGTCAGTGAAAAGAATGTTTATAGTTCCCAGTGTGACATGTTACAGTTTTTAAGCTCACAGGCAAGCTTTTAGCTATGCTAAATCATTAATTGCAATGCAGATTAATGGTAATATTCTCATGTAACTTCTTTACTCCACAGGTGACCTATTTGGGCTCAAGGTACATCGCACATGGGAGTTCACCAGTCCATACCCGATACGAAGCATTGCCATCATATGGATGACCACCCTCATACCACTCTCAATTTTAAAGTGGATATGGTCATATGTTGCCATGCCAGGGACACTGCCGCCACAGCTCCTATTTATTATGGTCCCACGGATCTTTGCTTGTGCTGCATCATTCGCCTGCGACTATACTATTTACCATCTATCTGCGCCCCCCGCGAAACGAAGCAGACGAGTCAAGGCCCTTGGGATTTTTGCCAGCTGCTACGTGACAATGGTGTTTTACACAAGGACATTCAGCAATTCCGTTGAATCATGGCTGCTGGCACTGCTGTTGCTCTCTGTCAAGGACGTCATGCATGGCAACGAACTGAAGCTTAAAGACGCCAGAGTGAAAGTGTCACGGAGGTACTACTCAATCGCATTCTTGCTTTGCATTGGTACATTCAACCGACCCACTTTCATATGCTTTGCCCTACCAGCAATGATTTTCTGGTTGTGTAGCGGAGTCAGCCACAATGTTAAAACCAAGAAGTGTCGCACAGGTGCTGAAATAGCACAGCGATTGGCAAGACGTGTGGTGAAGCTTGGTGGCTGCTTTGTACTGTGGGCTCAGTATCCCATCATTGTTGACACAGTCTACTTTTACCCCGACATTTTGTCCCATGGCAGCCCTCTTCACGTTGTTGTGACACCACTGAACTTCATTCGTTACAATCTCAACACGACCAACTTAGAGTTGCATGGAGAGCACCCCAGGTTTCTACACCTGCTTGTCAACGTTCCCCTTTTGTTTAACGTTCTTGGTATTCTGGCCCTCTGGGCCTCCTGCAGAGTTCTCTACAACAGGCTCTCCTGCAATTCGAGACTGGAAGGCCTTAAATTTCTCACCATCTCCAAGACATTCGACATCGTTGCCGCCTGCACCTTGTTGCTGCCATTGTTCGCCTTGTCACTTTTCAAGCACCAGGAACCACGCTTTCTGGTGCCGCTGTTGGTCCCTGCGGTTCTCGTGGCTCAGCGTCACTTTTCAGCAAAGCTGGTCATCTTCTGGAGTGTGGCGAATCTGTTGTGCTTAGTGTTCTTTGGCTACATCCACCAAGGTGGCCTGCTTCCATGCATGGCACATGTCCGTGACCGTCTCACACAGCATAGGCAAGACAACACCACTGCTACTATCATGTTTGCCGGCACGTACATGCCACCTCGTCATCTCCTAGCAGTGAAGCAAGATGAGACTGGAGTCACAATTGTCGATGCAATGGGTACCGACTCGAACAATATCGAGCTACTGCTTAATTTCAACATAGAACGGACTGATTTGTGCTATCTCATTACCCTGCCTTCACTTGTAGACAGCGTGGTGAAATCGCGGAGATACGAGTTACGCGTACTGCATAGTTGTTATGTGCACTTCAGCGGGGAACATCCCCCACAGCTTAGCTATACAGATTACATTGATGGTAAGGTCTCGCTGTCAAGTTTAATCAAGGCCTTCTCACTAAATGTGTACTTGGTGAAGCATGTCACGACTTGATAGCAATCTGTTTTCAGTCTTGTGCTAGAAGTACATGTCATTCCTTACATCACACTGCCAAGAAGTGGATTTTCGGCATCCGGCGTGCACACTTAAGTCTCACGGCTGTGAAGAAAGTGTGAATTTATGAAAGAGGTGGTGCCTTTGTGTGACAGGCCACACGGAGGCTCATGTGAACATGTGAGCCAAATGTCATGGCACTGTATGCACCAAGGAAGTCAGTTGGGCTTCAAATATAGCTGGAAAGTGCCTGTTCTTTTTTTAACAAACAACGTCTTAAGGAGCACTGACTACATCGTTGAGTCGGAACAAGCACTGGTGATTTTGTGATTGCTGAAAATGTCTGCAGCAATGCCTTATTTGTTCATTCTGAGTTCAATTAATAAATAATGTGTATGTATGTATCTATCTTTAAGAACAGCAAAAAAAGGTGAGCGGTGTAGTTGGTGCTCCTTGTAACGTCATATGTTGAAAACAGGGTGGACTATTGCCAGCTGCGCTTGTGAACGAGGGGATTAGCAATTCGGTTTCACAGTGCTATAGTATTTGGCTCACATGCTCCTAGAAGCCTCCCAAGATTGAATGGAGCTGTTTTCCATGTTCAAAAAAATGAGTTGCAGGCTCCCTTTAAGTCAAGCTAGCCAAGAAATGGAAAATTTGCATCCACCAGTTCCTAGCACTGAGCTACAGGGAAATCCATATGGATTTCTCAGAAATTAAAGCTTCTTAGATGATGAAAAATTTGTCCTGGTTCGATACCAGAATCAACGCCTGTCCATGGCAGTTGCTCAGTGGATGCCGATTTTTCCTTTTGTACATGTCACTCCACCTTGTGGGATTCCACAGAACTCGTTTGCAATATTCTAGTTAGCCAGCTCCAAGCAAAAGATTCCTGAATATGCAAATGCACAACCCAGAAGATGTGTCCATTCCTGTTTCAAGAAGTGCCCGTGCTTTCTTTCAGCCCTTTTATCAGCGTACAGACAATGCAATCACTTTATCTCCAACTGTCAATGTCGTCACCTTCATCTCATGTGTATATAGCATACCCATACATTTTCTCACGCTTTTATTTTTAATTTTTCTACTCCCCACACTCCTTTTTCAGAGTCCGTTCTCTCCCTGATAACTTTCGCCACACACAGTTTAGGCTACATGTGCAGTGCCTGTGTGATGACACGTGAAGTTGGCCTTCTGCAATGCGCATACCTTGTTTTTATCATCTTCAGTTTGCACTGTGTCAACGTAATTAATGCTTGCTTTGTGTCCTTTGATGAAGCTATCAGTTCGTCTTTGTTCCACAAGTTTCTAAACCTCTTTCTTGACTAGACTAGGTGAGTAACTGCCTTAGAACAGCATTCATGCTCCATGTTAAGCCCCTGTACAACAAATCTTTTCATTCATTAGCAGCGACAGAACGTGAAAAATAAAAACATACGAGATTGTGTGAAAGCTCATGTGCCGAGTATACCGTATTTGCTTGCATACCACCAGCATTAGCCAATGTTGCCTAAATATCAACCACTGCGAGTTCTCAAGGTAATTGAGCATACTTGGTGGTAACTAAAGGTAACGCTAACACATTTTGCTTGCACTTTCTGCTACATGGCCATTCAATTTCTTTCAACTATGAAGCTTTCCCGTCTCTTCACCAAATCCTGTTGAGCTGACCTCCAGTGAAGGACACTTTCTTTTTCATCCCATCAGCCAAATCAGCACAGGTTTCGGACATCAAATGTCCACAAATATGTGTTTTCTATCACCTGTGTGAGAAATTGCATCAGTCGTTGATCCAACTGGACAGCCTGGAGCGCTGCTGTCCATTTAGCAAAAGAGTTTCAGTTTTGCAATGTTACAAGTGCCTTTGAAGAGGGCAATTCAACCAGTGCAATCGTGCCAGCTGCTTTACCGCCTTCATTGTCAACAGAGCTGCCGGGATGTTTACCAAGCATGTGTGGGATGTCGTATCTGCTGAAGGACGAATCCCGATATAAGACCGTAACAACTGTTTCTTCGATAAGCAATGGCAATGGGCGAGCATACTGTTGCTACACTCTTCTGGGTAGCTAAAGGAATGGTCGTCATTCAAGCCAGGCAGCCTTTTTTTTTGTAGCCACCTTCAGTGACACTGCGGTGGTGCTATGTTTTATTGGAAACGCACTGCAGTGCGTAGCCATGCGACGCCAGGATGGTTGGTAACGAGGTGCAGGCTGCATGGAAATATGTGCAGTGTGTTGTGTGTGCCACACATGTATGATGAATCACTGAAGGAGAATCGAAGAAACCTTCACTTTGATAACAGAATTTATTGGTTCGAAATGGGTACTTATTGCAGTCTGTTGACGTACCGTTTGCGATTTCGTTGATTAATTCTGTAAAGAAGAAACATGGTCACTGACAAGGCTGGTACATATGGTCATGGTGTAAGGTTATCGAACAACCTCACGACTATTCTGTCATCTTGTCGAAAAATGCACTTGCTCACAACATTCCTGTTGCCTTCGCTAGTTGCTTAATGTTTTGGCCTGCTCAGATGGTCTTGGTTTACGAATGCCATTCGCAAGATTCCAAAGGAAAATGGTAAAGAAGCTATCACTCAAAATTTTGCCGAGATGCATTCAAGTAGCGATCACCCAACATTTGTACCTTACCTTTCTTTTTCCAGTGATTTGAGTATTAGATATTCAGTGAGTGAAGCGTGTGGATGTTTATCGGGAAATGCTTTTATAAAGTAAAGCATGCTCATTTACATTGACTACCCTCTTTAGGCTGCGAACTTCATATGTCACTGCCAATTTGTAATGTAATTAAGAAGGTGTCAGCGTTCAGGATCCAAAGGAAAAACAATTTTCCTGCTATAATGGCGTATAAAAGATTCTAGAGGTATTAAAACTGCACCAAAAGTCACTGAGCATAAATATCAGACATGGATAAACTACAGATCCACTTCCTTTTTCTCTCTATGGACTGTTCCAGAGTTTGTGCAAAGTGCAAGTTCAGGCCTGCAATTGTTTCTAAAAGAAGAACTTTAGTTACATTGTGAAATATACATATGTTCTTGTTACAAAAACAAATGTCCTTGTGATGTGTCTGCATTACTTTTCTTGCAGCCCACTTTTTATTACATTTCACTGATCTCACTTTTCGATGCACAAGTTCAGTGCGACGAGTGCCACTGTACCGATATTCGTGGCATGCGATGCCTATGGTTTGTGAATTGAGTTTCATTTTATTGTTGCCTCACACACATGCATCCAGTAGTTACGATTAATCATATTTACTCAATAAATGACCAAGTTAGTGTGCATGTTCACACAAAGTTGCCATATGTTTTTGGGAGGTGTACTTGTGACCTGCAGTTTTAAAAAAAAATGTATACTACTTAATAATAAATTTTTTACGATTTATGTGTGTGTCAAGACTATAGTTCAAATAAATGTTGAGCCACATGCTTTGCAACAATAGCCGGGAAATTCCTTAAAATTGGTGACAAAAAGAATTGGTAACCAACATAACAGATAGTAAATGTAGCCATACATTTACACTTGTGGATACTTTATAGCAGTGAAAGCAAAGGTGCGGTGCCAGATCTTCCAATGTATTACATTGCACCACACAGCGTGGTAGTGTCGACAGCACCTTCTTTTTCAAGCAAAGCTTGTTATACAGTGTTCTTGTTGTCCCTTTCATAAAGCTTTTTATACGTCACAAATTGGCATCAGGGTTGTTCTTGTGAAAACCACTGTGAAAGCAGTGAACATGCACTTTTTTCCTCTTGTGCATCGAGTACTTTTCATGTACAATCTGGTGTGTTAATCAAGTACTCAGAATAAATGAGCTGACATCATTTCATAAAGGTACCCACAGAGTGGGACAGGTGGCGCCACTCCAGTTTTTTAACTTCGTCGTTTTCTCGCCTACAGCTGCTCTGGTATCGCCTGGCCTGGTGAACTGGTTATCGCTCGAATATAATCCTTCAATCTTGCTCAACATTTGCCTTTGGTGTCCCTTTAAGCTCATTTTTAAAACAGCCCCGAATAAAACTAATTGTCTGCTTGAACATGTCACACAAAACCAGAAGAATGAGAAAAACGCTGAAGTAACCACAACGCACAGCAATAAAAGGCCATCTCTACTTTCCATAGTTTGTTGCACCTAGTCAGGCTTGAGTCTGACGATTCGAACTTCTGATAATTGAAACAAATTCCTGGCATACCCTCAAGTTTGAATTAATGAGAATCTACTATACATGGAAGTTCTGGTGTGAGTAAAGCTTGTTAGGCTAGGTTTCGCACGGTTCATGCAACGACAAGAACATGAAGCACCGTGGAAAATACAGGCTGAAGGGAAGGATGTCTTTGGCACCCAATACTATTTCCTTTCACCTATTTTCCCCTTGGTGTTCCAAGAATTTTCCTAGTACTTTTTGAATAGTATGACATTCTTGCATATCACCGATATCAGAACGTGGCTGCTACGGAGGACAACCAAATATGTTCTTGAGCTCAGCACTGCGACACCTCACTTGCCAATCTACCACGGCAGGTTAAATGTTATGCAAGACACCAAAAGGAGGCGTCAAAATTAGGGATGTCCGAATAATAAATTTTTAGATTTAATCAAATAAGAATTAAACAGCAGGTGAATCAAATAAAATTCAATCCGATATAACGTGGAACAGGCGTTCTTCCAATTCATCTAAATGCATGTTCACGTCGTCCTATTCATAACTTTAGCAAGAAAGCACAAATTCAGTCTTTCATATCCACAATGCTCATTCTATGCCGCCCGAACAAGGTAGCCCGCTCCACTACATAAGTTGCCATGTTTTATGCCTGTAATGTTACAGGCAGTGTGCAAAATCTAGCAAAGTTTCGCACAAATTTTGGGTTTGTTGTGGTAGAATTAACATTCCAGGATTCAACGCAAAGACTATACAGACCACGGTTGTTCGATTTGATAGATGACATTTTTTTCATATGTGCACACCCCTAATAGAAATATGTGCAACCTATTCCAACTGCAGTCACCAAACACTCGACTGTAGACCAGCACCGCTGCACACATGATGCACCACTGCAACTGAAGCTCGGAACGAGACGAAGTCTCGCAATTCATTACATGTGATCTAACACAAGAAACAAACACATTAAATAACAGTCAATGCACTTTCTTTCTTTTCAGTGAAAAAGTAGGATTTTCCTTCTCTTTTTATTATGGGAAGCAAGGTCATACCAATCCTTGAGAAAAGCCGTTTCAAAAACGTGTAATTCTGTATGACTGAATGTGACAGCAATTTCAAGGGTAGCCATGTTTATGAGGAGATCATCGGCAGGTACAGATCGGTACATGAGAATTGAGGAACCCGACACTCGTTGGGTTGCGTGCAAAAGAAGGCGACAATTCAACTATGCTCTCTTTTACAAAAAATAACAGTACATGTGACACTGCGGAAAAAAAAAAAAAACTAGCACGCTAAAATAACTGAATTAAGTGCCCACAAAGGCAGGTAGGCCACCCACACGATTAATGCTTTCTTATCACAAAAATGCCTCAGCCTCCTGTTAAATCGCATGTCGAGGGCTGTCATAACCACCACTGCCGGAGTCTGCCACCAGGAAGCATGGAAACAGGTCAATGAAATTCAAGCATGGGAAAATACTGCGACAAAATTGAACAGCAACTCAGACAATCCAAAGTGAGGTTGACAGACACAGCACAGACTCGCAACCAATGTTTACAGCAGTTCGACTGCAGCACATAGAAAGCAGGATCTGTGCAGACAGCCTAGAAAAAGAACCTGTGTAATCTTCGTTTTGTTTTAGTTTCTACCCACTCCTGCTTACAGCCTCATCTAGAGGCTAGTAGTGCAGTATAAATAAATGATAAATAAGTAAAGCTAACCAGGCCTTAATGGGAACAGGGGCGCATGCAAAGCCTGTCCAATGTCACCTGTGTGGAAAAAAATCGCTTTATCTTGCACTGTAGGTATATTCGCACTACAGACAAGCAAAGCAATATTGATTTCTACTTTTGTTGTCTGCACAGACCCCATGTTAAGTGTGTGTGTGTGTGTGTGTGTGTGTGTGTGTGTGTGTGTGTGTGTGTGTGTGTGTGTGTGTGTGTGTGTGTGTGTGTGTGTGTGTGTGTGTGTGTGTGTGTGTGTGTGTGTGTGTGTGTGTGTCGGGTAAAACTCAATTTTGCCCAATTCTTACACCCCGAAACGTGTTTCACGAAAATCGTGTTGAACCCAATTTCTCCCCGAATTCCAATACCCCACACCCACCTGTTTATAATGCACGGAGCTGTTTGTGCTCATGAATTACAGCTACCTCGACTTTTGGACAATGAAGCTGTACCCCATTGTCTTAAGGGGGGACATGGTTCTTAGAGATAACATAGGTTATTTCTCAGCCAAATTAGATGAAACTGCACAGCTTTGTTCAGTTTTTTAGCTTTATTTAACTATCCAGTTATATTTTACACAGATCAATTATTTCCAGAGATAATTAGCAATCTCATTCTATTGTTTGCCGAAACAATGAAAAATTATCTATGCAACGTAACAATATTATAAACCCATATATGGATACTAGAAAGCCTAAGGAGAGCAACGCTGCAAGGTGATTGGAAATTGAACAACTACTTCTCAATTTACAGCACTAATGAGTTCATGGTCTACACCTAGCCAAAAACATGATAATTTTAAAATTAAAATAAAAAAATTTGAACTGTAGATTGAAAATCTGCTTGCAGCGTTGCTTTCTATGCATATTTAGCTACGTTGTGCAAAAGGAATTGTAGCTCTACCTTTCCTAGGTCGACTTTTACAGAAGAAGCAAACAAGCGAAGCGGCCAAAATCAATTTAGCAACAATTTGCGCTCAGACACACCTCATATTGGTGTTACAAATTAATTTTATGGCAAAAATAATGAGAAGAGAAGCTAGAAACTTTGCACATTTGTGCAATTTGTGCAAAAATAGATATTCCGAAAATGTCAGCTTCAAAAAGTCTTTTTTTTTCTTTTGCAATTTTCGGCCTTCTAAGACCAGTGTCCCTCCTTAATGAACGTAGAGTTCATTTCACAGACTGCGTGCAGAATGGTTAAACAAAAAAAGATTTCTCCCCAAAGTTCCATCTTAAAAAAAAAATGACACCCAGTTTTTCACCACACCAAAATTTGAAGAGATGCAAAAGCTGATAATTAATAATACTACATATAAATTAGTTAAACTGCAACCAACAGCAGTTTTTTTTAGCAACTCCATGTTGGTTTTCAGTAAATACTGACCTTTCATATTTGCTTTATCATATCTGAAGTGCTGTTCAATTTTACTCTTAACATACTAAAGTACAGCACACTTCTGCACATTTTCAATGAGTGAAAAAAGCAGATTTAAGGACACATAAAGCGGCACCACCACGCTAGTACATCTGCCCTACAGCGACAGTGCATCACTGTCCACTTTAAGAAAATTTTAACCGGATACAATGCTGTAATGAATCTATCACCTTTGTATACACTGTTCACTAACAGTCAATCAAGTTTATCGATAAAAATGGGGGGGTTTGCTGCTCAGAGCACCACCAATGAGGTCTGGTAAGGAATGGAACCATTATCTTACTTCAGGTCAGGTATTTTGATGTGTGTGAATACAAGCCCCGACAAGTACTGTACATATTGTGTGCACGAGTGCAAGTCGACCCATTTTATCGAAATTTGACATGTAAAGCCAGGGGGTTCGACTTAAAATCAAGGCTCAAACAGGTACCGTTAGCGAGTTTTTCTTTTGATTTGCTTTTTTTTTTTTATGGGGTTGACTTAGTAGTGTAAATTACGGTACATTCCTCCCATGTGGCCACACACAGCAGTAGTGGCTCGTGTCACACATTGTTAAAGACCCAATTGTAGGTAGGCAAATATGGCTACAAATTGTACAATTATTGTTTTCAGAGCCATCAAAACCTTCCTGCTCACATCAGATTCATGCAAGATATTGTACACTCAGCTTATAGCCAGCCCCTGTTTTGAATGCACATTATTTCAAGATAGAAAGAGAAACCACAATAAATTCCATTCAATTTTCAGAGCAGCTTGTAGGATTCAAAACTGCGGCTCAGAATTGACCTTTTCTTTTTTCCAATGCAGCAGTCGCGGAAAGGCTGAATTCAAGTCCTGTCAAACATTTACTTACAATGACAGCACAAACTCTACAACCATCAAAAGCTTCACACAGAAGTTGCCAAGGAAACATCTTTAACTGTGGTCTAGTCATTAACAGAGCTTTGTGAAATGCAATTTTGTCACCTAAAAAGACTTAAAAAAAAACAATGTGTCTACAGAAGGCATGATGCACTTTTAGTGCATAATCAACTGTGACAACACCGCTTCACATTTGAAGTGGCAGTTGGACTAGCAATTCAAACAAACGGTACCCTCCTGGATATCAATGTTTTGCAGCAGACCTATACTGTGTTACAGATGACATTCTGCACACCGGGAGATTATCGTCACATTCAAATATTGCAAACTATACGTTTTCAAAAAAAAAGAAGGCAGAAGAATCCGTTGCCGCGAAAGCAACAAGCTAGTCGAGAAAGGTGTCAAAACACCCCCATTTAAAGGGGCCCCCGAAGCGGTTTTGGCAATATTGTACAAATGCACTGTACCGATAACTCAAGTCCTTGAGATCATTAAGAGGCAAACATAAGCATTAAGTCTATAATTTACTGCACGGTTTTTAATAAGCACATCATTAGAGATGGATACAACTCAACCCAAACAGTTCTCAACCACCCCTGCCCCAAGGACCGTGCAGTGGGCACAAAATGACTGGCTTTCCAGGCTTGATGTCATGAGCACACAAGGGCCAGCCAAAAGTATCAGTCAAGGCCATAGACTGATCTCACCACAGGATCTGCGCATGCGCGAGCGTCCAACAGCGGCGCTGCCACCATTAAAATTGTCATTCTCCAAGCACAGCTGCTGCGGCTGCTTGCTGCCAGCTATCGGTTTACCCGTGTCTTACGTGATCACTTATCATGGACAAATAAACATGTCGAAGAACCGTGTCCGAAGCTCATACGTACTTGTTTTACTTCAGTTTATCATGAAGTGTAGTGCTATGTTCAAGGTCAGCAATATGCAAACATCACACCATATCATCTCGGCTTTGCCTGAAGCAGTTGTGTCATTTCACGTTGCTGTTATCCATATCTTCTCAAATAACTACAATAAAAAAAATGACAAAGGACGTTTCTAGGCACATCCCTTGCAGGAGTGAAATGCCAAAAACAGAAATAGCAAAAAAGAAATGTCAAATGAGAAAAGGAAAAAGAAAGAGCTTTTCTAGCTTGTTTTTTTCTCAAAGCAAAGCTTTATATTGACACGCGCACTTGTTTTGATTTGCTTACGGGGAGCACCACCATCACTTTCTTGTGACACGACGCTCCCCATTAACAAATTAAAACAAGTGTGCGTGTCAGTATGCAGAGCATGCTGTCGACACAGGACTTCAATCATGGTGATGCCTTAGACGTGTACGTATATGAAACGACTCCCGCAAAGCAAGTTAAAGGCGTGTCGATGTTCGCCGAATGGCATCTTGCTGCACACCGTTAGCGAAAACTTATGAGCCACTGCAAACAAGGGGGAAACATCATGAACAGCAAGGTGCTGCACAAAGATGGATAAACGGCAGCTATACTCGGGCGCAGGTCAAGAAAAAAAGTCAAGCACATGCTATGAATCGTTGCAGTTGCTGGTCAGCCCAGTGGCACACCGACGGGGGGTTTCGGGTATTGTAACCCCCTCCCCCTCTGTAGCCGCTCCTATGTCCTAGAAGAATGTGGCACTAATGTCTCTGCAAAACGCCGAAAACAACAATTAATAATAATCATCATTCATGTTACTATTATTTGGCATTTCATTTGCTTTACGATTCCTCCAGCTGAAGCAAGGAAATGACGCATTGCGCAAGGTGTGCAAGTCGCATGCCCTTCGTGAAAATTTGAACGCCCCGACAGAAATCCTAGGTGCGCTACTGGATCAGCCCGTCGGTCATGTGTCAAACCTGCTATGACACTGCAGCACAGCACTGAGGGGTCGTGCACTGAACACACAGAACTCACAAACACCACTCAACAACTAAGTGTGCCATACGATCAAGCAATTCCAACTCAGACACGGCCATTCCTAGCAAAGCTCAACATCTTTGGGGAAGATGTGAAATCCACAGCAGCAGCATTTTTTTGTTTCAGGCACTTCCTCTATCATCCCGGCACGTAGCGCTTAAACCCACACATCACAACTCGTCAAAGTGAGACTGCTAAAACTCATTATAATACTGTTCACGCCAGCTGAACGTACCGCAAGAACTACCAAGCCCTGGAACGCACTGCGGCAGCGGTGGCACAATGAAACACCGCGGCAAGATCGGTCTATTGGCAGTGCACACTCGCATCACCAGTGCACCAAGTGCTAGTTGCTGGCACACTACTGTACTAAGGTCATACCGTAACCACACCAGCACTACTGAGGCTTGTGAGCATCAGTAGTGAGGACTCAGCACAGCAGCTGCCGTGGGAGACGTGGATGTTGCAGCACACTCTCTGCAGCTAAGAGTTGAGAAGGAACAGCAGTGGTAAGGAGGAAGCCAGAAGAAACCAGCCTGTCACTGCCTTGGTGCTTTGCTTAATTTATGGTGTGAATTATTTGATGAAGACGCAGCCCAATCAGTTAGCAGAATGTCAAAAAGGCATGTCAGGGACTTCTTAAATAAATGTATTTCACCTCACTACTTCTTGTAAGCCACCAATCTCAAACCCTTCAATCAAGCAGCAAAGTGCACATCACATGAATTCTACATGCAAATGTCACATTCACAACAGTCACGTTTGTGCATGGAAAAGAAAATTCAAGGAAGGGGCAAGAGATACGTAAGGAGGAAGAGTCACATAAATTATATGCCTTCAAACAAATTGTTGAACAAACAATGTTGCTCGTATTTGTACAAAAATGCGCAATAAGCGTTTAACCTTGCATGTCATCAACTATGGCAAAGCAACTTAACCCCGACGATTTGAAACTGAAAACTAGGCCCAACTTTTGACACATCAGTCATGCTCAAAGCAAAGGTTCAGAAAGAAAAAGCCGTAATATCGTACGACATCAACCTACCTTAACCGTTGACCATTGCGAAACAGAACAGTTTCAATGAATTGTAATCCTAGAAAGTAATACACTTGCGACACTAGTGTCACACAACTAATGCGCAAGACATTTTTTGAAGCACAGCCATGCACTAGCGAGAATGGGATATTTAAGCTTATATCTTAAGAAATGCCGTCTTAAGAAAACAGGTCAAGCGTGCCACGTTGACTATCACCCAATGTACTTTGGGAAGTTCACAAAAATTCGGGGAATCGCAAAAGAGGCAATCGCACAAACAACGCTCTTGGATCGCTCGATGAACTACATTGGAGGGCACCACTTGGTCTGGTGAAACGAGCGCAAGGTAAACCAGGAAAGTCCTGTCTGCTATAGGCACTGTAACCCAGCACCTCAGATCCTTACATAAAAGAAGCTGAACCAAATATTAAGGGGCGCTGTTCAAAGCTTACAAGCAGACTAGGTCAGTGTGAACATCAAAATGGGCAGTGGCCCTTTGCCCCTTCTCTCGGTAATATCTACATTTAACTTCGAATCTTTTAACAGCGAATCGAAACTTTTAACAGCGAATCCAGGAAAAGAACTAGAGGGACACACCAGCCTAATGTGGTCGGCCAAACAGTGCCGCAATCACAAAAATGAGGATTTAAAATGTGCACGCGTCTTGCCCTGAGGATCTTATACCTCAGGCAACAGCTCGCTGCTTGACAAAAACTTCGAAAGCTCGAAAAAACAAAGAAAGGTGAATGGCTGTTGACACCTTGCCTATCACAGATCACAAAGCACTTTTGGCCACTGCAAACGTTAAAATAACTGCAGAAAATCAGACTTCTTTCATTTTCTTAAAAGACTTTTGTAGAAGCATAGAAATTAGGGTGGAGCATGAGGCAAAATAAAAAAACAAAGAAGATGTCATAAATGGAATTCAATATAAACTTATGAAAAGGTACAAAATTGGGAGCAGGCCACCACGGGCCAGCTGTCAGAAGTAAGAGCGCAGGGGTGAAATTGTACAGCTCTCCAAGATGCGAGCACACACGTGCAACGCAACACAGGCCAGTAGATGAGTATATGGCAACAGCGTGCGCTATTCAAACGACATTGAACTCCTTCGAAGAGGATTGAAAAATGTGCCTCGAGCTGGCGCATGTTTATGGTCAGACTTAGCACATCAAGCACCGCTATCGAGAAAAAGAACCAACGAAATCGTTTAAACAACAATTAAAAGGTGCCCAAGCAATGCGTCACCCTAAGAAACTCGCACTACGCAATTTCTTAAGACGCAGGATGGGAGCCGTCTTAGTGTCTGTCCCCACACAATGTGCCATTGCGGAAGGGAACGGTCCGGAACAGCGGCACCTCAGCCTTTTCCAAAAGCTGAGTGCCACCGGTGTCCAGAGGGAAAAAAAAAAAATTGACACGCTCGCATTGGCGTATGCGCACACACACCACTTCAGAAAAGTTAAAATATTCGCATTTATGAGGTTCCACAGCGCTGCGATGACTTCCTGGTCGTGAAAAATAACCCGGCACGATATCTTCCACGTCTGGCCAGCAGACGCACAGACACTGTACAAGTCACCAACCCCACAGATTATTGGGCACACGTGCAAACACCGTCACTTCCGTCTTTCAGTGTTTGCTGGCGTTGTGCGCAACAAAGCCATTCACGTGGCCATTACGCAAAGCGTCACTGTAGGACAGCTTTGGCTTGTCGGGTGGCTTGCTTCCGATGGGACCGTACTTGGACCCTGATGACGATGCAGTTGATGATGATGATGGCACCACTGCCGCCGCCGTCGTCTGCTGCCTTCTCGCACGATCATCTGTGTTCGGCCACTCGTAAGAGCCCTGTGTGAATGCAGCCTGGCCAGACAGCGCCTTAACGGTGTCCGTTGGCGTTGTAGCACCCTTGTAACGCTCTGCAGATTCACGATCTTCGCAGGTGAGGGTTTTATACAGATCCAGGCCAAAGTTTATGTTGTTGATCGTGCCGCGTGAGGAAGACATGCAGTTTTCCGGTGGGCTCCGTGTCTCGTCAAAAGGTCTGTTGTCCCACAAAATGGGCTCTTGCCCTGGGGCGACATAAGCGACCGTTGGCCTAACCTTCTCCTTCGCCTCTTGAGACTGTGCCGGACGATTCTGTCCTACAGGCCATGCGGAATTCTTGAACACCTTGGACTTGACCTGCGTCGTACAGTTTTGGGCGCCCGAGTTGTGCTTGCGGACGTCGGACCAAGCCTGCTGCGACGTCTGCTGACATTGTGCAGAAGTCCTGCTGGCACTGGCACAGCTTTCACCACCAACCACTCCGTTGGAAGGCACCTTCGCTGGCCTTTCCGACTGGCTGGAAAGTTGACTGGTCGGTCGACTCTGCAGCACCGCGAATCGGGGAGCAACCGCCTTCTTCTTGCGTGGCAACCGTGTCTCCGACACAGTTCCATTTGTTGTCGGCTTGTTGGCGCCGACGTGCTTCCAGCCACTTCCCTCAGTCATCATCGAGCAGCATGCTCCCAAAGCTCGTGTCGAGACTGTTGCCTGCGGCTCTCGCTACAGCTGGAGGCTTGGGGGCTTGACTTGCGCCACTCGCAGGGGGACTCGGGTTGGCGTTAAACCCGAGCGGCTGTCTGTATAACTGTTGGCACGGTTGTTCAATGTGCACATTCTGTACGCAACTGCTTGTTTGACTCTGCCCTACATTCGACCGCACACACGGTTGGGCAACCATCCTTGGTTCCATCTGTGGCTCTCTAGACGGCACCTGACCAGACACTTGCTGCTGAGGAGCTTGCTGCGGTGGCATGCGAGGAGCGAATGACGGCCAATCGTCCGGCCGGTCGTGGCACGACGGCTGACTGGCCGGCCAACCTTGCGCCGGAGGGAAATGCTGGTATTGAGCCGCAAAACGTGTTGGCATGCGTTGGGCATACGGCTGCCACACCTGCTGGTACTGCTGCTGTTGCTGCATTTGGGCTTGTGCCTGCAGCGACTGCGGGTAGAACATCCTGTCCATTATGTGCTGGTTCTGAAAGCGTTGCCCTTGAAGCACGACTTGCCACCAGCCAGGGTTAGCTACGCCCGACTGCGAGGGTGGGCAGCATGCAGTCGCTTGCCCGCTGAAAAGACGACGATCTATTTCCGGCACGTAGCGCTTCATTACGGGTGGCGGCCTCACCGGGTACCCCAGGCCTGGCGGTCCCCGGAGCCCGGGTGCCGCTGTTGGCTGCGCTGGCAGTTCTGCATCAAGCACAGGCATTTTGTCCAGGAAAGGGCGTTTGGGCCAGAAACACTTGGCATGAGGGTTCAGGCCGTACTCCTTTCGTAGCTCGAATCCTTCCAGCTGATACTTGATGTCTCCCCAGTGCATGTTGTAGAGACTGCCACGTTGGGCGCAAGTGGAAACAAACTTCTCCCAGAGCGTCCTGCGAAAGAGTCAGACATTAGATCAGTTATGATGTAGAAACCTCACGTCCCATTTTTAAGATAAACGTCTTGTTCTGCGATTCCACCCAGGCCTGGCTTTTTTTTTCTTCTTTTTTTTTAAAGATAAACAACGTCTCTGGTCACCTCCAAATTGACCTGCCAATCTGCCTTACTGACACTCACCCCACAGAATTCCTGCTTAGTTCCTTCCTTGCTATCAGCTAAACAATCTGCAGTTGCATGCATTCATTAGGAAGTGCTTGGGACCTTGAATATACTTCGACGTGTGTGTGGCTTCATTGTAAACGTTCATGCATAGCAATTATCACAATATAGCAAGGATGTAAAGACTCCATCATACAGTCAATTTAGTTGTAAATGAGTTCACTGTAGGGGTTTCTGTCTGTAGCACAAAGACCACAATGATCAAAAGTAAATGGTCACAGCACAAGAAAATAAAAAATAAAAACGAGGATGGCTTGCTGGGTGAGTTGGTAATGCACTATGACAGGACTAGCCTGAAAAACAACAAAGAAAACAATGCAAAAATATAAAGTATGGACTGCAAGGGCCAAGAAAGATACTTAATGTTTAAATGAGAATCATAAATTTTATAACATTATGGAAGACATAGGTTACATGAAAAAGTCGCAGTCTTTAAATAGTGTTCACCATCCAATCGATTCGCGCCTAATCTTTGTTACCTTATGCCAAACAGTGACTCCGACTCGGATTATATGCTCTATGCTTCGAAGCCAACACATGTGGATACGACTCGAGTATTTGTTGTCCTCTTACTATCGTAAATTGATAGAAATATGGGCAGACTTCGTTTCACGTAAGTGGAAATGCACGCAACAATGCATTGACCACTTCTTCCCTGCACAGGGTCCTTACAAGGGAAATAAAATGGCGTTTTCTAGATGCATTCATTTTGTCAGGCATTCATTTACGTTCACCATGGAGTCCAAATTAACGTATTTACTCTCATAATTAGCGCACATTTTTTCCTGATTTTAGAGCTCCGAAAACAGGTGCGCAAATTACGCGAAAATTTCGTGAACACATTCGAAATAACGTGTAGTATGATGTAACGCGTGCGGTATATGGTAACTCTTTTGGATACGATCTCACACAACACTACAAAACGCTGGTGCAAAAGAATACGGCCGCTCCAGCGACACTTTTCGCTGTCCCTTCGCGTTGAGAGCACAGCACGTAGAAGGGTTTACAAGCCGCTCACCGATGGCTGCCGAGATAGCATGCGCACCAGCGCTATCTCGACAGCGATGCGATCGCTCGGCTGCCAAGCGACACTCCCCCCCCTCACATCTTTTCATGCTCATTGAAGACGGGCGGGGCGTTTCCTCTCCGCTTTGACGGCAGGCGTCCCGATAGGGGTGATGCTATCGCATGCGCCCTCCGAGCGACGGCGGTGGGCCAGGCTCATTTGATCTGTTGATCGCAAGAGAAACTGTTGGAAGGATAAATTTCTTATTCTGTTAAAGCAAGCAGTACTCGTCTCTTTCTTCCATCGCCAACACAGTGATACACACAGTTTCTTCCTTAACCCACGGAAATCGAGTGCACATTACATTCGTGCAAATACAGTATAGTTTCATTAAAAGATCCTGCCATGTTTCACGACTAATTGCAGTCTCACACGTTCTCTTGACATTGTATTATGATGTTCAGTGTTTACCAGTACCCGTTCCCTTATTTTTTTCAAGTTTGGCTCTCCTACTATGTTGTTTTTAATGCCTTACTTATTGTCATTTTTCCGAAAACCATACCCTCTCCCCCCTCCCTTCTCAATGCTCCTCTGGAGCCTGTAGGTAATACTGTATTTACTCGCGTAATCTGCGCACTTTTTTTCACGATTTTAGAGCTCCGAAAAGGGGGTGTGCAAATTACACGAATATTTCGCAAACACGTTTGAAATAACATGTAATATAATGCAACTAGCACGGTAACTCTTTTGGATACGATCTAACGTAACGCTGCAAAACGTATGCTGCTCCACGGAAGGCGCAGCACGTAGAAGTGTTTACGAGCCGCTGATGGCTGCCAAGACAGCGCTATCTCGGCAGCCGACAGCCGAGCGACACTACCCCCCCCCCCCGCATCGACAGCAGGTGTCCCGATCGGGGTGATGTTATCACATCGGCCCTCGGAGCGACGGAGATAGGCCGAGCTCGTTTGGCAGTTTTCTTCACCCCCACTCGCATGCTTTTATTCTAGCGACCGTACTTTGGGCTTCGGGGGCTTCCGGAGAAAAGAATCCGAAAAAGGGGCATCGCACACGCAGCCCCTTTTGCGTATGACTGCGCTCGCCTGCGCAGCGAGGGGCGCAGCCGCGCGGCTGTTGGTACTTGCGTACGCGCCGGCGAGCTGGGAACGGGGAGTGCAAAATATGCGAGGGTTTTTTTTTTTTTTTTTTTGCAAAGCTGGCTAAATATTAGGGGTGTGCAAATTATGCGAGGGTGCAAATTATGCGGGTAAATACGGTATGAATGATTAAATACATAAACTATAGCAAATTAATCGCATTTTTATCGCTATTCACTTCTATTCACTGTAGTTGTGTTGCATATGTTGCTGTACTGTCGAAATACAGGAATGTAAGAATATGCACAAATGATGAGGTACCTTTACTAAACGACAGAAGTTCCTGATACACTGTTTAGACCGTAGCATCATCAGCGCTCGGTTTAGAAACCCCGCGTCTGTTTCAACTTTCTAAGCACCGCCGTATAAAAAGAAGCAAACGCTTACCGACAGTCACCTATGGAACAGAGCGAGACAGGGTCCCCAACGACGACGACCAACGACTGCGCCCGCGTCAGGGCAGTGTTGAGCAGCTTGGCATCAGAGAGGAAGCCGAAGTTCAGCGCAGTCCTGAATGGAGTTGCTTTCTCCAGGGGCACGCAGGTAGCACGAGTGCGAACCGTGCTTAGGACAACGGCACGGAACTCCTTGCCTGTGAGGTGAGGCGCCAGTCACTGAAATGTCTCAAAGTTTTGTCCCACACCAGTCGTGCACTGCCCACATAGCCACAATTCTCTCGCTCTAGTCAGTTACAACTTCACCATGCTGCAATGAATTCATCACTTTCTGAGTCAATAAAGATTTGTATAGTTGCACCAGGCAATTACTATCACATTTATTCAAACGCAATGCAAGTCTTTTTCCCAGTTCTCACCTGCCTCTGCATTAGAAATGAACAAAGAAAAAAAAAAATGCAAAGTTCACAATGTGAACAGAAACTGACAGTTTCAGAAGGCACACAACATACGCTAGCAATACATGCAACCCATGTCAGCGTCAAGCACAAATTAAAGGTGTTCTGCTTTGCGAATTCGCTCAGAATGTGTCAGTCATGCCAGTAGTGTTTGAAATTATTTGAACCATGTTTAACAGTACGTTTCTCTATAACTAGATGATATTATTCAAAAATATTTGATATTTTAAATTATTTGAAAATTTTTCATTTTCCATTGCGCCTTTCTTCACGAGACGTAACTCGCAAGAAACACGAGCTTAGTTTTCTGGCATGGGCAAACACTACTTCACTCGGTATCCTGTTGCGGCGAGTTGAACTTCACCAATTCCACGTAGTGTGTTACATTAGCATGCCTGTTTGTAATTCGACTAGCGTGCCTACTGTATGTGTGAGGTGTAAATAAATGCCCTTTTTGTTGGCTTGCACTGCAGTGAAGTGCGTCCTTTGTTCCTCAAGCTTGGGAGACCCTACAGAGGACACCCCTTTTTCACTCTCAGTCAGTGCCGCTGTGGAACAATAACGTGGTCAATGCTCAGGCCTCTACTACTCAGCACTACTGTCACCACCACTTTGTGTAGCTTGGACTTTTCCAAGTTTTCTGTCAATCTGCACATAGTGTGTCAAGTGTGCTCAAGATGTGCGCTGTGTGTGCATGCACATTTCCCAATTTGTATGTCAACCTGCACGTAGCATGTCAAGTGTGTCCTCGAGATGTGTGCTGTGTGTACGTGCCATATGATGGAAAACACATAGAAAGCACGGTGAAGCCAGCCACAATGTCATGGTGCTTCAAGCTTGCAAGTTCTTATACTTTAGAGCAGCTTATGGCAGATGATGTACACAGCACAACTGGCAGCCCTAGTTAGGAGGCTGACGAGAGGACTCGAAGTGTGAACCGTGAAGTGGTGGCGTGGACATTCCTGCCGTGACGATATTTGAGGGCCTTGCTCCAGCGGGCGCCAAAGCTGTTTTGTGCTCTGCGCTCACGGATGGCGAAACCATATGACGAGTGGTCCCACAGCAGGCTATCGCTGGCAGAGATCGCCAAGGTTGTGATGATCTTGTCAACAGAAACTACACTCTAGCTAAAATGAAACCAAGTGTGATCACCTATACAGGACCATGTGGGGGCAGTGTAAAATATTTTTGTAAGCCACTCTAGCCCTGTTAAATTTCATTTTCCTGCTGCTATGACCTTTTCCAGCCGTTTGATGCCTTGGACTGTCTTTGCGTTCCATCCAGGTCTGAAATATCTTTTAGCTGCTCTAACAATTATTCGATGCTGTGTTTACTGTATGAAAATGCCGGTGCAGCCACACCTTCTTCCCTAATAAAAAATAAAATCTCAACTGGCACCTTCAGTTTACCTCATCCCCGACATGTTCAACAGCAACAAATCCAGCGAATCTCAAAGACCATCCTCTTGGTGACCTAGATAAGATTAAGGCACACATACCTTGGACATTGGCGACACTCTCAACTCGAACCTGGGACAGCTTATGGTTCCGCAGCTCCGTACGAATGCACTGCACCTGTAATGACAGGAAGGGGGTCCCCCATTTCTCATTTTTTTGGCCAAAAATTGGAGTCAGTGTGGAACGTAGTGCAGATGGTTTTACTATTGGTGAGACCCAAATTCATTAGGCAAGAAGTCACAGGCTTGTGTTTACATATATGGTGCATCGAGCTACAAGGAACAGAGCAGCACACAATCTGGTGAATAAAAAGAACCTGAAATGAACCATCTTGTAATCATGTCGATATCTCTGCACTATCTTAACAGTCAGTATCATGCCTTCGGCAATTCCCAGCCCTGAACAATTTATGCAAGGCTACACTGTGCGTTAGTAGAAACAGCGTAAAGTCTGGCAAATTCACTTCATCAATCATGAATTGCAGATGCTGCACAAGACCCTGGCAGCTGAGTTTATTAATTGCAGCGCGCTGCAATAACTCAATCCAGAACATTCAGCCTGCATGCAAATGTTCCCAACGTCTAATCAGTACACAAAAGAACTTTGTAAAAGGTAGACACTCTTCGTTGTTGCTGGTCAAATGGCTGTGGACCCCCACGCCATGGATCTGCAAAGCATGCAATCCCGTGGAATCATGTACAGTAAGCAGGCATCCAAACAGTATTTGTGAACTAAGCAAATAACCTTGTATCGATATGCATACAAAGTTTCCACTACTTCACATCATATTTAACTTTCCGTGTGCAAACACCTCACAAGCAAGTTGCCATATATTAAACCTTCTCTCTTGAAACAATGTGTACGGCGAACGATTGTTAGAATTTGCTGATGTGTGACCTGGAACACTGTTCTTCTAGGAATAAAATCTAAGCATAGTTTACGCTTCCTTGTCTTGCCAACTTTAACACCTCTTCTTCACAGACATGTACCTCATTAAAACTTCCATATGTATAAAACCTATCACTTCATGACCAATCATGTGCTTGATAATGCACTTTCTATGTTGGATAAGCTACCAGCCACGTCCAAGTATTAGTCCAAGTATTTGGTACGCAATCATGTATTTACTAAAAGTGTGCGGATATTCGAAATTTCTAATAATTTTTGATAGAGTTTGCTATTCGATTCGCACTTAAATTTTATTATTCGAACTATTCGAAGTTGGTAATTACGGGGAAAAAATACGCTATGTCGTGTGTCAAGTGGCCCATTCCCGCATGCAGTCCTCTTCGCCACATAACAATTTTGTACTGCGGCGAAGCTAACCCCCGTGTACTGCAGCGAAGTTGACACCCTGTACTGCAGTGAAGCTAACACTCGCATACTGTGGCCGGCGAAGTTAGCTCAGCTTTCTGTTGCAGAGTTCTCTGTTGGGCTGTTCTTCAGGACCTTCGAATGGCACTGTGGCAGTACACTAGTCATGCACTCAATATTTTTGCCCATGTTGAGTAGAACGTTTCTCCGTAGTTTGACATGGTATTTGTAAAAAAAAATATTCGAAAATTATTCGAAAAATATCCGATTCGATTTGCACTTGAACATAAACATTCGAATTTGCTTCGCACTCAAAATTTTGCTATTTGCACAGCTCTAGTATTTACATCTCAATAAAACATTTCTGATTTGACTTGACAGGACCAGCGCATACACTAGACATCAGTACTGCCAATTAGCAATGAGTCCAGACTATGGGGGGGCTGGAATAATTCATGATCAGCTTTTGTGGGAGACCACACTCACTGGCCCACTCGTTTTAGAGCAACATGCAGTGATGCTACCAGCCTACGTCCTTTTGGAGCAGGTTTTGGAGCAGGCAAAACTGCTTTTTGTAGCAGCAAAACTGGCTTTTGGAGCAGGCGTTTGACAACAGTAATTGCAAAACGTACACAAGCTGCCTTCATGGTGCACAACTGATAAAGAGAGTGGGGTGTACGTGCTGCGCACTGTTCAAGTACTGTGCAATAAAAACAGACACAGCTCTCCTTTCTGCTGGCCTGCAACTACGCATGAGCTCGCCAATGACGCAACGCGAGAGCCAAGCCTCCTACACAGGGAGCACAGTTACAAAATTACAATTCATTACAATTACAAAATCATGCTAATTCTCCCATTAAAAATGGAGAATATTGCTAAAAGCCATGAAAAGAACATTACACGAGTGTGCCCTCTCTCTTTTTATTACATAAGGCTATGTTTTGAATGGCTGCCTCAAGTTGTGATTTGCCTCCAGCTAAAAGGGGAATGCCACTTTGAAATTCTCCAAATGCCTTTGGCTTTAAACGATCATTTCAGCCCCTGTGAACATGTCCTGCAGTCTCCCCTTCCTTTTGAAAATCGCGATCCTCCTAACTCGTTAATTGGTATTTAAGGCTAGAAGAAAAAAAAATCGGAATTACTAACAGTACCAAGAGAACAAATGCCAGCCATATAGATGCACTCTGATTTTATGAATGAATAAATGAAACCTGTTAATTGTCATACCAGTGTAAAAGAAGCGTTTCTGGTAATTTTGTTGCTGCCTTCTTGTAGCGACCCCCGCGCCTTAGTTCAACCGGAAAGTAGCGACCAGCCCCCCCCCCCCCCCCCCTGTTCCCTTTTTTGTTGCCGCTGCCGCCACCACTAGATTAACCACGCGCTAGCGACGATCCTCTTTTTTATTTTCTTTGTCAATAACTTGAGCGGCAACAAACCATTCATCCATCCCTGTTGTAGCTGTCGCGTTCGATGCCAGCATGCGGAACCTGGAAAAATCGCTATTTATTTAGAACAGCTTCCGCCACGCAACTTCATAACATTGCGCGGAGTCAAAACGGAACTACGCCACTTCTACTGCAGAAGTAACTGTGATCGCCAGCGTCGCATTTGTTGCACGCAGCCTCCGAAGACACGCGCGAAGACAAATCGAAACGATTGCCGAGTGCGAAAACAGCGGCGTTCCGCGTACGTGACGGCCGCTGGCGACGCGATCATACGTAGCGCTCATGCACGCGCACTGTCTGAGCACAAAACCAATACTACTGCACTCCGCGTTCTCTCGGAATGAACCCCGCCTACACCACTGCCGGTAGTGCCGTGATAGTGGACGGCGCCCACGCAATTGTGAAGGCATGCGCGGCCTAAGCGAGCTATCAAGAGGAAACCACTGCTTGCCGAAGCCGCCGCGGAAGAAACGTAGCTACGTAGATCGCTGTTGCGCAACCATGGATGGGGAGAGAGCACAATTCGGAAGGCATACAGCAAGCACGAAAATGCTGTTTGCCGCAGCCGCTGTGCAACGAAGTGGCCGCTATCGACGCTATCACGGACAAGCGTTCGCGCAGTTCACACGCGCGGGGCAAGCACTAAATAGCTTGCCAAAGCCGCAGCGGATCTACCCTTCGTCACTATAAACGCGGTCATAGTCGGCAACCCTGCTTTTTAATAAAGAAAAAAAGGAATTGAGCAAAACGTCTAGTGTATCGTGATGTCACACGCAGTAGTAAACACGGTTTACGCCGCTGCAGATGATTGATCCGTAATGCGCCGCCTCGTTTTGGCATCCACGCTCGCGCCATTTTCACTCTTTCGTGCCGCACATTTACGGAGATTCGACTAAGCGCGCTTCGAGGATCGTCCGAAATAACCGCCGATTAGAACCAAACTACCGAGCATTTCGTGCCATTAAATAACGCATATGCTTGACGGGACTAGAGGATACGTCCAAATTATCGGAATTAACGAGAGTCCTAAGGAGCTTTTACCGTGAATATCATATGGGATTTAGCACGCGATGTCGCTGTCAGCGGGGGAGACTTCTCGTAGCTGTAGTTTCGTTTCTGAAAGTCTGTGCATCCCTCTCGGCGCAGCTTTGGCGCAGGTTCCCCAAATTTCGGGGAAATGTAGCAGGATGTAGCAGCCTCCGCGCTTCGGCGCAGTTTGGCGCAATTGGCGCAGCGGTAGCATCACTGAACATGTGATGGTCCTGGAGAGGTGCCTGGCCCACTTGGGCGCCTTCGATGCGGCAGCCGAAGTGTTGCCCAGACAGTTGGCCATGGTCTGGCCAAAACTGCCGCAAACAAAGTGTGCGTGTGCACCTGGCACAGAGAGGGACACTGTTTGTGCCCTTGAGTTGCTTCTGTGCACTTCAACTATTTCACGTATTTGTGCAAATAAACCTTTTTCAAGTTCTGCGTCAGTGGCGGCATCGGATTCGTTGAGGCAGATGGCCTGAACACCTGTAGCTAACAGTGACCAGGTGAGTGGGACTCCAAATTGATAGGGTTGGAATTCACTATGACGACACTAGTTGTCACGATCGCTCACTTGTATGTCTCATGTGCCAATTACTTGCCAATGTATATGCCAATGTATTTCATGTGTTCCGTTGGCATCTCTCACCACATCACTCCCACCTGTCCGGACTTCCAGATTTACATGCCGTTCAACAGTTCCCTGAAGGAGTGCTTCTGCGTTTCATGTGTACCTGGGCAGGCGAATCACAGCCAACCATGTTGTGAACCTTCCTCTAAAGATAAAATTCACAGAGCAACACTCCAGCAAAAGCGACATGCAAACTCCACAATGCTTACCTGGTCATAGTAAGGCGTCAGAACTGCCACAGACGAAGGGTCGCGGGGTCCCCAGGTCATGGGCCACTGTTCCACCAGCCGCCTGACGACGTCGCAAACCTCGAGTACCTGGCAGAAAAAGGGCAACACAAGGAAAGCGCATTGCAACAAGTGCAGAGATTGGAAATCAAGCACCTTCACGTTACCTGTGCTAAACACAAGAGCTGCAGCAAACTGCTTTAATTTGCCAGTTGCCCGAAATGTTTACGGTCGTGGACTAATAGAATTTCATGGCGCTCTCATCTGGAATGCCACACCAGGTGAAGTGAAAGGAGCACACAACCTCTCTGCATAAATGAAGCTTGTTATGCTCAACGAACAACCTGTGCACTTCGATAAAGTCAATTTGCATGCCATTTTTCCTCTGTGATATTGAACTATGTATATCCTAGTAGATGTGTTTAGTTTGTTTTCATTTTGTCACTCTTGACAAGATGACAAGGCCTAGCAGGGTGAACTACGGCAGATCCAGAATGACAGCAACGACCTTGGAGACGTGGACAAGTCTACAATACAGTTGGCGGTGATGCTACCACGCTGGTTAAGGGGGGACGCGGCCTTCGTATCGCGAAAAATGACCAAAAAATCGATTTTTTGAAAACCACATATTCAGTTTCTACAAGTCCTTTTTTATCTGATTCCGAAATATGAACGCCGAAAACCGCGTAGAAGTGCTAAAAAAAATGTTAAAGAGGCCAACGTGGCGAAAAAACTCGATAGAAATCGTGAAAAAACGGCAGTTTTCAAGCCCCAATATCTCCGCAACGGCGCAACCGAGCGCCGCCATTTTGCCCTCGTTGGAAAGCGCGATTCTCCGTCTTCAAATCTGCCGCTTCAGCCAGCTCCTCCATACAGAAGCAAGCGCACAAAAAGCAAAAGATTCAAGGCCGTGCCGAGGTCTCCAATTGGCCGCGCCCGTCACGTGACGAATCGGAGCCTCGCCATTGGTCTCCTTGGCGGTCCGCGTCTTCTGCTACCGTGCCGCCGCGCCTCTCTGCGCTGTATGTTCGTCTGTGCGTGCCTTCCCCGATAGTATTTGCAGTGTCGGCGATCGTGCGGTGTGTGGACAGAACGGAAGCTGATTCCAAAGCTGATATCTTATCGCTCGCGGCTCGTGGCGCCGCGCGTTTGACGATCGCGTCGCCATGTTCGTCAGCGCGTACGGAGCGTCGTCGGCGTCGTCGCGTCGTTTTGGCAGCGGACTCCGCGAGTGCTTTGTGCGCCTCTTGACATCTCAGCGCGCCATTATCGTCGGTATTTGCGGAACGTACTTTCAGCGGCGGATTTTTGTTGTGATGGGCGCGTTTAGACTTTTCGGCTCGCTGTCGGTGCGCGCGGAGCGCAGTTTCGGAAGTAACGCGTGCGAGTGCCGATGGTGCCCGCTCCCGATCACTCGTGCGCGGCCGGTATGCTTGCTTTTGTCAACTTTGACGGGTCGCTTTGCGGCATTTCATCCGCGGGCGAAGCATCATGTGCGAGCGGGAGTGGCACCTTTGCCCACGTCGCGCGGCGTCCGACGTTGCCGACTGCATGTAGCGATCGCGCCACGGATGTGCCCGAATCTCCTCACGTTGCCACGCCGTCCGCAAGTATCGATGATACCCTTCAGGCGCGCCTAGAGCCGCATTTTGTATCACCAAACGCATTCCGCGAGGTCGCCGCGTACGTGCAAGTTGGGTGTCTTCGACCGCGCTGAAAACGGAATGACAGGCGCCGGTACGCAAAAAAGCGAACGAGTTTCCGATCGTTAAAATCACGGCCTTGAACCCGTTTCTCGGCGTTGTAGGAGTCAGCACCGCTCCTAATAACTTTTAATTGAGGAGGAACTAGATATGGGTCAGCATCGCAAATGATACTGACGTTTACGCGCGTCTGGCAGCGCTCTCGCGAAGGGGTGGTTAGAGTAACTGTATATGTAGGGGAACATATACAGTAACTCTAGCGGTAGTAGTTGCCGCGAAATGAATATCGTAAGATTTTCTATGCTAATAGGAGAGCTGTGCAGGCTGTCAAAAGTATTGAAAAGAGGCTAGGAGCTCTGACTAATTATACTGGTCAACAGTCAACATCTCACATAAAGGGTTGCACCATAAAACATTTCAGAAAAATCTGAAGGCTTAGTCCAGACCTTCCAGTGAGACAGCTGCTGCCAGTATTTGTGTACCCTGGTACCAATGCCTTTCTGGCATGCAGATCTGTCCATGAGGCAGTATTTCAAGTACAGTCATTGAGCCCACCATGCTTATGCTGAGTATTGTGCAACACTTTGACTGTAGCCTGGACAACATGCCTTTCCCAGAGCAGCAAAGAAAGGTGTCTTTTAGGAAAAAAGAGGCCAGCAAGGCATACCAAACTAAAGAAAGGACATTCAAGAAGCCGTGCATCAAAAAGGACACAAAACACTGCGTATTCAGTGCCCTTTTGTAATAAAAATCCAAGGTACAACTTTGAAAGCCGTTTTCTCAAAACGACTTTTCTTGCTCCTTGCCTTGCTTGTTCCGCTGATTTCTTCATGACTACTAGGTCTATTTCAGTTCCGTTTTTTTTCCTATATTCCTAGAAGAATTGCCCAGGGCGTGACATTCTTGCTTTTCCAGTTTTCCTTCACGACATTTAACAATACGACTAATTGCTCACAGCCTGAGCTCTTGTGGTGCAGTCACCTTGTAAAAAACGACAACTAAAAAAAATTGTGTTGCAAATAAAAAAATCTAAGAATGTCTCGCCCTCGACTATTCATCATAGAGCTCGCAGCACTTTGAAAAAGCTTTCTATCACATTTTTTAAGCAATTGAGGCTCGGAACAAGGTCAGAAGGAGGAAATTGTTGTACATCAGAAAGTTTTAAAGATAGGCTCATGAAATTTATACAGTAGTATCACAGAATGATTGCTAATAAGTCTACCAAATTTCATCAAAATCCATAAAGAAATAAGAAAGTTGGTTTCCAACGTCACGTCCCGCCTTAAGCAGCAATGATCTGGAGTAGCGGCAACATGATGGCTACAGGGAAGACTACTGAGTGGGGGCGACACATCGGTGCCCAACTAAGACTGGTGCCATCCTAATGGTCTAATGGCACGGTTGCCAGACTTTAGTGACTATCGTTGCCAAACAGAGATCAGAGAGTTTTACAAAAAAAGACTCTTCTATTATTAGTGATAGCTATTTCTTTAAGTGTTTGAGTATTTATTATGTATACCTAATTTTTTTTTTTATCAAGACTAAAAGTCTGTTTAGCTGTGTTTGTCAATTGCTGTTTTCCACGTTCTGAATGGGCACTGTCTCCAAGATCGCTGCGCTCCTCCAAATATAAACAGAAAATTTTGTGACTGTGACCTCCTTAAGCTGCTGATTTCTCCTCCTTCACGAACACATCTACATAAACTTGTCCGAAGCAAATAACCCTTTCGCTTTTCCCACCCCCAGACAAGTTGCAACAGAAAGCTTATGGGTCTACAAGGGGAAAGCCTTTCACACAGAGTGCTTTTTCGGAAAATTCCAAGCTGTATTTGTAGGTTTTTAAAACAGGCCCAAATTTCAGTAACTTCTACGAAAACTTACGAAGACGCTGCAATTGTGCAGATGTCATGTATGCAGGCGTAAGATTTAGCCTACAAAAGGCAGTTCCTCTGGTTACACTTTCTCTGGGATCAACTCAGTTCACTCAGCTAGACAACAGTTTACACCATGTTTACACCACCAGCAGTTACACCAATTTCACCAAGGCACTACACTGGAAACAATGAATGAGTAAAGGTGCAGATGGTTGTCACAGAGCAAATGTGGCAAAGTACCATGTTTACTCAAATCAAGGCTGACATCAGCTTCATACCTACCCCTCTTAAAACATGAGACAATTAAAAAAAAAAGAAAAATAGGATACTCTACAGAAATACAAGCCAAACAACAGTGAATAATAAAGTAAGAGAAAGCTGTGCCTTCCTTGCTATTCTAATATGTGCTCGGTGCTGAGATATAATAACTGCTTTGGTTTTACATCCCCAAACCTTGACACAATTTGTGAAGTGTGCCCTAGTGGAGGGACCAGGAAATTTCAACCAATCGGGGTTCTTTAACAAGCATTGATATCGCACAGTACACGGGCCTCTAGCATTTCGTTTCCATCAAAAATGCAACGACCATGGCTGGGACCAAACCCACATTTTTCAGGTCAGCAACTGCTGAGCACAGTGCTGATACCTCACCAAAAAAAAGAAGTTTCAAACAAAATGTAGCCAGTCATCAAAACCTCAACCTATAACTTTGTCTACCAATACCATGAGATGCGAAAATTACAGTGAGATACATGACACTGTGTACACGAACAGAAACAAATTGTTTGAATCGCATGCAGTCTGAAGTTCCATTTACTCCCGTTTCTTTGAGCTATCAGCCTAGACATGAATGAACTTGGTAAATGTCAGAACCAACATCAAGAACAAACTCCACAACACACCCTCAAACCCGACCACACCTACCTCCATCTCGTTAACATAGGAGGTGCTGCCGTCCCGGGGCAAATCCTCGCCTCGTGCTGCAAAGAAGCTCAGGGCCTGCAGCAGATGGTGCGGCCCAGGACTTCCGACGGCGCGCAGCTTTCCCCCGTAGAAGCTCTCCGAGGTGAAGCGCACCAGAGCCTCGTGCGACCGGTAGTTCTCTTCGAGCACAACCAGGCACGGGTGTTGGGTGTCCCTGCTGCGTCGGGTGGCACACTGGAATGCGCCGTGCAGTCGCTCCAGCAAGGACACGTGTAGCCGGCGCTCGCGCGTGAACACCGAGAACACCTCCGGGTTCAACTGCAGCCAAAAGGACAGGAGGAGATATTGGCAGGGAGTGATTGATTTGTGGGGTTTAACGTCCCAAAACCAGCTCTGAATATGAGGGGCGCCGTAGTGGAGGTCTCCACAAATTTCGACCACCTGGGGTTCTTTAACGTGCACTGACATTGCACAGCACACGGGCGTCAACATTTCGCCTCCATCGAAATGCAGCCGCCGCGGCCGGGATTCAATCCCGCGACCCTCGGATCAGCAGCCGAGTACCATAGCCACTAGACCACCATGGCGGGGCATATTGGCAGGGAGTAAAAGCACACTGAGAGGTGAACTTCAAAGCATGCGCAATGTACTCTTAACCACAAAGTTTTCCAAACCACTGGATGTAAAGAAGGAAAAATAAAACTGGAGTTCTAAATGCCAGAACTACCATGAATTCCAGCTAAACAGGTCAGGCCACTTATAATGTAAATACCCATACTGGAGCACCAGCTATAGCATGGTCTTTTCTAACTCCCACATACCCTCCCATCAAGCAGACCACCACTCACCTTCTTGGAGAGCTGCCAAGAAAACACCATTTCAAAGGATAACAAAAGAACATTGCCAGTTTATGAAATGCTGTCTTGGAAAACGTGCACTCACACGTGACACATGCACCAGTGGTAAGCACAGCACGATCTGGGTCACTGCATTATTGTGCACTAGCATAGTTAACGCCAGCATCGTTATAGGCGGACTGAACACTGCACGCTTCACATTAATTTTGATTATCTGGGGATATTCAATGTGCACCTAAATCTGAGTGTGCATGTGTCTTTGCATTTTGCCCCCTTATTGATAAGTGTGCCACCGTGGCTGCTAACTGTTAACCACGTCCTTCTGCTTAACAGCACATTCGCAAAGCCGACCATGGTGGATATACACAAGGAGCTCTCTGCCTTTGGCCGTAATTGCCTCTCCAGCACCTCTCCAATACACCTTTGATATTTTAAGTAGAGCATGTGCGAATATTCAAAATTCTGAATGCGAAGCAAATTCGAATAATAATGTTAAGTGCGAATTGAATATATCTCAAATATTTCTTAAATAATATCATTTTAATATACAGTCGCCGACCGATAAATCGGACACCGATAAATCGGACATGCTTGGTAATTCGGACAGTCGCGCGGCACTGCCGATGGTCCCATAGAAGTAATGTGTAAAGACGACCGATATTTCGCACAGCTGCCAGATCTACATTCGATAATTCGGACCATGTCCGACTGTCGCGCACGCCGAATCGGCAGCCATTATTATCTCCTCCGGCACCCATACCATACAAAGTATGGCCTCAGAAATCAAATCGGCAGCCATTATTATCTCCTCCGGCACCCATACCATACAAAGTATGGCCTCAGAAATCAAAACGAAAGCTAATTGGTAATCTATGAGGCTTTATTTCGATTGCAACTTTATGCCTGAGAGATTTGTGGTTGAAAATGCTGATCTTGGAGGCACGGCTCAACTGTGGGGGATCATATCAACATCGCTATCATCCCACATTCCGGTTCCTGTATCCCCTCGCTGTGCTGCTATCGCCGCCATTCTGTCATATGTGTCTGCGGTACAGCGTTTTGCTAAATTCTGCGCACGTTCATCTTTATTTTGAGACTTGCTTTACTTTACGTCCAGCTGTCTCACAAGATCCGAGTTAAATGGCACCAACGGTGCCCTCACAGCCAGTGCCGAAGGCCGCGCCGACGAAACGCGGCAGATATACAACGTTAACCATGGCGAAGAAAGCAGCCGTCATTCAGCAAGTGCTCAGTGGTCGTCCGCAAGTCGAAGTTGCTCGAGAGTTCAACGTTTCGAAGCAAACCATATCGGACTACATCAAGAATAAGGACAAGATTTTAGGCGCGGCGGAGACATCATCCAGAAGTGAACGAAAGAGGGTGCGCCAAGGTGTTCATCCGCAGTTGGAAGAAGCGTTGAGCATTTGGCTTAACACTACCGTGGCTTAACAGGTTCCCATTTCCGGCCACCTCTTGAAGCAAAAGGCCGAGACATTGGCACTTCGCCTTGGCATTGATGGATTTAAGTTCAGCGATGGCTGGCTCCGGAACTTTAAAAAGCGGTACGACCTCGCTTTCAAAAAAATGTGCGGTGAGAGCGGTGCCGTGGATAGCACACTGGTAGCGAACTACCGTGGTGGAAAGTTGGTGGAGCTGCTTCGGCGCTACTCGGCTGACGACACCTTCAACCTCGATGAAACCGGGCTTTTCTATAAGCTACTACTGGAGAAGACACTCGCCCGTTCTGGAGAACCTTGCCACGGAGGAAAACTCAGCAAGGAACGAGTCACTGTCGTTGTCGGCAGCAACGCTTCTGGCACGGAAAAGCTCCCGCTGCTGGTCATCGGGAAATCCAAAAACCCTCGATGTTTTAAGGGGAAAAAAAATTTGGCTGTCTGGTACGAAGCCAATACGAAGGCGTGGATCACGCAGAAGCTGTTCGAAGAGTATGTCAGAAAATTGGACCGAAGGTTTGAATTGCAAAAGCGCAAGGTCCTTTTGTTCGTAGATAACTGTACTGCCCATGCGCCGATCAGCTGTCTGAAAGCCATCGAGCTAGAATACCTACCGCCGAATACGACCAGTATTCTGCAGCCTATGGACCAAGGTATCATCAAGAATTTGAAGGTGCTGTATCGTTCACGCATGCTGCAGCGCGTCTTGCTCTGCTTAGAGAGCCAGATAAAATACAACGTTGATTTAATGTCAGCCGTGAGCATGCTTGCTGATGCCTGGAAGGCTGTGTCGGCAGGCACGATCAGCAACTGTTTCCGGCACGCTGGATTTACGTTGCGTAGTGAGCTCGAGACCGCCGACACTGCAGCCGAAGAACCCGACAATGCAACTGAAGAGCCGGACTTGCCGCCCAGCGCAACGAGCTCAGGTGCGGACGTCATTGACGACCTGCGAGGCTGCGGTGTGCCGATTCACGACACTGTTACGTTTGAAGACTTTGCAAACGTCGACAGTGCGGTGTCGTCGTGTGCCGAATTGAATGACGACGACATAATTGAGCAGGTTCTGCAACCGTCAAACAGCGGTTCTGACTCTGATGACGATGACGCACCGTGTGCTCCGGAGCCGTCGCATGCGGTCCTGTCTCGAGCCCTCGCGGTTCTTTCGTCATCATACAGCAATCATATCACACTGGCGGAGATACAGGCGGACTTGGTTGCACGTAAACGGAAGTGCGTGCAGCAACGCATTGACAACTTTTTTCGGCCACCGGTACACTGAAGTGTCAATAAAAGCATTTCTTTTTCTGACACATTCGTTTTTTCGGACTTTCGATAATTCGGACTTATTTACGTTCCCCGTGGAGTCCGAATTATCGGTCATCGACTGTATAGGGAAATGTACTGCTAAACACGGGTAAAAGAAGCGAATTTATTGCATGACCAGTGTACTCCCTAGTAGAACAGTCCAACAAAGTATGCATTGCATGAGCTAACTTCAATGCAATGCACAAGTGTCAGCTTCACCAGAGTACGAAAGCCACAGCTTTCCTGCAGTACGCAAGTGCTTGCAAGTACTGCCTCCGCCGCAGACACGCGTAATACCTTCACCGCTTGACGCGAGTGCTAGCTTCTGCCGCAGAATGTGGTCAAGTAATAGCTTCGCCGCTGTACCCAAGTACTACGTACGCCGCTGCAGAGGAGTGCTAGCTTCGCTGCAGAACGTGAATGTTACTTCAACACAAGTAATAGACGAGTAGTACATAAGTAACAGCTCCGCTGCAATACGCGAGTGCTAGCTTTGAAGCAGTACACTAGCATAGCAGTATGCAAGCGCTAGGTTCGCTGCTGTACGCGAGTGCTAGCTTCGCCGCAGTACTCAAGTGTTATGCAACGAAGCGTACTATATACAGGAATGGGCCACTTGTCACAAAACATTACAAGAATTACAAACTTCGTATAGTGAAAGCTGAGTACGAATTGAATAGAATCGAACAGCACACTCTATTCGAAAATTATTGAAGAACTCAAATATTCGCATACGCTACCTTTAACCCTAACCGAAACCAGGGACCCTGCTTGGACTGCTGATCTCCGGGCACCCGCCACAACGAGCATGAGAGCTCACTTTCAGCTTACTCCTCTACATAAAGTTTCTAGAACGTCCACCCACATGCTGCCACTGTTTCAAGGAATTTAGTGCACCCAGCACAAGCCACCGTGAACTTTCAAGGAGTTTGAGAGCCAACTTCACCTGCATGTAATCGCCAGCGAGCACTATCCGGGTGTACTCGTCAGCCAGGGCGAGGGGCAGGATGCACTCCGTCTCCATTGCCTGTGCCGCTTCATCAATGAAGATGTGCGTGAAGAAGCCTATGCACAAAGAAAAAAGGAGACCGAAGAGTCAGCTCGGCATCTGCATCCAAAGTTATGCTCTTGACAATGGTAGCATGAAAGACACAGGGCAAGAACACTCTCTCTTCTAATGGTCTTCAATCAAGAAGCTGAACGTGGACATAGCAAATGAGAGACTGAACACACCTGACAGTATCACGAGGTCTCGTTAAGAAACAGTTGTCATCTCGTGTTCACAACATGCACTTGCTCAAGATTTGGTCTTTACCAAATCTTTACCAGATTTACCTGTAAAGACCAAATCTTTACCAAAGAGCAAGATTTGGTCTTTACAGCAGTCTTCAGCAAATGTAGAAGCAGCTCTGCTACTGTTGGTTCCTCATTCTCCCTTTGTTCATGCGACCGCAGTAACTAATTAGCACATTAAATTTAATGCCTAAGTCATCGTTACAGGTAGCCAGGAACCACAGCTTGTTATAGCAATGCTAATGGTCTCAGAGCATGCAGTTCACATATTTCAAGATAATTAAAACTAGATCATAAACATCATTAGTATAGTTTATGTACATTGCAGTAGGAAGGCCTCTGCAATTCGCCTAGCAAACAGACTCCTTTTCACACCTGAACATTCTTTACGTTTAATAATCCCGCCTAACGCTCTGCTGTCCTCCGCAGTGCTTCCCACACCATGTTCCCACACCATGGTCTTCTGCACTGTCACCTGCTGTGCTGTGTGCTGTGCTGTGGTTTTTGGTGAACTTCTTTCTCTATGACACACACACACACACAACATGAGCTATTCCACCTTGTGTAATACAATACAGTAAGCTCTCGTTAATTGAAACTTAAGGGGACCATGGAATTTTGCCTGAATTATCAGATACAACCAGAAGTATGGCTCAGAGCTAGAAACTTGGAAAAACAGATAGGCAGCTATCATGTGCCTTGCTGCTACCTCACTGATTTTTCTTTTGTTTCCTCTGGTTCCGAGTGCCTTCACAAGTGCTGGCCGGTGACTGGCTTTGTATCCGGCTGCTAAAAGATTACACAAGCATGAATGCCGAACTAGAGAGAACCAAAGCAGCCAGTATCTCTGGTAAGGATAAGCAAAAAAGTCTGAATTAAGAGGATTAACCGAGTGGTGTGGTTCAAATCAGGCAGCGTTTAAATACATTTGAGACAGAGCAGGCCAAGCAAAAGTTTGAAATTTCCTTGAATTAACCTAAAGTTTGAATTATCGAGAGTCTGCTGTACAACCGCGTCACCGAAACTGCGCCCTTCACACCGACCTTTCTTCACATTGCTGGCGAGGAGCATCTGGGATGAAGACAGTGTCGTAACCACCACCCGGTGGGCCTCGATCTCCACTGTAGTTGGCTGCCGAAACCAGGGTCCCTGCTTAGACTGCTGATCTCGAGGCACCTGTGAGGAGGGAATCAAGCACCATTTCCTGCATGGCAATATCTAATTTCCTTTTCTACTGTTTACATTTATTACAATTAGTATTACAGTTTCCGTTACGTGCATTTCCAAATGGGAACTGCACTAGCCTTTGGCTATGGGACCATTCAGTTTGTACGTATACCGTACAAGATGTGCGCAATAAAGTACTTTCATTCATTCAGTCATCTTGATCAAAGGTCACAAGAGGCCGTTGTGTCACGCAAGTCACGTCAAGAGGTGGCACTGGCATAAGCCAGTATCGGCAGCATCGCTGTGCCCCACAGATGGTACCCACCCAATGCTCATGATTTCTAAGAAGGAACACTAAACAGAAAAAAATTGTTCTTAATTGGAAAATAACTAGTAATCACCCAATCGTAATACCAAAGGCGCCCTTCCTGCCACAAAAAACTTTTGATAAAGAAACAGAAGATGCACAAAAAGAAACCACAGGAGCTACCGCTTCCATCAAGAAGTTCCCACACCAACCCACTATGATCTCCTACATTCTGATAGCACCTACTAGGGCTTACATAAATGTGCATCCATAAAAATGATTTGTGCTGTGTCCTCAGTAAGCCAGGGGCTTGACACGAGATATTTCAGGGAATTTTACTCAGCCTCCGGCCCTTAAGGGGGGACGCGGCTTTCGAATCGCGAAAAATGCCAAAAAAATCGATTTTTTGAAAATAGTATATTCAGTTTCTGCAACTCTTTCTCTCACCGATTCCAAAATATCTTTGCTGAAAACCGCGTAGAAATGCCCTAAATAATTCATTTTACTAACGAAGGAGGCGAAAATCATCGCGCCAATAACGAAAAAACTGCGTTTTTCAAACCGCAATAGCTCCGCGACTACGCTACCGGCCGCCGCCATCTTGGGCGCGTTGAAAAGAGCAGTTCTCCGTCTTCAAATTTCCCGCTTCAGCTAGCTCCTCCCCGCCAAAACAAGCGCACAAAAAGCAAATGTTCCAAGGTCGTTTTGAGGCCTCCGACTGGCCGCGTCCGCCATATTGCCCGAGCGCGCTTCGCTATTGGTCTGACGCTCCCACGTGGGGCGAACGTCGTCTGCTACTTGCGCCTTCCGAGGTTACGGGTGTCGAGTGGCGCTACGTAGTTGCGTGTTCGCACTCGCTCTGTGGTTGCTGATCGACGCTCATTGAGAACGAAACGACGTTTTAGTTTGGCAGGCGCACGGGACACACCCGCCGCACGTACGATCGCGATAAGATAACGGCGCCGTGCCGCGAACGTTGCAAAGCGCGTCTCCGACCGACAGACATCGGACCCGCGGACGTTCCGCTTATCAGCAGCGCGGTCGCGTCGGACCTACGAAGGCCATCATGTGGCGGCACCGCGGACTCGCAACCGAGCATTACGTGCGGTAGGCGGTACTTTGACGCCCCGCGCCGCGTCCACACACACCGCACGCCTACGGCTCGGAGTCGCGCTAGGCCTAACTGCGCATCGGCTGCTGGCGGAGCAGCCGAGCACGTCGCACGGCGGCTTTTCGGATCAGTGGCAAGGCATTTCGGGCATCGGCTACTCAAACCACGAGGCCAAGCACGTTGCGCGCCGACTTTTCGGATACGCGGCTCGGCATTTCGCGCAAACGCCGCTACCAAACACAGCGCGCGTAGACTTGGACCGCGCGATCGCTCAGATCGCTCACTTCGCGGACAAATGAAGTGCGGTCAGCGAGCACTGGTAGTGTAGTTTAGGTGCACTTTATGCCTTGCTTAGTATCACTGAGAGTTCTTGTGAGCGTTCTGACACATTGTATATTGTATGCCTCGCAGAGTAGCCAAGGGAAAAAAACGGGGGTTGGGGGGGGGGGGGGGTCGCGTGAAACTAGCTACTCAACCTCATGCCTCAACTTCTTGCCTCATGAAATAAAGTACTCAGAAATCAATCACAGTAACTATGTCTTTACCTTGACTGTCTCTTAATTCGGGAAGAAAGTATAGCTGTCATGTTGAGAGTCATGTGTTGCGATCATAATTCTGTGATTATTCATTATTGTATAATCATATGCAAAACCACTAATTACATTTAGCATGAATCCAAGAAATCTGGTAAATTACTACAGTTAGTGGACCCAATTGTATAACAAACTTTATATTCTGCAGTGTCTGTTACACCACCCCTTCATGCAGGTAACTTGCATTGAAATTTATGCATATACAACATGGTCATTGTAAATTATAAAAGGAGGCCATAAAGAAAATAAAGATGGGCGACAAAGGCACACCAGATGGGAGGCCACATGTCCAACAAGTCTAATGTCAGAAAACAAGCCAAAAATTACAGTAATGGTGTGCTTGAGAGAAGTTAAGAGATGCTTAAACTTTAAGAGCACTTTTCTCAAAACAGTTTTTTCGGCATGTCGCTTAGCTCGTGGAGCAGATATCTTGGCAACTACTTCACAGATTTTGATTCCGTTTGTTTTGTAAGGTTCCTTGAACTCTGCTTCAGGGGGAGACACTCTTCTTTTTTCATTTTAATGCTTTAAAATTTTTTGGCAGGGTTTCTAGTTTCCAGTGCAAGTGTGCTTATTGCAGTGTCGCTGGAAAAAACCTGAACTACATATCTTTGTGTTGCAAAAAAAATATTTTGGGAGTGTCACCCCCTTCTGCATACATTTGGCTGTGCATCCAGTGTTTATGAACTTTTTGCTTAGTTTTGTAAGTACTCCAGACCCTCCACGAGGTTCGCTAAAGGAATAATTTGTCATGCAAAAAGTTTTGTTGTATCGCTTTGAAATTTTTATGAAAGCATCACAGAGCAGTTCTTAGTGTCTGTGCCAATTTTCATCAACATACACCAAAAAACAAGAAAGTTTGTACCGAAAGCCACGTCCCCCCTTAAAAAAATAAAACTTTTTTGAAATCCACGACTGATGGTTGCATGCTGAACTCTGGGTGCAAAATCAAAAATTTAAACCTTGACCTTCATTCATTCCTCTAAGAAAATGAAAGCAAAACGATTGCAATATTAATGACACCAGAGTTCTGTGATCTATACTGCTTTAACATGCTCTCATCAAGTAAATCAGATTCTTCCATGACAGCGCAACCAGAGGCATTCAGAGTAACGCAGGTAAAGGCCATTTCAGCAGGAGTCACATTAAATTGCACGTTTTGTAATGTGGCAGGTTACGCAAGACCACCCACCTCGAGGCAGTAGTGGAGGAGGCGTCGGTCGACGCGGCTGGGCAACCGGTACTCGTACAGAATTCTGAGCGGGCACAGTTCGGGGTGGTCCTGCACTTCCTTGTCCAGGTGCTCCAACACGTACAGATCGGCCGCACTGAAAAGCAACACTTACGCTTTTCGAAAATGTTGAATTGTGAAGTTTTACACGGAAAAACTACTGCAGTAGAATATGGTTAGAAGAGACACTTGGTCATAAGAGACATCTGAAAATGGTTTGATCGGTTTTTCCTATGTTTGCCATGTTGATAACATTTAACATTTCAACAAGAGACATGTCTGCATGGCACGCCTCTGTTACTAAGGGCATTTTCAGGTCATTACACTAAATTCTTCACTACAGCAGAGACCATTCATAACGTAACCGCTTATAGTGCAGGACCAGCCGTAATGCGGTTTTTTCTGACCCCCGTTTACCCTCCCGTAGAACTTAATGTATACGCATACCACTTATTGTGCAGCTCCGTGAGATGAAAGACCAGTTATAATGCGGCTGCCGGGAAATCAACGGGCAATTGAGGTAGCGAGCAGGCTTCATAGTGGAAGTGCGCTGCCCGAGAAGACCGCAACGAATTGCCATGGAGGTGGAAAAAGCGCGGAACGAATGAACAAGGAATGGAGGGAAGAAAAAGAAAGAAAGAAAGGCCGCGGCAGCAGCGTGTTGCGGGTACGCCCTGTGAGAATAGTGTTGACAGGATTGCCAAGGCAACGGAAAATGCTGCTACAGTCGTTTGTCAGCTCCGAACGTGCGCTCCGCACGGAACGCATGCCCGCAATCGCATGATCTCCGAATTACCACTGTTTGTCTCCCGTTCTTTATTTAAATCATTTCACGCGCACTGCCCTCGAATCACCCCTCAAGCACCCTTTTTTGTGCACCCGATCCCTGTGTTGTTAAGGGCAAGCTTCCCGTGCGGCGCGCCGCCTGCGACCCCATAAACTAGGCCTAACGAGCACTACCTTTTCAGTGCGGGCTGCAGATAGGGTGCCGCGGACGACTGTGGGTAATGGGGGCCGCATTTAAAACGCAGACGAATCACTTCGACAACGGAAGCGAAGGCACGGATGGCAGGTGCACCACTCGAATGGCGGTTTGCGGTCGCTACATTTTTGCCATTGCACACGTGTCAGAGAAGAGGAAGAATAGCGCGTGCAGTAATCGGTTCCTGTTTCTGCGCAGTCTGGTTCCACGGGAAATCCGCATAAACGGCGATGCTGCTATAGTGCCTTTTCATTTTCTTTTTTGCATAGCATGGCCGCGAACTTAAACCTTTGAAATATCCATTTTTTTTTCTTTTATTTAAGCGGGCGAAAGCAGCGCGCGCTTCAATGTCTACACACGCGTAGACATTGAAAAATGTTGTTTTGGTTATAGTGCAGTACCGCTTATAGTGCGGGTATTCACGATTCCGGCGACTTACGTTATAAGCGGTCTATGCTGTATTTAGAAGAGAACCTGCGCTTGTTCACCTCGTGGACATCCTGTGCTCCGAAGAGTTTACAGATCGTACAATCCTCTCATAAGTAAACTGCACATGACGATTAGCTTGCCTATCTTTCAACTTTATTGATAACAAGGACATTGCTGGGCCAAAAATGTCTGGAGCTGAAGTTAACAAACATCCAAGAGTGCTTAATGGGTAGCATGGGCAACAGGGAAGCTCGTACAGAGAAGTCCTTCTCTTCACTTGAGCGATGGCAACCGCATGCGTCTTTTTCAAAGGGCCAACTACAACATGACTGTAGCAATATTCCTTTCCTTATGTACAAACATACAAAACACGATCTAATTTCCTTTCTGTCATTGTAAGGAATCATCTCATTTTCACCACAACCGGAAAAGCTTTTCTGTGCTGCAGAGAGCCCCTCTAATCAACCCAACCCAGCGGGCAATACCACCAATACGTTTAGCTTCATACACGAGAGACCGCATTGATGGCACTGACCTGTTGGAGTGGGTGCATATGAGTACGCGTGAGTCCGGCATCCGCTTGATGACCTCCAACATCGCCTTGGCCAGTGTGAAGGTCTTGCCCGTGCCAAAGGGTCCCACCACCAGAATGGGCGGCACATTGGGAACCGTGCGGGGGGCCACAATGGCCGCAACTGCCCGGCGCTGCTGCTCGTTGAGCCGTAGGTCCCAATTCAAGGACTGCTCCCTGCAAAGCAGTGACTAGCGCGTTCAGATGGGACTGCTTTGGATACAAGGTATGCGACAACTTGGCAGCCCAAAAGCAGATGGCATGCAAAAGTGTGAAAATTTCCTGTTGAACTTCTTACATGCTAATGTTGCGAAACTGGAGCATACGAATCCCGATTTTTATGTCCTTCTTAATGAACAACAGTTTTCAGTTTCTAATTTCACAAACTCAGATATGCTAATGGAAGACACAGAAATAATAATCTTTCTTGCCAGCACACTCAGAGGCATTCATAAATGTTTCAAATGCACATATTCCAGGACCTGTCACTATTGATTACTTGCTGCATCAACTCACCAGAAAAAGACATTTTACAATCAACAAAGCAGAACTAAAATATAAATAATGGTCAGCGATTACTACACACTCTAATAAAGAAAAAATCTAAAGCCTCTCCGCCTTCCTGCTTTGAGAGTGCTATATGAATGTTCCGTTTTCAGCACATCAGCGTTCTACAGTTGCAGAAATGCTGCTTACTGGCGCCATACTTTCACTAGTTGTTGTAGTAAACCTAACACACCAACTGCGCTATATGCTGCTGTTAAATGCGAAGCATTTCTTAGCGAACTTCGGCGAGTTTGAGCGTATCTATCTATCTATCTAGCCGCCTACGATTTTGTGCTCTCCTGGCCGTTTCGCTAATCGGATGTTTACGAAAATTGGTATGCCACATCATGACTACATGACGAACATAAATGACAGGTCATAACATGAGAATCGTGATATGCATGTCATGAGTGGCATGATTTACATGCCACGGTCTTAGTGCTCTCCTAGCCGTTTCGCTAATGGGATCTATGCGAAAATTGGTATGGAACAACATGACTGCCTGACGAACATAAATGGCAGGTCATAACATGAAAATCATGACATGCATGTCATGAGCGGCATGATTTACATGTCACAGTCTTGGTGCTCTCCTGGTCGTCTCGTTAATGGGATGTATACAAAAATTGGTATGCCACAATATGACTGCATGGTGAACATAAACGACAGGTAATAACATGAAAATCATGAGATGCATGTCATGAATGACATGATTTACATGCGACGGTCTTGGTGCTCTCCTGGCCGTTTCGTTAATGGGATGTATACAAAAATTGGTATGCCACGACATGACTGCATGGCGAACATGTCTGACAGGCCACAACATGAAAATCATGATATGCATGTCATGGGCGACATGATTCACATGCCACGCGTTTCGTTAACAGGATGTATACGAAAATTGGCATGCCACAAGATGACTGCATCATGAACGTAAATGACAGGTCATAACATGAAAATCATGGCATGCATGTCAAGAGCGACATGATTTACATGCCACGGTCTTGGTGCTCTCTTGGCTGTTTTGTTAGTGGGATGTGTAGGAAAATTGGTATGCAACAGTATGACTGCATGACGAACATAATTGACAGGTCATAACATGAAAAGCATAACATGCATGTCATGGGTGGCATGATTTACATGCCAGGCATTTCGTTAATGGGATGTATACCAAAATTGCTATGGCACAACACGACAGCATGACGAACGTAAATGACAGGTCATAACATTACAATCATGACACGCGTGTCATGACCGGCATGATTTACATGCCATGGTGCTGGCGCTATACTGCCGTTACTTTAATGGGATCCATGGGCTCCGTCTACTGACCAGAGGGCGCTACGTAGCCCTCGTCGGACGGCTTAGTCGCGCAGACAGCGACGCGCGCGTTTCTTCGCTGTTTTCCGGGCGTGCTGCGAACCACACGAACGCTCGCGGCGTCACCCTTTAGAACAGTTTGCCGCAGGTTTGGAGCGCGCGTCTCAAAGGTAATAAAACTAAAGAAGGGGGGACGGGCGGTCGCTGCTGCTATATAGTTGGAGACGCGCATCGCGTTCGCGTATTTCCCTGTCACAGTCTGCCCAATTTTGCTTTCTTCTCTCCGCCAGGCAGTGGATTCTGGCGCTGATGTCGCACATGGAAAACTCGACTGCACGGAGCCTATACGAAAATTGGTTCGGCACAACATGACTGCATGACGATCATAAATGACAGGTCATAACATGAAAATCGTGACATGCATGTCATTAGCGGCATGATCTACATGCCACTCGTTTCCTTAAAGGGATGTATACCAAAATTGCAATGGCACAACACGACTGCATGACGAACGTAAATGACAAGTCATAACGTTAGAATCACGACATGCGTGTATGAGCGGCATGGTTTTCATGCCACAGTCTAGGTGCTCTTGTGGCCGTTTCATTAACTTCATATGCACCAAACTCGGTATAGCGAGACAATGCAGATCCATTTTACGTTCCTGATGCGTGCTTCGCATTTCCTTGATTCCCACTGCACGTGGGATCTGCCAATTTTTTTTGTCCACATTTCAATACACTCACGGTGGACACTGAGGAGGTCGGACGCTGAAGTCTGGAAACACAAGGCTGGCCATGGGCAGCTTGTCCACTGCATAGTGCATCTCGCACAGTGGGAGCCGATCAAGCAGGAACTGGACCTGCATAGAGAATGCATTCGTGGCTGTACAGACTCAAAATAAGATAGGATAAGCATGTTATGACCATAACACCACCAAGCCTCAAGATAACATACATGGGTACACTTGAAGCTCATTATGACATCACGCGATGTAACAAAATAACAGATACAACGAAGTAAATAAAATTCTCCTTGAAATCCTCATAGACATACATGCACTTGAAACCTCGTTTTAACCAAGTAGAATTGGCCTTTCAATGGATATAACAAACTAATATCATCTGAAGCAAAACGGCTAGCCGGCCTAGTTGGAACGATTTCATGGTGGTACTGCACGAAACAAACGGGGACTTGCGCTTGTCTGTGTGTCTCCTTCCTTCGTCCCCGTTTGTTTCACGCAGTACCACCATGTAATATCATCTCCCCCGAAAGTGAAAATCAATATGCATATGCGCCAACAAAAATCCCTTCCCACAGCATTCGTTGTGGCGATTCGAAAATCCCATGGCCCGATGAAACTGCCGCACATTGCCGCACTCAGCCGCATGGAAGCAGCGGCACACACCAATATGTGCTGCTGCCTTCCTCCATCCTATTGCAATCTTACTTGCAATTTTACTGTTTTTAGCATTTCAGCAAAAAAATTTTACCAGAGCACTGAATTCAGCGTTGCTGATTAGGCTTTTATCAATAAAAATTTAATTATAACAAACTACAGACATAATATATAGAAAACAAACGGGCTTGTCTTGCCCTGAGAAAATCATTCTGGTACAAAATAAAAAAAAACACTCATAGAAATTGGATCAGTGGTTCCAGAGATATCTCTGGACTAAGCTGCTTTAACAGCCAAAAAAGTGATTTTGAGGAAACGTGCTTTGAAAGTTGCGAGCACTCTTTTGGGTCTAAAATGATTCTGCAGTGTAACTAAATGCCTTCTGAGGCCCTTTTTTCCCATGCCAGCTCTCTTGGTTTTGTTTTCTCACTTTGTCCATAAATGGGTTGTGGTCAGCGGTGCAACATCGAGAACCAAACTCACCTGTACCACGTCGACCTCACATTCTCGTACCAATGGCACAAAATACACGAGCGTTGACAACATCACTGCAATCGTCTTGTACTAATAAATAGAAGCTACTTCACTAGAATACGTGTCATTGTAATTGTCATTGATAGTGTGCTTCGCCGTAGAGTCAAACTAAGCGAAAGGCTTCAAAGCACGGAACAGCGGAACGCGTGCACAGTCTTGGACTTGCCAACTGGCGCGTCCGACCGCAAGGCAATTGCGCGGGGACATGACGCTTATCCCGTAGAAGGCACGACAAGAGATGGTAAACACAACAGAGACTTTAGAAAGTGCCGCAAGCGATAACGAACAGCACAGTGATAAACACAAAGCCCGGCCACATGGAGACAGCACCAAAGTGAGGAGCGAGTGATAGGCCTAGCTGGAGCAGACGATGCAAAGAGTAACCACTGCATCATCGCACACAGCAGCCAATATAGCGGCCACATGTATTCCCACTCCCTGGATGCGCGCGTGCTTTGCCCAATTGCAGCTTCGCATCCAAACTCGGGAAACTAAAATGGCCCCACGAGCCCCCCCAATCATGCACGAATCGTGCTTCGGCCACGCCACCGCCAGGCTGGCAGTGGTGGAAAAAGTGCAAGAATTCACGAGCAAAACAAAACCAAAATGGCATCAGTCGGTAGAACGGTGCGAGGACAGCGCTCGGTCGAAGTTGGCCTGTTTCGGTGCGTGTTGAGGCCGCGGAGACACTGCCGCTGCTCATTATATTTTGATATGACACTGTTTTACGATGAATTTAGCCCTGAAAATTAAAGGAGAGGTAGTTTACAAGATGTATTGCGCAAATATGCAGTTTTCCAAAAAGAGTTTTTTCAGACTTTCAAGGGCCGCGTCGCCACCCTTAATGTTCAGATTCTGCTCGGGCTCACGGGCCTACAGCTCGGGCGTACGACGCGGAAGAGTCGTGTGACGGCTTCTACAGCAATGACATTGAATAAAAGTAGTCGAACAAAATCAGTAAACGCACTTATTTCACAGATGTTAATGAAAAAAATACCGCTAAGCATTTTTTCCCTCCAGGAGTACTGACGCCCTTTTGAATTTTGGTTCACGACTCGGCAACGGCCCCCTCTATAAATTTTTCAAATTCCCTCTCTCGCCCAGGGGGGAACCTTTCTCGGGATTTTATTGTATGTATATCTGTAAATCTATAATGATAATATATGTTTAGTTATAAAAAGTACTTTGTAATATCTGCACTCAACTTATTGAGATTGAACTGTATGTACAAGCATACAAGGGCTACAAATTTCACATCTGCACGTGCCTGTAAACACCAGTCATATTTATCACCACTGAACTTTTATGGACACTTAAAGCAAAACTTTTACAATTATACTGCAGGCATGAGTACTGCGTGCACACTCAAACTACAAGTGCACTAGTGTTACTGGTGAGCAGTGATGCATATGCACCAGTCTGAGCAGAACGCAGAGTAGACGTCAACCTAATGACTACTTAAATTTTTAAACGAGTATGTGTAATGTCCCCCACCTCTGCTTCGATGCTGTTGCCAGACTTCACATTGAACTCGCTGACGCACTCTTTTGTCAGTCGAATGTAGACCCGGTCCTTCTTGGCCAACATGATGGGCAGCTCATAGACCTGCAGCACGAACAAACCACACAGCTCAACTGCAGTACACCTGGGCACACGAGCACACAGGCACACAAATCACCAATTCGTTTCTATAGGCCTAAGATTCATAAGAAAGCCATAAGATGCTTGAAAGTAGTGAAGAAGGTAGCCAGCGTGCACAAGAGCAGCCAGTCTAGACAAGAAACAAGCCAACAGACTTCAGTAACATCATAAATAGATGTTATTGTGAGGGAAAATTTCACACTTCATCTAGGTCTACTTGGTTTAGAAGAACTGAGTGATGGGCCAGTATGTCCTGTAGAACAGTCTACAATCATTGCAATACCCACACTACATATGCTCATCAGCATGATAAGGTTGAGAATTTTTGTCTGTACTGAAAATAAACTCTGTACAGCTTAGTGTTTAGAACTGTCACAGTGCTGAAGACAATGATTTGCACAAGGTCCATAGCTATTCATAATGACTTCAAGATGCAAAAGATGAACATAGACGAAACATAAAAACAACAAGGACAAGTGCCGACAAGGACAGGCGCTTGTCCTTGTCGTTTTATGTTTCGTCTGTGTTCATTTTTCGCGTCTTGAAGTCATTATGAATGGTCACCAACTAGCCCAAACAAAAGTTCTGATCCATAGCTATTAGCAGTATCAGCACTAAACACGTGATACAGTCAAAAAGCAGCACAATACAGCTTTAGCACATGCTCGTGTTGCCTCTAGTAGTGCAGGACAGGAGACTTTGCAAACACAATCACCGCATTATATTCCCACGGCAAAGCACTAACCTTCCAAGCTCCAGCACGTGATCAAGTGCCACTTCGTTCTGCCAGCTTTGCCTTTTGAACCAACCAGAGAGGGTATTACACGTGCCCAATCAGAAAACCGGAGCCGACGAGATCACACGTTCAACAATATGGCTGTACGATAGGTTCAGAATTACAGCCTTAGATAAGACATCACGAAGGCACTAACACAGTGCCAAAATTCCTCTTCAGAACTTTAGCATTAAAGAACAGCCTACAGGCAGGCCCCGGCCAAGCCACCTTCCTTCTCCAGCCCTTCCCGGAAAGAACACAACTTGCTCTTGGCCACGCCCTACTTTATGGTGCACGTTCCTACGGCTAGACCAACCAGAAAAGTGCACGCACACTCCCCTGTGGCCTGCCTGGCCCCAGACTCTCTTACTATGCATGTGCTCACATACGTCTCCGTAATGGCACATTCATCTTTAATCAACCCCAGACACTCGCTGGTGTTATCGACTGTGCAGGCAACAGCTAGCTATCCAGGAATGCATTGCATCTTGTAAAGCCGAACATACTACAGCACTGTGAAAGTTTGGAATTACGACTGACGAGGCCCCAAGTCCCAAAGCAATGCTGGAAAGCCACTGGCATGGCGCAGCTCACCCTAGGCTTGGCCAGATTGCTCCGCTCATCGCTGGCCAACCTAACGGGGGCCAGCCAGACGAGTTGGCAGTTCTGCAGGACCAGACGGCCTGCAGCCGTGTCCTCGGTGATGTGTGCATCGAGGCGCAGGCAGGCAAACAACTCGTTATCCTGGGCGTAGTGGCACTCTGTCGAGTTGGCCGACGATGTCTGCATACTGTCGGTCACCTCGAGCAACACCCGGATGTTGTACCTGCAGAAAAGGAAGGTGCCGATGAACGATCGCCGCCACGTCGAGAAGTGACAGGAATGCGATAAAACTTGAATACTACAGCTATAGCTGTTGGAAGTTGGTAATTGCTCCTTGCCAGATATCTTGTTGGCTTGCAATGCGGAAGTCACTCAGATCCAAAGAGAGAAACAAGCACCACTGTTGCTAGGAATGAACATAGAGGTGCTTACACCATTTTGACCCTCCCACATTAGTGCATGTCATTGTATTGATATTGAAAGAATGTAATCAAGGTCTATGCAATATATTCATGAATTAATATGATAGACCACGTGACGTATGATACGATAGAAATATTATATGATACACGACATATGAATATGATATGACAACAGCGCGACTTATATATGCAAAAGACTGTGTGCACTTGTGCGTCAATTATGTCCGCATTTTCTTCTAGAGTATCATAAATCATCACATTTCCAAAAGAAACCTAAGCTCGTTTATATAGTGATAAAGTGCCTGTTACATCAGACATCGGCCATTCGTTGTATTGAATACAGTTGAACCTCTCAATAACGAAATATGCGGGGAAAACAAAAAAAGTTGCTGTTGCGAGAATTTCGCTGTGTGAAATAAGGCAGTGCAGGGAGGAAATTACTGAAATGCAAAGCAATACCGAAAATATTTTGTTAGCCTGCTTTGGCAAGCCTTGCTCTAGGCTATTCAGAGCTTCACTGCTGATAGCAAGTTTAATAAATCGTAGTTGGGATGAGTCCACGATTTAGTCTTCATGCACAGAATGCAATGTATCACTTGCTGCACAGTATGCCTGCTGTGGTGATTGCTTTTATCCCACGAGGGTCACCATATTTCCCGAATCTAACACGTACCCAGTTTCTAGAGTTCAAAGTAAAAAGGCACACTAAGGCTGCGGGCACATTTTCAAGGTCCGACTACTGTCCCGTTTCCAGCCTGCAAAAACTTTCCCTAGCAAGCCCACATGACCACGTGTGGACTCCCTAACTTTCCCACTCGCTATTTCATTTACTTAAGGTTGCAGACCTCCGGCAAGCAATGATGCAATGCCGCTATCTTTAGAGTGAAAAATTACTTTCCCGAGATGACAGCTTGATAATAAAAGCAGCGCGCACCATGTGAACTTAATTGAGGACAGATACGATGCACAGAGATCCAGTCGAGTGCAAAGCTAACCCCTGTAAACCCACCACAAATATTCTTCGTCAATATTCTGAGATGGTGACAACTCTAACTGGTCTGACGGCAAGTTCTTACCAACATCGCCAACATGGTTTCAGTTTGGTACTTGATTCAAGCACGCAAGCAGCTTTCAAAAGAAAGGTACGGCCCGAGATTTTGAGTAAATGTGCCAACTGCGCTCCTCGACTCATAGTACGGCCAGGAGAGATGCAAGAATACAGCAATGCTGGACATCGAGATGCACGGAGGCGTACGCAATGATGGCAACTGACGAATGTGCTGGTACAGCTTATCACCAGCAAGTCTATAGAGATAATCTGTTTGGATGTTGATGCCTTGAAAAGAGTGGTGATGGCTACATATCATCACATCACATCTAATGACGACGTCACTAATCACACTTTTGCCCACCTGGCCCAGACTCCTGGTGCAAGCGAAGTGCTGCAAAGGCCAAAGACAAGCCCACTCCCAAAAACCGTCGAAAGCTGCCTCCTCATGTCTGCCAGGCTTTGCTGCCTATTTATCAATGCCTCTACTGTATCAGTGCCTCTACTTTATCAATGCCTCTACTGCCTATTTATCAATGCCTCTACTCTACAGTGGGGTTCTAGTGTATCAATACAGTAGAACCTCGCTGTTACGTTGTTTTGGGCCAGTCCTGGCATAGCTACTATAGGATTGAATGCATTAGGGGCCCCACTGTTACATCGCAGTGTGGGGCACATTCCCGTATGTTACGTTGCGAATCGACACTCCAAGCGGCCACTGCCGACGGCAATATCGACTTTTCACGTAGCTTGACTTGGCTTGACTGTATTAGCTGCACTATGGGCAATGCCCATTACGTTTCCGGCTTCCGCCAGCAAAATTATGGCACAGCCGTGCAAACTGTTTGCGACGGAATCATGTACAGTGATTACGTTTCCATCAATGATGCCGTTGTCACCTCCGAGGTTTTCCCTGTCGACGAAATCGTAGCCGAGCACTGAAATAAAATTGTGTGCCGATCACCACTTCTCTCATTCTTCCATTTTTCCCGTTTTTCGGCTCTTACGTTTCCCGGCTCTTACGTTTATTTTCTATGGTCCCATGAAAAACGTATCAGCGGGGTTCTACTGTATAACGAAAACAGCCTCTTAAAACCCCCTTGACTACCCAAGTATAAAGTAATTATTTTAATATCACATTATCTATGCGAGAACTCTTGTGGTCCCTTTCAAATTCGGCCCATCCAGGTGCAAGTTTATCTGTGCCTGCAAATACGTGCACTTGGCAGATGTGTCCCGTTTCACTTCTCGCACTTTTCACCAAAGTTTTAAATGGGGGAGAATGTGCACACATCTGGAGCGTGCCTACTTCACCAGAACCACTGCCAACCAGCTTACTGGGCAATGATGTCTGCGCGTGCCATCTCCTCAACGTAGAGCAGCTCGTGCATCCGAGGCCGGTAGTTCTCGCAGGTCAGCTCTTCGCCGATGACAGCCTGTGTCAGCTGGAACGTGTCCATGTCTGGAGCCGGATACATGCTGAACAGGCTCTGTGCCTTGGCACTGCAACAACAGGTATGCAACGTTTAATCTAGTGTACAGATCCTACTAGGCAGGCCTGCATGTCCAAAATACAGTTAAACCTCAATAAGTAAACTCCCTTTAAGACGAACTCGAGGGGACCATGATTTGTCTGTCTTATCAGAAGTGCCCTCCAAAAAAAGCTTGGTCACTTGCCCAGGTGGATCCAAACATCTAGCTTCAAAAAGTTAATCAAGTAGACTTGCAATTAGGAAAAAATTACGAATGAAACCATTCTTTTGCCTAACTTGAAAACTGTCTTCAAACACTGGCAAGCAGCCATAAGTAACACCGTGTCTAATGATTTTCAATGTCCTCCAGTGAATCCATGCTGCTTGGAAAGGTTCAGTTAAGAAATCAAGCAGGAACATGCTACCTTCCCATATTCTTCAGACTTCAAGCACATCTTCAATCTCAGTTGTGTTGCCAGTCAATGTGTTGGGCATTGTGGCACCCCTTTGAGGACACCCACACAAGCAACCATCTCCACAAGAACACCTTTACTGCCCCGACCAGAAATTAGGCCTGTCTTCAGGGCAGCTTTCCTGAACTTACCTCAGCAGGTGCAGAGCAGCCAGAAGGTCTACTGTGTACACTTTTTTGTTGTGCCTAAAAAGCAGCATTCACTTTTTTATATTCCCCACCCCCCACAACCCCCTCTTTCTGCCCCTTTGTGGGAGCCCCTACCCCTCCGTTTTTACTTTGCTTAACCACTGCTCTACTGGTCTGGGGTGGCCACTTTATTTAACTAGCCAGAGACTTTGTGTAGGCATTCTTGGGTTCTTTAGCTTTGTGTTCCTTTGTACTGTCCCCTTAGGTGCTAAGCAAGAGGTGGGGAGACAATAAAAGAACCCCAGGTGAAGAGACTACAAGAGGACCCAAGAAGGCAGGGTCCTTTTGTAACACTAAACCTAACACTTAAGGGCCCCCAACAATAAAACTATGGAACAGAGTTTTATTGCTGCGTGCTTAAGTGGCTTTGCTTACATGGTCTCCTGTCCTTTTATGCTCTCCTTGGTGGGGAGACAACAAAAGGACACAGGTGACGAGCCCTTGGGGCCCCCTACAATAAACTAAGGGTGGTTGTCCACAGAACTGGGAAAGTTCATCTTAACAGCAGGTTACCTATGGGGGCGTTCATTTTAAGAGGATTTCTCTTGCATTGAGTCTATGGAAAAACCAAACGAGCATACCTTTGTTGTTCGCTATATATGATAATTCGTTTTAAGAGAGTTCATTTTAATGGGAGTTCACTGTATAATGAGTCCGGCTATATCAACTTACCTGTTATGTCAAATTCGACAACAAAAACTAGTGCCATTAATACATATTACAAATATAAGTCTCTAACAAATCATCGTATACAAAAAAGCTTTGCTATTTCATGTCTTTCATTACAGAGAAGTTTCGTTGTATGGTTTAACCTCAACATACAGTAAAAGTAGAATGCAGCACGAGCTGTTTCTTTTTTTCCTCCAGTCAATGCACCACAGGAGTAACATATTTTCATACAGTTAGTATGAATGTCTTTTTTCCTACGGGACTGTACAAGGCATTGCCAACAGCCTCCCGTCAGAGAGGCAAAACGTATAACGTCTCTGCCACCACACCCATGGCATCAGAGCACATTTTCTTCGTGGAACGCCAGGAAACAGACACACAGGACAAGACAATGGACCTTGTCCTGTCTGCTCGTCTCTGTCCCGGTGTCTTGCTCTGCATTGCACAATGATTCACCAACTTGCCCAAGCTCATACTTTGTGCCGTTCACGCTACCTGATTGTTTGAAACTGACTGAATGATTGACTGAAAGAAAAGCTTAGCAGTTCTTTCTCAACAACAAGCAACTTATCTGATCGAAGTGCTTCATTGGCACAGCTTGATGAGGTGAATGTGCAGAAACGAGAAGTTATGCATCTCTCTCAAGCTAATTCGCTTGGTGTATCGCCACATAAAAGTGCACGTTGACAGCTATGCTCATATTTCATATAGAGAAGCATCGTGATTGTTGGTAATTGTCAAGATTGGCAACATAGAGGCATGGTCATAGATTCTTCTTTAAAATCTTTTTAACTGTACGTACAACGCCAGCAGTTACAAGGGCCTCCCGCTAGGGAGTCCTTACGTAGCTCCTCAGGATTCATTAAGGTTCACTGTCTGTCTGTCTGTACGTACGTACGTACAAGTGCACACTTATTCTGAACTTGACAAAATTAGGTCTCCATTAGATTCAAGTGAATACAGTAATTAGTGAAGCACGCTCGAACAATGCTGGTCTCTCAACTCGATAAGCACCACGAACTGGCAGAACTTAAAGCACGTCTCTCGCAACTACCGTGGAACCTAATAGACATACCCTAAAAATATAACTGTTTCCTCAACTGCACATCCACGGAGCACCATGTTCGAATGGCCCTTCTGTACTTCGTGGTTCGTGAACCACATATCTGTTAGCGTAACATGTTCACCTAATGGAACGCAGCACGAAGAAACTCGACTTCTGCTTCATTTCGTATGGCGATCTCCACTACATAGTCTTACATTACAGTGTTCAGAATGGTTCGATATAAGAGACAATTCAAAGCAAATGGGTTCGATGTAGACTGTTTCTACTGTAGTCATCTATCTATGCTGTCACTTCTATTCATCACACCAACAAAAGAAAGCCCCAATACCTTGTGCGCTCCGTGTAGCGCACCAGGTCGATGGCGGCTACGTTCCATCGTCCGGCGCCCGTCAGGATGAGACGACGGCTGCGCTCAATCGTGCTCAGCATGCTCGGTGCCACCATGTCGACAGTAAAGTTCCGTATCAGCACAGGGAATCCCCCAAAGTCAAAGGCCAACGTTTGCACAAATGTAGCGTACATAGACGACTGGAAGCCAACCTGGAGAACAGAGAAGACGAGACATTGCAGGGTTCTAGAAAAGATGCCAGCGTGTGCCAATCTACAATGACTACACGCATATGAAAACCAATGGGCCTCAAGCTAGGAACTCTATGCAAGCTTAGGTAATATTCTGTACATTCAAACCCTTTTTCACTTTTTCACATGTTTGAAGCAGATGCTCTTTCACTTAAGACTCCTGTTAATTCAATTTTCCAGTTTCCTAAACCAACTAAATGCTTCAGCCAAAGCCCATACTGTGGGCCATATCCATGGGCCTATAGTTTCACGATTTCAAATCCCCAGATTGGCTTTTGCCGCTGCCCAGTGAGACTAGCAGGTCAAGTCACCCAATCTCACATGCCCTGGTGAGCCTAGATCTGTACAATCTCAGTGAGTTTGCGTATGAGCGAGCTGTGCTGAGTTAGCATAATTTTTCAGTCCAAGTGAGCTGTCAGTGAAATTCTGTACTGATGGTTCCCACATACAGGTTAAACGTGGTGCCCGAGAAACGGAGCATGACAGTACCATAACTACTAACATAATAAGAGCACACTAACTGCACTATAGGAAAGGAATCAGGATAGGTACGGCATAGTGTGGTTAGTGTACGTTTATGATGTTAGTAGTTATGGTACTACAGTAGAACCTCGTTATAACGAAACCGGATATAACGAAATATAGGATATAACGATGCAATCGCAATTCCCCTTGAAATTCGTATAGATGAAATTGATATTGGTTATAACAAACTAATGGTTATAACGAAGTAATTACTGCTCCCCCGTCAACTTCATTATAACGAGGTTTTACTGTATGTCATACTCAGTTTCTTGGGCACCATGGTTAACCTGTATGGGAGCAATCAGTGCAGCGTTTAACTGACAGCCCACTTGGACCGAAAAATTGCTCAAATTGCTTGCGAAAAATCACTCAGCACAGGAAATTCAGATAGGTGCGGCATAAGATTATCTGTTTTAAAATAGTGGGTGCATGCGAGATTTGCACTTCATTTATTAAAAGCACCCACAATATTTCCGAGAGTCCTCCAAGAAGCCTCAAGTTTGCAGAATCGCCCCTCAGCCTCGAGATATCCCCCCGTCCACCCACTGCTCCGTCCACTGCCTTACCTGGATGTGGTAGACGAGCACATTCTTGTCGGTGGGTGGCCGGAGACAGTTGACCCACTCCTGGCAGCCCGGTGCAAGCACAAACTTGAACGGAGACTTCTCCACCCGCCTCAGCTCAAAGTGGCTCCGGTAGGTGTCGTGCAGAAGGACTAGACGTTGAAGAGGCGTCTGCTCACGCACAGAGAAAGGACTCTGGTTAATTGATAAGGGCTGTACAGAAAACTAAGGTAGATGGCATGACAGAAAATTAATAAGGTAGGCCCATTGAAACGAAACAACAATGAAATTTTCACTTGCAAGAAGAAGCCTAGTTTGAGTGCTGCTTTAATGTTCTAATACAGTAGAACCTCGTTATAACGAACCCGGATATAACAAACTGTCGGATATAACGAAGCAAACACAATTCTCCTTGAAATTCCCCTAGATGAAATGAATATTGGCTATAACGAATTAATGGTTATAACGAAGTAATTACAGCTCCCCCTTCAACTTCATTATAACGAGGTTTTACTGTATTCCAAAAGTAAGGAGACAGGCCCGAAAGACAATGAAGATGAAGTGGCGCAAAGCAACGGTCAAGTTGTTGTTTTGTTGTTTTGTGGGGTTTTACGTCCCAAAACCAGTTCTGATTATGAGAGACGCCGTAGTGGAGGGCTCCGGAAATTTCGACCACCTGGGGTTCTTTAACGTGCACTGACATCGCACAGCGCACGGGCCTCAACATTTCACCTCCATCGAAATGCAGCCGCCGCGGCCGGGATTCGATCCCGTGAACCTCGGATCAGCAGCCGAGTACCTTAGCCACTAGACCCATTGGCAGGTCAACAATGGTCAAGAGGGCATAAGGCGCGCACCAGACGCAGAAAAGAAAGGGCATCTGGCATCAGGCATTTGGGGAAGAAGTTTTTGATGCAACGCGCCATGTTCGACTACATCTGGTGGAAGGACAGCTTGAGGCACGCGGCCGAGGTGAAGATGACAAGAAAGGAAGGTTGAGCGGGGGCTGTTCGACGTGGCACCAACAAGGAAGGTTGTTGGTACATGAGCACAGATCTCACGGCGGGAACGTCTGGCAACTGGCCGCTATGTGAAGCTGATGGCTCGAAGAGGTGCTGTCAATACCGACCCAGTTTGGTAGAGGCATTTTGGCACTGCAGTTAACCACGGTGGATTCAGACAAGCTGGCGATGAACCCTCTTACAAGATGGCTGGTGTTCATGAGGTCAGAACAACGTGGCCACTGTGAAGCACGGTGATGCGGCAATACCGAGCAAGAGCCTCAAGGCGACGGGCAAAGGACACTCAAGGCGGAGAACACACACAAATTATCTATGAAATATCGATGGCTAATAATAGAGCCTTTAACATACTTAAAATCAATCAATTGTAAATTTTTTAAGCGAATAGAAATGGGGCACAAACAACTAAATTTCTTAGAGGTTTTCGTGTTACTCGTACAACCAAAAGAAACAGTCAACATCCGGAAGTCTTACAGGTATGCAAACCGCAACAAACAAAAACATGGCCTTCGAGATAGGAACTGTAGAGACGACGTTGATGACGTCATGCAGCCCCAAATCTCGAAGGCCATGCTTTGCGAACTACCAAGCGGTAGCACGAGGACAACCATTGGACATCGCGCTGCAGCGCACATCGCGTTGATGCAGGTCTACGCTGCCCGTGAAGTCTGCCAGAGCCACAGCCGCTCTGTATCCAGCTGGCTTAGTGCCTTTGCCCATCAGCCTTTTTCAAAAATGTTGCTGCTGCACGTTAAGATCTAAAATTGGTGCAGCTGACAAGTTAGTGTGCTGACAAGTGTTGTGCAACCCCCCAAAGCAATGCAACGACACCACATTTTCGACACCATCGCATGCATATATGGATTACAACACGACAGAACATGCTTGAAACATGATCAACAGGAGCAGTGCGTTTGAGGGGTTCGGTGCAGTTCAGAGTCCAATACAGTAAAACCTCGTTATAACGAACCCGGATATAACGAAGCAATCGCAGTTCTCCTTGAAATACCTATACATGAAATTGATATTGGTTATAACGAACTAATGGTTATAACAAAGTAATTACTGCTCCCCCATCAACTTCGTTATAACGAGGTTTTACTGTACATCAAATGCGGCAGTCCACGGGTGTTCGATATACATGCATGCCATCCCTATACTTTAGCATTAAATTTTGAAAGGCAATTTTTCAACTGTTCGTAATAGCCAATAATTCGATATATACAAGTTTGATATACCCGAGATTGACCATACAAGCCCATTTCCAACTTGCCCCAAAAGACTGCAATGCAAGAACAGCACTTTGCAATAAAATACAGTTAAACCTGCTTATAACGAACCGCTTATAACGAACCTTATAATAACACCATTCACTTGAAACATGAGTGCACTTTCAAATACGAGAACATTTTACTTGTTCAGCTATTGGCAACAAGTCTAGTCCCATGTCATCAGTGTTTTGCAAATTGGCACGCATCACAGGACACTAAGATTTCATACATGAAGATAAACTTCATTTCCTCTTTTTCATATTGCTAGTATTAAAGAAATGATGTTGCTAGTATTGAAGAAATGATGAAAGAATGTTGCACATTCTGTTTCTCCATAATATTTGTAAACTAATGTCACGTCCCAGTTTTTTTTTTTTTTAGATTAATAAGATGTGCATTCGGGTTCTGAGGACATTTTGCGATCGGGTAAAATTTCAAATGGCTGGACAATTCTACCAATTTCATTTGTACTGCCAGTCAAATTAAGAAAAGTTGACTGCTAATTGGGTACATTCGTCAAAAGTGCACAATCAGAAAGTACAGAATCTACACCCATGGCAGCAGTAAAGGCAGCCGAAGGTCAATAACACCACGACGGTATTACCCCGTCCGTACTCACAATGGTGCACAACTCGAATTCCCAGACAAGCGCAGTTTCCTTGGAGGTGACCGTACACTTGAGCTGCTGCTTACAAGTCAGCCTGAGGCCCTTCATCGTCTCCGTCATCACCCTCTGCATGGCCATGGGGTCCTTCGCCTCTGCGTATCGGTCCAGCAGGTCCTTGGCGTACTCCTGGTAACCCTGCGCAACAACCACACCACAGATGCCGTATCAACAAAACTGTAAGCAAAAGTATGCAAATATTCGAACTTTCAAATAGAATCTTGAATGGCATTTGCTATTCAATTCGATTAACGTTTAACTTTTGCTATTCGAACTAGGCAAAGCTGCAAGGGGCAAAGTATCCTACCTCTCGCAACATGTGGCCCATTCCGTCATATGTTATACTTTGCCGCAGAACACCTGTGTACTAGTGGCAAAGCTGGCACTCGTGCACCGTGGCAAAGTTAGCACTCCAGGACTGCAGCGAAACTAGCACAAGTACTGTGGTGAAGCTAACAATGAAGAACTGCCACAAATTTAGCTCACCCATATGCACACTTCCCCGCTGGACTGTTCTACAGGACTTGACACTTCTTTTTATTAGGAGGGAATTGAAGGAGTGCACTAACCATTCAAGGAACTTGTTCTTTTTTTTAAGTGTGAAGCATTTCTTGCTCGCACAAAGTTTGCCACATATCACAAAACTATAATCATCATTAGTTCTGTTCTCCAAGAGTGTACACATGCTTCTATGTAATGCCCTATGTGCGGCGTTAGCATGCACACTGTTTTCCTCTCTTGCGCTCATGCCCTCGGCCCACTACTACGCTGGCAAAACTGCGGCTGGTGCGCGCACGTGTTCACGCAAAAGAAAAAGACAAAGACAGTGCACGTCAATTTGTACAGTGCCACAGTCTCTCGCAAAGTGTTTGTGCATGGCTTCATGCCACCACAGCATGTGTCATTTCATGGTGCGAAGCTATGCACAAATGCATAGTGTAGTACAGTTGAACCCCTCAATAACAGTCAGAGGGGAAAACGAAAAAGATTCGCTGTTGCTATAACTTCACTATTGAGAAATAAGGCAGTGCAAGGTAAAATTACTGAAACGCGAAACATCATTGTAAATATTCTGCTAGCCTGCTTTGGTCAACCTTGCTTTAGACTATTCAAAGATTAATTGCCGACAGCAAATGTAGTTGGAATCAGTCCACGATTCAGTCTTCATGCGTAGAGTGGCACGTATCACTTTTACCCCGTGCGGGTAACCATATTTGCCGAATCTAACACGTACTGTTTTTAAGATTTAAGAGTTCACAGTAAAAAGGGACATTACTAGGGACATTACTTTAAATACAGTGAACCCCACTGTTACGTTCCTCACTGCTGCGTTTTCCCGGCTGTTGCGTTGTTTTTCATCGGTCCCGGCATAGCTCCCATAGGGTCCCATGTATTGCGAACCCCGCTGTTACGTTGCAACTGTGGGCCTGTTCCCGCATGATGCGTCGCAACCTGGCACGCCGTATCCGCCCGGGCATCGCTATTTTGATTTGACTTTTGACAGTCTTGGTCACGCTTGCAGGAATCGCCGCCCGCTGATGGCTGCCGAGATAGCGCGAGCGCCATCGCTATCTCGGCAGCCGAGCGACACTCCCCCCCCCCTCCCGCCTTTGCGTCTTTTCACGCTCGTTAAAGACTGGCGGGGCGTTTCCTCCCCGCTTGACGGCAGGCGATCCGATAGGGGTGATGTTATCGCCTCCGAGCGACGGAGATGGGCCGGGCGCACTTGATCTCTGCTTCAGCCGTTTTTGTCGCCCCCACTCGCGTGCTTTTATTCTAGCGACGTACTTTGGGCTCCGGGGGCTTCCGGAGGAAAGAATCGGAAAAAGGAACATCGCACTCGCAGCCCCTTTTGCATATGACTGCTCTCGCCTGCGCAGCGAAGGGCGCGGCCGCGCGGCTGACCAAAGTCTGTCAGTGCGCGCGCCGGCGAGCTGGTTCGGGCCGGACGGCGAGCGCAAAATATGCGAGGAATTTTTTTTAAAAGGTGGCTAAATATCAGGGGTGCGCAAATTATGCGAGGGCGCAAATTATGCAGGTAAATACGGTAAACAAGCACTAACGACGGAACGTGAAAGCGCTATTGAGCGATCGCGGACATGACACGACCAGCCGACCAGCCGTACTCGCAATCACAAACTACGCGCGGGGTGCCAGAACAGGATGTGGTGATTGCAATGATGGGGCAACTTGCCTCCAAAATTGGCGCGTCACGCTGGAACTAAGTCTCAATGATCACAGTTTTGATTGCGATCTCTGAGGCCATACTTTCTCTCATTGGGGCGCAGGAGGCTATAATGGCGGCCCATTCACTGCGCTCGACAGCCGCGAACGGAGTCCGAATTATCGAATTTACAGCTAGAAACCGTCTGAAATAGCGGTCGTTTTAACACATTAAGTCTATGGGGGCCCTGCCGGTACCGCGCGGCTGTCCGAATTATCGGTCGGCGACCTAGACGGCTCATCTTGGTGAAATAGTTTGAAATCAAAGCGGCCCAATTCTCATGCATTTTCGGAGCTTTCCTCACGCTTGCGTTTTCCCGGCTGTTAAGGTTTTTTCCCCCAGTCCACTGAAAAACGTATGAACGGGGTTCCACTGTATTCTTTCTTTCCCCGTACGATAAACGATTGGAATAACCTGTCTAACGAGGCTGTAATCCAAAAATCTTTGGTATCGTTTGAAGAGTATTTGACTTGAAGTGTCCTGTAACCTGTTTTGATTGCTTTGCCATTGTTCGTTGTTCTTTTTGCCCAAATGTACGTTGTGAGTGTTTATGTTTATGTACCACCCTGCTATGGTCTAAGTTAGACCGCAGTATTTATAAATAAATAAATAAATAAATACTAGGAGGCTGCGGGCATATTTTCAAGGTCTGGGTATTGTCCCGTTTCCTGCCAGCAAAATCTTTTCCCATCGAGCCTATGGGCTCACGGCCGCATGACCACATGTAGGCTCCCTAACTTTCCTTTCCCAATCGCTTACTTAGGACCGCAAGCCACGGGCATGCAAGACACAATGCAGTACTATCATACATCAGACAGCCTCCTGTTGCAAAGATGAGGGCAACTGTAGAGGTTTCATAAGCTCTCTGGCACTGCTGGCAGACGCTTTTGATGGCAGACAGGAGTGACAAAGCATTACTACGACGGGGCTTGCACATACCTCAAGGTGCTTCTGCTGGGCCTTCCTAAGCCTCTCCCTGCGGTATTGAAGGCGTTCCCGCCATTCGACCAGCTCATCCTCGCTGTGTGCTTCGCAGCATTGGCTTCCCAGCCGGCACTGGCCATACAGCTGGTGGCTGCAATGTGAAACCGATTCGTTTACAATACCGAAGCAAGCTGAATACGCAATCCATCCTTACTATAGTCGAAAACAATCTAAGTCTGCAGTGACGCAACTCCCACACACTCACAACCACAAGCCACTGTTCTTAAGCAAGTGTAGCTCTATCATCAAGCATTGTAATGTAGACAAGGTAAAGCTATAATGGCAAGAATAAAAGTGTGTAAATTTAGGTGTTTTAACTCATTTGTTAGGGTGAAACGCATAAAACCCAATTCTTTACTGAGCCGAGACAAGACGCAGAGCAAGAACTTGGCATGGCACATGCATGAGCCGAGTTTTTTGGTCACTGCCAGAGCTTCTTAGCTCAGCTTCAGTGAGGTTTCATAAACCCAAAGACGAAATGAACTGTTGTGCAGCCTTTGGAAGATGAAAGGGTCATACTCCATACACATCTGTCTTTGCCTTGTGCACCTCACTGCTACTACAGATGAAAACAATTAAGAACAGCAGACCACGAAGTACCCAAGGCAACACCCTGAAAAGGTCACATGAGGATGATTTCATTTTTGATTTCATTTTGTAACAGGCTGCACCAGTTGTTACCAAACGCTGCTTCTTTAAATCATATAGCTTGCTATAGACAAATGTGGTATATGACAGGAAAGGTAAATTTGTTGAACTCAGTGGTGCTGTTTATTAAAGAATGCATAGCTTGTGAAATGAAGTGCAGTGGTACTCTCTGTAGTAGGCCGATTACAAAATACGCAGATAGGCTTTGCTGCGAGGCATATTTTCCAAACAAAAACTATCTGGCTCCCACAGCTTCCTTCCCCCCCCCCCCGCCCCAGTATAAGCAAGAATAAATTACCACATAGGCTTTGTAAGAGTTACTGCAGGAATGTGAGGCCTCCCATTAATCCTAGTCCTGCAAGCTTGGGACAGAGAAGAGAGGGAGAGGGTAAACACCCTTGCATAGAGAAATAATTGGAGGGGGGGAGGCAGGGGGGAGAGAATTATTTACTCAGACATACTTTGGGTGCACCCCTGCACCTTAACTAGGGTGAGGGACTCAACAGTCGTTAATTTCACAATTTTATGTTCCATGTTAAAAAACAAAATGAATGTCAATGTTTTAGTCTTCACATCAGCGCCGGAACTTCAGCCTCGTGACGTCGGAAGGCCAATTTCTATTTTTCGTATTCCCACCAAGTTCGCTCCATCAAATGTTCTGAAACACCCTGTTAAGTCTCTGGTTTCCTTACAACACAATGCATGTCCTTCTTACCGATAAATAGTCATGCAGGCCTCAGCAGGCACATTCAAAGATCTGTGACGTCACACGTTTTAGTGGTGGAAGTTCAAGATGGAGTCGCCACCCAAATTTTCTTCTTTTTTTTTTTTGCGTTTCCTAGATTAGTGAGGGTCTTCTTTTCGCAAGATTGGTGCTTTTCGTACTTTGAAAAAGCTAACCTACTAACATGAGAGAAACTGTTTTTCGCATTATTGTCCCTTTAAAGCCTGAAAAGGGGCCCATAAAAGAGAGTTCTTTTGGTTGAAAGAGAAACCTTGCAGGATATTCCGCACACAGAGTTTCCTTAATTGGTCCATTCAAACTTGAAGGGGCACCAGACATATTTTGTTTGAGGCAAGCACAAGTTGTGACCCAGTGCTACATATCCGGAAAGGCAGATGCTGGTAGATAATCAGGATCATTCCCACTGTTTTGTTTGTTTGTTTGCTTGCTTTTCCTTTTCTTTTCCTGCTCACACTCCTGCTGGACGATTGACATTTTACAGAAATTTGTAAGCTGGCTGCCATGCAAGGATGCGACAATAATCCAAAAGATTACTTCTCTGCTCCAAGTGGGTTCACCCATGCACATTTCAAGGGAGTGAGGCAGCAACACGAAAGCTTTACAAAAATTTTCTGGGGAGTGTCCCCCCTTTCATAATGAGTTCTGGATCACGTACAATATGAAAGGCCAGAGCTAAGAAAGTAAAGGCAGCTTTAAAAAGAGCTGTGACTTTGTACACAGTACCCGATTACCACAATGCTTCCAAAGATGAAGCCAAGGAGTGCAGAAAACTTAGAAAATATTTACTGGAAGACTGGCACCACAAGATGCGGGCACTTGGCGGCATAGGAGCAGGCCCAAGATGGCCCACGAATGAACGTTTCAAAACACAAGCACTTCCAGAATATTCATTGCAGCTCGCTGGTAACCACACAGTTCACACTGAAAAATAAGTTAGCGCCTATCCATCTTAATGGTTCCTCTGTTCAAAGTTTCCATAGGGATAACTTTGCTCGATGAATGCATAGATAAACGATGTATGAACTACTCGCAATTAAGGTTCGTGCCATAAAAGAGGGAAATCTGACCAACAGACCACAGATACCGACAAAGAGAGACCGTCAGATAGTCCACACATGCTATCAGGGTTATCACGAGGGTTTGCCCTGGAGATAATATAAGGCACCAGTACTTAGGCCCGAAAGAAAGATATTTTTCAGTAGAGGCTTCACATGAGTGTTGGAGTTGGACAAATCTCTCGCAGCAGATAACAGTGTCACAGATGTGTATTTGTCAATGGCAGCAACATATGACAACCAACAAGAAAGTGATTTGCTTTTTCCTCGTATGCCAAAATTGTTACAAAAGCAGTTCGTCAACAAAAAGCCAAGACCGCTACACCTCTGTGCACAAGTATAAGCGATGATTTGGTCAATCAATTTCTGGGGTTCTATGTCCCAAAGCCACAATATGATCATGAGAGACGCCTTATGTAGTGGAGGGCTCTGAAAATTTCTACCACTTGGGGTTTAACGTGCACTGACACGACACAATACATGGGCGTCGACATTCTGACTCCATCGTAATGCGGCCACCATGGCTGGGACTCAATCCACAACCTACGTATCAGCAGCCAAGTGCCACTGCCACAAGACCACCGTGGCGGGTACATGTAGTGTAAGCAAGAAAACACAGCCAAATGCAAATTGAACTGTGCTGTTCTAGCCAAAGAACCCAAAAGCTAATGTTTTTTAAGCTCCTGAAATGCGTCCTCTGTATCTTTTACTAATGCTTCTTAGCTTAGGAACACTTTATCAGTACTAGATGCAAATACTGCTCACACAGAAGAGACATCTAAAGACAAACACATATGGCCAAGTGATGAAAGTGCTCCTGAAAAAGGACATAAAATGGAAAGATACAAACACCGCAATAAAATTTATAAGCTGTAAAAATTACTGCGCCAGCACAAAGCTACAGCCCCTAAGCTAACAATGCAGACACATTACTTTAAGGTCAGTACAGTACGAGAGTCATGCAGCCTGACCGAAGGTTCTCGGTAGGCCGGCAAGTCACTCACTTCTGACAGACCGAGAGATCGTCAGCCAGGATGCCACGTGGCGGTGGCCGGTGCTTCCACGTGCGGCCACCATCGGACACAAGTACCGTCCGGTGCTCGGGCGAGTTGCAGTGGTCACGGAACTCTTTCTCTCCATCAAAGCTCACTCCACAGAACTCGCAGGTGAAGTCCAACGGCTCTGGGTCAGCTACAACGAGAGGAATGAGTAAGAAAGTGGCTGCAACACGTTCGTTAAATGCAAGTCAAGTTGACAGTCATTTAATTAACTGAAAGTCCAAGCAATGATGACTTGATTCTTTTCGGCATGCGCAAGATGGCTCAGAGTGTGCACGCTAATACTTGGATGTATGGGAGACGCATGCGTCAGCCATCGCTGTCGCTAACTGACAAAGAGTTTGCCTATTTACTCAGCACGTGCACTGTTAAATGATAATCTGTTTTCTGACTAGTTCACACTTTTTCCAGTTGTCATTCGGTTGTTTTGTTTGCTTCTTATCCTGTGTGTTCTTTCAAATAAAATTTTTCAGTTGCGAGACAGCGCTCGTCCTGTGTGTTACGTGTTTCCTTGTTCCCAGTCTTTTGCGCTGCTACTATGCATTTGGATGTATGGCATTGTCACACAATGTATGTGTGTTCTAGGTGACTTGGCGGATCTTAGTATCTTCCAGATTTAAGCTAGCAGAAGGATAATAGGAAACTAATGTGCCAATTTGTTTGAACTGACAACAGGAAAATGTAACCATTATAGCGGAAAGTATGCGACATGTAGTGTTTATGGCTGTAGACTCCGTTGTTCTTGTTACGTCTCAGTTACGTTAGAGATTAAAAATCTGAAAGTGGCACAAAATTTCCATGATAGCTGGCACACCAGCGCCAGCCATCAACACACATGCATAAGTTAACTGATACTGTTTTTGGTTCCATAAATTGTACTATATTTAACACAATGGGTCTGTCGATGAGCCTCGATCGTCACTCGCAGTTCAACACAGCGACTGGTGCACCTGACGTAGCAGTATTCACCAAATGAGAAATCACTCGTCAATACATGAAGTTGTTGCTCCGTACCGGCCCAGTAAAATGGGAACGGGAAATTAACGAGCGCGCTGTACGTAAAGGATGTGAGGATGTGGCGGCATCCTTATCAGGTTATCATTTCCGTAAAGCAGTCGGGTGTGTTGTAGAAGGTCGGAGATATGGAGACAGAACGTTAAAGAAATATCTGCTTCTGTTGCTTTGTGTGCTGTGGAGTATTTTGTTACCACCGAACAAATCAAAATTTCAAATGACAAATCAAACAGTGTTCTATTTGATTTGGTTCTCGAATCGAATAGTGCATATCAGAAATAGTGCATCACTTTCATATCTGCAGCTGTGGTGTTGGCCGAGCCCTTGAGGATACGTCAGAACCCTAACATGCTCTCGTGCATGGAGAAAGGAAGAAAGCTAGAACAGGGCATTGCATGACGAGTCTTGAGACCTCGTCATAAAAAATTCAGTCACGGGACAGTCATGGAAAATAGATCTCGGCGATGTGATAGGCAAGTGGTAGATTAAAATACGGTCAAGTGCCATCTACGGTTACTCGACATCTGAAAGACACCAGTCATTGTTGTGTGCAGGCCTACCTCATTTTACACGATCGTAATTTTTGTCTGGTAAATCTAGCTGTAATGCTCCTTCGTCAATGCTTATGAATACTATTTCTTTCAAATAAAATGTGGAATTCTTGGGCTGTTCCGAAAATTTTTGCCCTACTATTTGAAAACTAAAACTATTTGAATAGTATTCTATTTGTATTTGATTCGGTAGCATCACTATCCGATTCATATACGTTTCAGTTCTAAAATTCACTGCCTTAACACCCCTACCAGTGAGGGTGAAGTTAATGTGCTACATGGAAACAGCACCACATCACCTTTCATAAACGAACTTTAAAATGTGATTCGCTACAGTCACACTCATATAAATGCTGCTATACACTTGAAGTGTATTATTTCTGTCTAATATCCTATTTAGCATGTGTCGACGGGAGTTAATAGGAGTTAATGACACAATATTTCCATTTCAGCCGGTACTGACCATGCAGTAGTAAACTTGCTAACACTGCAGTCAATAAGTAGCGAGCTGCCAATGATGCAATGAGCCCACAAATGCCATCAGACAATCTCATGCATAAGAAACAATTTCATCAGGCTTGGCAGGCACTCATGTAACCTCCATTGAACCTAGAAACAAGTGTCAAAAAGTGCATTTTCTTCATCTCCCTCCAAACAATGCACATTTCATAGAACCCACATGTTTGCCTTCCTTTGTCATGATCAGCTCATACAGTTCACTGCCAGAAGTCTATTTCTGCTTGCTTCCAGAGCTTGTACATTGCCTCTTTTCTTTTGTGTCAGTGTTTCTTATGCTACGAATTATTTCTAATTTACAACCGACAGACAGAAATCGCCAGCTCTACTAGCTGCATAATTAATTTCTACATGCAGGAGCAAGCCCTCTCCCACCAACAATAGAAACTGCTGATCTTTTTGCATGCTATAAACGTAAATAGTTATCTGCACTTCCTGTTGTCCATATCACAATGCATTTCTTAATCAACCTGATGGAGTATGACCTGTGCCAGGCATGGATAACTGCCCTTGATGATATCACCAACACCTGATAAGCCTCTATCACTGCTGTCAATGATCGGGGATACCATTAATCACCTTAGCGCAAAGATATGGGTATAGGGCTCATCCATAAAGATATAGCTAAGCTCTTTGACCTATCAAAAGTTGCTTCTCACTTTATCACTGCTGTACGCTGTCACTCAGTCACGCACTGCAACTTTTGACAGTAGAGAAATAAGCACTATATAGATCAGGAAAATAATGATAAACATAATGATATTCCAACAATATTACAAGGCCATTTGTGGCAAGAAATCTGTGGTGGCAGCACACTGCTTTGTAAACGTTAAAATGAGTCATGATAGCTACAGAGTAATCATATGGCTATTTACTGTGCAGTCGGTTATAAAGAGTCCTTTGAGATAAAAAAATGCCTGCACAAGTTAATTGCCGACTGCAAGCCTTATGAGGCAAGAGACATTTTTGTCATTACTCCCATCTGAACCATGTTGAACATTGTATTGAACGTGATATGCCTCTACCAAAGCGATTACCTGTAACAACACCCAGCATACCTGAAGTTAAATGGGCATGTCCTGAATGTGAAGGCTGCTTACTTACTAAAAGCTCAATATCTGCTGCTTTGTCTTTTTTAGTTGTTGCTCGATAAAACTGGCAAAAAAACAATAAATAGCGTACACAGCACCTGAAGAGGGTTACAAACATCCATGTAGACCAACTGACAATGTGTACACATCAACAACGTGCAGTAACAATGATAAATAAATCCTTACGTGTCACTTATATACACCAAAGCTCAAAATTCACATAACAAAAGCTCAATAATCGTGTAACAATTTGTACTGCTACTCAATGTGTCTGCCATGTCCTGAACTGAATGAGGCAGCATTGTAAATAAACTGCAGAGATACCCCTATAAGACACTTTGCAATGGCTTGCCTACAACGTTACATTAGGGCGTGGAAAGCACTACTGTTTGATCGCAACTGCAGGAACACTTACCCCAAGACATGTTTGTGGTGCGCGAAGACCTCCTTCGGCCAGACTACTGGAACCAAAGAGTGAACGTGGCCTGCTAGGCAGTGCTGTATTACTGCCGTGCCATGCTATACTCCTGGGGCACTGTAAGGGGAGAATATGCGCAGTATTTCACTTCCCGGAGAGACTGGGCAATCAACAAGACATCGGAGTGAACAAAGAGGGGAGGAAACAATGAACAATGTAGTGTTGCCTCGACACATGCGGATGCGACCGCACGGGGCTCCGTGTCCAACGCATATTTGTTTTTACACATTTGGACACACCGCGTAGGTAAATACGCTACTAATCCCGTATTGGTGTTATTAGGCGCGCGATGCCAAAGCCAAGTGGAGTGCGGAGGCACCAGAGACGCGGCGCGTAGAAGCGTGCACGGAGATTAAAAACACGCGGGGCGAGCTGTCCCGCTTCGTGCATAAGTGTGCTCGTGCTACCCGACCTTAAGCGAACACTTACAATGCATGCAAACAGCACACGGCCACTGTTTTGTCGAACATTCCCCGGACATGCCAAGCAAAATTCGCGTGTGCGCAGCATTTCGCGGGCGAGACACGAAGCAATGCCGTTCCTACAGACCCGTTTCTACTTGCAGTGTTTCCTCTGCACAGCAACGAAGCAACCAAGGCAGCGCAATTCGCCGCAGCTTAACGTTAACTGGTTAAGCGCGGAGTTCGCGAAACCAGAACTATGTTTTTTCGCGCCCAAGTTGCACCGACTGCGGTTGCGGTTGCCGCCTGCGCACGGCACTAACCACCGGTTGAAACACGATGACCCGCGTGATCCACCGCTGGCAACTGTCAAAAGAAGGACTAATAAACAAGGAAGCGCCTTCGTCGGTCCGACAACCGCGATCGCCTTTCACGTACTGCTGCCGGCAAAGTCGCGCGACGCAACAGTACAACGCGGCACCTCGGAAGGGAACAAGTCGGCCCAGTAACATCCTTGTACTACATGTGCAAGAGAGAAGCGCGAAGGTGTATTCGGGCTTACCTGAAAACCAGTCGAAGGTACGCGTGTAGTACGAACGGAGATTGAAAACACACGCAGCCCCGACAGCTGCTGGGCAACAGTGCTTATCTCGCAACTCGACGGTGACTCATGTTGTGGTTGGCTTTCGAGTCGGGTACTGGGCTCGGTGTGACAAGTAGACGGGACGGCGAGCGTCGACGGCAAACGAGCGTCCCCGGAGACGCGCCGACTACCGCAATCGCAGCGCCAAGGGAAAGGTCAATAGACCACCACGATTTCGTTGCCACGAGCTAGCTGCAGCGGCAGGCCGCAATCAACAAAGTGAACTGGAACTGGCTACGGCGGGCTTCGGATGGCTACCGCTCGGACCTCCCATTAATGCCGATGACAACGTGGAAGCGGTGCGAGCTTTTTAAAATGGGGTCGTGCAGCGATTTTTTCTCGTGTCACTCTTAGCACCACTCTTTTGAGGAGGTAGCCCTTCGTAACTTAGGAAAGAGAGATGAAGGGGAAAAACAGAGGGGTTAACCAGATATTACAGGATTATAGATAGGTGGGGTAGTTGGTTCAATTGGTTCAATGTTGGACATCGTGGCGACGATTCCTTGAAGACACAGGACATCCGCTGTACTCTCAATTGAAGATTTTTATTGAAAATGTGCCTTTTTGAGCAGCCTTAATCTCTCACGAGAATGGTCGCATATGCTATACAAAAACTTAGGAAACAAGATTATCAAAGCGGGGTGCAAGGCGAATGTACGATACACATGTGTTGACGAGGGAATGAAATTCCTTAGATATCATGCAGTGAAACAGATGGTTGACTTATGTTTCTTTTTCTTCTTCTTTTAAGCTGACAATGTGAAGGGCTTCGACTTTTCTTGTTAGCTTATCTTAGTGGCAAGGGAGAATGTCAGTATCGTCAAAATGAGGATTACAGCCGCATGAACGGCTGTGTGAGAGAGAGAGAGAGATTCTAGTCAAGGAAGTGAAGAAAATAGGGTGAACAGTGCACGGTATAGTGTACTAGACTATGTACATTATAGTGCACGGTAACTGTCTCTCAGTGAGGAAAGCTCAACCGAAAGGCAATGAGAGAGAAGGCAGATGAAAGGATGTGGTGGCAGAGGTGGTGAGTGAGCTTATGTGCCTTTGCAACCTGACTTTAAATGCATTTTCCGCTCTGTCCAATATGAGATGATGGCGATTCTATGGCCAATGTATATATAGATTCTTAGCGGTAGGAAAAATCGAGCGAAAAATCCAGGGACTTTAGGGTACCCATAGCTAGCGGTTCGGTGAACATCGGCGTCGCCTAGGAAATATTCGTATTTTTTATAGCAATCCGCAGGGACAGAATGGACGCGATAGCCTACTTATCTCAGTAGCGTCTCTTTAATTCCTACGCGGGACGTACGGCGGCAGTGACGCGGGCTTCGACGTTGCGTTGTCGTATCCCCGACACCGGACCTTTACTTCAACGTAGAACTTTTCGTAAAATTACTAGCCTTATTTTCGTATTGCTCTATTATTCCAACATTCTCGCTACGTTTCCACGTAAAAAAATTGTTCGGGGCGACACCCCCTTGCATAAAAACCAAGAATTTCAATTTAACGAACTTTCAATATAACGAATTGCCGATTTAACCGTATTTTCGAATTGATGCACAGCAGACATGCGTTGCAGGCCGTCACGAGTTGTTCGCAGCATAACTTACCTGCAGTTTTTTCTTTTCTTTTCAGTTTTGGTAACTAGAATGGCTATTTCTCAGAGCTATTCTTAACAATTCCACGAGTATTTAGGAATGTCAAATTTTGCACAGACGTCAAGTCTACACTTTCATAAAGCAGGCTTTTCTGGCAATCTAAATCTTAATCGCACTCTGCCTTCAAATTCAGATGCTACGATAGTATTTAAAGGGCAACTCCGGCAATTTTTCAGCATCCGTGGATACCAATGATATTTTCAACATATATTCTCCACAGTACTGTAATAATATATGCCAAGCCAGGCAGTTGCAAGTTGTTTTCCTGAAAATGAATTTTTAAAATTTTTTGTGGATTCCCGCGGAAAACCTCGCCGATCAACTCTGGGCCGTCCGGCACGCCGAGGAAGCAGCCCGTGTCCAAGGGCTCGAGGCTGTCACCTAGGCTGGGGTGCTTGTGGCCCTACCCCGACACAATCGCCGGACCTATTTTTGAATTAAAGTTTTCTCTCTCTCTCTCTCCCGCATGAGCCACCCAGTTTTTTTTACGTAATCACCTGCAACGCTGCCTACCTGAACAGGTGGGCCATCTAAAGCAAAACGGTGTTACTTCAGCGCTCAAATTGTCTCTGTCAAGTTCAGAAAAGCTGGCAAAACTCAATACATTGTTGGATGACCTTGCCACTGTCATTCTTCTGGCACCAGCTCCATATTTCCAATGGCAAGAAGGCTGTGACGTCATCGCATATTCTGCACGAAGCAAGCGTCTTCCTGTTTCGGTTTGAACACGCCTTTCAGTCGGTTATTTAAAATTATTGGTGCGTTTCTGAGCAGACTGAACCATCATGGCTGCTGCAGGGCTACAGTAACATTGCAAAACGTCGATATCAGAACATGATGAAAAAACCGCCGGAGTTCCCCTTTAGAGGAACAGACGACTAATTTAAGGACAACTAAGGGACAGACATGACCTAAGATCACCTCACTCAATGTAAACATCGAGTATTGTATTAGCTCATACGATCACTCTTATTCCGATTAAACTGGGGTTCACATTTTTGCTCCTTGATACAAAGTCACGAAACTGCCCTTTGGTAACCCAAGCAGCAAATGCACGAAGCTGCACAAGAGTGTGGTTACGCGACCTTCCACAGGTATACGATGCTCCTGGTTTCTTTAATGGCGTCGAAATGCTTTACACTTTTGACATTGTAAAGGCCTTTTTCTAACTTACAACATGCAGACAAGCCTGCCACGCACCTGCTGTCATTTTTAAAAGCGCAGTTTCGGATTTGGCCGACCTGGCTTGGCTCGGCTGCCGGCACAATAATGCGCCGTTGGCGAGCCAGCCAGGACGAGACTGGGAAAACACTGCAGTAATACGACAATGGTCTGGATAACAATGCAAACTTGTGCCAAATTTTCATTTTTAAGGCTATGTGCTTAAGCTATGTGCATGTGTCATTTTTAAAGCCATGGCTGCGTGCAAGAATAATGTATGCTCTCTGTGTATTCATACTTACGTATGAGTATGCCAGTTTTTGCATACCGTCACTGCATGCTGAACTGTAATCGGCTGGGAAGCCTAGTCAAGCTCATAAGAGCTTTTTCTTCCCATGCCTTCTACTTCTTGAAGTGGTAAATGAATGCTTGATTGATTGATAGTTGGAAAGGTCAAAATGTGGATGGCTAGTCACAGTTTCATTCACTCCTGCTGAAAACATAAAGACATTTGTTTGCAAGGCAGACTATCAGCATTGCAATCATCTGACAATGCTGCTAGAGAGCACACTCTGCCTTTCTTTAGAGGCTTCTCAGATCGAAAAATTCGTTTGAAAAAAATATCCATGCACTTTTTAAAGTAACTGCTGCAGGTATAAACAGTGCTGAGGGTGAGCTTTCCGTTGAGCAGTAAAAAAAAACAGTCTTTAAAAATCGGTTGTCAGTCCCTTTAAGAGAAGAGGTTTTGAAAGACTACCAAAGGATAGCATGCAAGGCAATAAAAGTAAGGTTCAGCAGCTAGCTGCTGGCGAAGAAGTTCACAACAGACTCATCTTTTTAAAAAATAAGCTCTATTTTTTTTTTATTTGATACACAACAGTACTATTTACAGACTGCACGTCCAGCCGTGAACAGATGCATGTGTCGCCATAGAGACGAAACGCGCAGCCACTTGTATTTGGTCACTTAGCGAGACACGGCACAGGGCACACACACTACAGTGATTGACTTCTGCTGCGACAAATTTACAAATGACCGTGTCAAGCCATCACTAGTCAACGGACTCCAGGCCCTCATCACTCCAACGACTAAAAAAAAAGCTGACGAGGTCGTCGGCTAATATACAATCAGCAAACTATGTGGGCATGCATCAAACCAAGAAAGTACACAGCCAAAAGACAGCTAACTACCACAATGTAGCACTGGATTACACTGTTCAGTTCGGTGTAGCCACACGGGACAAAGTTGCGTGCCAGCATCATGTATCCTGATCATGCATTACAGCTTTCGTTTTCCGTAGCACAATGCATCCCATTCATAAAACTGGCTTGTGTATTGAACCAGCTATGTGCAACCAGTCATTGCTCAAAGCATACTTATTTAAGCTGCACTCTGCGAGCACTAGCGACACCCGGAACACTTGCAACTTAGAGGAGTTACAATGAACCCAAGTCATTTGAAGTACCTGCCACAATGCTTTGACAAGTAGTTCGCACTAAAAAGTAGTCTTTTCATGGTATTCAAATGAGCAAGTACAGTCTGAATGCCCTACACATCGCCCCTTTGGCAAGTGCCTTGCCAAAAGGGCCACAACATGAAAGATGGGAAGCACAATGCCCTCTCAGAGGTACTAAGAACGCAAGGACAGCCAAGGGGGCTCCCTCAATGAGCAAACAAATAACCGGAAAAAAAAAGAGAAAAACTATAAACAGAGATGACGATGAATCAAATGGGGAAAAAATGGGTGAGCAAGAAATGAAGCACGCGGTTTTTCCTAGTCCGACTTCTCAGCCTTCTTGGATTTCTTCTTTTTCTTGTGCTTGTGCTTGTGTTTCTTATGCTTCTTGTGCTTTTTCTTGTGCTTCTTGTGCGAGGTGACCTCGTCGTCGCTCGAGTCTGACGAGGAGCTGCTGCTCCGGTCGTCGTCTGCTGCTGGCACCACCTGGGATGGCGGTGCCACAACCACGGCAGATGCCGCCACCGAAGCAGACGGGCTCGTGCTCGGCTTTGCGGGTGCCAACGCCTCCTCTTCGGCCAGCCGCGACTTCTTACCGGCTAGCGTTTCGACGACCGCGACTGCCCTGCGTTTGGTGCTGCCGCTGCCCCCGGAGCCCTGCAACAGGGTAGGATCGACAGTGCCACCAGAACCCGGCTCGTCCTCAATCATCTCATCGTAGTCGGGCTCGAAGCGCGACTCGTCCTGTGTTGACTCCTTCCGATGCCGCAGTGCCTCCAGTGTTGCCAACGTTGGGGACACCTTCTTTTCCGCCTCCTTTGAAGTCGTCGATGGTGGTGCTCGGGTCTCCTCACCACCCGCAGTGCTGTCGTCAGTAGCCGACGCACCTGCCGTAGAAGACAATGCAGTGTGCGAGACCTTCTCCTTGTGATGGCGTTGGTGACGTGGAGACCTTTCACTCTTATCCTTGCTTCTGGACCGGTGCGATGGCTGGGACACCACAGACAGAGAGCTTGCTGCGGCCGCTGGCTCACCAGACCAGTCACCCCTGCGAGACCGGTGGTGGTCCCCTGTACTACCCCGCTCTGCGCTCTTGCTTCGCAACCGCGGCTCTTCCACACGTCTTTCATGCATGCGGATTCGTTCGACATCTTCGGCTGCATGCCGGGAACGATGCTCGTCCTGTGCCTTGCGCCTGCTATGCGACATCTCGACTTCCATTCGTTTGTAGTGTGCTTCCTCGTACGCTCTCCTTGCTCGCTCTTCCATCATGGCAGCATAGTAACGCTCTTCCTTGTGGCGCCGTCGTTCGTCGGGATGCATGTCTCGGCTGCTGGACCGGTGGGACGATTCCTTCTCCCGAGGCCTTCCAGACCTAGAAGATCTGGAAAGGTCGCGGTCACTCCTGCCAGGCGGAAGTACTCTACTATGCCCCGCTGCCTCCAATGCTCTGCGGTCTTCCAGCCTAGACCTGATGTCTTCCGGTGGAAATCGCCGGTCGTATTCCGAAGGAGCACGATCGTCCAGCCTGCCTCCACTGCGATCGTCACGGCGGCTGCTCGATTTCGATGACTTTGCGCTGTCGCCCGCTTCCCCACCTTCGCCACGGCTGTGCTTTTCCCCAAATTTGGACCTATCAAGCTTGATCCTCTTGGTCTGCTGCGTGCCTTCTGACGAGCTTCCCCGCTGTTCCTTGTCAGATGTAGTGACCGATCGCTTTTCCTTCTCTGAAGACGAAGTGATGGTGACTTGCAAAGTGCCATCCAACCTGTCTCTTAGCCTCAGTGGCACTGATGGGTCCCTCCAGCCTTCTTTCACCTCGCGTACGCTAGACTGCAATGAGGACTCTTCCGCCGGCACCGGCTGAGATTTGTCCGGCGAAGCGACCTTTGACGAAAGCTTCTTTGCCTCTGGCGCCGTTGCTGGCCTGGCGAGTGCGGCTGTGGCTGCTGCAACGGCTACCATGGCCTTCTTCCGCGGTTTATGCAACAGCACATTCTCGGCACGCTGAAGCACTTCCGAAGACACGATGGGTTTGGTTTCCTTGGACTCCTCCGACGGCTCGCTTGGTGGCGGTGGAGACTCCTCCCCTTCAAGTTCTTCCCTCTCCCATTTGGAGAGCTCAGGCACCTCCACCTGAAGCACGTTTTCTTCCTCCTTGGGTGCCATGGCGCCTTCCTTTTCCTCCGGCTCGAGCTCGGCCTTGTCCCAGATTGTGTCGACAGTGCCCTGCGTTGCTCCTGCGTGCGCTCTGGTTTCCTCCGGCGTTGCGACCTCGCCCTTGGTTTCCTCTGTCTCATCGCCCAGCAACTTCTTCTTGGCCAGCTCCAACTGCTCCTCTATCTTGGACAGTCTGGCAGCATCTGGGACACCTTGCTCGAGCTCTGCCGTCAGGAATGCCACCATGGACTGCTCACGGCTCAGGTCGGGAGGAGTGAGCAGTAGCGACTTGGTAAGCAGCCTCGCCTCTCGCAGCTTCTTTTTCTTCTTTTTGCGCTTAAGCGGCTCCTCGTCGGCACCGGGCAGCTGCTGGCTGGACTCGTCCGATGTGCGGGAAGCCATCTTGGCGGCCATCTTTCTCAGAGCCTCTTCTTGCTTCAGCTTCTTCTTGTGCTTGTGCTTGCGTTCCTTGACAACTACCACGGCACCCTCCGAAAGAGTCTCCTCGCCTTCAACCTTCGTAGCTTCTCGAGATATCTTGGCTGCCTCTTTCACGGAGGTGGGCGACTCCTCCGCTCTGGTTTCGATCGCTTGCTTTTCCCCTTCGGGCAAAGTTGATGGGGACATCTTGGATGCCTTCTTGACGGCACCCTCCTGGATGGCCGCTGCCACTTCCTTCAGCTCCTTTTTGGACTCCTTAGACTTGTGATGGTGCTTGTGCCGAAGCAGTTTTTCCTCCTTGTCCTTGGACCTCTTCCGGCTCTTGACAGCACCTTCAGCCTCAACACGGGTGCCCTCCTTGCCTTCCGCACCCTCCCTCGACACAACCAGGGGCGTAGTGATGGCCTCCGCATGCCGGCGATGTTCGCGAGAACGACTCTCGCGACTACTCTTGGGCGATCGCTCTGATGACCCCTCTGGCGGAGGCACGTAGTCTCTCGATCTTTCCCTCCTGCTTGCCGGGATCACCGTGGTACGCTCGTACTGGCATCGCCAACGGACCCGGTGGTGCACCACCCTCGTAGCGATCGCTCCCACGGCTGTCGCCCCGGTGTGATGGAGGAGGAGGTAGTGGGCCCGGAGGGTAGCCGGGAGGATAGCCACGGTATGGAGCGCCGATGCCGTCGCGGTGGTGATGCGGCGGATAGTAGTGCCCTCCGCGGCCATCAAACTCGACAGGTGGCACCATGTGCTCAGAGGGATGGTGCGGGTAGCCAGGATGGTGTGGATAGCCACCTGGCGGACCGCCATAGAAGCCACGCCGAGCCGCACGAAATGACGGTGAGCGGCCCCGATAGCTGTGAGGTGGGGGAGCCATGTGGTGGGGTAGCGGTGGCGGCAGTGGGTGATGGTGATAAGAACGGGGTGAGCGAGGCGTGCGGGAGCGATGATATGTGCGGCCACTTCCGTGGCTGCCGCCATGGTAGCGATGACGGGTGCGCCTTGTTGACCGACTGGGAGACCTGGAGCGCGACCTGCAAAAAGAAGGACAAGAAGCAAGTACAGTCAGAACCTGGTACAGTGAATCGAATTATGTACTGGAATTTTTCACTTTCCAAACCAGAAATGAAGAATGGGTGAGGGAAGTTATCCTAGACTTCGCTGTTTCTGTAGTTTCCCCCAGCACGAACTGCACGCTCCCACAAGGATCTGCCATCCCATTCCCACACACAAGTATTTGCAATTATACTGTCCTGGCTGGTCAATGTGAACACCACGAACCTTCTAATTGGAACCGTGAAAGAGACAAAAGCAGTGACAGCCATACCTGTAGCTGCCGCTTCTTGAGCGCCGTGAATGAGGGCTCTTAGATCCAGCTCGACGACGTCCCTCGCTGCCTGCAGGGCTGCGCGGCGACCTGGACCGGCGGTGCCGCACAGGTGACCGTGACCTTGACCTCGATCTCGAGAAGGACCTTGACCGTGACCTCGGCGAGTACGACCTGGAGTGTGGCGTGTAGGATCGTGAACTGCCACTGTAGCGCGAGTGAGGCGAGCGGGGCGAACAGGACCGGGAGGCAGCGCTGCTGCGGCCCCCGCGAGACTTGGAGCGCGACCGGCCATAGGACGACGAGCGGGAGCGGGAGCGCGTCTTGGAGTGCGAGCGGCCACTGCGCCGTTCCCGCCGCTCGCGATGCCGGTTGCGGTGCAGGTCACGCAGGTGCTTTTCAAACTCCTCCAGGGGGTCGCCCGCCCGCCGACTGCGGCTGCGATGGGGATCACACCAGAACGGGTTATCGTTAGCGGTACACTCTGGGGCCGAAGGACCCAAACACTTTGCAGATCAAGCAAGCACACTTACCAGGCCTTTACAGGGAGGATTTAACAAATGTGCACGTTGGAAGAGTGCACATGAGTGTAAGCACCGTGGTGCTGTTAATTGGAAGCAGCAAACGATTCACGCTGTACACTTTTCTTAACTCAAGAAAAAATATGACCTTGCCACAAATCACTGAGGACTGAGAACTTCTAGCGTGCTTGCACCCAACACCAAAGACACAATTACACTCGTACACAATTGCAACTGTGTTCAAATGGCACTTTTGCAGCCAAAAACCGCATTTTGGCACCACTTTGTTTGTGGCACAGGCACTGAGTGTGGTTGACGCAGAGCACTGAGCCAGCATGGCTTTTCAGAAATGAGAAAAGGGAGGACGAGAGGTTTCATAAACTGATCATGCCTCTAGTACCAAGTCCCAAGACCTCAGTGATTTTGAATTCTCCTCCAGTGTCTCCTTCCTCTCGAATGCTGCCTGCACCATGGCGTACAGTAAAACCTCGTTATAATGAAGTTGAAGGGGAGCAGTAATTACTTTGTTATAACCATTAGTTTGTTATAACCAATATCAATTCCATCTATAGGAATTTCAAGGGGAATTGCGATTGCTTCATTATATCCGATAGTTCGTTATATCCGGGTTCGTTATAACGAGGGTCTACTGTATTAGGAAAGAGACCACTCCCTCCATAGGCTTGCAATGTAGTGGCACCTTGAAAGTAAGCACATGCTGGGTGCACTGAAAATCCTCACTAAAAGCTACGGCACGATACATGACAAGACAAAAAGGATAGCCAGACAGATAACTGCTTGTCCGCAGCGTTGCTCTTTTCATCCTGTGCAGTTTCATACAAGAACTCTGTGGTCACCCTCGCCTTTCACCAGCAGAAGGGAGTTTATCTCGAGCCGCAACATTGGCTCATCCAAGGAACACGCTCTAACCGCTGCACTTCCGGCAGATCCTTGATGGCAACCATTAAGCTCCAGTCTACCATGAATCAGAGGAAACACAAAAATTTGCACGCTCCCCCATTTGAGAAAAAGGCAGAATGCGAGGCTTGGCGTGTTCACATCTCGCAAGTGTGGTTGTGTAATCTAGTGGTTAAAAAAAAAGACTTCGGAGGGTGGGAGCCATGGTTCAAACTCCAGTAGTGGCAACAAACTTTGTCTACTCCAGTGCGCTCTCTATGAAGTGGCAGAATAAGCTATAGTCTGTTTCAGAAGTTCCATGCAGCAGAGCCAAGGCTACGAAGCCATCGAGCGCAGAATTCTTTCGAGGTGGGACGAAATGCCATTGTTCGGACACGCACAGCCCGCTTCATTTTCCTCCCTCCAGGGCTGCAGCTGCCACTGCAGCATCTGCTATTGGCAGATGACAAGCCGCGGAAGGACACTAACATGCGTTTGCCCTCCTGGTTTGTCAAAGAGGGCTATAGCTTCCACAGTGCTGCACAGAACTTCTGAAACAGACTATAATGCATCACTTTCTTCTGCCATCTCATAGAGCCACTCTGCCCCCTTCTGCAATTCCATAGAGGGCGCCAGGGGTTTCACTTTTCTGAGGTTTTTAGTGTGGCGAACTCAACTACACCAACACAGGCTATAGACCACACGAGCTTCTCTTGAAAAACAAATCTTGCCAAGCGGCAGCACTCACCTCCTCCTGCCGTGGTAGTCCTCTCCCGGTCCAAATGGTTTGGCCGGAGGGATGTAGCCGGCCCCCGGCGGCACGGAGAAGTGCGGAGGAACAACAGTTCATCCCAGCCAAACCTGGACAAAGACAAGCGAGAATTGCAGTTGCACTCTTTCACAAACTCCGAAACAATGCCTGGCTGGCTGAAATCCTGCTGCATTCAACAAAAAAAGGCTACAGCTCAGATGACATGGAGTCTTGTTCATGCTCTTCCTGTCCACATCGTTTTCCTGCGTTGCCTAAACACTTTGCGCTATAATTCCTTTTACAAACCCGAACCAACTCGCCTAGCACAAAGTTGTTCTCAAATACCCAACCAGCACTGAGGGCCCTATGCTAAATTTTCCTTCCCCTCTTCAAATCAGAGATTGCGTGCCACATCGTGCCACATCGGGTACTTCTCTTTCTGCCTGAGAACGAAGCTCGTTCCTGAAGATGTAAGTGCAATGTTTGGCTATCTCAGAGTTCGTTAGGGCTTGCCGAAGTGATTCTGCAGATAGGTAACGAAGGACAGAACTGTGGCTACAGGAGCGTAGAATGAAAGGCCATCTACGTTTGCTTTGTTTTGCATCACAACCAACCTGGCTGGCTGAAATTATGCTACGCTCAACAGGAAGCGTTGCAGCTCGGATGATGAAATTTTGGTTTGCACTCTTTCCGTCCACATCGTTTTCCTGTCTGTCTAGCCACTTTGCGCAGTGATTCCCTTTACAAGTACAGTGGACTCCCAATAAACGAAACTCGGTTAAACGAAAATGCCTCATTAACGGAATTAAACTGGATCATTTGGCTGGATTTCTATATCCGGCACAGTAAAATTTTTCGGTTAATCGAAACACTACTTATTGGTCATCTACGGTTAAACGGCACAAATGCTAAGCACAGGCTGCACAACACAGGCTTGCTCATGCCAAAAAGTAGTCTCACAACCATGAAATGTATCGTCGAAGTCAACGCCATAGTGAGACAAGCCAATCCAGCAGCCGTACCCATACTGGATTGTGCTGCAGCAGGAGCGCGTGCGCGAGCTGTGTCGGTTGTGCGTTAGGCCTACATGTGGTGACTAAGTGTGGTGGATAGGCACAATGGAGAGCACGAAGAAGCGGCCGCATCGAGCTCTCTCGCTTGAAAAGAAGCTCCAAATTCTTCAGGACCTCGATCGCAGCGGCTTGTCCAAGACAGAGGTGGCAAAAAAATTCAACATCCCGAAGTCAACACTGTCGCGCATCTTGAAAAACAAAGAAGCGATCGAAGGTGCCGTCAAGAATGGGACCTTTACGTCTAAGCGAATGCGGATGCGGACGACGCCGTATGAAGAACTAGAAAAAGTTCTTTTTGTGTGGTTTAAGCGTGCGCGGAGTTCTAATTTCCCAATAAGCGGTCCCATTCTGGAGCAGAAGGCGCGAGAGATTGCCCTGCACATGGGTGTTGAGAACTTCGCCGTAAGCGACGGATGGCTAAGCCGATTCAAGAAACGCCACGGACTTGTTTTCAAGGCAATCTCAGGTGAGAGTGCTGCAGTCAACCGGGACGTTTGCACCGACTGGCAGCAAGGACGGCTTCAGGAAATTTTATTGAACTATGAGCCGCGAGACGTATTCAACATCGACGAGATGGGCCTTTTTTATAAAGCGCTCCCATCAAAGACTCTCACTTTCAAAGGCGGAGCCTGTAGCAGTGGGAAACACAGTAAGGAGCGCATTACTGTGCTGGTGGGTGCAAATATGGCCGGAGACGAGAAATTGAAGCTTTTGGTGATCGGAAAATCGAAGCATCCACGTTGCTTTAAGGGCGTTCGAAACCTTCCCGTTACCTATCACGCTAACGGAAGAGCATGGATGACGATGGCAATTTTTGAAAACTGGCTGCGGGTGGAAGATTCAAGATTTGCGAGGCAAGGCAGGAAGGTAATTTTTATCCTGGATAATTGCCCTGCCCACGGCCACGTTGAAGGACTGAAGTCGATCAACCTCGAGTTCTTGCCAGCCAACGTAACAGCAGTGATCCAGCCTATGGATCAAGGGGTGATTCAGAATGTGAAAGTTCACTACCGCAGGCAGCTGCTTCACCGAATGCTCCTTTGTGCAGACACTGGAAAGACGTACAATTTGGATTTGTTGGGAGCCATTCATATTTTGTACCATGCCTGGGAGCAAGTGAAGGCAACAACCATCCAAAGATGCTTTCATCATGCGCGGGATTTCAAGCACGAGAACCACTAGCGGATGAAGAGGAAAGCCCTGCTGATGCTGATGCAGTGTTCAGTCAGGCTGTGCCCTCTGCCACTTTCACACGACAGGACTATGAAACAGTTGATGAAAATGTTAGTACCTGTCGTGAGGAGATGCTTGAAGAACTGATAACTGAAGTGCAAGAAGACGATCAACCTTCCTCCAGCGATGAAGATGATGAAGGTGGTGACATTGCCAGTGCAGTGGTGCCGTCAGACAGCGCAGCTAAAGAGGCAGTTGAACTTTTGCAGCACTATTTCGAGCATGAGGGTTATCGAGAATTTCTGGCTAGCTTGTCAGGCATGGGTGCTTACTTTTTGAAAAAGCAACTTAAGCATGCAAAACAAACCACACTTCACTCCTTTTTTTCCCCTACTCAACCAGATGAGTAAGGTGGAGTTGGTACGGATTAAACATTTTTGGTTCATGGAAATATGTGTACTTTGCTTAAATGGAACTTCTGATAAATGGAACAGTTTTTCGGATCCCCTTCGAGTTCCGTTTAACAGGAGTCCACTGTATCCCATTTGCTTGATACTTGGAATGAAACATTTCGTCTTCGCTACTTCGCTGGCCCACAACAGTTATAGCAAATCGCCGTGTTCCACGGTCATTGGCGATTGATGCACTCCGATGAATCAAGACAAGCCACTAGAGGCAGCTGAAAACTGGTTGGACTTCGCGGCTTAGAACAACGCCGTTTAAATTTTGGAACAGATTCAGTTCTGTCCCGAGTGAACCTGCGCAAACTCCGCCGGTGAAGACCACTCCTGTCAGTCTCGGCTTAACACATGCAAAAACCAGCTCTTTGATATAGAATGTATCAGCAATCCTCTCTTGGCACAGCTGGGCGCAATTGGCACAGCACTTCCATCCCTACACTAATCAATCAATGAAATCTTTATTTCCAACAACAATTGTGGGCCAGTCAGGGGAAAAGTGGTTACGAAACCACATGAAAGTGCCTGAGAGCCCACAAACATCGCAGCAGTAATACAATAAAAAATTAAAGAATAAGAGAGCCGATTTACAATAACAGCACAGGAGATGGCAATTAAAAATTACAAAAGGTTATGGAAATGGAAAAATAGAGCAATTGAGCAAACAGAACAACATATATCATAGATAGAGGAAAACAGACACATTACAAAAAGTAATGAAACATTCTCATGCTGTTAGGTCAATGTACCATAAAGAAGAACATCAGACAAGACTTAGAAAATCTTCACGCATTTCCTTCTTTGTAAATGCAGTGAAGTTGACATTCTTAAGGGGGGACGCGGCCTTTGAAAGTCGAAAAATCGCGGCAAATGCGATTTTTGGAAAACCGCATATTTGGGCTCAGTGTATAATAAACTACCTATTCTGTAAATATCAGCACCTAATTCAACGTAAAATCACCCCAAATCACGTATATCGCGAGCCGCGGCACCCTCTGCGCCGGCCAAACGCGCGCCGAAACATCCAACTTCGAGCGAGCGCCGTTTTCGCGCCATTCAACCTACGGCCGCCATTTTGGTTTTGTTTTGTTCGTAAATTCCTGCGCTTTTTTCTTCCACCATCGGCGGGAGCGGTGGTGGCGTGGTCAAAGCCCGATTCGCTTATGATTGGGAGCTCGCGGGGGCTTTCGAGTTTCCCGCGGCTCACACGCGAAGCCGCGATTGGGCTAAGCGCGCGCTCCTCGAGGAAGTGGGGGAACGCGCGACTGCCATTGGCTGCTGCGCGCGATGACGCGCCGTTCTCCTCCGGCGGTCGCTCCCTGCGTCGTCTGCTGCGGCTAGGCCTAGCGCCTGTTCCGTTGCTGTCGCCGTGCGGTTGGCCATAGTTTTCCGCTTCGCTTTTCGTTATCGCGCGCGGTAATTTCTGAAGTCGCCTCCCCGCTACTATCTTATCTCTCGTCGCGCTTTCGCGTGATAAGCGCTCCGCGCCTGCAAGATCGTATCGCGGTTGTAGGCGCCGGCAGTAGGGACGTTACACGCGTTCGGCCGTTCCGTGCGCTGACGCATTACGTAAAGGCTGATTCCACGGGGCAGCGTGCTACCCACGACCACGACTAGCCTTATCATGCCGAAGTTGCTTTTATTTATCAGCGCAAGGCGACTGCAGCGATGTTTCCAACTCCTAGCTATTCTGCGCCATTGATAGATGAGGCGTAGTTGCCGATGTTGAAGCGCGTCTAGCATATCGAATCGGCATCGGCGATCGCAACCCGTTTATGGATAATGCCGGAAAACAAAAACAGGAGAATCGGAAAAGAATAGCAGTGCAGAAAAATGACGCTTTGTTACCCTTCAGCGTTATTTTAGACACAGAAATGTGCTCGTAACTTTAAAAGCACGTTTTCTCAAAATGACCTTTTTGGCCAGTGAGGCTGTTTAGTCGGATGATATCTCTGGAACCGTTCATCTGATTTCTATCAGTTTTATTATATTGTGTACCTTAATAAATTGCCCACACAAGGACAAAGCCGCTTTTTAAATTTATTGTGTCTGTAATTTGTAATAATTAATTCAAATTTCATTGATAAAAGCCAAATGGCAAACACTAAATCCAGTGCTCTGCTAAAAATTTTCAGCAAGGAAATTTAAAAAAGGAGCTCTGTCTTAGTGTAGAGCACCCATCCAGGAATCATCATAGTAAATTTCAGTGCTAGCACATTTACCAAATTCACCAGAGCCTGACTAAGCAACCCATGTGGACTATCCTGATAAATGGCTGTAACTTGGAAACCAGTGGACATAAATGCATGAAATTTTGTGGTTATTCAAATGGCTTTGCTATCAGCCTACCCTGAAAATTTCATTAGGATATCTCAACAAACAAAAAAGTTGACCTTCCAAGGTAGCCTCCCCCCTTAAGGTAGGGATGGCAGTGTGAATCTCGGAGACTGTGAATGACACGATTCGTATTCGATTAAGCCTCAAAAATTCCTACTTGCACACCCCTGCGCTTTTGTATACACAGCCACAACAGAAGGTCACAGGGGACTCACCAGGAGGTGGTGCCTGCCCAGGAAATGGAGGTGGTGGCAGGTTGGGCGGTGCCATGTGGTGTCCCTGCGGTGGTGGGGGCAGGTGCAATGGGGGCGGAGGGTAGCTGCCTCCACTGTTGCCTCCACTCATCCCTCCACCACTACCGCCGTAAGGGGGGTAGCCACCTGAGCGGTAGTCGCTGCCCGACCGGAGACTACCACGGAAAGAGAGAGAGAGAAACGGTCAAACGAAAGCATGGATGTACACAATGTACCTAACCCTAAATAAATTTCTTGCATGACTATCAACATAAAATGGGCTCAATTCTTCTAAATAATTGGATTGAATAATTCTTAATAATTGTCAAGCTGCAGATATTGCAGCTTTTACCCTGCTATCCTCACCATAAATGGTACTTTTTCTTTCTTGTTCAACCTGTTAACTGTTATAATTCTATCGATTATGGTGAAATAAACCAAATCTCAAATCTCAAACTGGATGTGTTAAATACAGCCTTTTCATTGAATACTTTCAGGCATTCTTACTTTTCTTCTTTAGATATTCACAGCCTGTTCTATATGTTCTTCACTTGGTCTCTTTATTGTTCTTGCTTGGAAATGTATCTGCTTCTCTACTTCACTCAGTGTAAATATTGTGGAAGTAACCTTTTGGTATTGTATTAATCCTTACTGTATTGTCCTTTACATCTCTGATGACTATATAAACTATTATCAAATAGCTGACTGCATGTCCTTGCACAGTAATGTGCTGTTACCTAGTTGCGTCTAAACTGTCTGTGCGCCAAGCTGTATTTCAATGCAAAAACCTCCATCAGCCTCTGCAGATGTCTTGCTTGATTTTCGCTAAATGTACAAAAATTGAATAAATGAAATTTTAAAAAAGTGCTGCTTAATGTACATGCCTGAGTATGGGCAAGTGCACAGTGTGTGGCCTCACAACTCAAAAACAATCCTACAGAAAACAAAGCATCGCAAAAAATTAAGGTTTATTTTACTTACTACCATCGACCTGCACATGTGAAATGCCCAACCGGTGGTCTGGGCACATTGTTAACACAGGAGACTCTACATCTGTAGAAAAACAAAACTGTTTGGTGAGACTTCCAGCTTTATGGGACAGCTATGTAATTTACAGTATTTGCATGTATTGTACAACCTCCCCCCTCCCCCTGTGACCCTCAATGAGCAAAATACTCACCTGCCGCCTGGACCATAGTCATGCCGTGACCGATGATGCCCGTAGTCTCCGTGTCGACTCGACCGGTGCAGTGAGCCTGTCGGACCGGAAGGGAACGGGAATCATGACATGCGTGCACATAGATGGGTCGCAATGAGGTGCAAAATATCAGATATTGGAACGACCCTTACACACCTTATCGGTTATAATAAAAGTAAATATAGAACCCATGTTTCACAGTCTTTGACGAAGCTACTGACAGACAAGAGGAACACTATCGAAGCAATTCACGCAACTGAAGAAGTACTGACACAGCTTTTAGACAGTGCAAAGGTACATTTTCAGTTTCCTTTCAAACTCTCAGTACATTCAAGCAAAGCAACATGTACAGTTAAACCTTGATATAACAAAGTCAGTAAAATTGGCAATTTACTTTGTTATGAAGTACTTTCAAATTATAAGGTCGATCTTCCACTGGGGCCACAATAAAACTTCATTATTTCACATCACGGCCACACATGCTTTGTTATATAAAGATAAAAATACATGGACATAACATTGTAAAGGTGAAATACTTTGTTATATTGAGAATTTCATTATACTGGTGTTCAGTAATCAAGTTTTAATGGCATAATGTGTCTTAGCCTTGTTTTGAAGTTCCTGCCACACAACCTGTATCATAACGTACATGTTGGCATAACAAAGTAGTTAGCGCAAGTTACCCAGATTTCCTAAATCAAAAAGTGCCAAATAAGCAGGCATTTAGAGTAACGGATTACCAGTATATTCTTCGCTGCTTACAACTGTAGTAACATAACCATAAAACATAAAACAACTTCAGCCTAGCCCACAATGTTACTTTGAGCCAGCAACCCTTAGCACCAATTTTCAGGAGCACTAATCCATAGATCTAAATTCCCCCCCATCATTTTTTTGTTTTTGTTAGACCAGTCTGATATACAGTAAAACCTCATTATAACGAAGTTGAAGGGGGAGCCGTAATTACTTTGTTATAACAATTTGTTCGTTATAGCCAATGTCCATGTCATCTGTGGGAATTTCAAAGGGAATTGCGATTGCTTCGTTATATCTGGGTTCGTTATAACGAGGTTTTACTGTAGTAGCTAGGTGATGGGCTGCTTTTAACAACCAGTTGGTACAGTGAAAGTTCATAAACAGCTTGCCAACGTGTCAACAAATCAAATTCTGTACACTACCAATGCTTAGTTTGTACCTTGGCCGGTGCTATGTTATCAAATAAGTTTTGATGGCACTGAACACACGAACACAAAAACCACAAGGGCAAACCATGAGCAGGCAATTCCAAAGCATTGGTCAGCTAGATAACAGAAAAAGAATGCTAGTCATTACATTCGAATTAAAATATTTTCACTGCACCAATTTAGTAAATGCTCAAAGGAAGCTAAAATTAAGTACCATCGAAGTAGCCCACAAAAGAAGAAACATTATCATCTTCAACTCTTGTCATTCCAGGGGTGTGACTAACCAGCTTACAAGTCAAGTTATATGGCTTATTGTAACAGAATTGATAAGTAAATGGGCTAGTTGGTATTGCATTATATTTTGGTAACTGGAAGTGCAAATTAAAACATCACATATAGAAAGAAGCACACATACACACGCTCATGTGGTGTGTTGCTTTTTATGTGTGACGTCCTAATTTGCACTGCCAGTTTCCAAAACAATGGCTTTCCTGCTTACACACCATTGCCAACCATGCAATTTCTTTGTTCTCTCCCCAGGATTTCCACAAAGTTACTGGCCAAGAAATCTGCATAAAATTTCAGCCCGACCAAAGCCTAAGCTCGGGCATTTGTCAGATCACAGTGGCTGTCAAGAGCCAAAACAGCAGATCCCAACCCACAAATGACAAGTGCTATTAAAATTGAAATGCATGAACGATATCGATTTGAATAAGGGGCTCATTTGATTTACACAATTCAGCTTGTTGGGTTAATGGTGGTAGAGAATGTGGAGGCAACCATCTTCCGTCGTGGGAGAACAACCCTGCTAAGTTATTTAGAAACGAAAAAAGAAAAGGAAGAAAAAGCATCACTAATACAGCTTAAATTCTTTACAGAAGTCAACAATGGCAATTTAGAACAATTAAGAGAACTCAGGAGTTTTTTTTCCTTTTTTTTAAAAATCTGACATCGCTGTTTTCCAATGCTAATGATGGTTCCATAGCAGGGAGGGTGGCCCAATTTGCTCAGAAACTCACCAATAGTTTTATTAAATAAACGAATAAACACTGCATTCAAACTGAAACAGGTAGATGCTTTGTGTTGCGTATGCAGTGGTGTCACAGCCTCCCTCCCATCAGAAATATTGAGCTAGTGCCACAAAAGTAACAGCGACGACGTTGTCGAACAATGTATTTAGTTTTGCCTATTTTTCTGAACTTTACAGTCGCAATTTGATTTTACAAGTTTGCCTGCTTTTTCTGAACTTTACAGTGGCAGTACTGATTTTGCAAGTTGCTTACATGTCTTTTTGCTATAAAAGTACAGGGAAAGGCTAAGTTTAATCCTTGATAAAGAAAACCTCCTTAATCGGTCACTTGAGGACAAAGGCTTTCTTTTACAATCCGCTAGACTACAGCAGTACTTTGGAAGACCAGTGAAAGCGTGTACATAAAACCACAGGATCATGGTTGAGTGGCTCACCTCGCCCAGATGGTCCCCTGGGATGGTGGTCCATGGGGGAGTCTCGGTTTGAACGTCCCGGCATCTGCGTGAGAATAGGGCAAAAAAAGAAAAAAAATTATGTAGAGTCAAAGCTGTTCTTAATCGCTGCTTTTTCAACACTGTTACGTCTACTAAGGGCATCCTACACATGGTTCATTTCGTCAATCACTTGTTCTCGCACTACGGAATTCTCAATGCACTCCCTCGCAGACAATACAGTCAAACGTCAAACAAATCCATCTTTCATCTCAAGTTCTTTTTCTTCCTTCGCCCTCGTACTCTCCTATCAAACCACACCTGTCTGCTTCTTTCTTCTTAATGGATTTTTCTGTTGCTCTTATTTTTCTTTACTTGAAGTGCCTTGGCATGTATTTGTCGCCTCACACTGCAGCTCCACTGCGTAAAAATGTCCTCTTTTTCTTTTTTCTTCCTTGAAGTGTCTGGAAGTGTACAGTATGTTTTTCTGGCCTCGCGTTACAGCACCACTGTGTGGAATGTTTATTTTCCTCCCACCACGATTTTGTTCACTGTGCAAACCCATTTAACTTTTGATTCACCATACTACTAATTGCTCCTGTTTTGCACTTTATTTGAAACTACATTTATTTCCAGTGTATCAAAATTTGTGTTGCTTTTGTATTCTAACATTGCATATGCCTTCCTCCTATGATCCCTTTGGGATTGGCATCATTTACAAATAAATAAATAAATAAATAAATAAATAAATAAATAAATAAATAAATAAATAAGCACAGAAATAGGTTTGCTATATCTGATAATTTGTTATAGGCACTGTTTTTGCAGCACTGCTTTAATGGCAATACTATTTTCTCACTTATTTTGTCATAACCAATAATTCATTACACAGTTGAAACACACAACAAAACCCCGTTTCTGTGAAATTCTCACAACAACAAAACCTTTCACAATCCCTGGCGAAAGCGTGTAGGATCCATGTATTTATCTCTCAACAATGAAACGCCACTAAGCTGAGATCCCACGTTACGGAAATTTGCTGGACCAATGGAACCCATGGCAACTCTTAAGTTCAAGAAATGAGCTCAAATGCACTTTCTGCCCATTTAAATTAGCAAAATCACGTCACAGAACGCTTGCATAGGCGCTGCCATTTGCAAAATGTCATGGCCACCATCTTGCTTGTTGACTGCTCATGTTGTGTCCATTGTTGATCACTGCATCACCATCAGCTAATTATGATAATTATTTGCGGGTTTTCATGATTTATGCATAACACAAACCACAGCTGTTCAGCTTATTAGCAAGCACCGATGTGGTGGTGCATCGTGAAGTGCATGCTTTTTTTTACGCTTTTACATTCTCTGTGCAATGGCGCAATGCCTTTGGGTCATGCCTTTGGGTCATTGCCTATTAAAAGCACATTGTGCCTGTTATGAAGTTGCTAAATTGCATGCGCTGTCGCCGAAAGACTGTTGCAATAAGGCTGCGACGATAAGTTCTATCAGTACGTTCGTCTGTTAACACCATCATGGACGCCCCTGCATGGCTTGGTATCCAGAATCACTGCATTCTGGCTGAAATCGAAATCTTTGCTTGATCAGTCTTAATATGTATGCGTCAGCCACATCGTTGCTTGTGGAGCGTAGCTACTGTATTTACTCAAATCTAACCCGTACCTTTACTCCGAAAAGATGATCTCAAAAGCTGCCTGCACATTAGAACAGAGTACGAAACTGAAACCACGTTCGCGGTGTCGGGAAGAACCAACCGTCAAATCGTATAAGTGCGCACCACTGCGACCGCAAAGAAGTGGCCTAGAACATTTGTGGCGAGTTCGCGAAGGTTTGTTTCGCACTTGGCTGTGACCCATGTATGTTGCATCTACTCTAATTTCACAACCACTCGCAAAGGTGAACTTTTTTGTTTTCCCTGTGAATTTCGTTATTGCAACTTTCAACTGTAGCATAAGACGAAGAGCAAACGTCAGTTCCACATTAAGGTGACCTGTCCTTAACGAGAGGCTGACTGGGAGCATTGTGCAGATGGGACCACTTACCGCTATAGGTCCAGTGTACGATGGCACGCGCGTTGTGATAGTAGCAATGGCACACACACTCTCCTCGCCATTTCCGAGCGACGACGGGCTGCCGCCCGTGTGGTGCGTGTGCAACACTGGCGAGTTCTCGTCGTTGGACCGGTGTTGGGGCGACATGGTCAGAGCCTCATCCAGGCTGGGCGCCGCGGGCTCGTCTGGAATCTCGTCCGCAAGGGGTGTTCCGGGTGGGTTCTCGCCAGCCACGCTACAAGCAGTAAATAATAAAATAAATAAATAACAGGAATTCATTTAAAAAAAGTCAGATGCAGGACATTGCAAGCTACGCACTTTGGTCAGGCAGCCTGAGTGAGCAGAGGCAGCCGACAAGCACACATTGAGAAGTGTTGAATAGGAAACTTCCTCAAATAGGTTACAGAATTAAAGGAAAACTCCGGAAATTTTTAGATGTCGACGGATGTCCTGTGATTTTGCAGGGTATGTTCCTTGCCGTGCTTCCAACAACTATGCAAGGTTACAGGCTTGACAGATGTGCAAATTGTTTACAAATAACTTTTTTTTTTTGCTGGTTCCCTCAAACTGCCCACCTGGCTTCCCACAATTACCATATTTACTCGAAACTAACACACACCTGCTTTTCAGTAAAACGGGTCCAAAAATCATATGCACGTTAGAATCAAGCACGAATCAACGACAGTATTGGCTGCGTGGTATTGGCCATGTGGTGTGCTGTCGTCATCGTGGGCAACGTGACGGAAGTGCATGAGTACCGTACCATAGATTGGCATGCATTGCTTGTCAGCACACTGAATCTTGGAGCCCATGGCTGTACCAACGAGTTTTGCGAACTTACCACCAGAGGAAGGGCACATGCACCATGGAACCATGCAAAAGGCAGGCTGACTCATTTGACACTACATGATGACTGCACTGGGTGGCTGAGTATCAGTTTGGTGCTTTCTTGTTAATTAAAATTCTTGAATTCGCTGAGCACTTGTACTACCAGGCGTGTGACAAGAGTGCCTTGGGAACATGCAATCACCAGTACCATGACATGGCCAAAAAGATCGCCAAAGTTGGCCTTTTTCGACTGAAACTAAAGCTTCACTACCTCTATGCTGTGATTAGATCTTTATAGTCGCCTCTCGTTATCCAACAGCCTTCCATTTCCAAGAAAGCTGTGCACACAGCCTTAAGGGGGGGCACGGTATGTGGAGCTCTCTTGTTTATATGTTCATTGAATTCAGTAGCACCTAAACAAGTGTATTTTTCTGTGCTGATTCTAAAGGTACAATTATTTTTTGATCGCTCAATATAGTTATTTGGATAATTAAGCATTAATTACTATTATTAGGTGAGACAATAGATAGAAATATAGTGGCCAGAAAGTTATTTATAATGCATGAATGGAAAGCTGAACGTATAGGGATTGATGTGTTGCAAGTAGTTTTCAAATCAAACAACAATTAGAAATTTAGCAGCCTGTTGCAGTTGAGTGGTTGTAGCGTAGCTGCTAATGAATGAAAACACAAGGTAAATAAAAAAGCTACAGGTAGAGAAAACAAGAATCTGTTTGCGGCACTTCAAGCTCTATAAATTAGTCTTCACATAGTAAAAAAAATTACAGCTCTATCTCTTCTAGAGCTTGAGAAATTGCCGCACTAAACAAGCAGAATGAATGAAAGCATGTTTTGAGAAAAAAGCCACGAAACAAGTAAAGCTCATTCTGAACCAAACGTAAATCAAAGTATTGAAATGTACTTGACAGGTGATTTGTGGCTATCAGGGATATAACCTGGATGCCTACTGCTGCAAATTATGTGGGTCAGCAGCAGCAGCATGGCATAAAAAAGCCCATTTTTCTTGCTTTTTTATAACCAAAGTAGAGCTTGACTTGGGGATCTAAACTGCTATTGTGGCTGAAATATCTGTCCAAGATGTGAGAAATTTGGTCAGTGTCTGCGGCAATGCCTGTACATTACAAAAATACCATTTTCAGAAAATTTTTTCTTTTAATGAAATTTCATCTCTAAGAGCAGTGTCCCCCTTTAAAGGTTGCTGCTTCAACTAGTGTGTTAACCAACACTGCCTTCTGGCTCTACCAGAAGCTGAAGCCCAAAGCGAAAAATGTACCCCACTCAAAATACACATGATTAACATCGATGCACGTAATATGCACAGAGAACAAGCCATTTAGCAGAGCCTCTGTAGCAATGCCTGGCCTGTTCTGGACAGCACACGCAAGCCAGTGCACTCACGCGACGGCTGGGCTCCGGCTCGTGTCGTCCAAACTGATCGCTCCTGCTGCCACTTCCAACGAAGCGCCACCACCGGCCTCCTCTGCGGCTGTTCCCTCCTCAGTGGTGCTCGGTGGTGGCTTCTTTGCAGGCGACGATGGCTTCTCCACGTCCGGTTCGTCGGGCCTCGCCGTAGGTGGGGTTGCCGAGCCTTCGGCGGCGGCAGCGCCGCCACTTGCAATCTGCGGAGACGAGGCAGCACTGGTGCTGGCAGCAACGGCACTGGTTGAAGGGGCCGCCAGCTGCGCGCGTCGGATGCGCGTGTATCCCGTCTCGTTCTTGAAGTTGAGCACAGCGGTGCGCAGGAACCGGTTGGGGATGAGGTTGTTGGGGGAGATGTCCGTTTCATGGCAGACGGGGCATTCGTGCTGCTCGGAGTCCAGAAGTTCCTGGCGCACGCCTGCACGATACCCGAGAGGAATGAAGCATCAGAAAACAATCGTCCTTTAAACGAGTGTACACACCGAGATCTTGCACGGTAATTACCTTTCGTAAGTGGCCGGCAGTTGGGGAACATGACAATGGCCGGCATGTGTGCAATTATGCCAACAATAATTAACATCACATGATTTATATGGTGCATTTCACAATTTCCACAATTACGTGAAAAGGGCGTTTAGACTAAAGATGGGTGTCGAGTCATGTGGACTACAGAAGCCGGATCAGATGTGTTCCGGCAACCAGAAGCCAGCAGAAGCCAGCAACCGGATGTGTTCTCTATTGTTGGACTGCTCAAGCATTGAGGTCCTGCGTTCGTGCACTCCTTTGTAGTGTCCCCGCCTTCTATTCGCCAGGCACCCATGAGGGGATGCGGGTTTGAGCATACACAGAAAACTCTCACATGTTGCAGGTGCGTCCGCGTGCCTGAACATTTACATCACCCTTCTTCGTCCCTGATGTAATATTTTGTTCATGGCTACCACAACATGTACTAAAACAGGAGCCACACTTCGTTTCTAGACTTGAAAACTTGAACAAACAACCTTTCAGTTGTGTATTCTTGTGCCGTAGCCTCTTTATTGTCGGATTTTGGTGTCTACACTTCTTTAACATGGCCTACAGGAGAGCTATTCTGTCTCTGCAAAGCTAACTGTCCATTTCAGCCGCCGCCAATTGCCCACACCTAGAGAATGTGTGGTGCAAAAATATACGCATAAAACATGGGAATCCATAGCAGAAAGCACAAGACTTGTAAGAATGCAAGCACTTTTGCAACCGAGTCACTAGTTCTTACTTTATCGTGCAACAAATCCTGTTGTTTTGAACGTTGCCACGCAGCTGTCATGCAAAAGACAAATTTGAAAAGTTCTAGCGCCCAAATATTCTAAATCTGTTGCTATGTTGCGTACTCCAAACATTCAGCTTCATGATGCAAGAGGAATTTTTCTACTACTTGTGACAGCCACTTACATATTGGGATCTCGTGCTTGCTGGTTGCAAAATTAATATTTTGAGGGAAAAAAAGAAAAGCAAATGTGATAGTTCATTGTGCACAGTCACAACAAATGCCCCGCCACGGTGGTCTAGTGGCTATGGTACTCGGCTGCTGATCCGAGGGTCGCGGGATCGATTCCAGGCCGTGGTGGCTGCATTTCGATGGAGGCGAAATGTTGAGGCCCGTGTGCGATGCGATGTCAGTTGCACGTTAAAGAGCCCCAGGTGGTCGAAATTTCCGGAGACCTCCACTACGGCATCTCTCATAATCAGAGCTGGTTTTGCGACGTTAAACCCCACATAACAACAACAGTCACAACAAATGTGCATACACACGCACACTCGTGAACTATTAGGTGACTACCTATGTAATACCTAGTGGACTATTTGCTGACTACCATTAGTCGGCACTCAAGGAAGTGGATTGAGAGCACGGCATTACCGAATATGCGCCATTTTGAATGTCAACACAGGCAAAAGGTGAGGTATTCCATTTGTCCTCAAATCAATATTACAACTGAAATATGAACTTCATATGAAGGAAATTTGGCAGATAAGGAGAATAACAGACATAGATTCTAAGAATTCCCTTTTATAGAAAACTGAATTAACAATCTTTTTCTTTTTTTGATCTAAAGAGCCCATGTTCCCCCTTTAACCAAGGAAGCTAGCGACTGACAAGTCGGCGAAACAGGAGATACTCACACTCATCGCAGAAGCTGTTGCCGCAGCAGGGGATGAGCACGGCGTCCTGGAGCAGGTCGTGGCAGATCATGCACAGCAGCTCGTCTGGCAGCTGCGGCTCCTGCACGGGCTCCGGTGTGGGTTCCCGCACAAAGGGAGGCTTCTCCTTCTTGACCTCTTTGTATGCGGCGCTGCACACACACAGACACACACACACAAGTCGGTTACTGTTTACAGCCAAGCCAGACCACATCAAATTTTAATAGGACAGCAGAGGTATAAGTGCTCCACTAGGTTTAAGCGATGGGTCTATGGTCTACTGTGTCCCCTGAACAGTGGTGATGAAACAAACATAGGAAAATGAGTATACTCTTCCTAGATTATGCCTGTCCATATATCTTATCTGTCCCAACCCGACTGCACGCCAAAATACGATAACTTGCTTAAGGAAGTTGCCTGTATAGATGAGAAGCCAATTTTATTGCGGGTATGAGGCAATGTGTGCATATATAATGTCGGTAAGAATGAAACAGTGTTATATGTGGCTGTTCCAGCATGTATAACCGCTACCTTGTTCTTAGCCATCAGAACGAGCACACCAAAAGGGGCGAACACTCACTGGTCAATCAGCGGCACGGCAAACTCGCCCGTGCTGGTGAGAAGCGCCCCCTTGTGATCGGGACCGTCCACAGTCACCATGAAGCTGCGCGGGATGCCGGTGCTCCGCTTCACCTCAATCTAGAAAAAAAAAAGGAGACCAGCTGGAAATTCACAATAACTACAAAGTACAGGAAATGCGAGACAACGTACTGAGAATCCCATATCGTGTATTGCATTTTCCCTCCTAAGCTAATAGAGTGGGTACGAAGATGTTTTAGCAACTGCTCTAGATTATCTTTAAATATGTTTATCTTCTGTGTGCATAAAGACCTGAGCGAACACACATCTGGTCAGTGTGGTGCACGTTATACACACTAAGATACTAAGTGTATGAACGCAACAGATGCTTCGACGGACTGCGGAGACCACAAGGATGGAGAATGACCAAGGAATGTCCGTTATAATGCGGCTGCAAACTGCACTGCTGGGGTGCTCACTCGACACCAGAAACGGCAGCTGATAAGCTGTTTTCAGCGGACGTTCTGAATAGAGGATAGGGAGTGCTATTCCACAAGGCAATGGAAGGGGGGCCTCATATGGTGTCACTAGCCACAAATTAAAAGAAAGCATATATGGAAATTCAGTAAATTGTAGAGGTGTGCAAATATTCGAAATTTCGAATAATTTTCGAATAGCGCTTGCTATTCAATTCAATTCGCATTTAACTTTTACTATTCGAACAAGACGGTAATTAAAGGGAAAAAATATGTCATGTCTCATGACTATTGCCCATTCTTGCAAGTAGTGCGCTTCGCCGCATAACACCGGTGTACGGCGGCGAAGCTAACACGTGTGCTGCGGCGAAGCTAACACCCATGTACTGGGGCGAAGCTAACACCCCTGTGCTGCGGCGAAGCTAACACCCAGGGATTGCGGCGAAGCTAACATCCGGGTACTGCGGCGAAGTTACCTCAGCTTTCTGTTGCACAGTTCAGTGTTGGACTGTTCTTCAGGACTCTGGAGTGACACCATGGGCATATATGTCATGCAATAAATCTTTTGCCCATGTTTAACAATATATTTCTCCATAATTAGATATGATATTATTAAAAAATATTCGAAAATTATTCTAAAAATATTAGATTCAATGCGCATTTGAATATAAATATTCGAATTCACTTCGCGCTCATAATTTTGCTATTCACACAGCTCTAGTAAACTGCACATTTACAAGAAATGTGCACCCATCTCTCACCAAAACATTTCCTGAGCCATTTTGTGTACTCGTAACTAAGAAAGAAAATGTTGACAGCAGCTGCCACGTGTTGCTAGACTGTGACGGCCACATGCCACACTGAGCAAAGGTCAACAGATAGGCATAACACACTGCACTACTTATTGCATGACTGTGTTGCACATTGCAACTTGGTGTGCCCTTTACAAGCACGAGCCTTTCATTTCAATGTGACTTGCTCGCACCCGCTCAGCGGTTAGAGCTATCAGGTCAAATGAGATAAGGTTGATGCTAGGAGAGAGACTGCTATACTGCCATGGAGCAATTCCTCACATTATTGGTGGGGCAATTCTTGATCCAGTGTCCACTCTTGCCGCACCTAAAGCAGGTGTAGTTCGGAGGCAGCGGTCCCGTCATGCTGCGGCTCTTCACGTACCTGCACATACAGCATGTCAATGCCTCTTTCAAAGCTGTGCTCCAATGTCTCTGCCAATCATGTTCAAAGGTGATCATGTTCATGTTCAAAGCAGATCAATCAAGCACTGTAAATAGGCTGGCACAACCCCTAATCTACTTCGAGTAATTGTGCATAAAACCATTGTAGCCACAGGTGATGGCGACTGCATCTTATGAACCCTCTTAAAACTTGGGCGTTCTGTTGTAACCTTTGTATTCACATACCTGCAGCACCTCGGACTTCAGGACATTACAAATTTTCGAATTTTTGCAGAAACCCACGAGTAGTGGACTTATCCTGGGCTCGCACCTCGAGAGATGCCCACTTTATTCACAATGTGTTACGTTTAGATGCAGCACACAAGCAGCAGCCAAAACACTGAAAGGTGGGTAAGCAACACGTCTTTTTTTTTTTAATTGCGAAGACCTTTCCCAGACTTCACCGTAGTCATTTCCACCTGCTTCTGGAATTGTCCATACACTACGAACTTGCTAAAATCAACCACTAGTATTACTTAGGTAATGTAAGGTTCGAAACTGAATGTTGTGAAACCATTTTGCCAACAGCATCTTTTGTAAGACAAACGCAACACTCTTAAGATTGCAGAATGAGCCCAAATTTGCAAACTACAATGGAAATCTTGAAAAAGGTGGCAAGTACAATAGCTCATAATGTGAGAATGCTGCAATTAAGACATTCCTAAGTGCCTCAAGTAGCTATTAGTGTGAAAACGAAGCCCAAGTTTCAATAGCACAACAAAAGCAAAGGGATAGGAAAGTCACGAGGGCGCTGAATTTTAAGTGCTCTGTCGACTTGCCAGTCACCCGCGTGTTCTGCAATCTAGTCATGCTGTACAAGCTAGAGGTGTGTACGGGCCCCGGGTAGCCTGAAAGCCTGAGCCCGACCCGGCCCGCGGGCTGGGCTCAGGCGGGCCGACGTATTTTCGCCTCGGGCCCGGGCCGGGCTCGGGCTACTTGGAGTTTTATCGGGTCGGGCTCAGGCCCGTCGCAAAGCCCGACTCAAGCCCGAAATATAGAGAATGAGCAGGAATTGTTTTCCAGCACGCATACAGCACCTTATCGCGACCGCCCTCTACCGCTTTTCCTTTCCATTTGCTACTTTAAACAAAAGGGGAGCAGGTAAAGCACTGCCTCTGTTGCACTTAGACAAACAGAGAAGTAACACCACCTGAGCTAGTGACGGCACCACGCGACTTTTCGCGTTAGATTTAAGGCCAAATACCATATGAGTGAAAACGCACGCGACAGCGACGAGCAACCCGATGTAGCTCGCCTTCGTGCAAGCTGACGCTTGCATGGGCATACCCCATACGCGTGACGGCTTTGGCGAGCGAACTCCATTGTTGCTGGCATGAGGCAAAGTGCCGCGCTGTTGCAGGTATGGAATGCAAATAAAAAATTTGTTGCATGTTGGTACGTAAAATGTTTACCGTTGTCTCGCAGTATTTTTTATATGCACGTGCATAATTATTACGTTATTTGTTGTTGTACAGCTGATGTGCTTAGCGTCGAAAAGCCGGGCCGGGCCGGGCCCGGGATTGCGTTTTCGTACGTCGGGCCAGGCTGGGCGGACTCGCAGCCCTTTGCCATCGGGCTCGGGCGGGCCTTCGACAAAGTCAGCGGGCCCGGGCCGGGCTCGGGCTCGGAAATACGGCCCGTGCACAGCTCTAGTACAAGCAAACGCGTTCGTATGCTACTGCTATAGACAATGTTGCTTTCGATTTATGGGTGCTATCGTCTTGAGCTTCTACAGAACTGATTTCTCCGTTTCGAATGTTGTAATGTCAAGCTAACAATGTCATGAAATGAGAAACGCGTCTGTACATTGTATTCAAGGGTGTAAGTACTGTATTACCGTTTCGTTATTCCAAAGACAAAACAGCCACCTATCAGTCAAAGACGGCAGCACCCAAATGTGTCTGTAATGTGGTCTGTATGTACGAAGACCGGCCGCCACTCACTTGGAAGGGTCATACTCCTGAGACGACTGAGACATCATGGCCTTGATCTTGTCATCCTCGCTGGCCGAAGAGTTGGCCAGATCCGCAGTCTGCAGAAGCCAATCCGATAGGTGCCGGGAAAGGGAGAAAAAAAGAGACAGACAGACAAGCAAGCATTAGTCCCTCAGATCGACTGCAAGTCAAGCGAGGACAGCACACCCGAGCCTGCTTCTCGATCGCATCTCCATCCTGTGAAGACAGGACCAAGCCAGTGGTGACGACGCTCTGCTCGTGACCAAAGATACAGCATTTAACAGCATTTAACAGTATGTGTGTCAGGGCACATAAAACGGTTTAGAGTAGAATTACACATGGAAGTTGCGCTGTGAAATGCAGGTACGAATCCCACATGTCAAACAAACTTCATGGAACAGATGTTGCGAATAGCTGTATAACACGCGCATACATGAAACTCCACAAGTAGTTATATAACACGTGCATATCTAGACTTATTCCTCATAGAACAATTCATAGTTTATGCTTCCTCACTCTTCGTATGTGTACTTCTCAGGAATGTATAACATCAGCAGAATTTCAGTCTTGCTCTTCAGTGTGTTTCAAAAGGCTTTCAAGAGCAATGCACTAACTGGCCTTGGATCACCATTACACACACACAATTACACACATACAATTATACACACAAATTTCTACAAGCAACTTCCTTCACACAGTTCTTTGCATTGCACAATGTTATAATACTGTTACAGTGCCACTACAGCGACAAAATATTAATAGGCTGGCATCATGCTGTCTTGCCTAAAAGAACGATGTCAAGACACCAGGGAGTAACAATGACACAAAAGCAATGGAGATGCACATTTATGCATTCCTGCATTCATGAAAACGTACTACTCATGTTTCCCGTTCATCCATGCTTCATGTTTCATTCTATTTCCGATGGCAGTGAAATAACACTGATGGTGCACTAAACATTGTGGGGTCTTTGCACAGCAGGCTTTGTTCTAGTGAGCACCCAAGAGCATATCAAGTTCTGTGTTTGTGGAACCACACCACGACCTGTACACATGTTGAGACCCACCACCAACTGCCAGCGACACACTGTCAGTAAAAGCACGTCCAACTCTTTAGTAATTTGCATATAACCACCATCTAACTGCTGATTACAGATCAATTGAAAGTGGTGAGTGGCAGTGCAGTACAGTCAAACGCACACACATGCCAAATCATCTGATGTAAAGGACAAGCAAACTTCAGTTGTTCTACCCATTATTTCAATCGGCAATTTTATTGGCACAACACGAAGTTCAAGTTATGGTGCCAGATAAGTTATACTGAAGTACAGTGGAACCCACTAATAATATATATTAACCATGAGGAGCTGCTGCACCAACAACTTTCCTACATTTCCTACAGACACCTAACCCCCCCCTGCAATGTCCCCATGCCCCATTACTGGTTATAACAATGAAACCTGGCTGGTGGACGCACCCTGTGCTGGTGCCAAGAAGTAATGGAATGTGAAATCCTTGAAAACAAAATAAGCTCTGGCCACTGCACACTGTCATGTAATGGAAACCAGCTTTTTTTTCTCCCTGCAGGGTCACTCTATCCCTCTTCCATTCTGTCACTCTGCCAGACATGATCTCCCTGCTCCCCTTGAAAAGAAAGCAGCAAAGGACAGCTGTTCCGATGGTGACCTTGAGGAATATCAAATAGCTTTCCCAGTGCTACTGCCCTGGCCACTGAGGTAAAGGGTGGAGATTAAAATATAGCATTGTTGCATGGAGAGAGGACAATGGGGTACTTTACATGTGGCTTGAGGTTTGTTCAGGGTGTTATCTCTGGTCACTGTTGCACTCATTGTCATGCTAAGTATACAGTGTCGGAAGGGGCATTCAGCCATTCCTACCACCCACTCAGAGGCATATAACAGCCCTGGGGTAACCTTATCTAGCTTTTTTTCATGTGACCCAGTGATAACAATTATAGATTACAGTAAAACCTCGTTATAATGAAGTTGAGGGGGGAGTGGTAATTACTTCTTTATAACCATTAGTTCCGTTATAACCAATACCAATTTCATCTATAGGAATTTCAAGGGGAAGTGCGATTGCTTTGTTATATCCCGTCTCGTTATAACGAGGTTCTACTGTATAACAATGATTCTTCATGGAACTTCAATGTTGTTTTAAGTGGGCTCGACTGTACTTGGGTTCACATGGCTGAAAATGCGTCAGCTGGTCACGAAATATTTTTGAGAAATGCAACAGTTTGACGGTCTGAACTGCTCCAATAGAAAAAGAGCGCTAGGACCATCCACCCTTGCTGCACGCAAGGCCACCAGGGTCCTTCAATACTTTTCTACTGGTCACGAAACTTCTGGCTAAGTTTAGTGTAGAGACGCAAGTTGCTGCTAGGGGCACCACTGCAGAGAATGAGACTTCCTTTAGATGTTCCGAGGTTTCTGCAATAAAGACTCCCCTGGTGGCTTCAGCAACATTTCAGACTCTGGCCTGTCACTCGCTAGCAGGGTATACGTACATGCGCAAAGCTGCCCCTGTGGCCGTAAATCCTCGGTCAGTTGGGGCAGTGCTCCATCCCTTTCGACCGTTACAGCACCCAGCAAGCAATGCTTGGCCCAAACCTCATGATGCTTCGTTTTCTTTGACATCATAGCAAATGTAAGTTAGCCATCACCCATCCTGCCAGCACACATGTGGCTGTATGTGCCATCGGAATGGACAATTGGGCAAGTTGGTGACCCGTGATCCAGGTGTACTGCTCCAAAGCAGACACGGACTACGAAAAAGAGAGATAAGCGCAGCCACAGTCCGTGGTTGCTTTGGCACAGCACACGTGGATCACATGCCACTGAAGATCGACTTCATGCCTCTTTGCCGTAAATTCAATGGATAATGCTCTTTGGTGATCAAGTATCATCATCATCATCAGCCCATCTTATGTCCACTGCAGGACGAAGGCCTCTCCCAATCCTCTCCATTCTTGCCTGTCCTGCGCGAGCTGATTCCATTTGACGCCTGCGAATTTCTTGATTTCGTCCCCCCATCTTACTCTCTGTCGTCCGCGGCTACGTTTGCCCTCGCTTGGTATCCATTCCATCGTTCTAACTGTCCATCGGTTATCTATCCTTCTCATCATGTGGCCTGCCCATGTCCATTTTCTCTCTTAACGTCGGTTATTATGTCAGCGACTCCCGTCCGTTCTCTGACCCACTCGGCTGTCTTTATATCTCTTAATGTAACGCCTATCATTTTTCGTTCCATCGCCCGTTGCACGGTTCTTAACTTCCTCTCGAGCTTCCTTTGTAATTCTCGAAGTATCTAAAGTGTAAAAAAAATACGCTATGGTGGAGAGATTAGTGGTGCCTATATATGTATCACCAAGTTTATAAGTTCTTTTGGCCACCTTTTGATGTTGCATTGATGCTTGGCATAATAGGTGCCCTTTAGAGATGCTGCCAAAAAAAAAGCTGCAGAGTGCTTGCACATTGCTAGCTTTTCTGTCTCGAAAAGTAAACGGGTAAAGCTATCCTGAAACAATTATTTTTAAGAACAATGGCGGACCTGCCAAAAGCACAACACTGCCTTCTCATACCTGCATCAGTGGCTGCTTAGCGGAACCATGTAATCATGTAATTTACTCGCTTGGTGGGCTCCGTTCATGCTATCTGTGGAGGTGCCGATTTCTTTTTTCACAAGCTGGAATGCTTGCAGAATGGCGTCAGCCCTTAGATTTTCTCTTTTGCACTGCAACCTCAAAACCTTTTTTTTTCACATAAATATCATTCACGGCATGCGAACATTATGAAGCATGAAAGAGAGTGTGCCTGCTTCTTGAAGTGGCATTGCTCATTTCCACTTCTTGTGGCTTTCTGCATCACAGGGCAAAGTGAACGATACTTGCACATTCCTTCATAACAAACGCCTCCTCAACAAAATGACTGGCATAATGAAAGAACAGTGACGACCCAGCCTCAGTACAAGCGTTACAGCAAGCAACGCTTTATAGTGAAGTGCCCTATCCAACAGCCTTCAAGGACCTCGGCTCTTTGTTATAAAGGTGTTTGACTGTACTTCTTCGACAGCCTCTCCATAGCCCACCCAACATTGTGGCCCACAGCAAGCGTACGCACGGCGTTGTTCGGCAATCTGCTGATAACCACTGACCAGCCTTAAAGAACGACAACAGGCAACGAGAACACCTCCGCAATAAACACACTGTGCCAATACAGGGCATGACCAGGACACAGCCACCTTGCCATTTGGCGAGTGCCTTCCCGCTAAAGGTGGCACTGTCCCACTGTCACGGCTGGCAGTACACAAACCTATCCTGCAGCGCAAGCAAGAAGTTTCGTGAGCAGTAAGTACTGAGGGACTCTCTTGTCATCTAGAGGCAGCGAAAGAAGCTAGTGTCGGCTGACAACCGGCACAACTGACGCACAAGCTTCATTAGCAGAGAGCAGCAAACAAGACGACGACTTAGAAATTTACAAGAATGGTGGTTAGAACAACCATTTCATGTTAGTGCAAATATAAGAACCCAAACTCATATACAAAGCACAAGAGCTGTCTGTAGCGAAACCCAGAGGCTTTTCTTTCAGATCGGTGGATCCGTCCAAAAATACCATGAACCCGCACACACCTAGAGCAATGCCTGCCAAAATAGAACAACAAACACTACCCAGCAGGATACATGGACACTCACCTTGGCTAGCTTCTCATAATTACGACCAGGAGAACTAGTCTGCTTTGAGAGAGGGAGGCAAAAAGATGACATGGGTTAGACAAAACACTTCAAACACAGGAGAGCCCGAGAAGGCAACCAAGGGTGGACACTGCAGGCTTGTCCTCGTCTCAAGTCTGTGGCATGCCTATATTGCAACTTCTTAGGCCCAACTTAGCATCTCGGGAACTCGATGAAAGGCATCACCAGCAGTCATAGTTTGGAAATGAAGGATTCTGTACAGGCCTGCCTGTAGAGCCAATGAATGCTGTTGTGCTGTCTAATTTGATGCAGATGAGAAAATCCAGGAGCCTTGACAAGACACAGACAAACCTACAGTGCCCACCCTAAGAACACAATCTACACACTTTTTTTTTGAAGGAACTCACTACAAGGAAGGGGCCCGTCACTTTAGCGACACCAGTGTTGGATGCTGTCATGCAGTATTCTACACAGATCCTGTAATCATAAAGGCACAACTGTTGGGCTTTGGTGGGGTGCCTGTATCACTGCAGTACACTGTTTTGCCAGCGTCACTAGTGGCAGAGTTAGGCTCGTCAGCAACGGGTGCACATTAGGCTTCAGTGGTTTGCTCGCGTGACGCGAGTACCATTGTTCTAAGAGCCAGAGTTGTTGGTGATGGGTGCACAATGGGTTTTACAGTGATATGCAAGTGTCGCAGGAGCACAACATAACCTAATATGCATTTTTGATGCACACTATTAAGCGGACGTCCCTGCTCGTCAAAAAGAAAAGAAAGTAAAGCACAAATCAAGCATGCAATCTTTGGTCATAAACACAGTGCTCTGGCGCAATGCTACAAAGCTCGAACGGTGGCAGAGTTTTTTAGGATGTACTTGTTGTGCTATCAGTATGGTGTAATGGTTAAAATGACGGGTCCCCTTCACTGTAGTCACTTCCATTTCATAATTTGATCAAAATAAATTAAACAATGCTATCTTAAGGCTATGGAGACAAGCTGAAGAAAGCAATTCAGAATTCTAATAATGTGTATAGATTTGCTGAGAGCATATAGCAAGCAACTTCTCAAATTTTGTGGAATGGAGTGTGATACAGCATACTACGGCAGTGAGACTTGACCCAAGCTCAAGATTATGGCTTCTGCAAACGCTGCAGATATGTTGGCTACTGGCATTTAGACAGCACCACACGGTGGCATGCACATTCCTAAATTGAGCAGAACACTCTGGCAGGCAGCGGTGGTGGCCTAGTGGTAGAGTGTGCATCCAACTCGATACTCAGTACCAATAGGATTGACTGGTTCATTTCTGAGGTTCTAAGTCCCAAAAACCACGATACAATTATGAGAGAGACTACAGCGGAGGGCTCCGAAAATTTTGACCACCAAGGGTTCTTGGATGAGCCAGTGCCGATAGGCACCCACCATCTTCTGTAATGGATTTAGTGCTGAGGGTACACATGTAGGATAGCACTCCAGCGAGAAGGGATAACCTCTGCCCACCTGTGTACAGCACTGTGCTGTGGCACTTTCAGAGTTGCAGAAATTGGTGTATGTCTTGACCTCAACCACAATTCCACTGACAATAAATGCTTGATGGCTTATGTAGTACTCCTTAACACTAATTAAAAAAAGGAAGACCTGCAGCTGGTGACAACTTCAGAACACAGTAGCAAGAGCGCCAATGTGAGTGCACTGTACAATTATATAGATGCTCTAGGCACATTTTCACCATAAGCACTGCTGTCATGTTCCCATATGATGATGTGTTTTTCGTGGCGCAAGAGCCAAGTATGGCCAAAGAGCGCCATTGCTGGTGATGCGATGTCTGCGGTGAGCAACGAGTTACGATGGTAATATGAAATGGCTGTAGATGGGCCTAAAATCTATAATTGAATGGCTGTATAGAGGCGTAAAAGATTAAAAACTACGACGTTAGCGAGTGGGGTGGTCTATGAATACTCAATGCAGGTGTTCATGATTCTAAAACACTAGCGCATTGAGGCACCACGAATTCCTCGCCGTGATCCTTGAGCCCAAGGATGGCGAGGAAGGTGCTTTCTTGATAAAAATACCTCAGCAGCGGCCTCTGCTGAGAGGCCGTGCTACAGGTCGCCTGGCTAAATAACATTAAATGTGTGTATATCTTTTAAAAACGCGAGGACTGATTCGAATTTAAAAAGTGGTTCGTCACAGTGGCAGATGCTCCCAGAATGGTAGTATAAAGTGCTGTTTTCTGTTACTTTCTAGTGCAATGAATTGCAGAAGGACGTGGACAACAGTCAGTGGCTCACCACTGTAGTGACACATCGGTGGATCGCCACCAGACAGAAGGTATGTGTGTGCTGTATGTGTGTCAAATCCTTAGTCTGCAGAGTGTTACCTGTGTACGGCGTAGCTTTGATACTAGGGGCCAATTACTGAGATAAGATTTGATAACATGGAGTTTATTTTGAGTTTCCTTATCCCATAGCTGCAGCCAGTAGGCCCTGAGCCTCTTCCTCAGGAAGGGCTTCAGGTGTCATGTTCCCATATATACATAAAGAACCAACAAACAATGAGGCCCAGAAATGCATTGGGGAAGCCACTGAAGTTAGGAACTTCACTAACTTCAGTGGTTTCCCCAATGATTTTCTAGGCCTCATTGTTTCTTGGTTCATTGGGTTGTTTCTAACGAGACGAACGAGCCCTTGACCCTTTCCCTTTCATTATAGATAAGTATACGTACATAATGCACAAAAATTCCTGCAGAAGAATTACACGGTCCCACATAAAATTTTCCGTAACACGTCCGGTCGGAGAATCGTATCTGCTGTGCAGCCTGTTGCCTTGGATGACACTGCTGCAAGAGTGTGCTTGTCCTCCTACACAAGGAGGGGAGCTATTTATAGGCATCCTTTATAGGTGGCAACACACCAGATTCTCTCGTCGTACTGTCACACAGGCCTTTTTCTTAATCGCCTGTGAAAGGGCAAAGTTCTTGCACTGGGCAGGCCTGTCTCTCCCACCTAAGCATGTCCCCGAGGCGCCAGCAAGCCCCCACATATCAGAACGCCAGCTGAAGAGCTCCCACAAAACTCTACTGGCACTGAAGCAAAGCATGTTCACACACACGTCATGACACATCAGCAATGTAGTGTTGTGAGTACTAGTACTAGCAGAAGTACTAAGCAGAGTACTAAGCAGAAGCACTTCTGACACTATTGCGTTAGCTGCTTCGCCTTTCCAGTGAAACTTTTATATTTTTACTGCCAGCCAAACATGGCCAATCCGACTATCCAAGGCCCTCTCCCATCCTCCTGCCCTGTTGGTTTGTATCCTTCTTACAGCAGTAGAGGGAGTGCAGTGTCCGAGCGATGTCTCACTACTGAGGAAAAATGAAGCAGTGCAAGTTGTGCCTTTGTAACGAGATGCTCTGCACACCAGACATTTGTTGGCTCTCGCATCCCTGACAAAGTTGGCTGTCATACTAGCCACTGAATGGAAAGGCAGCAGCGCGTGCTTGTGACACCAGGGGTCGTCGTACCACCTTGGCAGTGTCAGGTCATGGCAAATCAATGAAGCACACTAACGCCTCCAGTTGCAAAGCAAAGAAGCTGGCAGTGGACAACACAGAGGAGGCACTACCACTAACCTCAAAGAACTTTGAAATGCACTAGTCAATTATGTCCTGCTTATTTAGGCAATGAACAGCAAAGGCAACTTCACTCAACATTTCTTGTTTTCCAGAAACTGCATGTGGCAGCACTTTACGAATACTGTCGGTGTGGTTGCCTTGGGCAGTGATGCTCTCAAAATGAGAGTGGCAGGTGTGCTTCACGAAGAAAGAACGGGTTGTACTGGGCCTTCAACAACGCTGCCATCAGTAACTTCCGAGTTTTCAGCCTTTCAGCATATTTCTATTGTGCTGAAGCCTAAAATATGTAACGTCTGCCTGGCTGCATGCATGCTTTTGTGTTCAATTTTATGGTCAATTTCTGTGGGATTTGAATGCAGAGCATTGATTGCACTTTTTTTGCGAATAGAAGGTCCAGTTCAAGTTGTGCAACTTGCGTCCATTTTGATGCTCCCTTTGTTTTGTGTTCTTGCCACCAATTTTCGGCACTGCAGACTAACAAATACTACATGTTTTACAAACCCAACTCCATCAGATGCTGTCAGCAAACTTAGTTCTGTTCTAGAAGCCAGTGGCGAACATACTGCTGGAATTCACGTCTCCTGAAGTGCCTTCTCAAGCACTTGGGTTAAGCCTCACATTGTGCCCAACAGTTATAAACAAAGGAAAGCGCACTCCAAGCCTACAACACTGCACACAAAAACGAGACCATAATTTCAATGCAGACCCAACTGGAACATTAGGTTGCATTAAGCGAGCCTGTAAAAAAAGTAAATGTATTTCTTGTATAGTGTAAATTCATCATAATTGCATAATAGTAATAAAATATCGTAAATGTAATTAGCATAAGCTCCAAAAAACAATATACGCGCATCTAATCATGGTCAGCTACCTTGGAATGGCCTGCATTATTTTAAAAATTGTGATTAGATGAAAACATACATGCATTTTTGCCTTTTGTCTGGAGTCAAAGAGTGAAACAAGACTGGGCTAACTAAAGAGAGCCATGGTCATGATGCGTAAAGCAGCAAAAATTAATATCAGAGGTCTGGAATGCTATGCAGAAAGTAGGCTAACCAGAGTTTAGGAAACAGTGGCCAGTTTACCACTATTGCCATTTCCTGCGAGCTCAATCCTCGACGATTCCTTCCTGCCCTTAGATGCAAAGTAACTGACCGACCTTGGGCAGTGGTGTACGGAAACGTGCAACTGCCAACTATGCAACCATTTAGACTGTTGCCTGCCTACAGAGACTTGCATTAACCATTTCCTTCATACTCTATTTCAGCATGTGTCATACAACCCTATTCCAACTAGCAGCACATTCAACTAGCGGTGTGCGAATACTCAAAATTTTGAATAACTAAATGCTATTCGATTCGCACTTTTACTATTCGTTGGCAATTAAGGGAAAAAAAGATGTTATGTCTCGTGACAAGTAGCTCACTTCTGCATGTAGTACACTTCGCCGCATAACACCCGTGTATTGCGGCGAAGCCAACGTTGCAGCAAAGCTAACGCTCGCGTACTGCGGGAAAGTTGCCACTCGTGTACTGTGGGAAAGTTAACACTCGTGTACATGCGGTGAAGTTAGCTCAGCTTTCTATTGCACAGTTCTCTTTGGTGGGACTGTTCTTCAGGACTTTGTAATGTCACTGGGAGCAAGGTCATACAATAAACATTTCTCTGCACATGTTTAGCAGCACATTTCTTCATAATCTGACATGGTATTATTTAAAAATATATTGCTATTCGCACAGCTCTACTTTTAACCCTTTAATTTTAGTGATTCCAACCAGAATCGACTTTGAATTTTAATAAACAACTCTGTGATAAGATAAATCTGTCGTTCTTCCACTTGTACTGTTCCTGCTGTTCCCTGAGGTAGCCTATTCTTTACCATGCAAAGTTGAGGCACTTGTCTATGTTTTTCAAGTAACCATAATCTCTTGCACATACAATTGTAAAGACCAGTTAAACTTAATTTGGGCCAGCAAGAACTTCACGCAAGTCGTACACCTTTCCTCTCGCTACTGCATTATGATGCAGGTCAGATAAGATGATCTTCGAAAGGTGTGGTGCGCCGCAAATGGCACACACCTTTAAGTCGTGCCGAAAGGCACTAGCTTGTTCTCAACATTTAAGATTATAACTTTTAATGAATTCGCTTCATCGCAAATGCATACATTGTTACGAGCATGTATTTACTCACGTGCAAGAATGAAATTGCTGAGAGTGTGCTAGGATCTACACTACATAAACCTGCACGTTGCTACAGTTTGGCTCTAGCAGCTGTTTGAGTGCAGAGCCTGAAATTCGGTGGCTGAAGGGAAAATTCAAGGCCCTATTAATGCTGAAAACAAAGCACCCTAAAAGAGCACTACCATTTCATAAAAAATAAAGCACCCCTTGGCAACCCATCTCCCCTCCACAAATGACAGCCCACTCTTGTTCCTTATACAATTATATATATGTAAAAGTGATTGCTTAAGAAAAATAGTGGAATGAAAGACTGCACTATAAGAGAAATTACAAAAATGGCACTGAACCTGTGCAAACAGCCACAGGAAAGCACACCCAACTAGCTTTGCATGCAGAACTCAAGTCATACAACGGTGTTTATTTGGGCATCAGACGTTCGAAAAAGTACAACTCCCTCCTTGGGAGGCACGTAATTCAAGTTCAAGTGATTCAATGAGCGGTAGTACACACCATCGGTGAATTGCCAACAAAAGAGAATATGCTTCAAGTGCACCAGCAACTGCAATAACTTTCACATGCCAGTGCAAGTCACAAGTGCTACACATCATTCAACACTGGGCACAGTGCCGCGACAGATATCGTAACGGTACATGGGCAGCAGCAGTCAAAAAGGAACAAATGTCACAATACGGCACATCATTATTGTTCAGCTGGTGCAACCAAGTGCATTCGATCATCGATTAATCCTTTGTATAAAAAAAACCAAGTCTTGTGGAAGCGCCCGCTAGACTGCAACCTGAACAGAGACTGTGATATCACCTTTCTAGAGCAACCTCATTCATTTCGACATACACATCTACAAGGTTCCTGAAACTCAAGCCGCAGGTGAAACAATAGTGATTCACAATGTGCACCTACTAAATGTATCTAGATTGTAACCACTTTCCTTCCACCATGCGCCTATGGCAAATAAGGCTTGGCGCAGTAGATGCGAAGCCAATATTCCTCATAGAAGTGCGAGCCGTAAATTTCACGCGAGTCCCATGTCCCGTGCAAGTGTTTCACAGGACAAACATAACCTTGCCTATGCTCCGAAGCTAAGTGCCACACTTCCTCCTCCATACTTGCTTGAAAAGATCAGCGAATAGTATTTGCTGCAACTCAACATTGCTGAGCAATACAATATCATCAGGAAACTATGTTGCTGCGATGACTGCATTAATCCTTGTTCTAATGTTTCCATTTTAAGCATGCAGGAAGTAGAATTGGAGAACTTATGATGTTCCTTTAATTTCAAAATTCAATAAAAATGAAATGAAAGTGAAACACAATCAGTTTTGGTATCAGCATAAGGAGATCAAAGGGGAAAGAATGATTGAGACTGCTCTGTTACACCAGCTCAACAACCAAATTCACACTACTGGTAAAGAAATGCAGCACAATCGACAAACCAGCATTGAAATAAAAGATTTAACAAACTACAAGACATATCCCATAACGTTGCAGCAACATGCTGCATGCAGATATTTGTGAAGCACATTTGCAGTCCTGTGGAGTCCACAGAGTCCGCACAACACTACTGCACACACGCACACACTTTCCACACAGGCACTATGGTTCTCCCGAACTGGTCACTGTTGAACTTCGGAGAGCAGTCTTTGTAAGTGCACTCCGTGGTGGTTAAGTGGTGCATCTTAATGACAAGGCTACAAGGAAGCATCTTGCATGGCGTGTCGGTAATCTTCAGAATGAAAGGCTTCATCGATGGTAGCAGAGGTATGTCGACAGGTATATGGCAGGCTTTACACACTGTGGCCTTCCTTGGCAGTGAGAGATCACATACGATTGGCAACTTGCAAGCAATGACTTGAAAATCACGAAGCAGCCTAGTGGCTTACAAAAATAAAACTGTGACAAGCTTTAAAAATCAACACAACAGCTTACAGAACAACATAATGAATAAAGAATGGTAATGACTTTTAAACTTTCAGAAACTTCTTTGCTCAGTATTGTTCAATGCAGTAAGCACTGTTTTTTTTTTTTCTCTTCCTCATGAACAAATAAATTGGATGACACATTAACAGCACCAACCAATAGATAGTCACTACAAGGTGACCGTATTCGAAATTATGTGCAGAATAAACATTACATCAGTGTTTTTGCAGCAAATTATCAACTGATAAGCAGCATCACTAACAAGTCTGTGAAGACACAGTAGACAATATAAGCTTGCCCAAAGCACCCCCTTGTGTTTTGAATGTTTAGGACTTAGCGTTACCGATGAGAAAACATGTTCTACACCCAGGAATGCATGCAAAGCTATCTGATTAACATTCAACAACACAAGAATGAATGAGGAAAAAACACAACTAATCGCATTAGTCACAGTGTATGACACACAAATAATTGATTAGGTTTTTACTCGTACATGTGTCATAGCTGAGAATGATACTTCACAGATCATGACGGGTTAGACCCATTTCTCAGATCATCAAAGCAGCTCGGTAATAAAAGTACAATGTAAATGGCTTCTCTAAAACTTCACGAAATATTTCAATAAAGCAACTTCAAACATGCCACAAAAGCCCATTAGACTTCAGCCATACGATATCTCCAGTGTTACTGGAGCGCAACAGTGGAACAGGGACCACTGGTGGTATAATAAATCACACTGTTATATGTACAGCAAGCCGCAGCTAAGGTCACAGTTTTGTAATACAACATTTGGAGCAAAACGGAAGGAAACCAAGCTTGATCTAAATGCGTTATGAAGCTCCACTTCATGACAAGGATGTTGCATAGAATGAACCGAGCCCAATTTTAACCCCAAGATTATATCCACAAACTGCGCGGAAATTCCCTTTCTTAGTGACTTCTTGCTTTTAAACACCGTTGTGATTTTAAATCACGAAGTATTGTGGTTTTAAATTGAAATGCGAACACAGATAAACTAGCACTCATCTTTCAACTTTTTAAATTTTCTGGTGGTACCACATTTGTCACGTGTGCCCCTAACTTATCTCTGTCAAGTGCAGAGCGTTGAAAAATTGGCCAGCCTGCGTGAACAATGGAGAGCTTCAGTACAGTGTAAAGCAGTGAACACAAGGATTTAGTGTTACACTCAGCACGCAGACAGTGCAGAACTGTACTGTAGCTTAGGTTCTTGCTACATTCAATATTTATGGAACATAGCGTTCAGTGCTAGCACATGTGAGAGATGCCATACGAATGGCAAGATGGCAGCTCCAATCGAAGCACTGAAATGCCATTTGTATCAAGCCGCAGGTCAGTGCTGTTAACATGTGCTCATGTTTGCTTTAGATTTGAGTAATGTTTTGCCAGCTCCATGCTGGAAACAAGATAGCTCTATTCTCGAGATACGCTCTCAATAGGGACATAATACGACTGAAAGACAGAGTATGCTCAAGTTTGCTGCAGCAGCGTTGATATAGTACCACCGCATGCATGTAATTTCTCGTTCATATGGCCATTTCAAACGGTATGACCACAACTCAGCCAAGGAGTGTCATGGCTTTCTGCAGCAAAACAAAGCCAAATACAAACGCTTCAATTTGAGTTGTCACTTCTCCACGGTTTTAATCAAAATTACACCGCACGCATTTCCATTACTGGCATTATTAAGGCCCGTGCACACAAGTGGAAAAACGCGTGCAGTGTGCCGTCGGCAAAGAAACGCTTCAGCGGCAACACAGCCACACTGCTTGCGGCGAACCACGGCGGCAGCCCCGCGAAATCCCCGCTCCTTCGGGCGAACGAGCGCGAGAGGCAAGCAAGCCACCACACTGGTACGAAACGAGCCTCCGGGCAGGTCCGCATGAATCCGCGATGGAGCGCGTACGTCATGGGCGGGGACGCTCTGATTGGTCTCTCCCACGGCGGCACGCGGCGGGCCGTGAGAAATCGCGCACGGAGTGATAGCTCTTGCGGCACGAAAATCCCGATGTGCAGCAGCCTTGGAGGCTCGCGTTTTTCCGACGGCAGCGCACCGCGTGTGTTTTTCCACTAGTGTGCACGCGCTTTTATTTCTTGCTCTTCCGCTGTATAATGAAAGACTGTTCTGTGATATGCACTGCCTTGACGTTAGCGTTAACATTAACGCAAGCATATGTTACACCAAAGCTCTTCCACGTTCATTCCTGAAGATCTGAAACCGGTTTCTGCGAGACTGCGCCAAAATTTGTGGAGACCACTGCAGCCTGAAGCAAGTGCTGGCCTCTAATTAAAATGCACCAAGGAGCAGCACATTGAAGCAACTCAATACAGGAAGCAGGCACAATCACCGCCTTTGGCCAACAGAACAACCAGTAACTGGTTAAAAGTCTACACCACTCTGCAACCTCAGAAGCTGCCACGAGGAGGCAACGCTGTCAAACTTTTAAGTTCGCATTTCAATTTATGCTAACAGTGTCTCTGAAGACTTGGAAGTGGGAGTGTGAACACCCACTCCAAATTTTATGCTATGTCTCACACAGCATCAATAAAGTTACTTCTGAAAGCTCCCTAGCTCTGCTCTAACTAATCATGTTCCATATGGAACTTCCAAAGCAAGATGGCTTGTATCTCTATAACGTACATTTCAAATTTCCACCACCGCTCAAAACCACCCCAGCCGCGTTTTCGTGCACACCTACACATATTTTGCCATACCATCCTGAACAAATGCTAGAGGCTGCATGCTTTGCTATAAAGGGACCATGGTAACTGTGCATAGTTTATGTACATTAAATGCATGCCTAGCCACTCCTACAATTATTATATTCTCAAAGCAGTGTCTGCTGGTTCAATCTGACCCATTTTAACTCTCTTTTATTTCAGGGCAAAAGAATTTTGCGGCACAGGATTCTTTGTCCAAGTCCAGGTTTAATCTTCTTACCATAGTTTTTGTTTTGGCATAATGCTGTCCTGACTAGCTCAGAATACTAATGATGTTGAAGCAGCACAATGTGCCTGTTAAATGTATGGTGTACCTATTCTTCCTGCATGCTTCTTTACATCGTCCAGGTGAAGTGTACATCAGGTACCTTCATTACGGGCTGTTATTGTATAGCATACAAGCACCCATCAAATGAAATTTCATGTGTTTCAAGTGTCTTTATGCCAAGTTCCATTGTGAATCAATCTTTCACCCAAAGAAGCACTTGGGACAAGCCACCATAACATGACAGGCCAAAAGAAGCAACAGAAAGTGAGGTACGTGACTAGCTGCTCACATTAATGATGGCTCGATTCATGGCAGCACAGAAATATGCTGTGATTGACAGCTCTGGACCAGTGGGGGCTATATGAGGTTTCTCAGCATTTTAAATCCAAGTACACAAGCAATTCAGCCTTTTGCCCCAATTGAAATTCTGGTGGCTGTGCAACTTGGACTGTGGTCTTGTTCTAAGTAGAATGCCAAAGCCACAAAGCAAACACGAGACGTGTTCATTCAAATGATGCCAATGAAGTATGCGTGGCCACACAGTAGATTCATTTGCCAAGGTTCTGGCAATGCAAATGCTGAGCTTATGCCAGTTAAAAGCTTATGCCCAAGTTTATGAAGCTAAACTGCAAGGCTACAGTTTTACGTAGTAATTTATGCGTCAACCCCAGATCTACATACAAAAGCTTGGGTGAACATTGCCAAGTGTAAATGCGAAAATTCTGAGAATGCATTAAGAGATTTACACTGCTACCATTGCACTGTAGCTGACAAAGTGGAAGGTGTATCATAAACGAAACGCAAATCACTCATGTCCACCAAGGTGCCACCAAGGGCGGTAAATTTTCCCCAGTCGATACAGTATGCAATGCAGCTTTATTACCATTTTTGCATTTTTGTTATCAAAGACTCAATGCATGGCACCTGTACATTTTCCATTACAACCATCACTAAGCATGAGCTTTGCCCAATACTGCCAATGTGTGGCTGCGGTTAGCAAGAGCAGTCATGTGAAGCCGTTGACTGCTAATGACTAATTTGTTCCTGTGTGAGCACCTAGTATGATGCTCGAAATAGGCACGGTCCTCCCAGAGGATGAAAGCAATGAATCAATGTGCAAAAAAAAAAATGAGAAACTAAATGATGAAACTTTTGAAGCAGCTGTCCAAGGTCAGCATGGGCAACCAGAGAAACCCCAGTACTGTCCTTTAAGACAGCAACACAAAGACCGTTACTGTCTACCGCTAAGACATTACAGTCTTCGAACCGTACTCCTGCATGACACTATCACATCAGTTTATTCTTTTGGTTTGTTCTGTTTCAAGTTTACCACAGGAGCCAGAAGCTGGCACAGTTCAGGTACGACTGCCAAACCCCTCTTTGCCGCCTAACCATTCTTGCCACAAAACCGGGTATGTCAAGGATGACCGCTATCCTGCATTGTTTTTTTCCATCCCACATTTTTTTTTTTCAATCAATGAATTTGCTACCCACACTACTGACTGCAAGTAATAAAAGAATTGCATCAGTCTGCACAGTGCTTTTCACATCAATTATGAACTCCAATTTCACTTAAGGCAATGACTCTACTACCAGAGATGCTACCCCAATTGCAATACATTAAGCAGCCACTAAATAACTGAATTTGGACTACAACAGTACAACAGGGGAGGAAGAAAATGCTCCCCTATCAGCTATCCCTCTCTGTTCCACGCATTGGTTCAGAATGGCATCGCAACACGTTGGAACTGTAGTCCCAAGACAATTCCCCTGCTTTGTCTAGTAACAGCATGGAATGCTGCAAGGTGTCCCCTTAAAGAGTAAAAAGTGACAAGCTGCCACTGATTCATCAAGACAGTCCTTTATTGAAGCAAAAAGTTGCAATGGACCAAGAAAGGCAAACATTGCAGCCAGAAATACGGTGTAGCAGTACAATAAAAAAAAGAATGCAAAAGAACGTACACACACATGCAAGAAATATATCACCTGGAATCCGAGAAACGTCAGAAATATCTCTTATGTCATGGGGCACCTGCCCAATGCTGGTCTAGCGGCTCTGTAACCACCACATAAAAAAAGGAACTGAACTTAGTGGCAAAACAAGGCTATCTGGATCTACATAAGCAAGCGATACGGTAATTTAATTTCAGTTCACTGCTTTTGCAAGTTTTTTGTGAGTTGCTACACGGATACGCACACCTTGATGTAATCTGCAAAGTTTATGGTGAAAACTGCCACTCTTCATGTAAACAATGAACACTGCTGGCAGTAGTAGGCCGTTAGAATGACCATGAGCTCAGGCTCATAATGTGTAAAGAATGTACGGGTGACCAATGCAATTGTAAAGCCAGTACACTACATACTTGCCAGTGTGTTGTAACATTATAAGCAAGTGCCCCGTGACATCTTTCTCACTGGATAAGTTTGGCAGCTATCAAAAAAAGGTAGTAAAGCTAAAAAGAAAAAAGAATGAAGACAGCATGGCACAAGCATGTCTGTTCATAAAATATCACAGCACATAGAAAAGGAAAACAAACAAAAAACAGGTGGTGCCAAGGGCACATCCCTGAAGTGCATGAGTATTTCTCAGGTACCTTGTTGGCCTTCGCAATTGAAGGTTCTAATGACTGCAACAGGCAGCATCAAAAGTGGCCGACACACACACACATACACAAAAACACACGCTTGCACACCAAAATGATGAAAGACTAATCAACCGCAGTTTCAATGCGATTACTGCCTGGGCCACACCCTCAGCAAAATCTGGGCACGCGGAAGTACAACAGTACGAGCTTCCAATCAATGAAGCACATCCGCAGAACGCTCCACACAGCCTGTGGCATTTCAGTAGCAATTATTATACTTTAGTGCGGGCATTGGAGCATTGTATGTATTTCACAGGGTCCCATGATGAACGCACTTTGGCTAACTACAATGTAGCTGCCATGACCACGTACTCCGACACACAACAGAATGCTACAGTCAGTAAGTCGATACAGCCGGGCACCGATGGAGCATAACACAAATGAAGACCGGTATAAATGGCTCTTCAAATGCTCTAACTTCCACCCCAACCACTCACATAGCTTCATCTTTAGCAAATTTTGTTCACTAATCTGCTTTGATGTGCTTGTTGCTTATTTTGTCCAGAGCATGCCCTGCATTCAGTAATGCCACATGCAGGATGCAGACTTGTTTAAGCGAAAGGAGCGGTGCTGTTGCATTACCCAAATGAGAGCACACAGTGTGCAGTCGTCCGTTTAGTAGCAGGTTATTTCACACCTGGCAACAGGAGCAACCACTCCTTTCAGTGAAATGTGCGATTAGCAATGCTTCTCAATGAAACCGGCAAGTTCTGCACTAAAACATGGCATCCCACAATGTGAAAATGCTGCACTTTCTCTTAGGTTTGAGATTACACGTGCCATTTTGGTGCAGGTATGCGCCAGGCTTAAGTCATTCTAATACATTAGGTCTCGCAGACATAAAAGAACTCCCCGTCTGTTCTTATAGGAACTCTACAGCAAGGTGCTGTGCACACCCCACATTCAGGTGTAGCAAGCAGATGCACTTTTATAAATACTACTACTTCAAAGAATACACTAAAGAACTACCTCGCTGTTGCAGTGGTGTTTCACTTCATACAAGTAGCTGAATGTATACACACACACACACATTGACACAGTGCACGATCAATGAACATCCTCTTGCTGTCTATGTGCACAGCATGAGTTCAGAGACCCTCCATTAGAAATAAATCCGTGTTAGGAAATGTCAGTGTCAAAGCAAATGAAGCACTCGCATAAGCAAAATGGTCAAATGTAATGCTTAAACCTTTCTGTGCTGGCGACCAGGTCTAGCTCAGTTTTTTGTTCACTGCACGAGTGATTATGCTTCTCAAATTAATAATCAGAGCGAGAGACACAACTTTATTTTGTGCCTGGCAAGTTACAGGTGTTCCACGTAGACATTGGCCATAAGCCCTCAGGGCCACAAGCCCATGGGCATATGTTGGGCTAGGTGGTGCAGCATAGTAAATAGGCTGCCTTCCAATGAAATGGCCAAAACAATGACAGTCACAAGCACAGTACATAGCTGTCATGTCTGAGTGATAGACGCTACCACCAGAGATTCATGGTGTCAACAATGCCTGCAAAGACAGGCGTGGAATGAGTGCCTTGCATGTGTAGCACGAGACGAACAGCAGACCGAGCGGAAAAGTGTCAGTGAAGAAGATGGCTGCTGGAATAACCAGCTATGTATGGGTGCGAAGCAGTTCGGTGATGAGACGCAGCCGCAAGGCGCACCGCAATGACTCAGCACCACACTCGCCGAACCATTCGCGGGTATTGAATGTCCTAGCCTCGATAGCAGTGAAACGATGGGAAAGCTTGGAAAGGAAGAAAGCAGAAGTGGAAGAAAGCCAAAGGGCCGCAACATTTCCCACCTTGCATCGGTCAATCTGCTTCCTTACAGCCTGTGCTCACGATGAAGTCAGCTCCCACCTTGTTTGCTACTAGTGTCGTATTATACGTTTACAATGTCCATATTTATTTTGGCGATGTGAATATATATTCTATTTTTATGTACACAGTTTCATTTGCTCGGTGTACTTATATATTAACTTTTCACATGTTAATCTTTTCCCAGTTTATTTTTCTAAGAGTGGGGTCTGCATACCATTGCCAAGTGCACGTCTTCGTACACTCGCTGTGTGGTGGTCACATGATGGGCAAGTCGCTGTGCTGTTGGTGTGAGAATTGTGATGCCACTCTTGGAGTGGGGTGCACAACACACGTGGTGCAACTGTCATTTGTGGTTGCACTGCCTGCCATTGGTGCCTCGTCAATGGAAAGCCTTGGATGTGCAGCAATAAGCCAAAAGCGGTGACTTCACGTCCTACAGCACTCGCTTCCAAGTCGACGTACAGGGTCCATTACAAAAGTAATGTGCATGATTTTATTGTGATGCAACTATTCATGGCAGCATGGGAAGACCGGCTGGGGAATGTGGTGAAGGGTTTTCCCTTCCAATGCAGCCGATCACCAGTCGCTCTGAGCTGTGCGAGTGGAAAAGCGTGGCTCGACGTGAAGTGTTTTTTTTCCCCACACTTAGCAATTTTTCCCAATTTAGTAACACGGTGTAATATAGCATTCGCTTGAACAGCAGTACACTATGAAGCTTTGCATGGAGCTTGGAAAGAATGCTTCAAAAGGCCTTCAACTACTGCATTTCAAGGTCACATTGGCGGAGGTGGAACAAGTGTTCGAGGAGGGTCGAGAGGAGCTCATCGACGAACCCCGTTATGAACGCCCAACGGACAAAACCTAAAAAAAAAAAATGTGGAACTGTCATAGTGTTCGTACAGGTTCTGAAGGAAAGAATTCAAGGCTGCTCAAGGGTTTTCCAACCCCTGATGGAGGATTTTGTCAAGAAAATAGTGTCCACTATGACGAAGAACCCAGCATCGAGTGAACGCCGATGCACCGAAAACAACCCAGCAAAACAAAAACAGCGCGCGCAGCTGGAAGCTCAACGTGCCCTAGGTCGCGCAACGGCTGGCCGAAACATCCACAGTGTGATTCTAGTATGTTATGGGAGACTGTGGAATGCGGCAGTGAGTAATCCCATCACAGATGGTGAGCATGCGAGGCAGACAGAGAAGAAGGAAGTGGAGAGTTCCCTCCGCCGCCCCCTTGCGACATGAGGAAGAAAGAGGTGCCGCATGCCCAAGCAGAGGTTCCAGCTGAATGAAGAATGTTCTCTCAGCTTTGCGCGTGCTGAGATCACGTGACGCGCGCCGAAACGTCTCGAAAACTTGTCGGAAGACTATTTAGGAGTCAACCATGGGCTGTGGGCGACACGTCTCGAAAACTTGTCGGAAGACTATTTAGGAGTCAACCATGGGCTGTGGGCGACAGTCTTATCTGTGACACAGTGAAAAAAGAAAGAAGTTGAGCAATGCTGCTCCACGTACCAACCAGACAAGTCCAGCCTGCAAGCTCCATGTTAACAAGAAGCTTCGAGCGAGTTTGGTGAAGAAAACTCTATATGTGTTTTATTCTCTATTGTAATGCATGAGCTTGTACATTTGTTCTGAGTTGGTTCCATGTTATGTTGTATCCCACCTGTGTATTTTGAAGAGCCGTGTTTGCGCATGTTTGTGAGCTCCCTGTTGAATGAGAATATTTTTTTATCACCCTTGCCTCTGACTCTGCCTTTGAACCACTATTCTGCTAGTGCACCAATTGCTAGTGCACTTAACAGCCCAAGCTTTCATGGGGTCATTTTCGGGGAACTGATACATCGGTTCTTGGAATCTTTCCCGGCGATTGCCTCCCATGTCTCTTAGCTCGAGATATGTGCCAATATTTCTGGTGTCAGCGACTAGGACTTCTTTGGCGCAGTGTGTGTTCAAAGTAGGGAGAAAGCCTTGGGTCGTTCGTGTGTTGGTGTAAGCGATACAGTTGAACCCACTTATAACAATACCGGTTATAACAATATATTGGTTATAACAATGGTGAGCTGGTGCACCAACAACTTTCCTGTGTTTTCTATGGTGAACCAACCCTCCTACAACATTGTTCCCATGCCCTCTTGTTGGTTATAACAATGAAGTCTGACCACTGGGTGTGCCCTCTGTTTGTGCCAAGAGGTAATGGAATGTGAAATCTTTGAAAAGAAAACAAACACTGGCCACTGCACACTTGCTGCTGCTTCCCTCTACAAAAGGCTGCCCCACTGTCATACAATAGAAACCAGCTCCTAAACATGAGACCCACCCTGAAAAGAAAAGTACTAACAAAGGACACTGGTTCCAAAGCTGGTTTTGAGAAACTCCAACTAGCTTTCCCAGAAAGGCCTCAGTGCTATTTCCTCTGGCTACTGAAGTAACATGGGGGGATTAGAGATAGCACTGCTGCAAGGAGGGATAGGCAGGGAGGGGGGTCCTTCCTGAGCAGCTTGGAGCTCCTTCAAGGACATCTTTGGGCATTTTTGCACTCCTTATCATGCTGTGAAGCACACAGTGTGGGAAGGGGCTTTTAGCCATTCTCCCCCCAACTCATACATACACAACCAGCCCTGGGGTCCCCTTTCATGCAACCCTGTTATAACAATTATCGCTTATAGCAATGCAATTTCCATGGCCCTTCAATACTGTTGTAAGTGGGTTGGACTGTATTGTGTTGCACCACATTCTTGCTAACCTGTGTGCAGAGAGTATTTTGGGAGCCGAAGTAAAGGCAGATATTTGTGCAAGTGGCTAGATTTTGTGGAAGGGCACCTTGAATCTTGAGAAATTGATTGCCCTTGGTGAAAAGATGGGTCTGGCTGGAGCTGAACTACGGAAGTGGGTTAAACAAGAGAAAAAAAAAAAAAAGAAGCCGCTGAAAGATCGAGAGAAGAAAGGGAGGCGATGGAGAGACAAATGAAAGAACAGAAAGAAGCAATGGAGCAGCAACTGAAAGCGGAGATTGAGGAGGAGAGGATAGCAGCTGAAAGGGCGAAAGGAGAAAGAGAAGCTGAGGTGGCTGAGAGAGAAAGACAAAGGCAGCATGAGTTGGAGCTTGAACACCTCTGACTGCAGCAGCGCACAGATGCACCAGTTAGAGTACACAGCACCAAAAGAGAATGCACTTTCCAACCAAATTCGAGCAAGTTGCTAGTGGCGTTTGATGAGAGAAAAGATGAGGTAGACGCCTATTTGCACAGATTTGAAACCGTTGCTAAATGCCAGAATTGGCCGGAGGAGCAATGGGCAACGGCGTTGAGCACTCGTTTGGGCGGTGAAGCTCTCGGTGTGTACGCATCCCAGCGTGTACGCTCAGTGTGAGGCATCCACAGGCGTCAGCCTGTGGATGCCTCAAATTCTGCGAAGGTCAAAGCCACTTTGCTGAAGAGATTCAGATTCACTGTAGAAGGCTTCCAAGACAAATTTAGGACAAAAAGCCCCCCAACAGGGAGATGCTGCGCACCTCAGCCACTATTTTGATCGGTGGATTGATCGGGAGTACAGTGCGCTTAAAGGCCTTCTCACTAAGGAGCAATTTCTCGTCAGTTGCCATCAGAGCCTGTCTTAGAGCCTGTCTCTCTATCTGAAGAAGAAGAAAGCTAAGTCTCTCAGTGGTGTGCTGGAATAAGCAGATCAATTCTTGGAAGCACAAGGACGTATCAATCTTGCCAAGATCAGAAAAAGAGAGGCCCGAAGATGTGAAGTAACCGGCACCTGAAGAAAGGAGAAAACCTCCAAAGTCTGCTCAAAGGTGTTTCCTGGGTAATCGGCTCGGACATCATGCTAGCAACTGCCGAACCAATTTTCCTTGCCATAGTAAAGCGAAGTGTTTTAAATGCGGGCGGACCGGTCACAAAGCCAACGCGTGCCACAATGAAGCGAAGGAAGTTCAGCAGGTATCCTGTGTGTATGACCCACCGAAAAAGCAGGAAGGTAAAGACATCAATGAAGGTTTTCTGGAACTTAAGAACGGGAAGAAAGTCCCAATCATTGGTGCCATAATGACTGGGCCAGGACCTACGGTTAAGGAAATGCCACTGCTTACAGGGAAAGTGGCAGGAAAGCGTGTAAGTGTACTACGGAACACTTGCAGCAGCACAGTAGTTGTACCAAAGGGCTTGGTACGAAAGGACAAGCTCAAGGGAGCAAACGGTTTTGTTCGCGTGATTGACAGTACAGTAAGGAGGCTCCCCGAAGCCAGAAGTAAGGTTGAAACCTTCTTCTATAGTGGGAGAGTCACGGCTGTGTGTATGGAGAACTCTCTTTACGATCCGACTGTGGGAAGCATCGAAGGAGCCTGAGCCCCTCATGATGCGAAACCTCTGCAAGAAGAACCGAAAGTCAAAACATCATTGGAGCAAGAACCTACCGGGAACAGGCAGCACCAGAAACGAACACGAAGGAAGCTACGATTCAAGCTCAACCTGAATTACAGGAAGCACCCCGTCACGCCGGACTACGAGAAGATTTCGGCACGAAATTCGGTCAACGCAAAGGAGACTCGCAAACAGTGAGAGACTGCCAATCGTTGACACGAGTGGTTGATATGCAGTCGAAGGGAATGCATAATGCAACCAGCAGCGTAACTTTTCATGAACATTTGTGGAATCTGAAGAAGGTACCAAAGAATGAAGCTTCGAAGGTGGACAGCAATGAAAAGAGACTGCAACCCTCATCGGCTCTGGCACAGTGTCTTGAATAGGTGGACGAGGTTTGTTTATCTCAGCAGCTGACACAAAGATCAGCTCGCACGAAGAGAAAGAAACAAAAGGAAGAACAGCGAGTACAGCAAACAGGGGCATAACTAAAGGAAGCAGTCTCGAGATCCGTAAGCTAGATGCTCATTAACTCTATGAAACATGCATGTCTTAAGTATTTGCAAGCAATGTATTGAATGGAACAAAGTGCTTATGTATCAGTGTGTGTGCCACATTACGACATTTTGTAAACATTGAGAATATTCGTGTGTTGAGCGCTCTGTGAAGTCGCGAGATGTGAGTGGGAAAAAGTAGTTGAGGTTATGTCACGTGACAGGTGGCAAACCATAATGAACAGCCTTCATTTCAAGAACAATGATCTCGAGCATTCGCTTGCTGGCAAAGACATGCTGTTTAAAATTCGACCAGTGATTGACAATCTTATTCCAAAATTTCAAATGCTGGTGGTCGACGAGCAAATTGCGCCATTCAAAGGCCGCTCATCACTAAAACAATACGTCCCTAGTAAGCCTCACAAGTGGGGCTACAAGATTTCTGTACTTTGTGACGTCCCTGGACCTGTGTATGACTTTTCTATCTACAGGGGGACATCCGCCCTGTTCCTGGATTACCTGACCTTGGAGCAAGCTCTAATGCTGTGCTGGAGCTTTCGTGCTCCATCCCAGGTAACAAGAACTGCACGAAGAAAGAAAGATGCAAAGTTCGGCAGCCTGCCATTGTGAAGACTTGCAACACCTTTATGGGTGAAGTCGACATACCGGATGGTCTCATCCGGTATGCCGACAGTGCATCTGTGACAGTGCATTCGATTCGCCTCAAAGCAGTGGAGCTTGCGTGAAAAGCTGGATTTCCTCGTGAAGAGTTCAGCGCACCGAACTCATGGGTGCTTCGTTTTATGCAACGCAAAGGATTTTTCCCTCCACCGGCGCACATCCATCTGCCAAAAGCTGACGGAGGAGTTCGAGGACAAGCTTGTCAGCTTTTAGCGACACGCGATTCGTCTTCGACAAGAGAAGAATTACATGCTGGGGCAAATGGGCAATGCTGATGAGACACTGGTCTGGTTCGATATGCCATCGTCCAACACAATCCCTGAACGGGGCGAGCGCCAAAGAGGTGAAGCTTATATCAATGGGCAACGAGCACTCGCGCTTCACCGTCATGCTAGCATGCATGGCTGATGGGACAAAGCTGCTGCCCTTAGTGATTTTTAAACGGAGAGCAATGCCCAAGAAGTGTTCTTTGCAGGTGTTGTCCGTATACATGAAAAATTTTTTTGAGTGGCCTATCACCTTAGCAGCATCATGTCAAAGCATGGTGAGAAAGAAGGGAATGCCGCGCTTTTCAGCCCGAACGCTAAGCAGGCTCACAGCGCCCAAGTACAGAAACCTCAACGAGACTCTTCTCACCTGGTTTAAACAAGCTCGTGCTGCCGGTACTAACTTCGACGGCAGCATTTCACGCGAGAAGACGATGCAGGTAGCCGACAGACTGGGCATCAGTGACTTTGCGGTGTCAAATGGCTGGACCACAAAAGAACAGCCTTCATCAGCGGAGAAATGGCAAGCGTGAACGTGGAAACAGTCGATGACTGAAAGTCCACACTGTCTGCTATAATTTAGGGATACGAGCCTCGGGACATTTACAACGCCGACAAAACGGGCCGCTTCTTTCGAGTGCAGCCATTGAAGTCTTTAAGCCTGAAGGGTGAAGCGTGCCACGGAGGCAAATGCAGCAAAGACCGATTGATCGTGCTCCTTTGCTGTAACACGGATGGCACGAACAAACTAAATCCGTGGGTGAATGGCAAATACCAGAACCCATGGTGCTTGAAGAACACTTGCCTACTGCCATGTCACTACAGAAGCAACTGCCGTGCATGGATGACCTGTGCTTTGTTTGAAGAGTTTCTTCAATACTTTGACAACAAGATGGGTTCAAAGTGCAGGAGCATTTTCCTTTTTCTGGACAATTGTGCTGCCCATCCGAGAGACCTGCAGTTTCTTTGGAACTTCAAGCTTGTGTTTTTCCCTCGGAATACTACAAGCCACTTGCAGCCATTGGATGCTGGCATCGTAAAAAGCCTGAAGCATTCACACAGAAAGAGCATCGTGAAGCACTGTCTCACACGTATTGATCACAGACAGCAGCCTACGACCATTTCTGTACTCAACACCATGCACTATGTCGCTTCAGCGTGAACTGCAGTGAATGCGGCAACTGCACAGCAGTGCTTCGTGAGATGTGGCTTCTGTATGGACGACGAAGTGGAGACTGCCATTGAAGCTTAAGAACCAGAAGCAGCCTTTTGTGAGCAAAAGCTAACTGAGGCTATGAATTCGCTGCGTGCCACGAGAGCGACACATGACGTCGCCGTGGATGCTGCCCTTGTGACGTCGGAGTGCCAAAGCATCGCCGAGATCGCTGCGAACTCGGTCACAAGTGAAGCCGATGACCGCGATGACGCCAACAAGCACGAGTCACATGATTCTGGGGAGTTGGTGCAGTTAGCCGATCCAAGCTTTGAAGACGCTGTCGTAACCCTGGACTTGCTTTGCAGGTACGTCGCACCTCAAAGCGACAGCAATGCAGCCTTTTAGACTCTAGAAAAACGCGAGGTGCTTCCCAACGAGCAAAAGACACAGCAGTCTGCCATACTCGATTTTTCTTTATTCTTTAAGTCTTAGGCTCACCTTGCTGAAATAGTCTGAAAAATTTCGCCAAGGGTGTACACATCTGCAGCCACGAGAAAGGCTCGATGACTGAGGCACTCATCATCGATTGGATTAGGACAGTGTGGTGCCAGTGTCCCGGGGCACTGTTGGCTAGCCAATCAAGGCTCGTCCTCAATACTTTTGGGGGGCATCTGACTGAAGGGGTCAAGAAGAAGCTGCATGAAGAAGCCACCGATCTGGTTGCCATCCCAGGTGGCATGGCGAGTAAGCTACAGCCACTGGATGTGTGTCTGAACAAGCCTGTTAAGGACCATGTCAAACGCTTCTGCAATGAATGATGGCCTCCGACAATCCAGCCTTGACACCGTTGAGGCGTTTGAAGTGTGCATCTCAGTCCGTGGTGGTTGCTGGATAGCCGACGCTTGTGCAGCTATACCTGACGCAATGGTGGCCGCTTCTTTCAAGGTCCTAGTGCTGCATTTACAACGCGCTGGACGGCACTGACGACGGTGACCTTTGGAAGTTCAACAGTAACAATGAGAGCAGTAATTCTTCAGATGATGATAGCTCATGATTACAGGGTTACGCAGCTGATTTATGCATGCTACAAAGGTGAGAATTCCAATAAAGTTTCTGGCAGGATCTTTCGCCTTATATTAATTAGTGTGCAAACTTTTTTTTTCTTTTTCTTGGGTCCTTCAACTCCCCCGTCACCTTATAATCATGACCGCCTTATAATCGTATATATATGGCATATCCACGGAAGCTGAAGTGCCAAAAGTGGCAATGGAGGGCTGTGAAATTGTAGACGAGGACCTGTGTCAACAGAGTACCGTAGGTACGGCTAGGCCAGCTGTAACAGATTTGACACAGTCACTGTGTGTGTTCAGTCGCAATAGCAGCTAGTGAGGAAGTTCAGAGCACTACTCACTCGGTAAACAAGGATCGCAGTAGAGAAAGTGTGTCAGAAGCATGTGCATCAGCGTGTGTCACTCATCATTCTTTATTGCGTTGATGTATGCACATTTGTACTGTTCTTTGAGTGCCTCACGCACCCGTAGCGATGTATTAACATCTCTTTATTCTTTACGTCGCCTCGTCTTCCCTCCTGGCCTTCGATGGCCAACCTGGTTCAAGCTTCATGCTGACACTGCTGAACGTTTGCCAAAGTCCGCTGCCCTGCCACATGGGGCCATACATGACTTGCATAGGTGTTCCCAAAGATGAAGTCTATGATGTTTAGCAAAGTACATGTCCAAAGAGGCGGGGAAGGGGGAGGGGAGGAACAGAAAACAGACGTGAGCCCTAGTAGAGTGAAGGCAGTGAGTGACCTGGACTCTCTTGAAAAGGTCTCTTAGTAAACATGGTTTGCTATAAACCATCTGCTGGTTGTGACAAAGAAAACAGCTCAGCATTAAACCTTCCAAGTAAGTGGTTATCAATCCTGTATAAGTAAAATACCATCTTCCAGACAAGCAACTTTTATTTTGACCTGCTTCCAACACAGAAAGGGTCAAGCCATAGCATCACGCAAACTCTTAAATACATGTGTGAACATGCAAGCAAAAGTGCTTGTCTCTCGCACAGCACGTGTGAAGAGTTGTTAGCAGTGTGGTGAGCGACACCCACTTTCAAGCATGTGCAGGGGTAAAGCATGGTGCACGATCTGTTATGTATCACACATAGATTATGCAACTGTCAAGTACACCATTGGTCTTGAAACAGAAGACCGTGTTCTCAAGTTCGGGTTCCGTTCACGGTCTGTCTCAGGCTTGTAGCCACACTGTATGTGCTAGTTCTCACAAAGGGGCAAGCTCACTGACAAGCACGTGCTTGATACTTCCACTGCACTGCCATCTGCAGGTGGACCTGCGGCACTTTCCCCCGAAACTTAGAAATTAAATTTTGTAGTTGTACATGCCAAAATCACAGTGATTAAAAATAGGGGTGTGCAACTGCTTGAACTTTCGAAGAGTACTTGCGATTTGACTCAATTCGCACCTAATGCTTACAATTCAAACCATTCAAAGTCTGCAATTAAGAGACAAGATATGCTCTGTCTCATGACAAGTGGCCCATTTGTGCATGCAGTATGCTTCGCTGCATAACACTGGCATACCTAATGCTTACAATTCAAACCATTCAAAGTCTGTAATTAAGAGACAAGATATGCTCTGTCTCATGACGTGGCCCATTTGCACATGCAGTATGCTTCGCTGCATAACACTGGCGTATTGCAACGCTAACAGTTGCATACTGCGGCGAAGTTAACACATGCATATGCACAGTTCTCTTTCTAGGGACGACACTGTGGGAGTAGACTAGTGTGCAATAAATTTTTGTTTTTGCCTAGTGTATTAGCAGCACATATTTCGTAATTCAAGATGGTGTTAAAAATATTCTACGTAATTCAAAGAACGCTTGATTTGCACTCAAAAATTTTCTATTGGCACAGTACCAATCATACAGCAAGCTGCAGTGGGAGAATCCGTACTAATTTTGCCCGCCTGTGGTTCTGGAAATGCACAGTTCATTGCATGGGTGCTTTGGCAATTTGCTCACACAAGAACGCAGGCACTGTGGCCATAAATCGAACTTGCCCCTTTGAGCTCGGCAGCACATCGTAGCCGTTGAGTGAGAAACACGGGTCTCTCCAATAAACAACGAATGTCCCAAATACGAACACTGACCCATGCATTCACTCGTATGCCAGTGAATCACACTTCACATGTGGAGTTCAGTCGGCTAACCTTCAAAAATTACAGCAACCGCTGCACCACCAACGTGCACAAGCTCACTGTTCGTCATGAGGCAACAAAAATGTCTCCAGTTTTAAAACTTCAACACGCTGGCGTAGCCAGAAATATTTTTCTGGGAGTGTTAAACGAAGTGGTGTAAACATCATGGACAGAAAAAAAAGTCGAAAGTAGGGGGAGAGGTCGAGTAATCCACTGTTGAGGAATCTTCACGGGGGTGTTCTGACACCGAAACATCACCCCTGGCTGCTCCCTTACTTGGATGGTTCTAACACAGCACAGGATTAAGCTCTATTGCAACCGAGACTGCTAGAGTCACTGAAGGAGTATAGAATAGAGCCATTAACGTTCTGCAGCTGGAAAGTAGTGTAAAACTATTCGGAAAGAATGCCCCCACAGCATCGCCATGCAGCTCATCACACACAACAACAAGGACACCTCCAACACTGCGTAAAATGTGCTGCTGAAGTGTCCCTGTTTTTAGTTTTGGGAGCTAGTAATGCTAGATGATAGAGCAACTGCATAAAAATCGGTGCAATATAAGCATAAGCTGCAATAAAAACGCTTCTTGCATACAGCGATGCATTCAGCAAACAACTTATCTTAGATTAGTCATATGAGCGGATTAGTGCCAGCCTTCCTTTTCTGTCGAGTACAGGCAATGTCATCTAGTATAATGCAGACTCTTTCCAGGTAGAAGAAACACCGCATTTGCACTATTCTAAAGCGCACCTTTTTTGTGAACATAAGCTTTCAAAGATACATGCGCACTAGAATCGGACTTGAAACTCAAGAACCCCAAACCAAAACCTCTCTTGAAAACACAAACGAGGCAGCTCAGTGAAGAATGGCCAGCCACATTGCCATCGATATCGCTTAGCGCCGAGCACCCTACCATTTCACAATCGCCCTTCTTCCCAGTGTCTTGAATGGCACGCGAGTGTGTGAAGATGGAGAATAAACGATGGCTTCATTATGAGGCATCGTTTAAACATAATGTGATTCTTTCCGCAGAAGCAGAAGGAAACTGAGCAGCGTCTTATGCACTAGGCATCCCGGAGACTTGCGTCCATGACTGGACAAAACAAAGGGACCGCGTTTTCAACCGCAAGGTTCCCTGGAAAGGCTGTAGTAGCCCACAGCATGGTCAATTGCCTGCACTCGAAGACTTGCGTGCAGATTATATAAAGGAGCTCCTAACTAACCACCTCCTTGTGACCTTGAGTGTCATAATGCTGAAGGCTCTGGAACTGGCGAGAGGCAGTGCAATTTACTGAGGGATCATTTTTAAGCCAGCAGGAGCTGGATCCAACACTTCATGAAAAGGAAAGCGTTCTCGCTTGGCGGCAAACAAGTCAAAAACTTCCCGACTTCTATGAAGAAAAGTTGACTGCATTCCAGCACTCCCGTTATCAACCTTCACTGCACTCACGACTACTCGCTCGGACAGACTGCTCGCTAACGCATACGAGACGCCAATTTTCTTGGACATGCCATCGAACTACACAGTCAAGACGGCAAGCAGGTCCGCATACTCGCGTCCAGGAATAAAACAGAAAACAAACAAAAAAAAAACAGCGACAGTGATGCTGTGCCGCATCGCAGGTGGACACAAACTGAGTCCGTATTCATTGAGCTTATTTTTGTTGAAGCCAGTGCCTGCAGCTTACATTTTTCATGAATTACAACATTCATATGTTTTAGTTAAAAAAAAAAAAAACTATGCCTGCCGGTGTTAAGTTTCCTAATAACATGGTCGTTCGCGCCCAACCCAAAGGATGGATGGACACAGACTACACGATAGACTGTATCGACTTGGTGCGGCAGAAAGGCACGGAGCCAACCTTGGTGTACTGCATACTGTAATGGTGCTGGATTCGTTCAGGAGCCACATCACTGACCGCATCAAGGAGAAGCTCGGGGCCTGCCACACCGAACCTCGTGATAATTCCACGCAGGATGACGTCCCAAATTCAGCCATGTGAGGTGTGCTTGAATAAGCCCATCAAGAATCGCGTACGCGCAGCATACATCGAGCGGCTTGGTGAGCGGGCCCTGACGGCTAGTAGACCACATCTTGTGGTTCTGTGTGTGTCACAGTATGCCGAATTGTGGTCCATTATTTTTTTTTTTTTCTTCCAACCGGGAGGCATCCGTTCATGGTGCTATTTTTTGTGTGAGCGAAACAATTGGCACCAATTTATTTTTCTTAACTTTCGAGCATTAATTACTAATGCGAGTTAGAATCGGGGGCACATCAGAATCGTGCAAATACGGAATATCTGAGAAAGGAGTTGCGGAACTTTCATTTAGCCTACCCCAGGTATAAGTGCGGTTACAGATACTCAAACATTCAGTTGCGAAGCACTACAAATACTGACAGACTTGGAGAGATATGCACCTTAAAAGTGGTGGTAACAGGCGACTACTATTTCATCAAGCCTAGCAGTATGTTCGATGAAGCTGTCTAAGAAGTGTAGCAAGCTTTTCCACTTCATTGTCAAACATGCAGGGAAGTTCTTTACCCGCATTTTCAATGCATTCACATAAATAGTGGAAAATATTAGGGCTGTGCGAATGTTCGAAATTTCGAATAATCTTCAAGAAGCGTTTGCTATTCGATTCGCACTTAAATTTTACCATTCGGACTATTCGAAGTAGGTAATTAAAGGGGAAAAAACACGCTATGTCGCGTGTCAAGCGGCCCATTCCAGCAGGTAGTCTGCTTCGCCGCATAACACCCGTGTAGTGCAGCGAAGCTACCCCCTCCCCCCCTCCCTCCGTGTGCTGCGGCGAAGCTAACACCCTGTACTGCGGTGAAACTAACACTCGTGTACTGTGGCGAAGCTAACTCAGCTTTCTGTTGCACAAGTCTTTGTTGGACTGTACCTCAGGACCTAGGAATGACACTGTGGTGGTACACTAGTCATGCAATAAATCTTTTTGCCCATGTTAAGCAGAATAATTCTCCATAATTTGACATGGCATTAGTAAAGAAATATTCGAAAATTATTCGAAAAATATTCTATTTGCACTTGAACATAAATATTCGAATTTGCTTCGAGCCCAAAATTTTGCTATTCGCACAGCTCTAGAAAATACTATTTGACCAACCCTTTTTTTGGAGTGCTAATAACACCAAGATGTTTATCGTTGCAGGAACAAAGCCCTCAGGCTTGCGAATGATAGTGCATCCCACATGCGTTATTATTATTAAGTTATTGGCAAATGATAGCGCGACCCATACGAAGTTATCAGCGTATGACAGTGCACCCCGCAAAGGGTTACCTTCTCTGCAGCAAGCAGGAACAAGGGGTGCAAGTGGCAAATTAACTTTCTTTTTTTTTAACTCCCATTTCAGAGCACTTACCCAAGAACAAGGGAGCGTCTGTGCATGTGTGCAAGAGCGAGCATGTGCACAGGCGCTGGATGGGATCAAATGTTATTGCACGTAGATTGGTGAATAAGTTGGAATACAGTGTTAAGAAAAAGGTGTCTCACATACTGCTGCCAGACAGCATTCTTATGAGAAGGCAAAATAGTGAACAAGAGCTCCAGCGATTCTTTGACATCAAAGCCGAGCCCACGAGCGATGCAAGATCTGCCCTCAACATCCTAACACAACGCAACAGGTTAAAGTATAATAATAGTGGTGCATATCACCACAACATATGCAAAAACAACTTCGCACAACAGCAACAGTCAGATCAGTTTCTGGCTCAAACAGTTTCCAAGGGTGCACTTTAAAAGTTCCCTCACCCAATCACCAAAGCAAAACGCTTTTCCTCGCATCAAACCTCGGGCGTCCACAGAAGGCATAGTGCCACCGCTAACGCTGCTACAGGCTCCCTATTGCTTATGGGCCCAACATAGCAACATTTACTAAGCAACTTTATGCTACAAACTTAAACTAATTGTAATACACACACAAAGTTGCCCTACAAGCACTCACAGAACTATTATGCAAGCCCACTCACAGCGGGGCATTCCAAGTAATGCATAACACAAATGTGACAGCTGCCCTGTCAGTTATCGCAACCTGCAACATCTTTATATCATGGCTCAGCAGAGCAAGTAACTTCTGTTGTACAGACCTCATGAGCCAACCCTATCAACAGCAGTCCTTGTCTCGCAAGCTGAGATAACATCAGTAGCAATGCAGACGCGCCCTTAAGTATCAGTCACGGTACGTAATAAAACCAAACTTTCTCCACAAATGCCAGCCCCGAGGCACATCATCCCAAAGTCCGTCAACATCACCAAAAGAAATGGCTCGATAAACCTCAGCAGACAGACCTCATGAGACACAAGCAACTGCTTCATACTGCACATTAAACAACTGTTCCGTTGCGCGCAACAAATACTCGCACGTCAAACAAATTACGAAGGTGGACTACACACACAAGCCAGCTGCTGCTGCTGCTGCTCCTTCAGTTTTTGCATGCACTGAAGCAGAGCACAACTCGCAACTAGTCCCTTCCCAATCTACAGAAGCAATCTACACAGAAAGATTCGCATGATTTAAAGAAAAAAAAAAGAGGGACAGCTGCCGCTGAAGCACAGCGGCCAGCCGCTTCAAGCATGCAAGGCGGGCCCTCCCGAGCGAAAGGAGAGATGGCGGACCGGGGCCACACGTAAAGCGCGCTCCTTGACCGGTAACCAAGGGGGGCGGCGCCGTCAACTGGTCTGCGGGCTTCCCTCTTCGTGCAAAGTGTGGCCGCTAGACATCATCGACATCATCATCAACGCAAGACATACAACGGGAGCAGCACAGAAGGCACAAATGTGTGACGCAGAGTAGTAGTAGTAGTAGTAGAGGAGTAGGAGTAGGGGTTTTTGTATGTGCACTTTTTTCCCCCAGAGTGGGCTACATACGTCCGGGACTGAGTGGTCGCCGTCACGGGTGCGCTCCCTGCTGCTGTGCGAGGTGGCCGAGAGGAATTCACGTGGGGGTGAAGTACCAGGGGCAGTGTCAGAAGAGCACGATGAAGGGGTGGAAGGAGGGAAAGAAAAAAGGAAAAGAAGTGAAATTAGATCAAAGACAACTAAGAGCTCAATATAGAACACTAGATGACTCTATGCAGTGTAATTAAAACACCACGTCTCACAATGAAACAGATGAGTGCAGAATGTGTCAACTGAGTACAAGCTGCAACGTTTGCAATTGACCAGTGATGCTAAGTGCAGCAGCCGCATGGCTGTACGGCATTACTGCGGGCCGCAACACTGACTCTTACACGAGCAAATTTTTCGCTCACCCCAAAATTTTCGTAAATTTTACATACAACACCCCAGCTCTGCTTTTGTTTCTGATTAAAAAAAAATAAAAGCGTGTTCATTATGCAAGAAAATATGGTGTAATGCTAGACCATTAGTCAATCTCTCTCCATTCGGGACCTCTAGAAACAACCACAGCGCAAAGTATCAAAATCAACATGCTCACAGTTCGTGCGGTAATTTGCACGAGAAGAGGCTAAAATGTGCGTGACTTTTTTTTTTTACCTTAATCTTTCATGAACATGCACGCATACGAAGATATTTCAGACAATCTTGAGAGACCTTAAAAGTTCACATTTTGGTGGGTGTGACCAAAATTTGAAGTCAAATATTTCAATATTATGTCAAACTGATGTGCCAAGGTCATTTCAAGCAGTAAAGGGCCACCGCCAGCTAGTGACACCTGATAAGACACATGCACATGCTCAACCTTCAGGTATGCCACAACAAATAAAAACACACTAAGACTAATAATGGCCATGCTCCTAGTGGCTTTTAGATCGTAATCACATTAATTCAAGCCTCTTCTCGCCCAAAATAAATCGTGAGAAAGTTCCTTAACTTCGGTTCCCATTTTCTGAAAGCTGCATTATTTCACCACGTCAGATTTTGATAGTTATTGCTGCATTTGAAAGCTTAGCATCTCCTAGTGCAACAAAACCATAAAGTAACATTTACAGACCTGCCAAGTACTGGGACACAGAATTAGGAAGACCCTGCCCGGGGGGGGGGGGGGGGGGGGGCATTTTTTTTATTTTTTTGAACAAAAAAGCGCACCTTTCGGAAGGACATGGTCTCCAGGCTTTTCAACTGAACTACCTCTGCATTAGGCAGAGCAGGGTCTGTCGGGGAAAACTTGTGTCGCATGTAGTCGCACACTGTCACAAAGTAGTGCCGAACTGCCTCGAAGAGTTCCTGTTGTTCCTTGGGCTTTAGCTTGTCTTATTTTTGAACAAAGGTGGTGGTCGCCGACTTGGCCCTCCTCAAGAAGTCTTCCGTGTAGGTCTGGTTGTAGCAATGTCCAGCCTGGTCACACTTCGCAAGGAGAACATGTCCGAGAGTTTTGTCGGACATGGACGACCGAAATTCAGTTCTTGTTTTCCTCACAAGGCTGAAGAGACGCTCACACTCGGCATTGCTGTGTGGAATTGACAAAATTCCAAGCATCACCTCAGCAATTCGGCTGAACTTCAACCTTCCATCTGCAGTTCTCAGCTGTGACACCATTCTCCACTGGGCATCCACTCGTTCTTCTTGTAGAATATGGGGAGGAAGATCCTGAGCCTGCAACTTGGAAAACTCTACCTCCAGTGCGTCGACCGCTTCCATTTTCGACTCTCCCGGTTGGAGAGGTAGCATCGCTGGAAAAGAGTCCGCAAAAAAGCGAACCTTTCGGAAGGACATGGTGTCCAGGGTTTTCAGCTGAACTACCTCTGCATTAAGCAGAGCAGGGTCTGTCAGGGGAAACTTGTGTCGCATGTAGTCGCACACTGTCACAAAGTAGTGCCGAACTGCCTCGAAGAACTCCTGTTGCTCACTGGGCTTTAGCTTGTCTACCACAGTCCTAGTTTCCTGTCCAATGATGAGGTCCTCGTCCCCTTTCTGTGCCTCCCTGCTATGGTAGTCCAAGTTGAGCAGCTCTGGGCTTCGTTTCAGCCACGATGGGTTTACAAATCTTGAGAAAATGTCTCGAAGAAGTTCCAAGAGAAGCGACCGTAGCACGTGGATCTGGGGAGCTTGTGCTTGCAAGGAGAGGTTCACTTTCTCGAAAATGGGAATAATATTCTGCAAGAAGAGACAATATGCTCGGTTGGTTTCCAGGCTGAGGAAAACAAAAAGCCGTTCTTCACGTGTTGGGCAGTGCTGGTCAGTCTTCTGTGTGCAGGAAACCTTGGCTTTCTTCGCTGGCACTGAAGGAGCCTGTGTCAAGTTCTTTCTTTTCGTTTTGCACTGATCAGGCTTTTCTGCTGGAGCTGTTGCTTGCTTTGCTGCTGCCTTTGGGATCTGGTATGAGTCCAGAAAGCTGGGACTCTTTTTGTCCTTCACTTCGTGCAAGAAGAAGCTCAACAGAGGCTTCCACTGATCCAGGAGCCTGGTCAAGCATTTCCCAAGAGATAGCCATCGAGTTGGGACATGTTTCAAGATTTTTCTGAAGTCTGCATCATGAATTTCCTGAAACTGCCTCAAGGCCTCCTTCCTCTTAGCACTCTTTTCCAGGTAATAAAATATATCTACAAGAACTTCGTCCACTTTTGCTGGAAGGCACACTGCTCCCTTCTCAGCTGCCAAGTTTATTAAGTGGCATGCGCACCCGATTTTAATCAAATTTTCTTGGACTTCCGTCAGCACCGCTGCCACGCCATTTTTTTTTACCAAGCATCACGTTGGCGTTGTCGGAACAAAACGCTACACAGTTCGTGACCGGTATATGAAACGACGCGAGAGCCTCCAGAATTAGGTTGCCTATGTTGCGACCACTTGCTTGTACGTCAACGTACACAAAGAAAGTAGTCGACTCTCAACTAAGCCAGACTCCCCCACGTATGTCACCACGATCGGGTACAACTGCGAGTGGCTATCATTACTGCCGTCGATGGCAACCGAGAAAACTTTTTGCTTCAAGGAACTCACTATGCGCTCCTGAGTATGGTTTGCCATCTCGCCAACAATTGCACTTGTCTTGGTTCTCGCACAGCCGTACCGCTTTGCGACATCCGAAGTAGGGAACATCTTTCGTAGCAGGGGACCCACGTGGTCAGAGACGGTCAATGGAAGGTTATGTTCCAGCAGAAACCCAGTGAAGAGACATTCCGCTCGGATCACGTCACTATCAGAGTTCCGCTTTGAAAAAAACTGTCCCAGCTGCTGCTGCTTTTCTTGGCATTGCACGTGACTTACGTGTTTCTTGGATGAAACGTGAGCGACAACGTCGGTTTTGTCTCCGTGAGAAACGCTGATGTCGCAGCCACACACCGCGCAGAACGCAAAATGCTTGCCCTTCCTCGATTCCACGATGCAGGGGAATTCGGATGTGTACTGCTTCAAAAACACCTGTAAGTACTGTTTTCGCTCCCGCTCTTTACTAAGAGCCATGGCTGACAGCAAACCAAGACACCAACACCACTGCTCCGAAGCACGCCAACTCAACCGCTAACAAAGCACATGGCGAACATCGCAAGCTCGATCAACTGAGTGATGGCGATGGCAGTTGGTTTTGATTAGTCTCACCAAAGTTGCCAGACCAACAGTAAATTTTCTGCTAAAAACGGCTAAAAATTTCCGCAAAACTACGTTTTTGCACGCTTCCCGGAAGATTTTTGCGTCAACCGTACAACCGTACAAAGGGGTCAAAATTCGTACATTGTACGGGTAATCCGGAAGACTTGGCAGGTCTGCATTTACATTTGAGAGCATGATTTGATTAGCTAGAAATTAAGCAACGGTTTCAGACTTCTGACAAGTGTACTTGTTAAGGCAACAGCTTATGAACCAGTTAAAATGGTACTGTTGTGCTCTCTAGAGCTTACAGGATGCTGCAATACCAAATTTGTAGTACTCTTTTATAAGGAACCTGTCATAAGTAAGTTTATGGTGCAGCCAGTATCTTGTAGCCTAGTGCACATAAAAAGAGTTCACATTTCCTATCCGTACAAGACAACACATACTGTATTCACACGATTGTAGGTCAACCCTCCCCCAAAAGTTCAAAAGTAACAAAAGATATTTAAAAAAAGGAACTGGTGGTATAGTGTCGGTTTTGACTGTCAGCCCCGCCAACTCTGGATTCGAAGTTTCAACAAAATAGCTCGGCTTACAATTGTGTAAATATGGTAATCACTAAAGTTTCAATCACCCATGCTTGAAGAGGAGTCGTGAAATGTTTTCTTCAAATTTTGGTGGTGTGTGTCTGTATTTGGAATCCTTCCTCTATAATAAATATACATTGTTTCATTGCGTTGTAAGGATTTAGAGCAATAAAACATGGTTTCAATTTCCCAGTGCTTGCTCCCCTAACTCCGCAGGTGATGTCATCTTTGTTGCCACAGTGGCCTCTGAGGTTGGCACGGCTTAGGAGGCCACGGGAAAACATTGTGTCCTCGCCTTGCTTCTGTACAGCGGCACCACACAAGCCCAACTACTGTCCTACTTTCTGGCTTTGTATATCAATCTATCGCATCAGAACAAACGACAGCTAAAAATGTTTGCATTTTTAAATGTCTTCAGTTGACATTGCTGAACAGTGCCTGTGCCGGCCTACAGCATTGCATTGTCATTTCAAGAGTACTACAACACTAGGATTTCAAGTGGGCATTATTAAATGTACACTAAATATTGTGCCCAAATATTGCAAAGTCAGCACCTCGAATGCTTACTGAAGCAGTAAAGATTACAATAGGGCACATCCATATTCTTTTCATGACCTGTTTAAACTATAGAAAACTCCACAGCCAAGAGCAGTTTCTCCCCTTAAGGGGGGGACACACTGCTCTTAGCGACAAAATTTCATGAAAAAATTGATTTTTGGAAAGTGGTAGTTTTGCAACATACGGGCAGTGCTGCAGATGCTGACCAAATTTCTCATATCTCGGACTGATATTTCAGCCACAATAGCAGTTTATATTCCCAAGGCAAGCTATATTTTGGCTATCAAAAAGCAAGAAAAATGGGCTTTTTTCATGCCAAATTGCTGCTGAGCTACATATGTTGCAGTAGTAGGCATCGAGGTTATATCCCCAATAGCCACAAATCACCTGCAAGTATATTTCAACTACTCTGTATTACACTCGGTTCAAATGAGCTTTATTTGTTTTCTTGCTTTTTCTCGAAACATGCTTTCACTCACTCTGCTTGTTTAGTGCTGGCAATTTCTCAAAGTCTAGAAGAGATACAGCTGTAATTTTTTTTTATATGTGATGCTGGATGCATAGAGCTTGAACTGCTGCAAGCAGATTGTTCTTTTTCTCTTTCTACAATTTTTTATCTGCTTTTGTTCAAGTTCATTAGTAGCTGTGGCATAAACATCTAAGCTTTGATGAGCTCCTAAATTGTTATTTGTTGTTGGATTTGAAAACTGCTTGCAGCAGTTCATTCCTGTGATGTCACAACGAATTGGTGCTGGAAGTTCAATGCGGCGTCGCCACCTATATTTGCATTTTAAGTGTTTTTTCTCGCTTACCAAGCGCCTTCTTGCTGCAAGAGTAGAGGCTTTAGTATTGTGAAAGAGTAATTTACTGATAGGAGAAGAATCGCTTTCCTTTCTAGCGTCCCTTTAACCCAAAACACACACGCATAAGGACCAGAGAAAGCTGACCAAGCAGCGTCGCGCAGATGAGCGCTTTCACTTCAAGAAGCACCAAATAAAATTCAAAACAGTAGCAACGCTCACCAGTTCTTCCTGCCCGTGGTGGTCACGGGGACACGGGCAACGATCACAGATGTGTTCTTGGGGATCAGGTAGTCGTCGGATGTGTACACTGCAAGGAGAAGGGAAAAGAATGAACACACCCGCGAGCAACTGAAAACAAACAAAACGACCCCCCACTACTCACAAAGAGAAAGGAGCTCTAAAAGAATATCACACGGATGGATCTACGTACAGAATGTGGAGCCAGATTTCCAACACCTTAGAAAGGGCACGATAACACGCTTATTTTATAGCAGAGACAAGTTTTTCCCTGGCTCTTTTTACACTCGATTTCGTACATAAGGTGCAATCCTGTAAAGGCTATGCAAGTAATCCGTGGAAGAAAAAAAAAAAAGGAGAGGTGTATCACTTGAATAATAAAAAAAAAAGGCATATAACAAACTTGCACATTTTGATCATTTCCCCAGCAATACAAGAGTATTTCGTCAAGCCGATGAGAAATGTATAATGATTTAACACTGCCAGCAAGGCAGTGATTGTTTTTCGCTCACCAAAGCAATTCACTACGTTTTGGTTGCGCACGTACACAGCGTAAACATGAACAGCAGCTGTGACAGCATTGCACCTGATGCATGAAACTGAGTATAGTCCGATATGGTGAACTGGGCTGAATACTTAGGGCTTAACGTGTCTTCACGTTACTGGTTTTCGCCTACATTATCAGAATACATTATCAAGACTACATTATCAAGCACTCAGGTGATCAATACATTTTATGGGCACAACAATCTTGTCTCGGACAGTGTTTACGTTACTAGATCAAAAGCCAGCAGACACCCCACCCAACAATGGCTTTTTTCGAAGTAAACTGAAGGGGAAAGTGCTAGCCTCATCTTTCAGTCAAAGGGGCCCTGCGACACCAACTGAGCATGCTGCCTCTATGCTTATTGTAGAACTTTGGGATGCAGCGATGTCTCAGAGACAGTGGAAGCACCAGAAGTACAGTGGTTATAATTTTATTTCTATGAGGAAACCGCCTTCTGCAGGGTTCTGCTTGAACCGTGGCAACACAACAGTTGATTTTGTTACAGGAAGTCACATTTGATTAAGTTGGTCTCCGCACTCCAACACGTTCAGTTTTTTTGTTATTATTTTCTAACTTGTGCATCCTCGACACCACCACAACAACCTTCAAGCTGACAAACGTGAAGCTTTTTGAAGAAGTGCTTTCGTTTTGAAGAAGTGCTTTTGTGCCCAAGCCATTCCCAGCTGTTCAAGTAGTGCACGGGGGCACTTCGGCTCGATGACAATATTGGTCCGAACCACATGTCTGCTGTGCGCAATTACGCTTGTGACACAACTATGCTGTATGGGGTTACACGGCGCAATACGATGACAACTCATTCGTTTTGACACGACTTGATTAACCGCGCGATCAAACCACGACCGCAACCATTCACTCACCGTAAAAAGCAGTAGTGCACTTCGCATTCCGTACGAGTGTCGGTTTTTGAACTTGCTTCGTGACTATCGCCGAGCAGTTGGGGGACATGCGATCAGAAATGTCAGGGTTGCTGATGTTTTCAAAGCACCGTGCTGAGAATTCATCCGACAGTGTTTGTGCACAAGCTAGCTACTGTGCAAAACATTTATTTTCGCTTTTTGAGCACCGTCATCGAGGGTGAGGCAAGCAGAGACGAGAGTCAAAACTTTGAACTTTAGAACGTTATCAAGATGGCAATGCCCTGTAGGAGAAAGAGGAAACACCACAGTGTTCGCAATACTAAGCTTCTACCTTGGCAATTATTTTTTTCTGGCACTTACAGCATACTTTTAGCAAAACTCTTTTAGCATAGCACAGGTCAGGTGTCATGCATGTTGAAGTGGCGGTATGTTTCGCCTGTCGGACATTAAATGTGTGCAGTATGAACGCTTCCAACACTCACCCCATGGTGCCGTCAAAAAGGCACTTATCGCGATAGTGTTAGCGATGAACGCAATGTGTGACAGTGATGGCAAACATGGTGATTTACCAGCTTTGAGAGAGAGCACAGTGGTATTTCTTCGTGACATGCCGGCCTAGTGCTGCAGGAAAGCTGCTGCGATGAGCGGCTACTACTTTACAGTGTGCGATTCCCAACTTTTCGGTTGCACATGGACCCTAGCAGTCTGAAAACACACAATCGTAGTTTGGTGATAAACTCAACATTGGTGCCGAATAATCATACTTTCCAGGAACATATTAACTGTGAAAAAGAAAGAAAGATGCGCAACTCTGAGTTTTCTTTTGTGTGTGTGTGTGTGTTCCTAATCACAAACACTAGAACTAGGAAATTATATGAACGAGGTGTTACTGAAATGCCTTTTGCCTTCATCTCAGTATTCAATACTACGCACACTCCAGTGCTCCAGAAGGCAGTCAAAAAAGTGTCGCAAGGCCCCTTTAAGAAGCTTCCGCTTTAGCAATTCTGCAAAGGGCCTGTCTACCACTCGGAAAGCTTATTTTGACTGTGGTGAAATTAAGACAGTTTCTTACATTGATGGAAACTTGCATGCTTGTGCCTCATAAAAGGAGCAATATCTAAGTTGCCCATGAAAGTCGTGTAAAAATTACCAAAGGCACCATGCTTGGTGATGTGTGTCAAACTGCAACCGTAACAAAAAACCAGTACGCTTGCAGGTTCCCCTACTTTGCCTTTAAGGGAAAAGCTTGCCACAATATTTAGTGAAACCTAGCACAAGTCCAAAATAAAAATGCACCTGAATGTACTGTTTTAAGAATTCAAGAAAAATGCAGTAAGGCTGAATGGGGAAAGTGAAAACATTCAACTGAGAAAAATGCATTTAAGTCTCAGACAAGTGCTGTTATGGCTGAAATGCACCTATGGCCACTAGCAATTATATCATTTTAAAGCTTTATTCTTCATGAGAGCAGCCATACTACATATGACACCGTACCTTTCCAACACTATGTCAAATTCGTGTCATAAAGCCACATACTACACCAAGCATGAGAAGCTAAACATTTACCAGCTTTGTTTCAGTGCCATGCAAGCTGAAGAAAAAAAAAAAGCATAACATTGCAGTCACGTCAAACAAATAGAACTGCACAAAGTTTAAGTCTAAAAGGCACACTGAATGTTTAGTAAATCCAAAATCAATAGTTCTGTTGCGATAAGGCTGGTATCAAGAGCAGGTAAAGACTGTATGTACTTCAGTCCCCTGCTAGCTTGTGCTGTTTTGAAGGCCTAGATAACACTTTTGTCCAAACGCTCCTTCCGCAATTTCCAATAATAGCTTATCAAGACTGTGAAGCACTTAGCGATTCCCCTTACTGCAGCTCAGTCTCTTGGCGATTTGAGTGTTGCCTTGTCAGGCCATGTATGAACAGTTGCCATTAATCCCTTCTAGATATGATTTGTGGCCTTTGCCGCGCACACTGGCACTTCAAAAATGTTATCTTAATGTTATCTAAGCACTCTGTCAGCAGCTACATTTGGAGGTGAGACATGCAAATCATGCACCTGCGAGAGAATCTGGGCTTTAAGCACTGCCTGTACCACTGCTTTCAAAATCACTTTTTGCACCAAACTGCTGGCAAAGCACAAGCCCAAAGAACATTTGTATCACAACTAGATAAATCCTGGGCCATATTCATGCCGGCACTCACTAATATATCAATGAGCAAGATCCAGCTTTTGATTCCACTGCATTGTACACCGTGATGCCAGGCACCTGAATATTCACATTTCTTGCCCACTTGGCAATCACGTCCGCTGAACAGTACGACATATCAATATGGTTTTAGATGCTGTTGAAACCATGGGACAATGACATGATGACCAAGACGTAATGCAGCGAGTTCGATAACCGGCCATTTTTCGCAGGCAAGTGCCATTTCACACACGACAGGTGGTCTGGGTAGCGCACACGCATCAGCGCTCTCCCGTGCATGTTTTGAAGGTTTTCCATTTTTGTTGACATACTTGACATATCTTGCTTAGACAAGCGTCTTCAGAAATGCCATCACAAGAGAAGAAGATGCGTGAACGCAAAGCAAGCAAGACCAGCAAGGCAGCAGTAGCAGTGGTGAATGCAAAACAAAATAGGAGGGAAAAAAAGAAGACTGTCTTGGTCATGCCAGCCAATGGGATGATAAGATACTAGGGGGCTTAACCCGTGCATTTGCACTGTGACCAGTCAGCATCTCGGAACCACCCTTCAGAGAAGTGACAATAGCGGGCATGATACTTCATTTTGCTTTTTGGGTGCACAGTCTTTTTTTTAGCGGCAGAGAAGCTGATAATTTACAGCACAGCATGATCAGACTCAACCTCATTTGTTGCTATAGCAATAGTGTCATCAGTACAGTGGAAAGAACGGGCAACCATGTTGTGCAAAGCCACTTCAAGCCAATTCTGCAGGCTGCACACTGTTGCATGTGGTGAGTGGAATGCACTCACCTGACCCTGCAAAACTCAAGTTGAGGGTCCACATTCTTATTGTTTTTATATTAAACATTGTTGGCTTAACTTCAGACTGTGTGCTCCTATTTTCTCAAGAAATTTAAGCCACAACAAAAAACAAGGACAGGACGACGCACTCGTCCTGTCCTACTTGCCATTGTTTCTCGTTGTCCCTCCCAATTTTTTTAGACAACATGCACCGAGCAACCCAAGAATGTGTCTTAGTGCTCCTATTGCTCACATCCTTTGTCTGTTTGTCCTTTAGCCTACTGAACACGCTAATGGAAAAAAAAAAAAAAAAAGCAGCTTGAAAAGTGTTAAGAGGTCCCCCTTTAAAGGGGTCCTGAACCACCGCTCGGGCTTGGTTTTGAAAACAGCTGGGTGTGTATTGAATGCCTCTCAGAAATTCACAGCCGAAAGAATTTTCAAAACGGTTTCTTCCCTTTCCAGTCCTGTCTCAACTATGCGGAATAGAGGGCACAGAGCTCCTTAGGGCGGTGTCGAAGGAGGTGCCCCGCCCACCGCTTTACGTCACCAGACTTCAGCGACGTGTCAGAGTGGCTGACGAAAAGCGCGCGACTACCGGGGACTGTTTCTTCGCAGCGCGCTTGCGGCCGCCTGCTCGCTTCGCGCCTGGGCTCGGTCGCATGCTCTCGCGATCACCGCATTCTTTTTTTCAATGCTCCGAAGATTTGTTTTCGTTCATCACATACGTTTAGGCTCGCAGGTGTGAGCGTTTACTTTGTTAGTGCGCTGCTTGTCGTCGATATTGCGCATAACGCGGCGTCAGGACAAACAGCGCAACTACCAACGCTGCTCCACCTTGTCCTGTACAACCCCTAGTTAATTGTTGATTAGTGATTGTAGACGGGATAATCATGCTGTCGGGCTCGAACGTGACTACTATGAATCGAAAGGAAGACCTTCACAACTCTGATTCTTGCCGACAGGTTAATGTGGCATAATGTGCGTTGACATGCGGTAAGATGGATGGATTAATTTAATGCGTGAATACACTAGTTCAATTTTAACAGTGAAGCTGTTTAAGCTATTGGTGAAACTGGGAAATCTGCCGAAAACTCCGCTGAGCTATGTAATGCTAGCATAACACTACAACGCTGTAGTAAAGACAAAGATTCCTAGGACTAGTTAGGTAAGGCTAAGCCTCATTCAATGGAGCCTAATTAAGATTCCTAGGACTAGTTAGGTAAGGCTAAGTCTAATTCAAAGGAGCCTAATTAGGAATAATTAATTGAATCCTAGTTCAGACAGGACTAATCCACTAAGCCAAACCAAGCCAAACTGAACTAATTCAACCTGAATTGAGCTATGACAAGTAAGTCACACCTAATTATGCGGACACTAATGATTTATAATTAATTAAGCCATGATACTAATAAACCATGTCTAATTAGGGTAAGTCTTATTATGCAAAGCCTAATTTAGCTGATATGAACAAATCTAGTGTAAGTAAGCTTCTAATTAGACCGTGCTTAATTAAATAGTACTAATTAAATCACGCATAGCTAGGTTGTTACTAGTTAAGTCAAACCTAAGCTAGCACTTATTAATCGAAGGTAAATTATGCTAAGACTTCAAGGTCAAGCCTCATTAAGTTGAGACTAAACATTTCAGGACTAATTAGGCTAACACTGATTAAATCAGGCCTATTTAAGGTAGTATTCATCAAGCAATACCTAATTAAGATAATATGTCAAGGAACAGTGTAGCTAGGCCTGTACTAATTAGGCCATGCATAATTAAGATATGACTAATTTCCCCAAGCATAATTATATCATGACTAGTGAACACCAGTGCATTAAACAATGTATCATTAGATATAAGCTAATTAGACCGATTACTAATTAGTGTAACACTAATTAGGTCCTGACTAATTAAGTTAAGACTAAGTAGTCTCAATAAGCTCAGATTATTAAGTTACGCCAAATTAAGCCAAACATTACAGGCGTAACTATTCATTCGAAACTAATTTACCTTAGTCAACCCTAATCTGCTGTAATCATTAATTCACCCTAATCTAAGTCTAACATAATCCGCTCTATAATATGCCATAGTCCACCTTAATGCACCTTAGTCTGTCTTAATCCACCCTAATGCACCTTAATGAGCTCTAATCCACCCAAGTACACCCTAATCAGACCAAGTCCTTTAATCTACCTTATAGAAGAAATATTTTGGGTTCGACTCCGGTCATGTTATTGAGTACGAGTACTAAAAGGTGGCGCATTGGAGTACCATAGGGAATAAACCCATCTACAATCACTGATGAATTAAAGTTTGGGATTAATTTGTGATTTATTACAGGCTGCAGGCATGCATTTGTTGGCTTCTTGGAAAACTATATTTATGGTGACTGTTGCACCGCACCGTTCGCGTCCACGCCGAGGTAGTTTACGGACGCCTTCCAATGGCATCTATGAGGCTTGCGCATTAGCAAATATATTTTTACATATTTCCAGCAACTATTTTGCCTACCTATATAGGTGCTCACAACGCAAGGAAAAGCGAGCGCACGGCACGCACGCGCTTACGGTTTTAAAAAAGGCGCGCTGCGAAGGGCCCGCACACAGCCGAGGCGGGCGTGTCTGCCATCGGCCAATAGCAGCGACGCTCCTTGTAAATGCTCTATGACGAAACAGAGCATATTCAAGGAGCGTGAGGAGAAGCCGCTTTTTGAGTTGAGGGCTCCTGAAGAAGTGGAAGCTTTGTGCTCCGCTTGTGAACGCTACGCTTCGCAGATGACTACAGCATTTGGCTGAGATGTTCGTTACAGCGTAGGCAAGCCGTACAATATGTTTTTTCACCAAGCCCGGAGGGCGGTTCAGGACCCCTTTAAAAACATGCACACACACAATCGGTTGCACGCACTGTCAGCCAGTGCAGTTAACCTCTCACCTTCCTTGGTCTGTGCGTTGGTAATCTGCAGGTCGAAGTCTGCCCCCTTGCCAATCTTCTTCTGCTGAAGGATGTTCTTCTTGAGTTCGCCCACGGAGATGTGCAGACCGTCGAAGGTCACCGTGTCGAAGTCCAGGCTGCTCTTGAACTTGTAGTGCACCGACATGACTGCCGCGGGTCCGGCGCGTTCGCGCGCACCGGCTCAAGCACGCTGTCCCCCTTGGAGAGAGCAGAGCAGGGCGCCCACCTGCGTGGCAGGAAAATGCAGGAGCATGAATACGGGCAGCTGGAACAATTCCATCATAATTTCTTATTTTCCAAAGAAAGCTACGCTTTCCCTGGCACACCCACTAGGAATTTACAACACAACAGCCGTTTGACATCTTGTGTAAGCAAAAAGAAAAAGAAAAAAAGGCTGATTCGCTGCAGTTTTGAATTCATGTATACACCACAGGACTTCAGTTAGGTTTGCAAATTCCAACAAATGGGTGTAAGACATCAGTCACCCACATAGTTGACTGCCCTGGTTATAAAGGACAAAAAAAATAGTCACTGGGGTTTTATGCGTTGAAACCTGTTAATTGTTATAATTGTTTTGATTATGGTAAAATAAACCAAATCTCAAACATGATTACAAGGCATGCCATAGTGGGGGGGTGCCATAATACTTTTGATTACTTAGGGTTCCTTAAAGCATGCAGGTGTTCCTTTACATTCTCCACCACTGAAATCCGGCACGGATTCAATCCCCCAACCTTGAGCTTAGCAACACAACACCTCGGCTACTGAGCCACCACAGTGGGTATATAAAGGGTGAATTTTGCTACATTTTGGTGAACAGCATTGCTTGTAACAGATCATTTAATTGCAAACGCAGTGCTGCTGCATGCCAACTGCAGCTAATTCATAGCAAGAGCAAAAAAGGAAACGATAACCAAGTAATGTGAGAAAGTTTTGGCGGAGAAAGCATGTGACAACAAAAACCAAGTGAATAGGATGCGATATTTACTCTGCAACAGGCTGCAGCCTTCTTTTGTGGTCAGTTTAGTTGTGCACCCACATCAACATAAGAGTTTGTCAGAAAATGTACCCTGCTTACTCAGAGACCCCTCACTTAACGGACAAACTGCTCCTTGGCGCGCGTCTCTTAGACACGGGTTCAACTGTAGCTGAAAATGAGACATCATGACGACTGCGTCAAAACAGCAAGATGGTACGTTGAATGCAGCTTGAAAGCGCAAATAGATCATAAGAAACTAACAATCAGGCAATGTCTAGCTTCGAAAGTAACACAGGCACCTGTTGCACCATGTGGGCTGTAATTATGGGTACGCTACGACCATGCTGATGAAATATCACGCACCAGATTTATGTTCGGTGGGTGCAGTTCACATTCGGAAATACTAGTAGACTATTATCAAGATCGTATTTATGAAAGCAGCTACATTCAATTAGGTACTTTCTGATATTCATACATCCATAAAGCTCACCAAACTACCATAGGCAAAAGCACAAATTGAAGACACCACAAAACAGAATGTGAGACACCAAAACATGTTTTGTGTCATATCAATTTGCGCCACTGATTTCAAGTGTGTTTCATCAACTAGCCTCTCAAGAAGTACTTCGAAGATATCTCACCCAACTGTAGCAGTCATTAAGGTTCAAGCGTTAAAAATTGTTCACACTTGTCGGAGTTTGAAGCTTTTATATCCTAAGAGCAACAACACCGGCTAAGGGGCAGAAATATTTATGGTGCAAACAATCAGGACCACTGAACTGTGCAACTTTTTTTTTGATGGGATATATTCTCCCTTCCACAATAATATGGTCAGGAAACCAAACTCGATTTCCCAAACACATTAACAGCACGAAGCGCAATTTCCTTGTTTTGTGCCGCAACAGCTGTTTCAAACCAGTGCTTTGCGCACAAATGCCCGAGTGCCTTCCTGTTTGTTTAAACCACGTACTTGTTTACTCTACAAATAAAAAAGGCATTGTGATATAATACAAGGCCTCTCAAGTACATCAAGTCGTAACTGCAGCCTCTCCCCTGATGTGCCGACAAAAAGAAAACAAGCATTAAGGTGCAGGATACTACATATGTGATAACCTATGACTCATCCAGATGTACTGCTGTAATAGCGTACCTTCAGCACTACTACAATGCTGTTTTGTTTCATGAAAGTTCATCTGGTCGTCGATAAACGTCCCTGGAACGTACCCTTCTCCCCCTCTCCTCTCTCTATGAGGGTGTTTTATCACTTCGGCTACAGCATTATCAAATTATTCCCACCATAATTTAAGCAAAACATCTTGTAGCAGAGATGCTACGGTCTTATACGTGTGATGTTGGGGCAGATCGCACTTGATGGGTGAAATTGCAGTCTGCGAACCAGTCTATTTTCGGTTGCTTTGCGAAGACCTGCGATGGGCACACGAGAGTTTTCAGGAAAAACTACTCACAAGGTTTCTGGTAAAGAAAGGCCCATCGATCGAGGGCGGCAACAGCGTTCTTACGGCAAATCTTCACTACTATTAACGGCAAATTGGCACCTGTAAAGCCAACTACGAACACTTCTACGCAAGTCGATGCGGAAACAAATCAAATACATGCACGAGATTTTTATCCGATGAAAGGTGAAAACGGCTACACGGCAGTTTTCCGCTTCGGCGCACTCGCGCGATAGGCCTGAGAAAAAAATGGGCACGATTCCAAAGTCGGCCAAAAAAATCGAAAGGCATTTCAACACCGCAGCGAAACTGCGAGTAAGAACAACAACAGAAAAGTACAACTTCGGGGTCACCCCAATGCCGTCGCACCGATATTCAGACATTCATTTCAACCACCTTTTCCACCCCCCGTATAACACGGCGGTTGAGCACTTGCATTTTTTAACCGCAGTTAGCAATCGCTAAGGGATGAAGTCGGCTCTGTTCCGCACTTCTCACAACGCTAACCCAATGCACTCCGTCAGCAAACAAGGCAAACCATCGGCGACGTTTTCTTTTTTCACAAAAAACCTCTGCGCGTACCACACACGGATGCGTAGGCCTAAAGGAGCAGGCAGCCTCGGCAGCCGTTGGCCTCACTCAGCTGCAGACTTCGCGTAAAATCCAGGGGCACATGGTTGCGCCCAAACATTCACACCCAAAAGGAAAAGGAACGCAGAAACAGCCGCAGGCGACTCGACGAGAAAGACTTACCGTACGCGCTGCCTTCAACGCATGGCGCCAGTGACTCCCGTGAAGGCTTTCCTGAACGGTACGACGCTCTCTCGGGACCCGGCGATGGTGGGGGGGAGACGATGTCGTGCTAAGCCTAACGCTCGTGAAGCGCTCGAGTTGGGTGTCGTAGGCAACGATCTTGCGTCACTACGGGCACGGCACCGAACACAACAACAAGCGCGTCGCACTCGGGCAAAGATAAGAAGTGTAGAACTACGTGAACGACATTTTGAAACACAATTAACACGTATTACACACAACGGTAACGATTAACGCCAGCAATACAGTATGCACAAGCGATAAACAACTGCCCTTGTAACTGCTGCAGCGCCGTTAATGGCAGCAGTGGTCAATATTCAAAGTGAAATATAGTAAGTGTTTTTTCACATTGTAGTTAATATTTATTTTAAATTTTTGACAATAATAAACTTACTTTTGCGATAATGACAAAATAAGGTTCGGTGGTGTCCAAACTCACAACAGCCATTACGTCATGGTCGCCATGTTCAGACATTAATTGATGTGAAGCGTTTTTTAGCACTTTCGATGAAGTACGTTCAAAACCCTGTGCAGTGGTCTTCCTCCGGTGTTTTTTGCGGCAAGGCCTGCTGCCGTGCGTGACCCATGCTCTTCATGTAATTTTTCCTTAAAACGAGTTTTTACGCGCTAACAATTACGCCGATTATCACCGACTTCGCCTTCGCACGAACGTACTCAAAATGATGGGCGATCAGGATGACTACGACGTGGAGGTATGCGCGCTCGACGTGATGCTTCTATTAGAAAGGATTGCGTGTCAATGCACTGAAATGGGGTGCCGGCTTCCCGTAAAACCAAAGCGATGCTCAATTCGCCTGACATATTTGTCGCGCAAAGAAGCCTTAACATGTGTTCGTTTGCACTGTGGCGTTCTCTGAAACCTTGCGGTGCATGTCACCATCAGACAGAGTATGAAGCAATGTGCCATATTGTAGCTCACGCTCCTTCTTTTCTGCATTCTTTTTCATTTACAGTACGTCGATAACTATGGCTACCCGATCCACGAGGGCGATCTCCATGGTAAGCTAAACGTTCGTAGAAAAGTTTTCTGTTTTGAGTTTTACCGAAAGCTAGGCGAATGAAAGGAACTTGAAGGTGCTCGGGCTTGACGTGAAGAATGTAGAAGCACAGCACAGTCTTGCTACGCCATCAACAACAGCACACCTTCAAAAAGAAACAATACAGACCAGGTCTGCTCATGCGCAGCGCAGTCACAGCGTAAGGCTGCATGTTCTCTGGTACCGTTCCTTCTTCACCTCCCGTGTTTTTCCTTGTCATCTTCTTGGTCATTTTCTTCCTATCCTTGAAGACTGCCCCATGAAGACAGTCAGACAGCGAAGCTGTCTTAGTTTTGCAGGGACAGCAAGGTCAATTCACCACTGGATTTTAAGTACGCATGCTTACACCTGATTGGTAAAAGCGACATCACATGACCTGCTGGCTTAGCCAATGGCATTTCAGCGGACGATTACAACATAGGCACATGTAGGCAAAGAAAGCTTGCGCCGTAATACATTTTGCGGGCCTAGGGCTGTGGCTTCAGAACCGCCGGCCATCTGAGGCTTTCGTAGGTGACACAGGATGCGAGAGCCGTTCAGGAAGACAACCTTTTACTGTTCGCCGCATTTCTTGGTTGCTGCTCCCTGCTAGGGCCTCCAGGCTGGCTGTGAGTGGCGCAAACGCACAAGCCTGGCCCTGGTGGTATGACAAATGGAGCACAGCAGTGCATGCGTACAGCCGGCATCCCTTTAAGATAAATGCGGTTGCCAGGGGCTGCCATTTTTTGTTCTGTCAATTTCATGGCATCCAGTGCATCTGTAGCTCTTGATGAGTGCATTGAAATTTGTGTCTATGTGTCATGTTATACCAGAGTCGTGTTTGTCTGCAATTTTCAGGCTACAATGCGGGGGGCTACAAGCTCACCGAGGCCATGCAGAGTACGCTTATGTTCCTCAAGAAGGCAATCCAGGAAGGAAACCTGTACGAGATTCAGAGCATCTACGAGAACAAGTAGGTCTCCCAGTTTAACTCTGTGATAGCACTTATTAACCTAGTGCATGACTGAAAGAAACAGAAGTGGCCAGGAGGCGGCGTAGTGGTGGTGTGCTACTAGGAAACACTTTTCATATTTTTAAAACGGTACATAAGGGACGCACCGCTGGGCAAAGAAGGACACAGACAAGCACTGAAACATCTTAACACTTTATTGGATGAGAGACATTTAATGTACCATGCCTGTTGAAGAGCCTGCAAGAGGTATTTACCATGATTATTGCAGTGAACGTTAAAGGGTCCCTGAAACGTTTTTTTTTACATTACGTCAGTGATTAGGCAACGCAATTGTGAAATCATTCACACCATAAATAAAGCCAAGCACCATGCGCTAAGGCAGCTATGGGCTTATTTCTGTCACCTTCCTCCTTACCACTGCAGTTCCTCCTCAACTCGATCTGCTGCGGAGTGCGCGCTAGCGACGACAGCGCCTCCCGCGTCAGCCGCTCTGCCGAGCCTTCCGTAGCGGCATAGCGCCCGGATATCCTCACTGAGGTCGCCCGCCTCGGCAGTGCTAGCCTCTGTAATAGAGCGCCGGCGACTTGTGTGTATGCCGCCAGATGCCGCGACGATACCGTTGGCTGAAACGAAGGAGTACGTTGTAGAAGCACGTTGTTCGCAGCTAGGTTTTGAAAGTGTGACTGGTTCGGGTCCAGTCAACAACCTCCCATTCGTAGTTCGATTGGCGGGGGTGTTTGAAAACGCATTTTGGTGAGCCGCTGCGACCTTTTGCGACACGCGTGTTCAAAACCTTGTTATAAATTACACACTTTACTCACAGTGCTGAAATCTGTCCTGTAATGGTCCTAATGACCCGCTCTACCGGATCACCATGTTTGCACAAAACCGTCAAAACAGTTTCAGGGTCCCTTTAAGGGGCCCTTTAGCACTCTTCTTGCACCCGTTTTCTATTTGTGTGTCGCATAGACAGATGTCTGGGTATCGTTCTGGCACAGGGCGAACCACCCATATAAAATGATTTAATGTTTTAATGGTGCAGTAAAGTCGCCACATCACTGCCAATTGCATCAACGCATAATGGTGCTCACTACGAATGTTTGTGATGGCATAAGGCACAAGGCTGTGATTGGGCAAAGGAGAAACTGGAAGTGGTCATGGCATTACATTGAAAAGCAGAGTGTTTATATATATATATATATATATATAATGTCAGAGAAGCTAATGATTTGTGGCACGGCACTGTCAGACTCCACATTGCTCGTTGCTGTTGCAACGCCGTGACCAGTACAGTGGAAAGAACAGGCAACCATGTTGTGTGAAAGCACTTCGAGCCAATTCTATTAGCTGCATGTCATGTTGAACATGGTGACTGGAATGTGCTCACTTGGTGAGATGGCGTCCAGGCACCTCCTTGGCGCGGATGGAAACAAGTAAAGGGCGAAGCACTCTCAGCTGCTGCCCGCAAGCAGTCGTGCACATCGCGCAGAATAGTGCACCTCTGTCGGCAGACGCCAGAGGTGATGGTCACCTGTACAAAATGTTAAAACGATCATTTCATTACGCCAGTTTCTGTGTCCGCACCATAGCCAGTGAAGACATGGACAAGGTGGTTTGCTGTGCGAGTTAGAGAGGACTGTTGCGACCGTTCAGTGCAATGCCATGGTTATATCTCTCACTGCCGATAATGCACTTGTCCCACAACTACTGTTTATTACAGATTCAAGGCTGACGCATATTGAGGACACCTAGTTTGCATTCTAAATGCCATTTTTATGTAGCACGATAGGTACTTCTGATTAATGTGATCATCGTATCACTGGCCACTGGCTTGTTACTAATATGAATGTGGAATGGTGGAGTTTCTTGTCTGTCTTTTTTACTTGCTAGTTTATCGGGTTGTTTGTCTCTCGTAACGTGAGTAAAACAAATTTCCACTGCAGCCTCGCCAAGCTGATGGAACAGCACAGCAAGGTGATGCCGCCGCCAAACTCGAAAGAAATGGCCCACATCTTGGACGGTGAGCAAGCATTCTATATGTGCAGCACAGCGTCACCGTAATCCAGCTGGCGAGAGGCTGGAGAGCCCATCATACTTCCTTTCCAGTGTGCAGTACTTTACGTTTCTTCAGTAATGCATCCGAGCTACAAGAACCCACAAGGATTTCACCCCCTTCAATTCCTGTTGTTCATGCCTTGCTCGTATGTAGCATTAAATGTCAAGAACCCTTGCACGACAGTTTTCAAACATGGTGAACATGTCAAAGTTCAAGTGAAAAAAAAAAGGGGGGGGGGAAGACTTCACTTTTGTGTGGTAACCTGCTCGTATCATTGTCCCTGATGGCTTTAGGCATCCATGGCTTTAGGCATCCGGAGCAGCTGCAGGGCTACAGTGCCGTGCTGCTATCTTGCTCTGTGTGCTCAAGCTGAGAGTCCCGCACGTCATTAAACCTCTTCCTCACTCGCCCATGTTGTGGCTCTCACAGCCTTTCTGACCATCTAAGGCATGTCTCGTTCGCTTTTCTGCTCTACAGTACATTTTGGAGGCTGAAATTGTGCAGTGTTAGAAATGTATGTCAATTCTGCTATGCAAAAACGTGTTTCTTCTTTCTCGGCTTGTTCAGGTTTGATTTTATGCCTATTATACGTGGCATGTGGCTGTCTCAGCAAACCTGATTGATTGGTCCTGTCAGGTCAACCAACCTTTTTCGTTTCTTTTTCTGACAGATCACATCTTCATGATCCTCTACAAGGAGTTGTACTACCGTCAGATCTATGCTAGGGTGAGTGGAGAGGTTGCATTTGAGTTGTGCGCCAAAAAAATGTGACGAGTCAAAACACTGATCAATATCCATTTGCTAGTATTGGTTTCAATCTCGCGGAAATGCGGCAGAGGGTGTAACTGTAATGTGCATTCAAGATGGTGCTGAAAGCATTGGCTTTGCCTAATTAGTTGTGAACATAGAAGATAAGAATACTCAACGCGTGCGGGACACCTGCACGGAGATATAGTTAAAACCCGTGCCCATCTTCAGAAATGAAGCTGTGCAGTTGAAAAGATATTTTAACTCTAGACGCCGACAGCTCGAGCTGTCGGTGTCTACAGTCAGCATGTCCTGTCGTCACGGTAAAGCAAGCTTTCATCCAAAAAAAATCAATGCACAGTTGCCAAGAAAAGGTACCACCCGCTAGGATTTCAGCCCACAACTACCCTAGATGCGACGATAGGAGCTGGAAGCTCTGCCAGTACACTACCGCCACATTCAATGCATGTAGAACAAACTGGCCTCATACCTTCACTACACTGTTTTATAAGTTGTGTCCAAGTGATGTCAGGTTAAAGCAAAGGTGTTCAGCAAGCAAAATTACTCTTAAGTTAACATTGCCTCCCTTACATTGCAGTCTTGGTTTGCAGTGTTGGTACTGCCATCTGGGAATGACAGAACGAACCAGATTGTTCTGCTAATTAATCATGCGAGTTTAACGGAGATTTGTTAAAATGAGTTTCAAACACTGAGTGTGTGTTCTATAAAGAATTCTTAGCATGCTGCGGCGTGTGGCACTTCGGTTCAGCGCAAGAGAGGCCACCACTGCCTCACTAGTAAGCGCGTGAATGTGCCTCTCGTGCGAGGGTGGCCAATACAATGGTGCATTGGCTCAGGAAACGCTCTTTCCGCAATGGACGACGCTGAATTGCAAGTTGTGAGAACATGTACTCTCCTGTGAAAGGAACTAAAGCCCGATTTTCTTTCAACCTAAGCAGTACCATGGCGCAAAACAAGCACTACGAAATTTCTAAAATGTTATTTCAGCAGTTTACATCAACTTAATTGTTGGTATACTTGGATACAGGTCAAGAAAAAAAGTGGCTTCTGGCTGTCAAAGGACCCCCTTCCAGTCAGTGGTGCCACTCTGTCAGTGTGATGTCATGGCAAACCACCTCCGTGCTGCACTCATGACAGAAATCAGAGTGCAGCGCGGAGGCAGTCTTCACCAGAAAGAGGGGTCCTTTGACAGGCAGAAGCCAGTCTTTGGCAGAAGAGGGGGTCCTTTGACAGGCAGAAGCCTGTCAGGCAGGCAGAAGCCAGTCTTTGACAGAAGGGGGAGGGATCCTTTGACAGGCAGAAGCCTGTCAAAGGACCCCCCCCTCCAGTCAGTGGTGCCATTTTGTCAACGTGACATCGCGGAAGACTGCCTCCGCGCTGCACTCTGATTTCTGTCTTGAGTGCAGCGCGGAGGTGGTTTGCCATGACGTCACATTGACAGAGTGGCACCACTGACTGGAGGGGGGTCCTTTGACAGGCAGAAGCCACTTTTTTCTTGTTCTGTAACTGGTATCCACATTCACTGCTTGTAAATTGCAATATTTGCTCATCTGTCAGCCACTTTGTGGAGCGGCCAATGTGCAACTGAAATGTTGAACTTTGTAAACTTATAATTGGGGATTGATCCATTGTGTGTGTGTGTGTGTGTGTGTGTGTGTGTGTGTGTGTGTGCACGTTATTTATGTATGTTATAACTATATGTTTGGGTACATATTTTTATTTTCTTTCTTTTTCTTTTTTCTGTGGCTGCAGGGTTCCCCAAAGATTGACGAGAGATTCGAATCGTACTACAACTACTGTGCCCTCTTCAACTACATCTTGAGTGAGTGTGTGTGTGGTTTGTTGCTATTGCTTTATTTAGTATAAGACGATAATTTGTTAAATAGAAGTGTGGTGTCAAGGTTGATGCTAGGCAGTATTTATACTTGAGTAAAGTATATTAAGATGTGGCTGACTACTAGAAATATTACTTCATTTTTAATGTCCTTGTTTTTTTTTTCTTTTAAATTTTGTAGAGAAACCTGGCACTAATCGCAGAATGTGTTGAACATGGTATACTAGTATTAAACAAGCTTGCCATCAGCCTTGACAAGATTCCAGAAAACATTGCAGTGCGAAATGTATGTGTAAAGTGTGGGCGCTGGGATCAGTAGATGGATAGACCTTGAGATCAGGTAGTGTGTGGCTGCCCTACGAGAAGGCTTTGCAATGCTACCGCTAGGTGAAGAGCATGTGCACCAATGTGTCTTGCAAAAAAAGGCAAATTGTACAACTACGGCCACGAACTCCGTCATAAACCGTCATTTACTCCGTGGTGATTCACCACCACAAAAGCAAATGCTATCAATTTCACAATGAATGTATTGATTCATTTGCATTCGGGCACCTACGATAGGCCTTAGTAATCCCAACTCTGTCAGCGCAAACAAATTGCAAATTTTCGGTTGGCTCACTTCATTCTCAACGTATTTAAAAGCTGCTTATCAATTCAAAGTGCACCATTCGCCTAATTCTTTAAATTCATACTTTTGCTTATCTACACCAGAAATAGTATCGGCTGCTTTGGTTCCTCTTAGCTGAACATTTATGCTCGTTTAACTTTTTAACAGCGAGAATTGAAGCCACTCGCCTGTCAGCACTTGTGAAAGCATTCAAAACTCATTAGCAGAGGAGAAGCAAAATAGGCACTGAGATGGGCAGCAATGCACACAATATCTGGTGATCTCTATTTTCCTTTGTGTGTTGCACAGAGCTGTGCTTCTGCTTGCATGTGATAATTTCAACAAAGTTCTGGGATCCAAAGAAGTTTGTATTAATGAGAGTCTACCTGCATTACGATTGGCTGCTCGCCTTGACTATTGTCGTCACTGCTGTAGTTGCTTTGTTCACTGACACACTTGTGGATTGAGTCATCATTGGTGCCATCCATGGCGCTGGAGATGCCTGTTACCTAAAACTAATCATGATTACTTGGAATTCATTTCTTGTTTAGAATATATGTTGTTACTTGGAACAGTTTACAACTGTTTTTACCGATTTTTGATGGTCCGCCGTGGTGGTACAGGGGTTATGACGCTTGGCTGCTGACCAGAAGCATGCGAGTTCTGCCCCGGTCGTAGTGGCCGCATTTTCAGTGGAGGCAAGAATGTTGGAGGCTTGTATACTGTGCATTTTCAGTGCTCGTTAAGGGGAGACTTAAGTGATGCACTGAAGTCGTTTAGACTAGTAGATTATTATTGAGGAACTCCAGTGTCGTTTATTTTGCCGCTTTATGTGCAATATTCGAAGAGAAAATAAAGATCAAAGGTTGTTAAATTTTCTCGCCACATGGGCACAGTCAAGTTGTATGAAACACAGCGTGATCTCTGGCTTCTCTCGAACACAGTGTAGTATTTTGCAATGATCTCTGTCCTGATTCCAGTTTTTGCACATTTGGTATTCCTTTACTAGAAGGCAAATTGATATGGTTTTGATGATCTCTCTTGTGGAACTGCTATGTCTTGAGCTTGTTCTCCTTGCCCTCGACTTACAGGCACTGATGGACCTGTAGCACTGGTACTTCCCAACCAGTGGCTGTGGGAGCTCATTGATGAATTTATCTATCAGGTGAGACCCACTTGTCAAAAAGAAACTGCTAGTACTATGTTCTTTCTTTCTGTCTGTCTGTGTGTGTGCGTGTGTGTATGTTTGATAGAGGTTTGTGGAGGAAGTACCAGAGGTTTGTGAAACATCATGCTTGGAGAGATTCATGCTGTGAGGCTGCCATTCTTTCGAGTGTTTCTTTTCCTTGGCTATCTTCTTTGCATATTTCTTTCTCCGCTGAAATCCCGAGTACAAAGCTTTTGTGTCACACATTAGCTGCTCCTCCACTTGCGCTCATTCCGTAACTGCTCACGGTATTCCTGCTTGCCAGTTGCTGTGGGAGTACACACTATTTAAAACTTATCATCTGTATGCCGTGGGGATGTTAACATCTCCTGATAAATTTGATAAGTGTATCTAAAAAACAAGCGTGGGGTGTCATTGTTGGTGTGGGGTCATTGTTGTGGTGTGGTGTCATTGTTGGTGTCATTGTTGGTGTGGGGGGCTTGTGTTGGCATGATCTGGCAGCAATGGAGGCGAGCACCCCATTCGCTTGCTTCTATCCTCGAATATGTATCAATATGATTTGCTCATGTGGAGCCTTTGAAAAATGTTTTGGTTACAGTACAGCACTGTTCCACTTACAGCACAGATGTTGGGGCTCTGGCAACTTGTATCATAGGCTATCTACTCTGCACTGTAATATAACGAGTTATCTTTCCATTAAACAACTAGTGTTATGAACACTTTAGTGCATTCAGCCACTGTTGCTTCTGAGGGTAATTTCAGTGCTCTCTGCCATATTGCTCGCAGCTGTACTTGCTGTGGCCAGGTTGCCGCTCAATCTGTCCTGTACGGCTGTTTCTCCTGTGTCACTTTCAGCACTGCCAATGTATTGCTGTTTGCTAAAAATAAGTTCTGTTATCAGTGGTAAAGATAATTTGAGCTGTTATCAGTAATGTGCAGCTGATCTTTCCTTCTTTATGATGCACTGATGTAATTGTGGGTTTCTCACCGTGTATTAGAAATCAGAGAACAAACAGTACATCTGTGTTATACGTGTGTTATTCAAATGTGCCACATAGTAAAAGAACAAAAAATGCCACACGTCAGCACTCGTTTTTTCTACGGGTCCTACAACTTGCTTGACATATTGCTTAGCAAGATCAGAGTGGTGGGAGTAGTCCTTGTCCATGTCGTTGTTGTCCACCGCGATGGTGCAGCGGTTATGAGGCTCGGCTGCTAACCCAAAGGACCTGGGTTCGATCCCAGCTGCAGCAGTCACATTTTCGATGCCACGGAAAACGTTGGATGTCCGTGTGGTTTGCGTTTTCAATGCATGTTAGAGAACCCCAGGTGGTCAAAATTACTGGGGCCATCCGCTATGGTGTGTCCCATAAATCATACCGTGGTTCTGGCATGTAAACCCCCAACGATTACACATTATTGTTGATCTCTGTATGCGCAGTTCCAGTCCTTCAGTCAGTACCGCAGCAACCTGAGCAAGAAGTCTCCTGACGAGATCGAGCTTCTCAACACCAATCCCAAGGTGAGTGGAGGAAGCAACACGCCTTGCACTAAGTGGGATGGAATGAAAGCATTTTTTTTTCTATCTATTTTTTTAGTGTGAGGTGTAAGTTGTGGAGCACTGCGTCACCCCTGCATGGGGCGTTCACCCATTCTTTTCACAGGGTTGTGCTGGAAAACACACCCTTTTCTTCAGTAGAAAGCAGTACGCTGCGTTTCCTGTCGAGCAGTGCTCAGTGCCTTTGACAGGGTGCATGTGCATGCGCAGCAGTGCACTAGATTCAAGCAGCAGTAAACAGCTTGTGGCTTGTTAAGCCTAAACCTGGATTGGCCTGTACTGCTGTAGAATTATTTCTCCTGCCAGCAAGCTAAAAAACTTGGACGGAAGCGTGTCCACGCATGTGCACGTTCTTCCTTTCAATGCGCTGGTGATGGCACATTGATGGGTAGCAGATACTGGCAACAAATATGCATTCAATCAAGTTGAATCTGCACTGTGTTGACCAGGAGCTCAGGCACGGCAATGAGTCGTATTGTAATGCCTGCCACTGTTTACAAGGGAGCTTTGGCTTGCACGTTTTCATTGGAGCACGTAAATTGAATGTGTTCAGTACTATGTTTTGTTAACTCAGTGTTAAAAAAGCCTTGTTATAATGAAACCAGATATAACGAACTATTGGATATAATGAAGCAATCGCAATTCCCCTTGAATTCCCATAGATGAAATGGATATTGGCTATAACGAACTATTGGTTATAACGAAGTAATTATGGCTCCTCCTTCAACTTTGTTATAACGATGTTTTACTGTACTTGAAGAGACTGCAATGCTTAGAATAAACCGGATTAGTTTTTAATTGACCTGGAGTTAATTCCTGAGGTGAAGCTGAACAAGACATAGCCCTGACTAAGCAGTGCGCACGACCACTGTCTGAACAGCTGCTAATGTTGATGGAAGCGTGCAGTCCCTGCAAGCTGCCCTCTTTCACGAAGTTTCTTCTTGTTTCAGATCTGGAACGTACACAGTGTCCTCAACGTGCTCCACTCTCTCGTCGACAAGTCCAACATCAACCTCCAGCTGGAGGTGTACACCCAGGGAGGTGAGATGCTCCATCAATATATTTGTCACACTATTAGTGACATCACAGGCTAGCCGAATCTGATGCCCAAGGCCAAATAAAAATGGGACATTCACGCATCTCTCACTTGGGACTTGGTCACTGTAGCTTTGCAGGTGTCATTGTTCAGAATTTATGTTTTGGAGTGAGCTATCAAATTACAATATTGATGACCTAATTCTAGAAATGGCCTGACGTACCTGTTGCACTCCTGAACACAAAACGTGTGTGTGATCTCACAGTCTGGTGTTCTAACCCTAAGCATTTGTCGCTGCAGATGAGCCACATTGAATCATCGTGATGTTGGAAAATGTAACGAGCATATGCAGTGACATTCAGACTCTAGCCTTCCGACCACGTGCTGATTTCCTGGCCAGGAAAGCATGGCAGACAACCATGTTTCAGTAACCACGGATAGTGTTAGGTTACGTAATTGAATGTCATCGCCTTTCGCCGACCTCCTGCTGTGCAGGGGACCCCGACAGTGTGGCCGGGGAGTTTGGGCAGCACCCGCTGTACAAGATGCTGGGCTACTTCAGCCTGGTGGGGCTCCTTCGTTTGCACTCGCTGCTCGGCGACTACTACCAGGCCGTCAAGGTGCTCGAGAACCTCGAGCTCAACAAGAAGGTATGTGCACCTTCCAAGCACCACTGCTTAAGTAAGGCCTGCTTAGTTCATGTACTGCTTAACTGCACTGGTACCTAAGCAATCAGGGCAGTGCTGCTGTAGGACATAGTGCCAGGCGTGTTATGGCAACTCACTGCACAGGGAATTGGATATTTACTTTGTTGGAGAATATGTGAATCCATTGGTTTGTGCTATAATCTTTCCAAGAGGTAACGGTCACTGTTGTTGCAGAAGATTGGCCTTTCTCCGTGTGCTGAAACTGCAAGTTTGAATCTTGTTACTGGCATGACAGCAGTTAGCAGAGCAGTACCAACTGCGACAGTACAGGCCACAGCGTATGTGCGCTATCTTGGTACTTGTAGTGCTGGCTGGATGAAGTGTGTGTTCTTGGCTCCATGTATCAGGCGGTGCTCACAGAAGGACGTTCATGCCATGTCTCACCATATGTAGCTGTATCGCGAAGACACCAGCTACTGCTGTCACCTGTATGTGATGCAAGGTAGCAGAGGCCGTATTGTGAAAATGATCACCAAAGGCGATGTCACGAAAGTGTTGCCTCCGGTGCACTGATTGGCTGGTTCAGGGAAGGCGAGCAATTACCGTATAGTGCGGAATATAGGTCGAGATTTTTTCCAAAAAATGTCACTAAAAAGTCGCCCCTCGACCTATATACCGGCCCTTGGCGCAAATTGAGTGATCGTCTGGCAACACGGAGCGTCGCATGCTTCTTGAGCATCAGCATCGACATCGCCTCCATGGGCTGACGCCCGACGCGATTTTTCTTGTTCAGCTAGTGTTCCTAGCGAGTGGCGACCTTGCTCTGCGGCCAGCTATGAATACTGGGACGCGGCGCCAGTTCACCGCCGCGTTTAAAAGAAAAGTTATTGAATTCGTGGAAGCGAATGGCAACATGTCGACGCAGCGGCAGTTTGGAGGGACTCAGAAAAGCGTCAGGTACTGGCGCAACCAGAAATCCAAACTGTCGGTGTGTAACGCGTGGAAGACGTCGTTTCGCCGTCGCCGAGCTGTGCACCTGGAACTCGAGGACAAAGTTGCAGATTTCGTCCGCGAGTACCGTGCCAGCTCCCTGCCTGTGAGTGCGGAGCTCATTCGCACAAGAGCCGTCGAGCTCACCCGTGAGGCCGGTCTGTCGAGGGAAGGATTCAAGGGGTCCATTTATTGCGTCCGCCGGTTCATGCGATGCAAAGGGTTTGCCCTTCGACGGTGCACGCCAGTCTGCCAGAAGCTGCCGGAGGAGTACGAGGACAAGTTGATAGAGTTTCAACTCTACGTGAATAGCCTCCGGCGGCAGCATGGCTACATGTTAGGCCAGATCGGCAACGCCGACAAAACGCCGGTGTGGTTCGACATGCTGTCGTCCACAACAGTCTGTGAACGCGGGGCAGAGGAGGCGAAGCTGCTGTCGACCGGAAGCGAGCATTCGTGCTTCGCCGTGATGCTTTCCTGCACGGCCGACGGCAGAAAGTTGCCCCCGTTCATCATCTTTAAGCGGAAGACGCTGCCGAAGGAGGCCTTCCCGCGGGATGTGGTCCGCGTGAACGAGAAGGGGGGTGCATCAGTGAAGAGTTCCATGTTTTGTTTTTTTTCTGGCCAAGGTAGGGTGGTCGACCTATATTCCGCATTATACGGTAGTCACGTCGTCAGTCGGCACCCGAGATTCTGCGTTGCACCAGGCAACACTGTGTTGCCTTTGGCAATCATCTCAGAATACAATGCTTATTGGGCTCAAGATTATACTAGTGTTCGCATATCTATTGCACTTTCCTTCATTGAATAGTTCCATGAGATGGAAGAAAACTCTGGCATGTTCCAGTGCCGCTCAATTCCACAACCAGTTCTAACATTTGTGCTTCCTTCTCCTTCATTCTTTTGAAGCACCTACTATGAGAGTACTACAGTGGAACTTTGTTATAACGAACCCGGATAAAGCGAACTATTGGATATAACAAAGCAATCGCAATTCCCCTTGGAATTCCCATAGGTGACGGATATTGGCTATAACGAACTAATGATTATAACGAAGTAATTACGGCTCCCCATTCAACTTCGTTATAACGAGGTTTTACTGTGGCTAAGAGTGGTCATGAAATTTTGCCCCGCAATATCACTTCTGGTGCAAGCCCCGTGCTTACCTCTTTGCAGAGTCTGTACTCCCGGGTTCCGGCTTGCCAGATCACGACGTACTACTATGTGGGCTTTGCGTACCTGATGATGCGGCGCTACGCAGACTCCATCCGCACCTTCTCCAACATCCTGGTGTACATCCAGCGCACCAAGCACCTCTTCCCGACGCGCACGTACCAGGGGGACCAGGTGCGCTCACTTTTCTTATTCGCTGAGACTCTAAGCGAACCTCTTACTTAATTCTCGTGTTCACTTTTGCAGTCTCGTGCTGTAAGCAGTAATTTATTGGGTGATATAAGTGCAAAGGTTAATACTGCTAAGATTGTGTGGTTCACTTCATGTCATGGACTTGATATTTGTTGGCAAGAATCACTGCTTCTTGTAAGTGGGGCAGAGGAGGTATTTAAGTTAGGTTTGAGTGTTGTCACTTACGTTAACTAAATGAAACACGCCAGGTCCCTTGCATGTTAGCTCCACTGTTCTTAAAATATTAATTTTAATATTCCAAGCCAAGAAATTCAAATTTTGAGCATCGCTCAAATTTGAATTTCTGCCAGCTGCCGGACAGCTCATGTCTGGCAGCTGGCGGTGTAAAAAACAAATGCATTTAACTTCAATGCGGCTATGTGAAACAGTGTCGTATGCCACTGTTTCACACAGCCACTTTCGGTGCTCTGTGTACACGGTCACACGAATCTGCCTAAGTGCTGATGTGGAGCAGTCTAGAACAGTCTGCATTTGCACTACACTTCGATTCATGTACACCATGCCACAATATTCTGTAAATTAAAGCTGCTCAAAGGAGCTTGTGTTGCTGTACAATCTGTAAATTAGCTAATTCTGGATTTATTTAAAGAAACTTACGTAATCTAATAAATCATGCAAAATGCCTGTAAATCTTGTTAATTCTGGTTTACTGTGGACACCGTGCCATTGTACTCTGCGTGAAACAGCCAGGTACGCCATCAATGAAACTTGGGTTTAAAGCATTATGCTTTGCGAAGTGAAATGACACCTTGAACTAGCCAGGGATTTATATCAAAGTGCCTGCATTTTGGTTGACTTTATTACTTCTCTCAATACCACAGATCAACAAGCAGACCGACAAGATGTATGCACTGCTGGCCATATGTCTGACGCTGCACCCACAGCGCATAGACGAGAGCATCCTGTCTCACCTCAAGGACAAGCACGGAGAGCAGATGAACAAGATGCAGCGTGGGTGGGTGGCGTCATAGTCTGATTCTCGGGACTCCCTAGGGACCCGCAAAATCGCCTAGAAAATGAATCAGCTTTGCAGAGAAATTTTTAAAAATGAGAGAAACTGCCATGGCTGCAAGCGGATTGGAGTTATCGAAGCTACTCTGTAACCAACCTGGCAGCAGTGATGGTTTCTGACCTACAATCACCGCAGAAAGTCATAAAAAAAAAGAAACTACAGTTGAAAGTGCAGTAAAACCTCATCATAACGAAGTTGAAGGGGGAGCCGTAATTACTCCATTATAACCCTTAGTTTGCTATAGCCAATATCCATGTCATCAATGGGAATTTCAAGGGCAATTGCAATTGCTTCGTTATATCCAGTAGTCTGTTATATCCGGCTTTGTTATAACGAGGTTCTACTGTATTTCCTGGCAACTGTATTTGTGTGGAACTACCTTATTCGCCCACCCTCAATACAGTGCAATTTTTTTTTTAATGCATTTCGACAGATTGGGCAGATCCCATGCTCCATGCTTTCGGATCAAGCACATGCAGAAGATTGGGCACTTCATAGAATTTTATTGACGCCTAAATGTGCTTTTTTTTTTTTTTTCCATATCGGCTCATTTCACGTGAGGTCTAATCCAGGCACCATTTGTTATTGCTTCCTGTCAAAGGCAATAGAACGATTCCTTAAAAAGTTAAATCCCTAAATGAAAGAATAAAAGCTTTAGTATTTCGTTTATGGATGATACAGGGAACAAGAAGACTGAAGCTTTAATTTGACGTCACAGCAGGAAGGAACAGCATTTATTAACTTGCAAAAATGACCATCGCTCAGTGGACTAATCGTGGCTACAATTCGCTTGAACGCAGGGACAAGGCCGTGTTTGCCGAGATCTTCAGCGTGGCCTGCCCCAAATTCTTGAACCCCGTGCCACCGCCACTCACTCCCGCCACTCTCGAGAACAAGGAGGCGAGAAACTATGCCAAGGTTTGTTCTCTCGTTTGGGAACGCTGTGTACTGCCTTTGACATTTGCGTTGCATGCTGCTGTGTTTCACTTGGAGGCTCACGTGCAATTGACGTTTGTTAGGGTACTGCTTATTGCTCTTATCCTTTAGAAATTTAGGCCTAGCCAGCTCACTATCGCTTTGAAGGTGTGCTCAGTGTTTACAAAGTACTGTGCAGGTGGATGATACGTTCAAAAGGCACCTTGAATGCACTTATAGTATGCATTACATTAGGTTGGCTAAAATCAAGTTCCTAGTGCACATTTGCTTGGATTCATTCATGGTACTGCACACCTAGGCAAGATGCTGGAGGTGCAGCTGAGATCCAACTTGAGTTATGGCCATATGATAAACATGGCCAAACAGGAAGCTGCAAAGTGTTACAATGTTGCCCATTGCGCTAAACATGCGAATGCTATAGATACTTTTCATAATTTGCAAGTGCGCTTCTCTGCACTGCACATTTGCCCAACTAATGGCGGCACTTGTCTTGACTGAAATGCTCGCCACGTTTGAGTTGCACATGCTAAGGATTGGTTTTTTTAGCATCGGAAGGGCTGAGTAAACGTTTTACACACCCAAGGGCAAGCGAACTGCGCTTGTGCCCGCTGTTTGCAGTGTTGACTGTGCTGCAGGAAAGCTTGCTCTACAGTTATGAAAAGGGTCTATTTTGAAATCCAAGCTGAGTGCGATCAACGTTCTGCTAGCAGATGTGTCATGTGATAACTCTCTCTTCCTTCTCAGGAGCCTCTTCAGCAGCAGCTCAACGTGTTCCTCAGTGAGGTCGAAGGGCAGCTCATGATACCAACCATCAGGAGGTGAGAGCCATGTTTTGCTGTGCACACTTGCACGCTCATATATCTTTCCCATGAATCTTTATATTAAAATTCACAATACGGGAGGTAGTGGTGCAGTAATCTGCCTAGGCCACTGTAGGCCTTGACTGCTTTACATAGTTTTGCCACCCCTGTTTGCTTTATGGCTGGTATTACGGTGCTGCAGCAGCCACGATTTAGTCATCCAGGCGTTGCAACCCTTGGCGTTTGGAGTTACGGTCGTGGAAAATCAGGCTGTTGGCCACGTCCTGTCGGTGAGCTACCGTTCTGGTGGCACGTTGGCAAGGATGGTCTCCGCCTTGGTCATCCCTAATAATTCGCGTCAGTCTAATCTTGACTGGTGCTGTGATGGAGTGACCAACATTCTTGACTTTTATTCATTAAGCTTGCATTTTCTTTTTAATGCACGTATTAACTGGAGCTGTGCAATCTTTTGAGTGCCAGGCGAATTCAAATATATTGATGTTGGAGTGCAGATTGAATTGAATATTTTTCAAATAATTTTTAAATAATATCATGTCAAATTACAGAGAAGTGTATGTTAAACATTGACAAGAAAAACAAACAGATTTAATAAATGACTCGTGTTCTGTCACAGTGCTGCCCCTAGAAGAACGGTCAGGTCCTAAAAAACAGTCCAACAGGGAACTGTGCAACAGCAAGCTGGGCTAGCTTTGCCACAGTGCACGAGCATTAGCTTCGCCGTGGTACATGACTGTTAACTTTGTCTCTGTACAATAGTGTTACGCAGCGAAGCTCATTGTATGCGAGACTGGGTTGCTTGTCACGAGGCAGCATAATTTGCCCCCTGACTACCAACTTTGAACAGCTTGAATAGTAAATGTTGAGTGCAAATAGAATTGAATAGCAAGCGCTATTCAATAATTATTCAAAATTACAAATATTTGCGCACCTCTATCGTTTATGTAATGGCTCAAGAATATCCTTGCAGCTCTGTGCTACGAACAGGTGGATGCTAATTTCCCTTCTCATACCTTGGTTGCACCAAGGGCTTTATTAAAATGAAGAAGGGAGGACGTATGTAAAGTCTTTGTAGAAAAGGTTGTCTTAACTCTGGTACTAGTGGTATGTGTATGAACTGTTTCTCTGACAAGTTAATGTGCTTGGATGAAAGTGATGAAGCCTGTCGTGGGAGCATCAATCGAGTGTCCTTTCTGTCTTTTTCTCTGCTCTTTCAGTTTCCTAAAACTGTACACCACGATGCCTGTCTCGAAACTGGCCAGCTTCCTCGAGGACAGTGATGTGAGTTGGTGTCTAATGTTTCTTCTTTCATCATTGTACAGTTGCAGCCCAGTAATTCGCACTCAAAGGGAACCGCCGAAAGGTCTAGACACTCAGAAGTCCGAAATACCGGATTCACTGGAAAGTGACGGAACTCCCTTTACTAGTGAACCTTCACCCCCATGCTGCCCCCTCTTTGTACTTTCCGGTTGTCACTTTCTGATGTCAGTTTGGACAACTACAGTAGAACCTCGTTATAATGAACCCGGATATAACGAACTCTTCGATATAACAAAGCAATCACAATTCCCCTTGAAATTCCCATAGATGAAATGGATATTGGCTATAACGAACTAATGGTTATAACGAAGTAATTAGGGCTCCCCCTTCAACTTTGTTATAACGAGGTTCTACTGTAGTACAGAGTGCATGTGTGCCTACGATTAAAGGCATTCTTGGCGCAACACCAGGCTTTATCGTACTGCGCTGCCAGGAAAGCATTTGGCATTGGTTATGCCCAGTACGAATCACAAGAAATATTGCCAAAAGGCAAGTATCATCAGTAGCGAGTGTACGGAAATGTGGCCTCAACAGCCCGTGGCCACACTCTTGTTGCGATAAGCTTTCGTGTGCTGTGTTGCATTTTTTTTTTTTTTTTTTTTTTTTGCAGCAACACATTGTGCTTGCTATCGGTGGGATTCAGGTGGCCAGATTGGTGGGTGATAGTTGCAGCAAATGTAGCGGAAGGCATCACTTATAGAATTGACTTCTATCTTGTGCTGTCACTGAAAATGAAGTGGTCGATACGTGCAACCTATCTTAATCCCCAAGAACACAAATGTCAACTGCAGTGTTACTGCTGCATGATCGTGTACTCTGTGGCACCAGTCCACCACTTCTTTCACTGTTTTTTAGAGCACAGACATCAGCGATAAATTTAAGCACAAGGAACTGCTCAAACGAGCTTGTGTTGCTGCACAATCTGTAAATTAGCTAATTCTGGATTTATTTAATGAAACTTGCATACTAAGTCACGCGAAATGCAGGTTTCACGACTTGCCTGAAAGGCTTGACTTGTTTCGAGCCTTAGCCATAGTTGGTGGCCATCTAGACAATGTGCTTACTAGCTCTGGAGCTGAAAATGAGGGACGTATGAAACCTAAAGTGTTGCTATTTCTGTTGGACTACGACAACCACACAGTCGTGAAGCTGGAGACCAGATTATCACACAGTGCGCTTGTGAAGGGATAGGATTTGCAAATAGCGAAATAAAATGCTTCATTGTTCCCTTTTATCTGTGCAGATCAAGACCAGGAACTTCCATTGTCATCTCCTCAGCTTCAAGGTAAGTGCAGTGGTGGCTATCTAAGGCCTACATAAAAAAAGAAAAAGAGCTCTGTGCCATTATAGATTATCTCGAACTTCCCTTGTTGCCCATTTATCATGTTTGAAACCTCTATATTAAACTACAGTCACACATTACATTGCATCTTTCAAGCAAAAGGCCATGACATAGAAAAGAGTGCATGTATATTAAGCACTCAATTGTATAGAATTTCTGGAGTGTTAACAGTTTTTGAAGGTGCCACTGTTGGGGTCCCCATAAGTCATTCCGTTTGTATTTTATCCACTGTCAAGGTCAAAGGCATGTACGACCTGCCTTCAGAGAAACAAACCCACAGGTCATGCAACTGAAGCTGACGTCGGCACATATTATGGGCTTCTTATTGCAACCCCTGGCAATTCCAGAAAGGGATCTCGATTTCGTTCTTGCCCTTGAAGCTTTATAGCAGTGCAACAGTAACATGATGTGATGGAGAGTACGCCATGCTTGTGCTTCCGGTGGCTTTGTTTCTTTGACAAAGGCTGCACATACGGTTGAAGTGCATCATTCACGGAAGTACTAACACTGTTTTCAAAATCATTTGTGTGCTTGCCTTGTGTGTGTGCTTATGTGTTTTAATGTTATGTTCACACAAACCGAGCTCAAATGTGTTCATTTGGTGGGCTGTTGACGTAGGTTTGCAATGCTTTCTTGGGACTGCATAATGGGCTAGTTGAGTGTTGATAAAACTAGGGGTGTGCGTGAATATTTGAATTTTCTAACATTTTTCAAGTATCATGTGCTATTTGATTTGATTTGCGCCGGAGTTATACTATATGAACTATTTGAATTTTGCTATTAAGGAGCAAAATATTATGCTTTGTCTGGTAACAAGTGGCCCGTTCATGCATGCAGTACAATTTGTATCATAACACTTGTGTACTGCGGCAAAGCCAACGTACTGCAGCACATGTACGTTAGCTAATTGTATTTTTTACGTTAGCTCATTGCTAATTGTACGTATGTATGCACGTACATACGTGCAGGTCACGTACTGCAGCACAGTTAACACCCCTGTATTTTGGCAAAACTGGCACGTGCATACTATGGCAGTGCTAACAGTCGAATGTAGTGGTGAAGCTAACGTTCATGTACTGCAGTGAAGTTACCTCATGCATAAGCACAATATTTTGTTGGACTTTTGTTTAGGACTTGGCTGGACTCTTTCTAGAGATGACACTGGGGGTGCACTATCCAGCCAAAAAAAAAAAATTTTTGCCCATGTTTAGCAGGGTGCATTTCTCTGTAATTTAATGTGGTATTGTTAAAGAAATACTCTAACGTTATTTGAAAAATATTCTAATTCACATTGCACTCAAAATTTTGCTATTCACACAGCTCTAGATAAGACACATTTCTGACTTGGTGACATATTGTCGGTTTCTTTCCATGCCCCTGTGCAAGCACTGTGGTTTTTTCTTTCTTGTCTTTTTTTCTTTACTGTAATTCAGTGTCTCGCTATGTGTGAGTTTCCCTTGAAACAAGTTGGTTTATGTTTTTCTGGTGTAGTCGTTTGTAGATGTTGGGATGTTTTTACTGAGAGTACAGAAACTTGAATGAACTTGGAGAAAATGTGGAAGGCTAGCAACTTTATGCCAGTGAACGCTTGTACTAGTATGGGAGGTAGTAGTGCAGTAATCTGCCTAGGCCACTGTAGGCTGGCTCATGAACGAGCGACCTTCAACTGCTCTACATAGTTTTGCCACCCCTCTTTGCTTTATGGCTGGTATTACGGTGCTGCAGCAGCCACGATTTAGTCATCCAGGCGTTGCAACCCTTGGCGTTTGGAGTTACGGTCGTGGAAAATCAGGCTGTTGGCCACGTCCTGTCGGTGAGCCACCGTTCTGGTGGCACGTTGGCAAGGATGGTCTCCACCTTGGTCATCCCTAATAATTTGCTTCAGTCTAATCTTGACTGGTGCTATGATGGAATGACCAACATTTCTTGACTTTTATTTGTTAAGCTTGCATTTCCTTTTGAGTGCCAGGAGAATTCAAATATATTGATGTTGGAGTGCAAATCTAATTGAACATTTTTTGAATAATTTTTAAATAATATCATGTCAAATTACAGAGAAATGTATGTTAAACATTGACAAGAAAAAACCCAACAAATTTAATAAATGACTAGGGTTCTCCTAAAGTGCCATCCCTAGAAGAACAGTGAAGTCCTAAGAACAGTCCAACAGGGAACTATGCAACAGCAAGCTGGGCTAGCTTTGCCACAGTGCACGAGGGCTATGCAACGAAGAGTACTGCAAGTGGGTTAGTGTCTCGCTGGCGTAGTTGTTTGTAGTGAGATGTTTTTACTGAAAGTACAGAAACTTTAATGAACTTAGAGAAAATGTGAAAGGCTGGTGCTGCAGCTCATAGACAGGAAATCGGGCGTCAGCAATAGCACACAACCACAAACCACACCTAGGTTTTAATTGTGTTAGTGTGCATGTGCAGTTGATATCGGCATGAATCGGCATGGGCTGAAGGCAGTATCTTTATTGAGAATGTTGCACATCTGCGTTAATCTTTGTGTTCACTTAGGTAGGCCTTAGCACATTGTTGATGGTGAAGTGTCAGGTGCGGACGTGATGAGCAATGTCCTTGCATGAACAATTAACAGAAGGAAACAATCATTCCAAAAAATTTGTGTTCTGTGTTGTCTAGCTGGCTTTGCATCATTTACTGTAAGTTTGACAGCAAGATTTTTGTTGCGCATGTGGCACTTTTGTGTTTTTGCACTTCTGTATTTTTTTTTTTGATGTAATTGCCTGCTTTTTGCACGTTGCAGCACAAAATGAAGAACGTGGTCTGGACCAAGGGCTCCAGCAGCTTGGATGGCGAATTCCAGTCCGGCTCAGACGTCGACTTCTTCATTGACAGGGTGAGCAATCTGGGAACGTATTTCTCAACTCTTTGACTGCTGCGTCAAATATTGATGTTTGCACTCGAGCTGTGTTTGGTTAGGAGTGTGTGCTGTAATGAAGTGTGTTGTCCGAAATGTTGCAGGGTTTAAGTTTGCAGCATGACCTTCTTTGTATGGTATGAAATTTAATTAAGCTGAAGAGAAAACTGTTTCTCTCATTTCAGTAAATTGCGCTTGCTTTGCAATACCGCAAGCACCTGAGAGAATACTGCTTAATGCTGAAGTCTTTAGCCAACTTTTCAACATCATTTTGATGGCCTGCATTATCCTTCTAGATAAGACAGTTATCATTGAGGGTATATTTCAAATTTTCCCTGTTTTGTGAGTCCTTTTGCTTATGTGCTTCTGCTTACACAATATCAAAAATATTGATTTTTGAAATCATTTTTTACATTACTCAAATGCAATATTAATCAGTTAAGACACTGGTCCTAATTTAATCCGTAGTTCCATTGAAGCGAATTCCATTTACCGAGATTCCGCTGCGCCTTATTTTTGTCATCCACGGTCAAGTCATCCAGGTGTGTCAGATCGCACATTTGGAGTTACGTCCGTGGGAAATAAATCCCTTGGTTTTGTCTCGCTGGTGAGTCACCGTTCTGGTGATCCACCTGTGATGACCGCCATTGTGAAGGTCACTTGAGAGAGTTGGCACCACGCTGTGTCCATGGCCGGTGCCTTAGTACGGTGACCAACACACGCACGTGACATGTGCACAGGCTGGGTAAAATTCCTGCAGTGTCTGTGGACCCCTTGCCAAAGTGTGTTCTTGATGGAGCATGAAGCCTGTGTCGTGTATTGGAAGGCACATGAACATGGGAGAATGTGCACGCATAAGTATATATGTGCATTGACACTAAGCACTCGCTTTGTGGGGTGGTGCAAGGTAGTGCTTTCGCGTGCAATCGCAGATTTTGCTGAATTTTGTCCCCGTGTCCAGTGCAGGCTTTCCGGGAGATTACCCTATAGACTCGTGTAAACGCCGCACTTTCTTTTTCTAGAAGACTCGGGCTGGGCACAGCCCTTACATGTGGTTGGGTCATTTGTTTTAGTTTTTCGTGAATACCAGGATGAAGTGCGCTGTAATCTGCCATTCTTCTCCACTATAGCACACAACCACAAAAGCAAGCGCTGTCCTTTTCGTAACTAATGCATTCATTTGCCCATGCATGCTCGGCAATTGATAACTCACCTTTGGTATCTGTCGCTGCTGCCACTGTTGCTTATGTGCACCAGTAGATGCATGGATTAAGCTATCATATGTAACACCCGTGTGTTAAGTAACCCTGCCTCGTTGAAACTGTGGAATTTGTTAGTTGGGATAATGTGTTGTTCAACTCTACCTCAATATTTTTTTCTCTGCTGATTTTTGTTTTTTTCCTCCAAATTTTGCACTGCCAGCTCAAGGGAGTGATCCTCGCATGAGTGTGCTATAGACCCTTTTCATAAACTGTAAAGCTAGCTTCACTGCAATGCAGCTTGCCCTACTAATGGCGACAGCTGTCTTTGCTTAAATGCTGTCAAAATTCAAGTTGCACATGCTGTGGCCCGTTTTTTTTTTTTTTTTTTTTTTAATGTTTGTATCAGAAGTGCTGCGTTGACATTTTACATGCCCTATCGCAAGCAAACTGCGTTTGTACACGCTGTTTGAAGGATTGCCAATGGCGCCATTAGTAGGGCAAGCTGCATTGCAGGGAAGTTAGCTTTACAGTTTATGAAAAGGGTCTATACATTATACTATCTGTTAACTCTCTGATAAGCCAAACTTATTTATAAGGTTCATTGAGTGGCCCAGAGATTCAATACCCTCTTGTGACGCAGTACTTACTACTGCTGATAAGGCAGACAGGTTTCCAGCCTTTCCAAGTGTCATGAGGGCTACCCACAGTACATGCCCCATTTTCATTATTGTAAGTCTGCCCATTTCATTAAGATTTGACATTCACAATTGTGGTGTCGGCATACAGTTGGCACTAAAATGTTTACTGCCAGTACTTGCTTGCAAAATTCAGGTGTGTGTGGCTTCACCTACATTCAAATCGACTTGCAGTCATGTAAATGTGGCAGTATCTTTATGCAAGTACGAAATAACTCATCGCTGACAGGAATAGGAAAAATGTGAAAGCAAAGTGAATGGAATAAGCTCATAAATTCACCCATTTGCTACATTTTCATTTCCATGCTCTTACGGTCATCTTTAATTTCCTTGATAATCCACCTACACTTCTTTTTCCACGCTGGACTGCTCTGGTTCTTCTAGTTTTGTGGTTATCTACACACTGCCTTTAGTAACTTTGATGGACGTTGTGACGGCACGCCTCTCTTGCGATGTTTCATGCAGGACATGATACACATAGCCGACACCAAGGTGGCCAGGCGCTATGGTGACTTCTACATCCGCCAGTTCCACAAGTTCGAGGAGGTAAGCCATGCCAATTCAGAGGCCTTTCATTGACTTCTGTGCAGTTCAGGACTTCTTTTTCTTTTTCACTTTAATGTTCCTCTAACCATTGCACGATATGTATATATGGTGGCTTCATGCAAAACAAAGTGGCTGGACGCATAAAAGTCTGTGGGCCCCTCTCTCCTTCTTCCTTTTTTTTTTTTTTTCCATGAGAGGGCAGAGGGGACGCACAGAAAGGTTACATGCCAGATGAGCTGTGGAATGCCTTTCCATATGCAAAACTAAGCTTATGTGCTCATGTGGCCCAAAGTGGGCACGACTGATCACCTCACGCACACTCTTTTCGTTTACAAAACTAATGTGTTGTTGAAAGCAAGGATGTATACAAGCTGCACCATGTGAACACTGATGCACTATGGACCACGGATAACACGTGAACAAACCCCACACACGCAACGATATAGCAAAGTGTCATTTAAACACAGCATCGTCCATCGGCAACAAGGGTTTACAAGACCAGGCAGGAGAGTGGCTCTCTGCTTGCAGAATTGCAGAGTTGATTCCCACACGGGGGACACAAACTGCACTAGTGAGTCTTGATTAAAAGCGCTCAGCACGCGCAGTGGTTGCACGACTACCGTGCATCTGCGAATCGCACAAATTTTGTGGCAAGAATGAGTTCTTCTAATGCAGCATGGATGTCTTGCTGCTCACAGGACGTGTGAACGCAGCGTGTGATGGTTTTGTTAATACAACGGGCAGTGCCAGGTTCTTTCCCCGTAGCAATAAATTACGTTGGTGTTGGTGGTAAGGTTGGGTCGGATCACATTCACTCTGACCACTCGTGGAGCCCGAAAATGTCCTTCACCGACCCCCTGGGTTCCAGTAACCCAGCATGACAGCCACTGAGGTATAAATCAATACCAACTTTTCGTGGGACAAAAAAGACTAGACTCGAGTACAAGTGCTAACATTTGTCATGAAAGGTTTGTACAGTTTTGTGACTCTGCATACTTGTTCAGGTGCTTATTAAAATTTTATTTTTGATGTAGCATAAGCCTTCTGCCTTTTAAAGGGACACTAAAGCACATACTGAGTCGATGTGCACTAATGAAATGCCATTCAATCACATTTTACCAAAAAATGAACGACACTACCTGTACTGTCCCAGCATCCATGGTCAAGTCATCCAGGTATTTCATAACAAATGCTTGGCGTTACAACCATGGTAAATAAATTCATTGAGCATGTCACTCTGACGAGTTACCGTTTTGGTGAGGCGTCAGTGTTGCTTCTCAATGCAAATGTTGCCTCCTAAAATTTGCGCTGTGCTTTTTTTTATGAACAGTGCCTGACATGGTGGCAGACATTTCTAGATTTTCAAGTCTTCATACATTGCCACCTGCAACATACCAGAAATTTTTTTCCAAGTTGGTTTAGAACATCCAGTGTGATCTTATTGCGTGCAGTTCTCATTTCATGTAACTGGGATATGCTGGTTTTGGTTGCAACTTTTTCAGTCTACGAATCAACCTTTCTTCTAGTAAGGCACATGGAACGTTTGATATTTTAAAATGTCACACCAGGCCAGCTGACCTACAGGAATGGAGATACAGTGCACACTGGACTTTGTATGACCAAAACGGATTTGCACAATTATTTGTGATGTGCTTTGAATCTGTCGGGTGTGTAAAAAAGAGAAAAACTAAATACCAAACTAAAAGAAAATTACTGTATTAAAGAATGCATAATTTTAGTGATGCTTATGGTGACTTATTCTCTTCCCATTTCTCTTGTTTCAGTTGTACCGGACTTTGAGTGGTCTGCAGATGTAAACGAGTGCCCACAGCACTGCCATGTGGAGTTGAAGACAGTTTGGATAATAAATGCGAAAAGGAAGAAAAAAAGCAGTGGTGACATTCACTCTTGGCTATATCGATTCGTTACCTGTGTTGGACTCCGCCACTGCCTTTCTGCTTGCCGATAAACGAATTTTTGCATTGAAAACTGCCACCGAAAGTCCCTGGTGTTTCTGCTCATTTTGAATTGCCCATGTTGAAAGGAGGACTGGACATAACCACCTCTGCTATTGACACTACAGTGGGATGAGCTTCATTGCCATAATATGTTGCAAAAACTGTGGCTTACTGCATGTTTATTTATTCTCAGATTTAATCTAATTGAATTTTCTTTATAACCTGAAGTGTCAATGTATTACTGAAACAAATGTGGCTGATCGCTCTGTCAGAGGACTCAATCAGTATGACACGAAAGTGGGATGTGTCTTCACATAAGCAGTTGAATGTTTGTTGTACGTTGGGGTGAACTTGCCCATTTCTGTCGGTGTTTCACTGGTACGGCACCATTCGATGTGGATGAACCCACGTTCCCGCATCGCTTCCACGACATCCATGACCAGCCCCTTGTAGTAACTGAAGTAGTTTACATAATAACTGGACACTGTCTATGTTTACATAAGTGCATTGTGACAAAGCCATTAATCATTACTTTCGCTGCATTGACATGCCAACAACATTGCCAACCTTGGCCGCTTAATGCAGCAGTTTTCTTGTTGCCATCACACTGAGAGTAGGCCGTGGGGAAACGCCATTCACAACAAAAGTTGCTGACCGGCGTCACGGCTCTGTGCACACACTTCGAGATGCACTTCGGAATGGTACCGCCACCCAGGAGAGGCAATGTGAAGCAATGCACATGCTTCACCTCTCATGGATGGTGGCACGATTCCAGGCACGTTCCAAAGAGGAAAATAAGCGATAAGGAAGGCCATAAGCTGCGTTTGTAAGCTGCGTCCACTTTTAGGGTGAACAAGACGCAATGTGGCTCCCTTCTTTGGAACGCCAGTGCTTGCGACGTGGCCACGCATCGAAGCTAATAATGCGCCTGCACACAGAGACATCCAAGAATCTGTACGCCTGCAGAAGATTAGCTTCGATGTCCAGTCAGGTCGCGAACGCTGGTGTTCCAAAAAAGGGAGCCATGCTGTGTCGTGTTCACCCTAAAAGTGGACTACCCTGTACATCCTGGAAGGTGTGTGCCGATAGCGCAGTGGTAGAGAACTGGCCACCTTTTGTTGTGGAGAGGAGTGCTGCAAGTTCAATTCCCAGCGCATCCAAGGAAATTCTTCTGCATGTTTTTCTTTGATGTTCTTAGATGTAAATTTTACAGAATAGCTTCTGTGACGGAAATGACGTAGTGAGGTCGCGGTGGGCCTCGGTATGAGACACTTCCGTATTAAAGGAAGATTGGATGACATTTCATAAAGGTACCAACAAGGGACAGGGCATCACTGAAATATCTCATTTTCGCCGTTTTCATGCTTGCAACTGCTCTGTTCTCATCAGGAATGGAATGGAATGTGACCTTTATTGAGAGAAAAAAAGGGAAATAAAGGGGAAAAAAGGAAAAAAAAGGGGGGACGGCTCTTGGCCACTGTTGGGGATGAGGTGGGAAAGGGATTAGGGGATTGCGGCTTGATGATCAGCTTCATTTTACGCCTTCGCACGGGTCAGTCGACCCCTCCTACACTACTCTAAACAGGCCAATGGCGAACTAGTTATCACGCAAACCATATCTTTCAGTCTTGCTCAACCTAATGCAGTAATACCCCGTTAACTTGTAAAAGCTGAAAAAGAAATTCGAGATAAGCGGAGTTTCGAAATAGTCGGATGCACGAGAATATAAGCACAATCACCGCATAAAGCTAACAGGATGCCTTTCCAATATGGCGCCCGTGACAAGCTCACTGTACCAGGAGCGGTACTTTTAGATCATTTTTTGCGCTATTACGCGCGACCCAGCAAACGACACATCGGTAGTATAGAGGCAACGGCGAACTTCGTGCATATAAGCGCAAAGGCAGGAGCTCGTTGACACCGTGTTCAAAACCACGTAAACGCCGAAAACCTCGCGAACGGGCCCGCTTCCCCGAAGTTTTTCAAGCGAGTATGACAAAAATAAAGTTCTGTGCCTGCCTGCCACAGAGCGCCGTTACCGACTAGTGACGAGGCGCGAAAATTTTTTGCAGCGGATAAGCCATCGCTTAACAGACCTGCAGTCATGCCTGCAGTGCAGCAGCGGCCGCCGGGCTGCCGACACCACCTCGAAAGCGAGCAGCCGACTGGGCGGCGCCATTTTAAATTTCCAGGACTCGCTCGCGCGCTGTCGAAAGCTTGGCGCCCTACGAGCGCGTCTACGACGTGTTTCCTGCTTCCAAAATCGTTGAACTGAACAATAACCTCAACAGGACGTGCGTGGCTGGCGTGTTTTTATTTACAAGCTTCGGCGCGCTCGCGTCTGGCACGCGGGCACGGCCCCAGCGTGCAGCATCGGCAAGACATTTTCCGATGCTACCATACAGTTTCAGAAACTCTATAGATGCTACTATCTCACTCCGCGCGCGTTATCAGTGGGATATCAGCCGACCGACAACTGTAGATGTTGGTGAAGCAGAAACAAGCAAAAAGGCCATTAGGACAAAAGTTCCAAGCCTAGGCCGGTATTTTAATTGTAGCGATGCATCACGCTTTATTCTGTGCTAGTCTTATTCACCGTTCACGGCTGGCTGACCTTGCTGATAACGTGAGCGGGCCGTACGTCGCTACGACCGCTGACGAAGCACGAAAAGGCATCGCTGCAAAATACCGGCGCTAGTTTGACGATACCGCAGCTTTAAAAGAAAGTAAAAAAAAAAAAAAAAGCCTCGGCATTGTTCCTTTTTCAGCATTTTCGCAGTCCATAAGTTTCGAGATATCCGGAGTTCGGCGCGCAGTGGCGTTTCGAGACAAGCGGTGAAAAACCAATGTAGTTAGCACCGTGTCAGGGAAAAACTTCCGACTTATCCGATAATTCGAAATATCAGAGTTGGAGCTCTTCCCTTTAGCGTCCCTTTAAGCCCTCAAGCTTTCATGCACAAATTAAGAGCACAATTTTACCATGTTGAAGAGGGAGGAACAATAGAGAGAAGCAACACTAGATCAATTTATTACGATAAAATAGTTATTTAAGCTACTGAACAGGCACCAAACACAACTTACAGGTGCCTCGTCGAGCATTTCATTCAAAACTCACGTGGTGAATTGTTCTCAAAGCTTGCGCAGTTCAGGGCTGTATTTTGTCAGAACAATGCATGATGGCAAGGTCGCGTGGGAACTGGTCTGACGACAGCAGCAGTCTTTTGTTCTTTATGCCTTAACAGTCGAGGTTCTTTTCATGTTAAAGGTGGCTGTAGAAAGGTAAGGCACTGTTGTGGCTCGTACCGAATTTCTTTCCTAGTCTCCTTCTAACGGAGCTTAAATATAGGGATGTTGCTGGATAACAAAAGCCCACTCTCTTTTGGAGGGGGCTGTGGTAAGGGGGTCAAGAAAAGCTTGGTGTATGCACGTGCATGACCACTGCTTTTTCCTTGATGTACACACAAACTATTCAGAGAAATGGCTGACTCTTTTAGGCCTAGTTATCACGAGTGAAAGATGTGTTTATCTACTCTATAACGTGGTAATGTGGCCTCCCTTTGCTCTGGCATTTCAGCAGGCAACTTTGCATTTGCTTGAGCTTTTGCGGGCTGCCATCTAGTTCTATCTACTGGACGATTGGATAGAGCCTGTTGCTTGTGCGAGCGCAGAAATCTAAGGAGAGGGACAGGGTCAGTGTGCGAAAGGGCCAGCAGTGTGTCAAGGCACTGTGACCGTTGAATCACAGCTGAGAGACAAGCATAGGAAACCCTGGTTCCACGGAAAGATAAGCCATCGCCAGATGAGTCTCCAGTGGTATTGACTTATGTGTAGCGAATTATCCTCACCTGGTGTGCAGTCATTATACCTTCACCTATTCATGTGGTAGCACAGTGGATCACTTGGTCCACTCGTGCTCTGGCAGCTCAAGGCCATGCAGCCAGGGTAATGACTTTGCGAGATGTAGACAAGCTGGCGCTCCAAAATTTCAGGGAGGTGTGGTGGTGAAGCCCCCAACTGGACGGTGTGGCTATGCCAGCACCTTAGTGTTTGTTTCAAATTTCATTAAAAGATGTCTGCACTCTACTTCATTCTGCTGAAGCCACCAAGTGTTGATCACAATTTATTAACCATGGTTTATCACAACCAACATAGGTCAAGATCAGCAGCGACAATGAATCTCTGCGAAGCCTTGCACTGCACATACCCTTGCAGAGTCTCATTAAAACCTGTTCACTACGACACTGTGGCAGAGAACAAGGCCACATTAGTTGCAGAGGATGGTACCGCAGATATGCCATTTTCTTTCATTTTCACAATGTCCCATGAAGTGCAGTCATGTTTAACAGGAGATAAAGATGTTCGCACCTTTTTGAGCCTACATACACCTGGTGATTAAAAATAATTTAGGAGCCATTCCCCTACCTGGAAAATGGGGTCAAGCGAAGCATGGTGTGCGTGTGCCCTTTTCTTTCTGTCTGTCTGCATGTCTATCTGGGTTTCTTTATTTCTCCCTTTCTTTCTTGCTGTCTTCCTTTCAGTTTTTCTTCTGTTCCTTTCTTTCTGCCATCCCTTATGTCGTCCTTCTTTCTTTATTAGAAAATCAAAGGGATTCATATGGCTCGGACATGCTCACATTATCTTCATTTGGGTGAGGGTGGCTGAGGGTGTGCTGAAAGAGCATGCATGTGTTACAGGTGCGCGCCTTCCGCTTGAATCCTCGAAGCGCAAGAGAAGGAACAAGTGCACACGCACTGCTTTCTGAAGCATGCATTGCTTCACTGACACCTGCAAGGCACTACAGGCTTTGCTTGAATAATTTGTTTTCCTCAGTTTCAGCATCACAACCAGCTTTCCTTAAAACTTCTCGTAATGCTTTCGCTCTTATTGTAGGCGTCTAAATTTGCACGAAGGCTGCTCCATATTACAACCATTAGAAGCAGGCCTCTTATGTGATCTTACATCTTGGTTTGCAGTTGGCCTTTATTAGTGTACACTGAAAATTGCGCTGCTGTCACTGCAAAACAGTTCCCATGGCAAACTTGCCAAAACAGGAAATAATGTGAGTGAATGACACCACACAGTATTCTTGTCTGAAGGTGAGTTGGTCACTGGGCTTTTTCACTCTTTATATGATTTCATGCCTCCAAAAATACACGCTGACATGAGGCCAGCAAAACAGAAGCAAAAAGAAAAAAACAACTCTGGATGAGACACTTCATCCCATGGCAGCTATAGATCATTGCAGTTCCTAGGGCACAGCGGTTGCATCATTTTTTCACAATCTGGACAACATCTTCGTGGTGGACCACATGCTGCAGGCCTACCCTCTGTGGGCTGTACTTGGTGCTGGTGCCCTGGTGGAATGGAAAAAGAATGTTTCAATGGCCATGCAGTTTAGTAAGAGTTGAGAGCCATGCACAAAACATTAGGCATGAACATTACAGTAAAACCTCGTTATAACGAAGTTGAAGGGGCAGCCATAATTACTTTGTTATAACCATTAGTTCGTTATAGCCAATATCCATTTCATCTAGGGGAATTCCAAGGGGAACTGCAATTACTTCGTTATATCCAATAGTTCGTTATATCCAGGTTCGTTATAATGAGGTTCTACTGTGCTCGACTTTTCGGTAACAAAATAATTATTGCCCTGGAGCAATTTTTAAACTGACTGTCATTTGCTGCCTGCCAAGCAAATAGCATGCATTTAGATAATTAGTGGCAATGTTATGGCTGTGATGTAACTGTATGAGACAATGTTATGCTGATCTGACAAATAACTAAAGACTGTAGAAATGAATGTAAGTGCATTGCTTGGCCCTAAAAACTACACATTTTAGTACTCCTTGAGCACTGCACATACAACACAGAATATGCTGGTAAGTCCAGCAGAGGAAGGAGGCAGTGGGTGTGCCACCATTGGTCCGGAATCCAAATGAATGCAATGGAAAAAAGAAAGAAAGAAAGAGGGGATAATCATAGGGAATAAAATGAGAAAAAAAAAAGGGGGGGGGGGAACCAACAGGACGGCACATCTTCCATATCAACAATTGCTACTTCAATGCGATCGTTCTGTTTTTTTCCTGAACATGTTTCTCCACTGAATGAGCCTGTGAAAAATACAGCACAGAGATCTGCAAGCACAGATATGAAAGAAAGATATGAGGTTCAGGAAAAGACTGTGAGACTGTCACTAAGGCAAAGCAACTTACCCAGACGAGCGCATACTTGAAGACGTGGACAATGCTGCGATGGATTGCATGACACTGTGCAATGGGTTGAGAGAGAATGCCACAGAAATTTCAGGCATGTCGTCAAGGATATTTGGGAAGACTGCAACTTTTGTCAGACAAAAATGTCTGGAATTTTGCACATACTCTTCATGCCTCAGTGACACTGCATGCAGATATGTCAATGAGCAGTAAATAACCTGTACTTTGCATCACATTTTATTTATTTATTTATTTGAAATATTGCAAGCCAATAATTTGGCCCAAGCAGGATGGGCGTTACATACAATGCAAAAGTAAATAAACAAACGCAGAAATGAACACAGGAAACACAACATAAAAAACAAGAAAATCATGAAAAGCATGAAAATCAGAAAAACACACATATGACAGGAACAAGATAAGTAGGAGCAGTAAGAACTAAGAACTCTAGATATTCAAAACATGGCTCTGTATTTTGCTAATAAAATCATCGGAAGTAAATATGCTATGTGGCAAAGAATTCCAATCCGCGACCGTGCGAGTGACTGTGCATAAGATGCTGTGAGTCAAACAACTCATTTTACTGCAAGCCACATACAACAGGACTGTGTGGGATTGCTCGTCAAATGCAACAATGTTCATGCCACAGTCTCTGCAGCTTCGTAAATTTTCCCTTTATTTTGTTTTTCTAGTTGCTTTCACATGTAATAACAAATTATACTGCCGCACATAAGGATTTCCAGTACCCCCTGACATGTGCTTTGTAGCCAATCACCATCATCATCATCCTGTTCTAGGTCTACTGCAGGATGGAGGCCTCTCCCAATGATTTCCAATCTGCCCTGTCTTAAGCAAGGTGATTACACTTTATGCCTGTGAATTCCTTTAATTTCATCACTCCACCTAATTTTATGACTTCCTCTGCTGTGTTTTCCCTCTCTTGGTATCCATTCTGTCGTTCCTACTGTCCTTCCGTTATCTGCCCCCTGCATGACGTGTCCTGTCCTGGTCCACTTTCTCCTCTTAATTGTAACAAGGATATCAGCTACCCCTGTTTGTTCTCTGATCTATTCTGCTTAATTTCTTTCTCTTAACGTTACACTTATCATTTTTCATTCTGTTGCATGTTATGTGGTCCTTAATTTCATCTGAAGTTCTTGTTACCCTCCATGGTTCGTTCCCCATCGACAGCTGGCATGTCTTTTTGTCCGCTTTAATCCCTTTCCATTTACGTCGTAACCACTACACTAAAGCTAAAGACTACACCTAACTTCCCCTATGTCTTCCTTGTCTATTAGCTTCATGAGATTATACCTAACAATTAAAAACAAGCCCTCGTCCTTTCCACTTTCGATGTTTCTGTACTGTATGTCAGTACCAAGAGAATGCAGTGACTAGACACTTTTCGCTTTAGAGACAGTGGTATGTTTCCAGTCATGAAGTGGGAATCTCTGCCACACATGCACATCACCCTACCTTTATCCTTCGAAGATCTTCCTTTTTTATAATGTTCTATGCCTCTGATTATAGTGTGCTTTTCGAGAGTGCTATAAACCCAATTTCTGTGCAGTGCATTATAACACTATAAATTTAAATGTTATTTATTGACATGTACTACAGAAGTCTAGTTCGAGCAACTTCTAAGTCATGTAGTGCAGCCACTTCTTCGGGCATGATCAGGACCCTGCATTTCCAGGAAGGTAAACATAGACGAGTACAGGAAGGTTCGAGTGACTCACCACATGCTCGACTGTTGCATTCCTTCGGAGAATAAGGCCACCATCAAAGTCGGGAGGAGCTTTAGGGCAAAGAGATCGCACGTAACAGTCAGCACTTAATGAGAGACTGGTGAAAAACATTCATTCACATTACATATGTATTCTTTCATAACTTCATCATATGTAGAAAGAGGTTTTCATTAGTACAGATGATAGGGGATATATTCTATTTCTATTCCTATTACTTCAGTGCCAAAACTGACATGGGAGTGATTTCGGTGCGATGCCAGAGAACTGATCCTGGTGTATACTATCTAAACTCTATTATGCGCAGGAAAAGCTTGCAATAGTTCCGAGGCTGACTGTACGGTTGAGTGGAACAAACAAGCCAGATTGTAGTGCCAATCAGTTATAAAAACCCGAGGTTCACTAACATGCACTTAGAGCACAGACCACAAGTGTTCTTGCATTCCATGACCGTGACAGTTCGGTTTCCATGACACACAAGTTGCCAGACTTTTTCAAAGGACCCCTCAACATGTATGCACACTTTAAACGAACAAGCACGGCTTTTGGACTGGCCGGTGGCTACTGCTCCTAGGACGTACGGCACACCTGTGCAGCCAGAAAATAGTAAAAATTTGAAATAGCAGGCCACGTGACCTTCCTATCGAGGAGGAAACACTCTGAGAGAGAGTGCCAATGGCATTTGCGCAGACCCGTACTCTGCTTCATACATCGAGCGCAATGCTGTGGAGACTGCACAAGCACTCCGACCAGCGAGATGTATACTCCTACACGTCTCACAGGCCTCCTTTTGTTATTGTAGGTGCTCATGTGAGCAGGGCGAGGGCCCGTGCATCAAGAATTGCGACCAGCCACTGCAAATGAAGGGGGAAAAAGAAAAAAGAAAGACGAGATGCTGTGAGCAGCGTACACTCAGAATTTCATGAGCTGTTTATTTCTAAGGCATGAAATATTCTTGTTTATGACTCGGCATAAATTGGGAGGAAGTCACATTGTGGGTGCGAAAAAGAAATCGACTATTTTCTGGTGCAGCCTCCAAAGCGCTGCACGTAATGTATAAAAAAAGGTGCACACTGCAGCACTGTGTGCAGCGTAAAAGGCTGCCTCTGCGAAAGTGATACAAGGGATCTTAGTGAGAGAAGAAAAATGAAAAAGGAGTTGAGGATCGTCATGTGGACAGAGGGCACAGTCCCTCGCCCCTTATAGCTTTGAGAATGTAAGGGTTTACACCACTTGTAGACAGTAGCTAGCCAAAGCAAGGGGAGTCAGTGTCTGATTCGGTAGTGAAGTGTTCCTCTGGAAGGCAAGGTAACAACACATCTTAGTCTTCCAAGCAGTAAGTCCTTAATTTACACGACTGCACATCGACTCAAATGTAGCTCGAACCCCCTCCCACTTTTCAAGAGGAGGGGCGTTGAGGAGCCAAAAACAAAAACTGACTGGCGGTACATGTTTTGGTCTGTACTTTAAGTCAAATTCCTCCCGCATTTTAGATGTCACACTTCGACAAAATGAGTTGACTGCAACTGTGTAAATGCAGTAGCACCAACTATGAACAGAGTTTACAAGTTCTTTCAGTGAAAGCCTCCATAAATAATGGCACCTTACAACTTGCAACAAGTAACCCAAACTTGTGACAAAGCCTGACCAGGGGCCTTTTACATTAGAACACAATGCAATGCTCATGTCTTGATAAACAGATGCATTCAGCCTGGCACCATGTCAAGATATCTGGTTTCATAGTTATCCGATATGGTAGCAGTGTGTTAAAGGCGTCGCCACTATACCAAGTTGTTTATAGAAAAATCCTTCTTGGCTCGATTGAACTATGCATCACTTACTGTTTCATATCAGATTACCATTTTCTCTCAACTGCTTTATGTATCTTTAGCATTCTTTTTATTTAAATAAGCTGCGTCCAACATCACTTCATCAACTAACAAACAAAGAACACAGAGTTGTATTCAAGAAACCCACTCACAGCCACGCTTCTTGGTATAAACTCGAATGAGTGCCAAGTAGTCCCAGAGCCTCTCCAGGAAGTAGTCCAGGTTCAGTTTCATGTTACAGCTGTGCCGGTCGGGCAAGAGACAAACAGGCACAAAAGAAAATGCAATTCACCCAAATGCCAGTGACACACGCTACTTTAGCTGCTGTTTTTCCCTTGTCTTGAGTGAAAGCCAGGTTATTCCTGACCAAAGAGAACATTTAGTTTACAGTCTTTTGTTACAGTGATAATTTAAGTCAGTGGTTAAATGGCATTTCACAATGCAGTTTGTGTGAACTATCTGTATGGCCAACATAGTCAAACACCTTTATTATAAAAAAAACTTCATTGTAAGCAGTTGTGCACGTTAATTATCACAATACAGTGGAACATAACGATTCCTTCACTATACAGGTGATTTTGTTGTAGAAGAGTGCTGTAGAGGGTTTGACTGTAGTTTACTTGAGAGTTAGGGCTGTAAGTTTACATCTGTATTATGACCGCAAAATTGCAAACATTTGAACACATTCAGCCCACCTTGGGAACCTACCACAATAAGCACACACCAACAATAACACACAGATATAATTAATTAAAATGCAAGCAAACACTCTACGCAAAGGTTGGTGTGCACTGAAGTGGACAGCATGAGCAAAGCACGCGCGATCTGTGACGCTCACCTGACGACAACGCTGTGCGGCTGACGGGCAAGCCTGTCAACCTCCTCGATGGACACCTGGTCAATCTTGTTGTAGACATAGAGGCAGGGCAGGTAGACCCGGTTGCGCAGGATCACATCGATCAGCTCATCCGGGGTGCAGTCCTCGCGGAAGAGGACTTCGGCGTTGAAGATCTCTGCACCAGGGGCACATTTTGAGCCACACAACCGCAACACACAAGAAGTGGTGCACTCTACACCTCACTGCCTGGATCTCACAAATTCGGCTCTATGTTGAGCAACTGCACCTCTGAGGGACAGTGGCTGTCAAAACGAAAGTTGCTGACGTACTTTTTGTTGCAGCTTAGGTTCACATTAAATTCTGGTGTTTCTGTCAAAACCTACTGTCAGGCATGCTGCACAGATAGGAGACGACAGGTCCACATCAGCTAACTGGAATTTTTTTAATGTGCACCTATAAATATAAGTACAAATGCACCTTTGAATTTTGCTCAAATCGAAATGCAGCCACGAATGCTAGGAATCAAAAATGTAGAGCGTTTAATGATTAGGTATAGCACAGATAACTTCCATCCTAACGGACAACATGGGCTTGTGCACTGGTTCGGTTACCAGTCTTATATGTACACTACACAGCTGATGTAATATGGCCCTTCAGCAAGTACATCCCCCTCAGTGACATTACGTATAATAAAACAGAACTACAGAAGCAAGGCTTCATCGCCACTGCCAGTATAAAACCAGACACAGCAGTATACTGTACTTTGGTCACTTCCCTGCAAAATATAGCTGGTTCTGGCATTGCCAGTATATAACTCCAACTACCCATAACAAGTTAACTATTGTGTACCAAGAGCCATCAATGGTGCAACTTCAATTACGTTATCAAATGTGATGCCATAAGTTTCCTTCTGTGCTGGCCATTACTGCTCGCACAACCGTTGAGTAGCAGCAGTCACTCACTGTATTCGTGGAGAACCATCTGGACAAGCTTCTCGTCACACTTTGTCAGGTTGCAAGTCGAGTTGAAACTCAGGCCTCCGGCTTTCTTTTCCTGTGGTCACAGTGCAAGCAAGAAAGACAGATAAATAAATAGAACAGTGTCCGATACAATGAGAAACTGTACTAATGCCACTCCAAGAAGTTAAGGGGACCCTGCAAAACTTTTCCAAGCTAATCATCGAGTGATGTCCGTTAAGGAGCTCATTGCTTCATGAATTGCCTGCCACAAAAATTTTTCATTAGGTATCAGTGGAGTTGCACCATCAAGGCACTTCTACCACCCGAGCACATTCACTCTCCCTTCAGTGCGATGAGCGCGCTGTAACCTACATGCAGGAGGGCAAAAAATGGGCAAGAGGTACAAGCGTACGTCATGACCTTGAACACGTTCTCCTTCTCTTGTTCTTTAAACATATTCGCGCTTCTGTAGTGACAACAAGCTTGTGGCTAGAGTCACTGTGGGGATGTGGTCCCATCCCATGGCATCCGTGGTAACTGCCTGTGGGAACCAGTCAATGGTAATTCTCAAAAATATTTCGCAGTCCGTGCCACATTATGATGTGTTTTGATGAAACAAGATGAGGTGCTGTGCAGGCGTATTTTGAAACCAAATTCCCTGCTGCACATAGTCTGACAATGTTTGGCTGACATGTTCACAGGAGCCTCCCTGATTGATCAGCGGCGTTTTCTTCATTTTCTTTTTGTAAGCTCAAGAAGTGTTGCACAACCCCTATAAAAAAAGCAAAGGAACAGCACAGACCTGTGCCTTGGTGTGGTGTAGTAATGATTGGCCTAAAGACTTCTACACAACAGCACACAGCAAAAATCTAGTGTCTCACCTTGAAGTAAATATTTGGCGGCAGCTTGTTTAGCCTGATTCCGACAGCCTCCAATTCTTGCTCCAGCAGCTTCCTGGAAACCAAGTCAAGCTCAAACATTTAAACCCAACGAGTCCAATTAAAAAAAAAAAGTGAATGATGCTACAATTACACATTCTGAAAGACTCTTTATGGCATGACTTTAACAGAAATTTAACTGAGACAATAATTAAATCCTTTAAATAATTTCCCCAATTACAGGTGCAAGAGATTACAGATGTACTGTTGTATGTATACTGTACGTGTCTGTTGTCTTTTACAAGAAGTTAAGAAGTAAGCACACGGTTATCTCGGGCTTAAAACCAACTCCTTACCTGTGCACCTCACTCTTGCCAGCATCCAGCATCATGACGACAAGGTCGGCAGTTCGGGCCACAGCAATCACTTGGCGACCTCGTCCCTTGCCTAGAATACGACAAGACACCAGAAAAGAATAGGTGTGTACAGGTGCGACACAGCGGCAGCTTTCGTTACTTGTGTGGCAGGACATCAGAAACACCAACACAGATATACTATAGTACTATTATACAAAGAAAGCTTTACATTTGAGCCCAGCAAATACCTGTCTAGTCGAATGTAAAAAGATGGCCCCTTGGCAAGAAGGGCATGGCAGGCCAGTGAGTGTAAATGGGCTTGTCACTACTTCAGCACAGCGTGAATGTTGATGGCCTGGGTCTAGTGTACATCGGAGCCAGAGGAGTGACTCTGTTTAATGATACTACTAATTAGCAGTGCTGTTAAGAAGATTCACAAGATACATGATGATGAGGACAGAAGTGAGGTTCATGAGACTGAAAAGGCAGAGGAAAAAGACTCAACCCAAGGACGCATGTATGTCTCGCAGGGTGACTCGAGATTGACGTACATGGGAACGCAGAGGCTTGAAGTGACCGGCACTGGCCAAATGAGGATTGCCATTCACGACGTTTTAGCAAGAAAGCTAGCCCCATTACTGAAACACCGGCTCTGGTGAAATACCGTCCAGGATCATTCGTGATCACACAGAACCCTATATTCCTCAATCATGAAGTCAGCACAGAATCAATGCAACTACTGCACGTCGTACTGTTTAAATGATGAGCACAGGACTCTTACTGCCCTGGAAAACTGGTTGACTAATCTGCCAATGTTACAGCGGCAGTACCGAGACCCTCGAAGGCCAGTTTTCTTAGTGCGACAGCAGTAAAGTGCTTGAAAACTGGTCTTTGTTCGTCCCATTCATTTGTAACATTACAGCACCACCATCATCAGTTAAACCTCCTCAAGTCTCAGCTTCACCACCAGGAAAGCACTACTACTTCAACCAATACTACCAATGTGCAAAAGTCAAGGCGGCATTTTTTCAAACCCCTTTGACTCTTGATAACAGTCGCACCTGCACTTGTATTTTAGGGGCCCCAGCAGACACAGACAGACAGAAGCAGCAGAGAACACGGCACATTTCCAAACTCATTGACAAAAACCATTCTCACAGTGGTTGCAGTCTGAACATTTTCATAAAGCAAACAGGACAAAGTCACATACCTTGGGAGGCACCCTCGATGATACCAGGCAGGTCGAGAAGTTGTATGTTGGCCCCTTTGTACTGCAATAGGCATATATTAAACAGTGAGTGAGTGTGTGCTATAAGTTGCCCTAAAGACACCTCAAAATTAAGCACTTGAAGAAGATTCAAGAGGACATTGTAGAAGCAACATCAAGACAGTGAAAAAAATATACATATACTAGTATATACAATTGCATAAAATGACAAAATTAAAAGTCGAACTTAAATATGGCCTGTGAGAAACTACTTAGTGCATGCTCTCATGTTAACCTAATGAAAGAAGCAAACATAGATGTGCATGAAGCACAATAGTGGTACAGTGGAAGTTGAGTATGTCTATATTTTAAAGCCACTTTTATGCCTGGGGAATCGGAAATTTCTTTCCTGGGCAGAACTGGTGCTGTGTCTCTGACTTATCTGTATTCTTTAGCAATTTCCTGTCACTTTAAATCTTCTAAGACATTTACATAAAAGACGTGCGCAGAAAACATCAAACAGCACATTTCCCTTTCTTTCAAAACGAAGGCAGCAGTAGACATTGTGTTAAGATCACTTCTTTGTTAGATTAGATATCCCACACAATTATCAGTCGTACGGCTGTGTTTTATGTCAGCTATGAAAGCATGCTGCACAATACAAGTTGAGACATTTGCTATCCTCATGTACAAGGTCACACTCAAGCTCGTCTTTTCTAAAATCCCATGTCCAGGTAAACGAAAGCAAAATCACGTGACAAGTTTAGTGGCACACTAAAGTGGACAGTATAGCTCCCGCTGAAGAATTATAAAATGATCTCACCTCAATAACGCCAGGGATACAGGTGAGCGTTGTGAATTCGTACGATGCAGACTCGCTGTGGGTGTCAGTCATTATATTGAGCAGTGTAGACTGCAAGAGAAATTGGAAATGTGTTCATGTTGATCAAGGAGGAAGAGCATCAGCATGAGCTTGCTAAATATGAAAGTTCCAACTACATGAAAATTTGGGCGAGTTAATGATGCATGGAATATGAAAGCTTTCAAAGTTGTCCAGACTGAATCAAACAGGCTTTGACTGTATGTGTACTGTCATAAGTACTGTGTATGATATATACTTCTTAAGAATATTTCATACATGATCCATTTTGCAGTGTGGAGGCCACAAACAATGTCTGGTGCATTTCTGCTGTCCTGCACCGCTGAAATTGTACGGCACCACTTCTGACCCACTTCATGTTTACAGTGATGTGGTATTACACCGTGATGCTTAAGCGCTGGCATGTATTATGAAGGTTTTGTACTGAATCGAAAACTGGCAGCCACGTCAGCCATGTATTGGTCCAATTACCCTTACGTTACTTCCAGTATGTCAGTAAAGTTGGCGTGAACTGAATGAAAGAGTGAAACCTTTATGCTCTGTTGCTTACAAGCTTAAGTGCGAGTTTTCTGAACACTGTAGGCTTTCTTGGCAGAAAACATGAGATGTGTTTTTCATGCCCAGAGTAATCCAGCAAAGACGTAATGCACAGGTCATGCCCACTGCAGTAAATGTCGTAGATCGAAAAAAAGCGCAAATATATTGCTTTTGAGAGCTTTGTGGACTTGGCTCATGCCACAGCACATTGACATTCGCAATGTGACATGAAATAACAATCCATGTCGTATAATTCGCAACTACAGCTGTAGGTGCGTTTTGACATTATATGTACAACAGCTTGATTTGTAAATAGTAACAAATAAAATGGCCTCACCTTGCCAACCGATGGAAAGCCAATGAGAGCAACACGCGCATCACCTGATTTCATAACATCGAAGCCTTCCCCCTGAAATGAAACATAAATGCACTCAGCATTATTAAAGCTAAATGGGTGCTTAGCTCTGAAGGGTCTACTGCAAAGCTCATCTGCACCATTCTGAAATCTGACATCTTTACAGAGTTCACTTCCAAGTATCACATTTAACATGAGATGGGAACACACCCTGTATGTTGCTTATGTGCTGATGTAAGTGATGTAACACTGCATTACACAGAGCAGCGCAAAGAAAAAAAAAAGGGGAAGAAAAAAGAAGAACATAAGCAGGAACAAGACATTACTCCAGCTTGCAGGGCAAGTTTACTTGGAATGGAAACTAACAAGAAGAGTAGTAGCAGTGTTGACGTTTTTTGAGGGAAATGACACTCATTTCCACAGCCCGATAGGGAACATCACGCAGCATCAGACAAGCAGAGAATGCAATGACCACTCTCTCAAGTACTCTATTAAGATGCTCTCTTCCTCACTCTCCCCGAAACAGCCAGATTTCAACATTTTGCAGATTTAATAATTTCTAGGGTTTTACATCCTGAAACCACGATATGATTATGAGAGATGCCACTGTTTGTGCAGGGCTCCAGAAATTTAGATCAGCTGGGGCTCGTTAACGTACACTGACATCGCACAGTACATGGGCCTCAACATTTTTGCCTCCATCGAAATGCAGCCACTGGAGCTGAGATTGGATCTGTGGCCTTCGGGTCAGCAGTGAAGTTCCGAAGCCACTAAGCCACCATGGCGGATCACTTAGCAGATTGCTGCTTTTGGCTACCATTTGAATCAGATGTACTTGTTCCTGTTGTCACTCTGTACAACAGCTGTAGTTAAACAAAACAGCAAAAATAACATTTTAAGTTTTCATGTGAATGACACACTTTGCAGAGAAGATAACCTGAAATCATTGCAGCCATGCATATACATCTGAGTGAAACTTTGGCTGCTGGCTTTTTGGCATCATAGCCTTTGTGCCTCATTTGTGTCAGTTAGTTTAGAATGTCCTAGGTGACCTCAAACCCATAAAGCTTGTGCACACTGCTGAGACTTCATTGTACCAATACAGTGTTTTGGGGTGCATGGTTGCCACAGCTGGTGTTGTGTACCTGCAGTGCTGATGGTGCACTTGCCATCATACCAAAAGTGTGTGAACATAGCCAAAGAACACCAAATGTTCAGAGGCGTGATGTGCACTGATGTAGCTACCCTCCCTTTTTTCCTCTCTTCCCATGTAGCTTCCAGCACGCTTCTCAGGATGTAGGAAGAAGAAAGCACTTGCAAGTCCCTGCAACTCCGCTTACAGTTGAAGGATTTGAACAATACTTTGCAGCAAGCAGATTCAAGAGGCAATAAACTCTCGTAATGAAGATCATTCAACCACAAACCGAAGTGTACGGCATACTATCAATGCGGTCATTGACACACCAGTACAGCGCTCACAAAGCTGAACCTTTACATTGTTCACTTTTCATCAATGTGAGCGAGGCTGAGGAACAGTCGCGTCCATCCAAAGTCAGAAATAAACCTGACAAACGAGCAGGCACAATTCTGCCACAGCAACGTCTTTCGACTACTTTCACCGTGTTCCCACTGTGATCACATTATCAGTCAGTGTAAGGGTGAAGACTTGGCTGTGTTTGTAGGTCCAAGTGAATGTAACTACTAAGAGCAAGAAACTGAGGACAAATGAAGAACACACACAGTCAGTGCAAGCCACAGTTTCTATGCCAGCAGCGAGACAATCTGGTAACGAGATAATCATGTCCAATCAGATTGCCCATTGTCTGAGGAAGCTGTGGCTAAAGCTCAGGTAACATACTGTCAACCCACTCCCAGGAAGCAGCATCCAGATCAATGCACTGCGTTCCGTTTCACGCATCAGGTGCAACACTGTCAAAGCTAGTGCTCTTGTTTGCGCTGTATACTTCCGTAACCAAAATGTAGTGTGTTGCTTGCAGTGAACGAGATAGGCTGAATGCTTTGCCAGCAACTTTAAAGTATAGTGCATTTGATCTTTGAGCTCTTATTTGACTAAGTATTGTCGTCAAAACATGCCTGTAAACATCTGGATCCTTAGTGTCATGGTAGTGTGGATCCATGCAAGATTCACGTGGACTACTTGCAGGCAGGAGGAACATTCATACATTATTGTATAGAAAGCTAGTTTAACTAGTTTAACATAAATGAGGACATGATTAATAAAACATCTACCGCCATATAGACATTTCCCATTTATCTGTTCTGAATTTCACAGACAGGCTTTATAGGCTTTTTTTTTTTTTCATTAGCTTGACAAAAAAGAAAAGCTCGTGTTGATGGGGAAACAATTGAAATGTGCGAGTTTGTATTTTACGTTGGTCGTTCATTTGTCAAAGAGATACCACGTACAGTGTAGGGTGGCAGGCATTTGCGGCTAACTCACCTTTTCCTTTGATTTGCCCTGTGGCTCCAGAAGTTGGGTCCTGTACTTTGCTAGCTTGGCCTTGAGCAGTCCCAAGTGGTATTCCGTAGCTGTACACAGGAACACGCAATTAAATACACTGTTAAAACTTCACGGTCATTCAGGCAATGTGGCCTTGTGTCGGTACATCACTTGAATCCTCACAGCCACTACACTCTGTCACCGAGTAATGAAGTGCTGATATTGTTCGTTGATGCTCAAGCGCGTATCACGCAAAACGGACTGGAAATGTTGACTAACAAGCCAGTAGAATTATAACGGGCCGTTCTAACAAATGAAAGCACTACGTGTCCAGCATTTCATAGCTCCACGTTGGAAGCCTTTGTTGAGTCAAGCGAAGGCAGTCAACCGGAAACTGAAACCCAGTTCGCATTAGATATTACGAACAGATTCGATCGTGGTCGACAAGCCTGATCGTTACCAACGGTGCTCCGTAAAACCACGGTCGTAATTGCGTGTATTGCCTAGCGCAGGTGGCTACGTGACAACTGAACTTATAACAAGAGCAGGCCACAAGCTCTGAGAAATTCAGGGTAGTTCACTCTTTGTGAAGTCGTGAGCATCGTCCTCACTGACAAGACTACGGGAACGCGGCATATGTAGTACACTTCCACCGCGACGACAGCTGTCTGACAAGCGTCACTTTCACAATACACAAGCGCCTTGGCCTTACTTTGACATCTGCCTTAGCAATCACAAAGCGCAAGTGAACTTGCTCGCGACGGTGTTCGGGCAAAGGCGAGCTGACAGACGAGATCGACGCACCTTTATTTTTCTGCGTCCGAGAGATCTCTCTCTCGATTTCGCTGATCTTCTCGAGGATGCCCATGTTGACTCTCTACAGCGCGGCGTCCCGTTCACAGAATTTGAGGTGGCGTCGACAGCCGCAGTGACAGGACGGTCGTCGCCGAGATATCAACGTGCACAGAACACACGGTGCCGAAAACACGTCGTGGCCGAACCTCACAGATCGAACGAGATGGTGGACGCCGCCATATTGGCCAGCGAGAGCGCTGGTGTCGCCCCCTGCCACTTTCCGGTTTTTTACGTGTCCTCAGAGACGTTGACGCTTGCCGTGCGAAAGCATTGCCTTTGAGATTTGTAAACAAAACTGATGCCGCGCGTTTTGATGCTATTCTACAAATTTGTGCAGTATTAACGTAAACTAATTACTACAGTAAATTTAGTGAAGTAGTATTGATCAGATATGTAGAGCACCGATTGAGATACTTTATAAAACTTGGAAACAAAACAAGTGCTTCTCATTACCAACTTTCTAAGTCTACATTATAATTATTAACGCATGATAAGCATAAAATACAAACAAAAGCCTAAAGATTTTTTGATCTCTGCAAATTACGAAAGTACATGGCCTCCGAAATTTTGGCGCTCTAAATCACGGAGGCTACAATGAAAGCAAAGTCATTTTGAGACTTCGCTAGTAGGGGGCCGCGCAAAACTAAACCGGGCCGTTGATTGGTCCTGCTGAGGCCACGTGACTGTTGCCATAGAAAAAAAGAAAATAGTCGAAATTGATAATTCTCAAGGGCGCCGCCGCCGCCGCTGGCCGAGTGTGCCTGCCGCCGTTGGCGCAGTTTCGTGAATCGTGTTATCGCGGCCGAGATTGCCGCGTAGCTTTTCAAGCCGTTGGTGGTGTTGGTCGTGCGCGAGGTGTTTGGCATTCTGTCGGTGACCGGCCGGCCGACGAGAGCGAGCAAGAGCTCGCGACAGGAATCGACGATGAGCGGGGAACCGGCAGAGGACGACGGTATCGTACGAGTGTGGTGCGATGGATGGTGAGTGTTGTAGCCCGTGTAGTACGTACCAACGTTTGCCGTGCACTACGTGATGGGAGTCGTGCTATCGTGCAGCGCCGGCGTATCGCACGCGTGAGATCGCCGCTGGTTTCGCGCTATCGGACGGCAGGGAATGCTTCCGTAGTACTCCACTCGCGGAGGCGTGGTCCCGAGCACATACTACGCGTGTATGGAGTCGCTTTGATATCTTTTTTGACTTCACGATGATAAATTGAGCGCCCCTCTATTCCCTTATTAGTTAGTAACGGTCCTTAGGCCAGTATTCATAAGAGACATTTACGTTACGGCGATTTTTCTGATCAAGATCTGATCAAGAGAAAGGAACAGTGCGCGCAGCTTGTCTTGAGCTGCGAACGTCATGTTTGTGGCCGCTGATTAGAGATAAACGTCGTAGTACCGTGGTTCAAACATTCTTTTACTGATGACGCTTCACGGTGCACATGCTTGATTAGCGTATATCAAACGTTTGCACGTGTTTTTAAAGAACAGCGTTAACGTGCGCGTTGGGACGCGTTGCTGCCCCGAACTGCAACGTTTAGTTTAGCACTGCATGCGGGAGAAGTTTTATGAATGGGATTGTACAGATCGGCCTGTGCCCTGTACCGGATTTCGAATTGATACGGCGCGCTTGTGTTGTGCGATCAGCGCAGTCGCGATAAGAGATCGACCGGCCGAGACAGCCTTGAATTTGCGGGTCAAGGGAGTCTACTCTCGACTAATTCGCCTTTGATACACATAGACGAGTGGGAACCATAGACAACACGAGGAAGTGGTCCTTTAGCTGGTGTTCTCCTGATTAGGCGGAAAAAAAAAATGTTTGACAGTTTAATTTAACGTAGTGTCGTGTTCGTACCTGTTGCGGATTTCGCAGGTTCACATAGTTATTCGCAAAGCCTAGCTGTATTGCACAAAACCTGAGAATAGCTTCAAAACGGGACAGCATGTGCTAAAGTAGGGCGTCCACCACATGAACCATTTTGCACGATTCTTAGGTCCCGTGTGCAAGACTGCAGGTGCATCTAAAACGTATATTATGAGTCAGCAGTTTTTCTTCTATAAAGGCCACTTTCCTTTATTTAATATAAGACGCATCATTTGTCTTGGCAGCTGCTCTTTCCTGACATCCCACACAATAGGAAGCGGAATAATAAGAATCCATAAAAGGGCGCCGTGGTAGTATGTAAGAACCTCTCGTATAAGTAATTGCCTTGCAGGCACTCTAGGAAACACAATAAGGATGCCACGTCACATACATTGATGCATTGACAATGGCCCAGCTGTGCCGGCGATAGACAAACATCTATATCTTGTTTTTTTCCCCCTCCCGCAGCTATGACATGGTGCACTTTGGTCATGCCAATCAACTCCGACAGGTGAGTATTTATTTCTCGGCTCCACGTAAATCAGCGTAGACAGCCAAGCGAAGCCTTACTGTTGTCTTCCAGCTGTGAAAACATGCTACTGACAAAAATACGTCTTCTCAGCATGTATTGTTAGGGTTAGGGGTCCACTCTTCAACAACAGAAAGTTGTTTTTTGTGTGAGCTAAATTTCAGTTTCCCTTTATACTATCGTTACCACAGTTCACTTGAGAACTACAAATAAACAATTTCCTTGCTCTATTTGGCTTCATTATGTCTTGGCTCGGTGTCGTACGTCGAACCAAGAATGGGCTCCTCGCTTCACTTTCGTTCTTTCATTCTTAACGCAATGTGGTCCTTGTGAGTGGAAGTTTATTTCATGTGCAGTATGGACAAAAAGTCTGCTTAATTTCAGGCCCCCTGCATGTGTCCTTGCATACAATTCACCAACGCTGATAAATGTGAGGGTGTAAAGTAGCTCATAAATTCTGAAGACAGTTTCCATTCACTTTCTCTCGCAGGATATACGATGACGTCAACAATAATTTCTGGTCTAGTTCAACTTCTTTCTATAGAGTCCTTACTGTGCCCTTTACACAGCCCCGCTGCATAGCCAAGCTAAAGAGAGCATGCTTTGTATCACTAAACAAAGGTCATTGAGGGACACTATGCTGATTTTCTAATGCCGCTGTTTCAGATCTGTAGGAACCCTACACTAGTTGTGTTTTCATTGCTCAATAGCAGATATTTTGTAAAGAGTAAGAAATGCATCTATCCACTGGCTGTCTAGAATTCTTTATCATTCAGCTGAAATACATAGAGTGTTGCTTTGCGCTACTAGCTCGCAGTCCCAATTGTCTATCATAGTGGTCACATTCAGATGCTTGTATTGTTACATTTACGTGCACGTAAAAGAATCCCAAGTGGATAAAAGTAACCTACAGCACCTGACAATGGTGTCCTTCACAGCTCACTGGCATTTGCAACATTTAAGCCCCACCGTTAGATATGTAACGAGAGCAACAGGACACACTTTATTTTTGCATACATGTGCATGTTTTATATTTACCTTGTAGTACAGTTAAACCACTTTAAAGGAAACATTCGCCCACATGGTTCAGTGCCCCATCTCTCCCATGAGTTGTACCTTTTTTGTAACTGACATACTCCTGAGGACACTTGGTTATAAAGGACAAAGCTGTCCTTAACTTTAATGAAAGGTCTTGCTTAATACATATATTTTAACTTTAAATTCAGCTCTGTTGGCTGTCAACTGCGGTTAATTCATTGTAGAAACAAGGGGGAAATAGCAGCCAACTAATTTGAAAACGTCGTGGTGGAGAAATCATGGATTACGTTGCGAGGGATTTACAGTCCACCAAGCAAACCACTTAAAATGTTAAGGAAATGGTATATGGTGTAACCTTTGCAATAGGCTGTAGCCTTCTTTTGTGGTCAGTTTAGTTGCGATGTGCCCTTACCAATGTAGAACATGACGACATGGCACTGCTCTTACAAGAGGTCCCTTATATGAGGCGCAGAAACTGCTTCTGGGTGCGTGTCTCTTATAGAGGAGCTCAAAGTTCTAGCTAGTTACTCGTTCCTGTCTATATGTTCGACACTTCCCCTTGAAGTGCACGTTAAAGAACCCCAGGTGGTCGAAATTTCCGGAGCCCTCCACTACGGCGTCTCTCATAATCAGAGCTGGTTTTGGGATGTTAAACCCCACAAATCAATCAATCAAACCCTTGAAGAATGCATCCTCTGAAGCCTATTCATCTAGTTGAGCTAATTACATTTACCTGCACATTGCTATCAGACATCTGTGGATAGGAGTGTTGGAGCCATGCCAGTGCTTAAACAAAGCCTACAGGGAAAAAAGGACTGAAAAACATGCACCATGTAGGGGTAGTGCCAGAAGAGAATGTAGCGTGAGCAAAACATGTAACCGCATTTCAAGGATGTCTCATCACATCTGGTGCTTAAACTTTGCAAGCTTTTGCGAGACCAGCCTTGGCTATGGAAGTAGCACGTGGCGAAGGGTTTCCTTGTTGATGCGAGCAGTGAAGCGTGCAGATTGCGTGAAAGAGGTGTGTTGCCATCTGGACAGGGATTACATAAACAAGAAAGTGCTTACGAATGCGCAGGGGCTTTTTTATCTTGCATGGTAGATGATTCAAGCTGCTAACAGAGCTAGCTGGTTAGTTGGTATGTATAGGTATATCTTAGACTGACCAGCGCTCACAGAAAGGAGGACAAAAGAGGCAATGCACGTGAATGCCTCTCTTTTTTACTTCCAATGTCTGTGAAGACCACACCATCTTAAGACAAGGTGGTTAGGTTATGCTGTAGTTGAAAGTCTCATAATAACTTCAAGACACTTCTGTTTACTGCAAGTGACACAGTTCACTGGTGTCCCTGTGTTGGCACTTAACCACTTTTGTCCTCCTCTTAAAACCCAAAAGCAACAACATAAGTGAAGTTGATTGCTAGTTTATGTTAGGGCAAGAAGGGTATACATTTCCTTGCTATATTCCGTATTAACTGCTGGCAGACCTTCTCTTAAAGGAATGTCTCACAGTATGTGTTGGTTGTGTTGCATGTTACCAGCTAGCATATTCAACTTCTTTCTGGGCATCCATTGTGCACTTAATTGGGAGTGTCACTTAGCACGTGCTGTGTTACATATTTCTCTTCAAGGAGTAAGTTTTGTATGCAGCTAATGCATTTTGTTGCGTATGGTAGTTTGGTAACGGCATTATACTTATCTCTACTATGTATACAAACTACTACTATGTGTACTATGTGCATGTGTATATTTGCAGCCAGGGCTGCAGACAAGATGCACTCATTGATACTTTAACTTATGTACATAAGCTGTTCCTCTTCCACTTACTTTTGAAGGTTATCAGTAACATATATATGTAATTGTAGAAATACTAAACGTAGTAGACCAAGAAATATTGTCAGCGGGTCCTAACAAGAGAATTTTCTAACAGGAATGTTAAGTGCCTACATGGGGAAGGCATGGCAATTCTACTAACAGGTTAACACCAAACAAACTGTGCCCTACGATAACTGACTGGTTAAAGTACATTTGTTTTGTTGCTGTTTCCAAAGATAGAGTTCACTATTGGTCCGCACTGGTTAGATTTGATTCCTTGGGTCAGTGCCTCATGAACATTTGTCATAATTAGTTGCAATGAAAAAATGCTCTCGCTCATAGAATAACAACTTCCAAGTAGTAAGTAATTACTTAACTTTAGCCTAAGGTTAATTTAGGTTAGTGTAGTTTTGCAGTTCTGCTCACTGCAGTGAGGTTGACAGAAGATTTCCCACATCAAAGTATGAGACAAGGTGGAGCTGTTGCATGATTCTTGAGTAGGCTTGGCCTAGAGACTCGACACATACAGCTTCCGCTATGCTCATTGGGATGGTCATCACATAATGAACGCTGGGAGTTCCACACTTAATTGTGCTTGAGCTACTACTTGACTACTGATTAAGCATGTTTCCCCCATCTTTGTCCACACTCTGCATTGTTGTGAGGTTCCACAGTCGCGCGCTTCTTGACGCCACAACGGGAAACATTTCCAGCTCTGAAATTATGATGTGCAATGGAGAGTAGATGTGGCACTGTCATGCACAATCATGTGACAAGTTTGCTGCACCAAGAGCTTTTTTTTTTCTCTCTTGATTGTGGTAAACTCGTGCATCGTTACACATGAGTGTACAGGGATTGAAAAAGTGCACACATTTGCGCGGTTGCAGGCACAGAATCTTATGCCACTATTCCATGAAGAAAGCCTGTCTCTGGTGCCTACACATGCTGCCATGTAAAATACAGGCAGACTATCGACTTGCGTAAACCTTGTCTGTAATATTGAAATGTTTTCTTGTTTTTACCCAGTAAAGAAATTTCAAATTTGCTGTGTGTCAATGGCTGGCCTTATGTGCCCTCTAATTTTGATCATCAAATTGTTTTCAGACCATCACATGCAACAGGAATCCTTGAAATGCAGAATATGATCACTGATGTGTAGTGTACAAGCAGATATAATTGGAATTGTGGATACCCATTTTTGCTGCCGTAAATTCTGTAGCAGAACAATGTCATTGTTAACACAAAGAACACAGAATCCCAAGCTGTATTCAGAATGTGCATGCCTTCACAGAAAGAAAGCAGATTTTTTTTAATGGTCTTTATCAGTTAGGCTGTTCATTCCACTGCATATTAAATACAGAAACTTTGATAGTGCTAAGAGAACACTAACAAGGTACATAGTGCAACAACTTTCGGAAAGCTGCTTATCTGTTAATTTATTTTCAAGTGTTGTGTCATACAAAAGTTATCTAAATTGTTGCTTTCGTAACAATAGCCATTGTTCTGCACTGAAAAGGCGTTGAAATTGCAATAATGTATTGCATTCAGAATGAAATCAGTGTGATTTCATTCTGTATGAATTAGCAGCTTGTCCAGCAGTTTATTTTCCTAATGTATTGCACTGTATATCTGGCATGCAGAAATAAATTCTTTTTTGTCTTCTCGCAAAGTGCAAAGCTTGATTTTTTTATTGGTTCATTGTTTTTCTGAACCTGGCAGTAGTTGAGAGGAAATAGAGCCCAGGAACTACAGAACGTTTCTGGGAGTGGGTGGGGGGGCAAGTATTGTCTTTGTATGTTGTGTTTATTATTTGTTCTCAAAATTTGTCAATTATTTATTTACATTACATATTATGTTAATAATTAGTAGTCTTAATTACATTGATTATCAACACTTTCATTCATTTTGGCCTTATTAAATTTTACATATTTATATCCTCGCTTATTTTACGTGGTATACACTTTAAAAATAGTTTGAAATTTTGAAGTACTGAAAATCTGCGCAGACTGCACAACCCGCCTGGTTGTGCGGTCCAGTGCTTTGGAAAGCACTGGACCACCAGCTTGAAAATTCTTGTCAAAAATTTTATTTCAGTGTAAACAGTTGGAAAGTGTGGGGAGGCCCTTCCCCCTCTGGAAAAATACTAGGGGGGCGACTGCCCCCTTCTGCACCCCCCCCCCCCCCCTTCCCGGTTTTGGGGTCCCTGATAGAGCCTGTACACAGCTTGTGGTTATATCTGCAGAAATACGCACCACTTTATAATAATTAGGGATGTCATGAGCCTGTGATAGTAGAAGCAGTTTCTGTTGTTAAGAGGAGACTAGCTGTATGAGTCTAACTTTAATTTAAAGATGTTATAGCCTCTCTCTCGAGACAGAAACTTTGCTATGTACATGAAATAGAAGTTCTTTAAACTATGTAATGCACTTGAAATACAACAGTTACAAAATTGAGGGTGTGTGCACGCCACTGGACTGCAACTGTTAATGTACAACCAGATGCGCTTTAGTTTAAATTAGTGCGGGGTGAATCCATGTGCCACTAAGTATGGCTTGTGTAGTGAAGAAGTATGCGTCTAACTTCTGTCATGCTGGGTGATGATGAAGGATTCCAATTTCCAAGAGCATTTTTTCTTCTGACACTGTAAGTGCATGTTTCTTACGGATTAGCGAAATATCATATGTCTGAGTAGTAAGGCAGTTTCTGTACTTGAGCTCTTCGTACCTGTTCTTAATGTGCAGCCCTTCAGCTAAGTTATAAATGGTCAAGCAGACTTGCAGTGGCTCGCACAATCCACTGGTCAAGCATAAGAACTAATTGCTTTTTCTACTTCGCAGGCTTGGAATTTGGGCATGATCCAACCGGCTTGCACGTGTACAATATCCTGTAATCTCACAAACGATCAGGCAATCCTCTAGTGCCTGGTGCAATCCACCGATCAAGCTTAAAAACAAATCGCTCTCTGTTTCTTTCGCAAGTTGAGAAATTGGACGTGATCCAGTTGGCAGGCACTTCAATGTGGTATCCAGTAATCTTGAAATGACTGAGCAGGCCTTCACTGCCTGGCTCAATCCTCTGCCGAGCGTGGAAGCAAGTCGGTGTCTGTTTTTTCTTTATTTATTGAGAATTTGAACAGGATGCAGTCGGCACGTGCCTCTTTGTGACGATATCCCATAATCTCTCTTCTCGTGGTCGCCCCTCTTCAAAACACTGGACGGGTGGGCACCATGTAGTTGTTTTGGTTTGAAGAGCTGGCACCTTCATCCTGCCTGCTCTGGCTACGTCGTTTCTCTATCTTACGGTGTTAGCAGGGGGTTGGGGCGCGTGGCAATCGTTTTGAGGTCAGCAGCTTGAGATAAGGCCTGGCTGACGTGGGCCGGCCTACGGCGTTGACCCCTTTTGTGGTTATCAGCCCATTATGATATGCTCTTTTTTTTTTTTTTTTTGCGCAGGCCAAGGCAATGGGGGATTACCTGGTTGTCGGAGTCCATACCGATGGTGAGTTCCAATCGGCAAGAAGGTGCTGCAGCAGTCAAATGGGTCTTAGACATATCTTGTTTTTCGCAAGCAGCATTGGACACTGATACCCTGAAGTACAGAACATGATAAGTTTGACCGATCAATGTTGTTTACTGTCATTAATAAAATTGTCAAAATTGAACATAGTAGGGGTTCTTTAACATGCTCTTCTAAATATAAGTGCACAGGTGTTCTTTTGCTTTATTCTCAATGAAGGGGACGGGGTATTTATTTCTACCTTATCAAAATGTGGCCACTGAATCCTTGAACATAACAGTCACCTAAAGAATATTTTGTTTGTTTCAAGTAGACTAGTGCAGTTGAAAAAATAAAAAAACAGAGAAAATGGTAAATTCAGAAACTTAGCTTGTACACATTAGAAGTGCTATAAAAGATGTGGTGGCTCACAGAAAAACAGACAGACTTGAAGCTCAGATTGGCGTTTAGCAGCTTAAAATCTGGTTGAATGCATCCACGCAGTCCCTGGCGCAACGTCCTAGTCTTCCTCAGAGAGGATGAACGCACGAGATGTGACAGTGCTTTTGAAAGCTTTCTGTTTGCTATGTGTTACCTCTTGGTCCACACTGTACTGCTGCTGAAAAAGTGGTGTCACCAATGCCTTCTGAAGAATTACCCTTTCTGCAGAGGTGTAATTTTTTTCTTTTAATCCAAAATTCATGTGCCAGTGCTTGTGCTTAGGGCACTGCATTTTGTTCCACAATGGAACACTGTGTGTTTGTATGTGGAACAATAGTTCTGCATTCGCATTTTCAGTGGTTTGGGCTTCGTTTGAGATGAGAGATGTGCAGAGCAAAATTAGTTTCGAAGGAGAGTTTAAAAATACGGATAGACAGGAACGGGTGGCTGGAGTTCAAGAATAACTGCACCTAAAAATAAAAGCATGGGTAATTGAATGATGGAAAGAAAGAAGAAAGTTGGCAGAAGGCGTCATAAAGAAGAGAGTGTGAGAGACACTCAGACAGCGAATTGGACGTGATGGATGAAAAACAAGGAAACCATGGAGATTTTGAACTTGGTGAAAGAATAAATTAATTACAAGTGAAAAATCTGCATGACAACCACAGAGTGGCAGCGCTTTGTTATTTGCGGCCCGAGCCGGATGTCTGAGGAGGAGATGCAGCGGAGCAAATATTTACAAGATGGGGCACGTGTACGTCTCGACAAAAGCCCGGAAGCTACTCAGCGTAGTGTAATGCAATGCTAGGCTGCTCGCTTAGAAACACACTGGTTTGAAACAGCTACCTCTGAGAGGCTCATAATTCAAGTTAGACTGATGTGTGAAATGGTTAACACTTGAGGTGAGCATGAAATATTTGGTACATTAGTGGTGAAGAAAGAAGCAGGGAAGAAACTGGTAGATCAAATAAGAGTTGCTACAGGCACAGCAACAGCACAGTGCAGTACAATGCAGCGCAGTAGAGCCTTGTTTGAAGAAACAAAACATCAGGGCCAGATAACCAGAAAATGCTGGAGAGCAAAGCTGCAACAAAACCCGTTTGGGAAAAAACAGGCTAGAAGATTATTTGACACTGCCCAGTTTAAAAGGTGGTGCCACAACCGATTGTCATCCAAACATATATGAGGATGTATCTGCAAATGCTACAACACGTTCACTTGGATGTTGGTGCGCGTTAAAAAACCGAGGTGGTCAGAAATGACCCAGAGTGCCTTACCACTTCATGCCTCATAATTATTTTGTGGTCTTGGCATGGGGAAACCTGAGAAGTTACTTTATTGAGGCAACAGACAGCCTTATAGAATGTCTCGTGGAACATAAAAAGTGACCGTTCATCGTCATAGTCAGTAGCCACACAAATGGTACCAAAAATTATATGATGTCATTTAAGAAACCGGACATCAATTAAAGCATGCCTGACTGCAATTAGAATGACATTGAATGAATGAAGAAATTAAGTATGCAAATTAAAAAGAATGCATGTGAATTAAGAGAGAATTAGGGGAATCAGGAAAGCAAGTTACGAACGTGAATTAGAAGTGAAATAAGAGATTTAAGATGGTAAATTAAACCAGACCAGCATGAGCAAATGAACTTGAATTAAGAGAATTAAGAAAGCCCTTCATGCATGTCGGCTTTGTACATTACGCAACTCGGAGTGAATTAAAGGTGAATCGAGGATGAATTCGGTGGAGTAGGAAAGTAATGAAGATGACTAAGTGAATATTTATGAGAATGTGTAATGGGCTTTTGCTGCGAAGTTGGCCCAGCGATAAAAAACCCTGTGAAATGGTATGTTTTTGTTCATCTGTGTTCAATATTTTACTTTTTATGCTGTTTTTTGTTCAGACTGTATGGTCATGTGCAATTACTACCATCTTGTGTCTCAATTCACAAAAAAAAAAATAAAAGACTTAGCCTGCATTTTAATTTATCAATGTAGTAATACATAACACTGCTCGCAAGCGCAAGCATCCTAGAAGCAGCAGTTTATCTGACCAGTTTAGTAATAAGTTTCATGTGCAGAAACAGAGTAAAATCTAGTTTCACCACACAAGCTCTTTTTTTCTCGCTGCTTCCGTCAACACAGCGGAAAAGTTTGCCGCTCCTGCACACATGTTCCGTTAGACAGCTGTGCTGATATCCACGATATGGGGGACCTGTTTGCCAAGTGTGCCGTTGTCAGCCTCTTTTGAAACTCTATGCGCCTGTCGGCATGTGGCGTGAAAGCTCCATCAGTTACATTTTCTGCTGTTTCTGGGCCTACTCGTTTTTTTTTTGTTGTTTTTTTTGCAACTGCGGGCTTCTAGGTTGCAGGAAGAGGAAAGAAAACGGTTTAAAGGGAAAAATCCTTTTATCTCCAAAAGTGTGCACTTGTGTAAGGCTGACTCGTTGCAATTTTTGTTTTTCCATCTTGACTTGCTTCTTGCATCCTTTGCTGATGTTTGTACGAGCGAGCGTTTTCTTTTACCCTGGAGGAAGCACGAATTCAACACAAGCGCAGCACTTTTTTACGAAAAACAGTCCTTCCTACTACACTTTCGCAGAGTCTGCCATCTCGAACAGTGTGCAGTCAATGACCTCTTGGTTTTGGGTCTATTTTAAAGAAGTGCCAACGTTATTTGAAAAGTACTCATTCTTTTCTTTTTTTCCTTTTTTTTTGCAACAGCTGTTTTCTTTTTTTTTCTTTTTTTTACACCCTGTGAACCCACGAAAACATTTTGGGAGTTAACAGTGCACCATTATTAATTTACTGCAGCGCCCCTATCTGTGAGCTAGTTTCATGCAATGTTGTGTCAGTGAAACGTGTAGTATTACATTTAGAACATTATCAGAGTGCTAACAAGCATATTTTGTGACTGGTAAAAGCCCTACCTTCCTATGTGTTGTCTTTGGTGCACCATTGCTGGTTTATGTTCTGCTGAGCACATCACTGGAATGCATACTCAGATGAATTTAGAACAGATTTACTGTACTCACCGAGATTTTCGTGCTGAGATTTTTATTTATAATGCAGCTCGGTGTGATGTTGAAAACTTCCATTCAGCGCATGGGGTTCATACTGTCCAATACTTGTGTGGCATTCAGGAATTCGATGCATTTGTCATGTTGCGTTTATCTCACTTTGGCATTTCGCTCCCACATATTCTTTCAAAGCACTCTTGATGCCTGATACCTAAGCATACAAAGGCTGTAGCTTGAATCATGAAGTCTTACTATAGGCTATCGTTAATTCAAACTTGAGGGGACCCCAAAATTGTGTTTGAACTATCAGAAGTTTGAATTATCAGATGCAAGCAGAGATGGCTAGTTATCGCTTGCATTGATGCCCCATCAGTGGTTTCTTTTTCTTTTTTTCTTCTAGCTCTCTTCAATGCTTTGACAGATGCTGACAGGTGATTAGCTTTACTCCTGGCTGTTAATATTAAATGAGCACGAACTTTCAGCTCTAAGGAATGAATGCAGCCGATATTTCTGATAAATACAAGCAAGAAGTATGAATAGGCAGAATTAACTGAACACTGCATTTTGAATTCAGCACCTCTTAAATGTATTTGAAACATAGCAGGACAGCCAAAAATTTGAAATTTGTTTGAATTAACCAAAAGTTTGAATTGTCAAGTCTACAGTAATTCGCAGTAAGGAGTCTACTACTGAAGTTTGCTCAGCCACCGTTGTGTCCTTGTTGTAGGGCACCATGTGGCTATTTGATGAGTTTGTTGGAGTTCCCCTGGTAGCATGGTGTGCGGGTAGCCTCGCAACACTGATGTGAAGTAATCTCCGCTTGCAGCTAGCTCATTTTATCGACTATAGTTGTCGTGCCTATAGTTTGTGTGTGTGTGTGCCCCAAAATGTTGATGTCAACAGTAGCGTGTCACTTACCATAGGCAATTTTTTTAGGGGTATTCACAGTGTGAAAGCATTGTACAACAGTAACAATGACAATTACTATTGTTGTTATTGTTCCATGAATACATGTTCATAAAAGGGGCAAGAAAGAAGGGCTGTGATCTGCTTGGCCTCCTATTTCCTCTACAAAGAACCAGTAGGAATAGATGATTGACAAACAGTATTTATTTATTTGTTTATTTAGCATACTTAGAGGCTCTTTGGGAGCGTAGAATAAGGAGTGAACATAACAATGGGATGCCGAGAAAACACAACTGTGCACTTGTATAAGTTACAATAAATGTGATAGCAACAACGTCAATAACAATGATAACAAAGCACCATAATTTTAGTAATGAAGGAATCGCTTGAAAACATTGGCATGCACACTTGTTTTCTTTCTTTTTTCATGGTGATTGCTTTTTTTTAAACACTGTAATGTGCCTGTTATCGTTCGGAGCATGACATGCTTAATTTTTCTACTAACTTTGCATGCACGACGTGTACCATTGAGTACGTTCTAGATCACACCCAAGCATCACTGATAACACTAGAAGGTAGTGTGACACATGGTGTAAAAAGCCAACGAGTTTTGATGCCAGTCAGTTTCTATTGCCAACCAACGCATGTACTTGCTTCTGTTGCTATACAGTGCAGTTTGCTTGCTTTGCTGGACACAGGTTCACTGGGTAGAAAGTTCAGCCTTTAACAGTTTGAATTCTCCATGCTTCATTGTCATTACAACATGACATTGTGCATTAACAAAAATATCTCATGAAATTATGAAAATTTTGTTGCTTGCAAAATGTATCATGGTTAAATCACAGCAGTGATCATGTTGGTAAGATCATCCCACAGTGACATTGCTTGTTGCAAAACAATATGGGCTATCCTGTGGCTTTCCTTTTGCTGTAAGCCTACATTATGGTTTAATTTCTGAAATGCTGTTATGATCTCAGAATGGGACATACAAAGTACTGAAAAAGAAGCTAGATGCATACATTAATTTTCCATCGTGCGGTGTTATACACAACAAATAAAAGAACACATCGTATCTAACTCTGGGAAGGCAGAGCCTCGGTGATTATCTGTAGAGTTATAATAGACTTTTGAAGGTCTGGCAAGGCAATCTGGAAAATATCACGCTCAGCAGACTTCAATATTCCAGCCTCCTCGTGCTAGTGTCTATGAACATACATTATTGTGAAAAAGTGGTGTGCTAACGCGTTCTCTTGGACGTGTTGCGCAAGTGGCGAGGCTGTCTTCGTTGTCTTGGAGATAGTGAGTGCACACAACCCGGATGGAAGTTCCTCGCCCGACTGGTTACGTGGGTGTGTGCTGCACTCGAGTGCTGGACATCCCGGAACATCTCTTGAGTGAGGCGAGCAAGCTGATTAGGTTTTGAGAATGGCAGGGGGTGGATTGCGTGGTGTTGTACTCTGACAGGAGGAACTAGACGAGCCCAGTTGGCCGTTCCAACTTATCTTTTCCACTGCAATGTCGTGCGACACGGGCCATTTGATGTCCTGTTGGGAATGTTGGCCATCTTTCATGAGAGAGAGAGGCTCAGCTGTCACCAAAAACGATTATGCACGTGAGGGTCTTGGCAGCACGTTTTAGAACTTGGATCGTTGCCACACTACAACTCAGATTCTCCAGCTCTTCAGAAGGGAAATTATCTGCGGCAAGCCAGCTCTGCTCAAGCCTGCATAACTGAGGAAGATTTCAGAATGAAAAAATTGCCTGCCCATTTCTAGAGCTACAAAGGGGAGCCACTTGTGATATTACTGTTTACATTCTTTCCTTTTGTAGTTATGTACCCCACTCCTGCAATAGCCCTGAATTGGGCTGCAGTATTTAAAAATTAATAAGTAAATAAATAAATAGAATTTCTCAAAGAGAGCTTCGCCGTCGAGGAAAAATTTGTTCTGGTGCAGGACTCGAAGCCAGGACCATCACTTTTCTTGCATGCTGCCTGAGCTTACCAGGAGGTTAGCCGATTGCAGATGAAGAATGAATCAGTTGACTCTTTGTGCATTGGTTTGTGACTGCGTACCTATGTGTGTTTTTTTCTGTCCAATTTCGGGTTCCGTTAACGAGGTGCTTGAAGGCCTTGACTGTTTTCCGAACATGTTCACTTGGCAAGAAGGTGCTGAACTGAAGCTGGGTGTATCTGACAGGAGTCGGGTGAAGAACCACAACCTTTGGGACACATAGTTACATCCTCCATTTTAAAAGAGAATGCCTTGTTTGGCCTTTTCTGTCGACTTTGTATAGTGGGCCATGATGGTAATTACTGACCAAATTCAACTTTTCTTGAGTATGGGCCTTCGTTAGCTAGCCACTTTACCCCTAACCACTACGGAGCAACTACATATTACGTCAATAGAGGTATACCATGCAACATTATTCTGATTCTCTAGTGTGCTTGCTTCGATGCTCTACAAACATTAACCCTCCACTTTAATTTTCACGAAGTGTAGTGGGTATTTAAAAAAGAATAAAAACATGTCATGCTATCTTTGTTCTATCTTGATCCAACTATGATAAGTTGTCTACAGCCTTTCTTTCTTGTTTTTCTGAATGTGTCCTGTGGGACAACTCTCAAATTAGGATGAAATGCTTCCATACCTTGGTTTAATTGTGCTATAGAGATTGTTATGCCATTCATGTTAGCTCTCTGCTTCTTGTTTTATTTTTTTTTATTTGTTTGTTTACCTATTGGCCAGTCAGAAACATCTTGACGTCCGTACAGACGTAGAATTGAGGTTCTTCTGTAGTTGTATCTTGTCCGATTCCTTCTAATCTGAAATTATAGCTGCATTAGTTCTTTGCACGTGATGCAGTTGGGTTGGTGCAGTCCGGTCGCTTTCGTGCTCCATTCGCAGCGCGTCCCAAGTCATTGACTTTTTGTTGGAGACGAACCGGCATTATCAGTGTGCGCTTGCCTCCCTTGCGTCGAACTGTCATGGCGCAACTTGTGGCAGATAGCAAATGTCAAGGACTAGGACGTTTGTACTGTTCTGTTTGCCATTTCAAATATTTTTCCTGCTCTTGTGGCGTGCGAGAAGTAGAGCCATGGGTGCGCGACTGTCAGAAAGGCTGGGCATGTTTACGAAGCATTTTCTTCTGCTGCTAAGCACAGTCTCACAAGTTTTTGTTTGTGGCTCTGATGCCCGCATTTCAATTGGAAATAGAGTAGAACGTGCTTGCGTACTTAAAGGCCAACTCCGGCAATTTTTCAAGGTCAGTTGATCTCCATGAGATTTGCTGGATACGTTCTCTGGCACACTTCGATCATCTGTACACGATTACAGGCTCAAGAGATGCGCACATTGCTTACAATTCAGTTTTTACAGATTACCACAAACCGTCCACCTGGCATTCCTACAATTATTGGCGGCACTGTGTGTTGATGTCATTATTGGCAAAGCGATAGAAGCATACCGGTACCGTACCGTGTTCTTTGAGGTCTGCACGCACCAGGCCAACCTTCGAGACATTACCGCCAAGGGAAGGGCGCATGCGCTGTCGCGCCATGTAGAGCGCGGGTTGACTGATTTAATGTCACTACTGTGTTGGATTTCGGTTTTGGTTTCGTGCTTCCTTGTCATTAAAAGTTATTTTTGCATTTGCTGAGCATTTCTACCATAAGGAGTGTGACAGGAACACCTCAGGAACATAAAATTGCCATTGACTTGACACGTTTAAAAAGTCGCGGGAGTTGGCTTTTAAAGATATGTGCACATTAGATAACACCAAGTGTCTTGAAATAATATAGGCCGTTTTATTATGGCATCTCTAATAACCCAGAGTGCTTTTTTGAGGTATTATGCCCTTCAATTCGTTCATTTTATTTCAGCTGTGATATTCATTAATGCACATGGCACTGTGTAGTTCACGTTAAAAGCTTTATAATAGGCTACTGGAGCGCCATTGCCTTCCTGCAAGATTGGAGGATGGCTGAGTAGAGCAGCGTGATCACTGTATACAACTGCGTGAAAGTGGCACTCTCATACACCTGCTTTCTTGTTTATTTCTGGACAGCCTGCAGAAGGGGGTAACCCAGGAGGTTGCGAAAACATTGCCGTAAAAGCACTTGTGATGTCATTTATGCCTTTCAAAGCAAGCCTCGAACTCATTTGTACTGGTATTTTGGATCTTCGAAGGTGCGGTTGTGGCATGACGTTGCACTTTGTAGCTTATGCCTGCTTTTTGCTGGTCATTGTTAGTTGCTCCAATGACATTTCCTTTAGTGTTTCGTCAGGTTAGGTAGTGAATGAATGATTTTTTGGGGGATTTTGGTAGATATCTAAAACATTTTGACCGAGCTGCATTGAAACATCCGGCGGAGATGGTACGGCTTGCTTACAGGAAGTGCTACACTCACTCGATGGCTCTTTGCTCTAGATTTTACCTGTCAGTTTATTTGGTGTTTTCTGTTCTTTTCCACTGTTTTCTATAACCAGAGGAGATAAAGAACCACAAGGGACCACCCGTGTTCACTGAGCAGGAGCGATACAAGATGGTCCGTGCCATCAAGTGGGTTGATGAGGTATGTGCAAAATGTCTCGCATCTAACGTGCCAAAACTGACACTATGCTGCTCGCAGTCCTCTATGTCCCTGATAATCTTATCTTACTGCTTAATTAAATTTTGCTGCTTAATTAGCCTTCGGTAGGATCAATTTCTATGAGATCTACAAAATCTTAACTACAAAAATAGCTTGGGGAGGTAATGTATATAAACATTGAGGTTCACGTGCACAGTTAAGTCTTATGCGCTGTACTTGTTGGGGATCCGAAGGGGACACCCCAGCTTCTGTGACGTCACCTCTGCAGCTGAGCTTCGAGCTGGCACAGCTAGTAATCATTACATCACAGGCACTTATTTCCATGCCGCAGGCAAAAGAACATGAGCAGATGTTCGCGCTATGTGGAAGTGCGTCAAAGTTCCATGTGTTTACATAGTTGAGTTTGTTTGCCTCATGAGATCGAAGATCGAAGTTTGCCTCATGATCGAAGATCGATCATGGCAGCCGCGTCTCAATGGGGATGAAATGCAAAAAGCAGTTTTGTGGTTAGAGATAGGTGCACGCTAACGAACCCGAGGTGGTCAACATTATCTCTCCACTTTGGGGTGTGCGTCATAATCACATTATGGTTTTGACACATAAAACCCTCATTGCTTGTTATGTTATTAATTAGGTTATCTGTACACACTAGTTGTCTGCACACATTAGTTGACATCGGTTACACCCAGCTCCCCCAAACCAAAACTGTGGCTTGTTGGTAATAACCTAACTGTAAATAATTATCTGTTGCAAACTGCAGCAAGCAAAGTGCTGTGTTATGACTTGCAAGCACCCAGCAACATAATACAGCAAATAAAGGAGAAGCCAGACCAAAATTTTAGTGTCAGTGCTCCGTTCAGTGTGTATGTGTCCATACATACATGCGTACATATGTTGCCATGTGCAGTGTTCTTCCGTTTTATGCACCTGTAGGCAAGCAGCTTTACGAGGTAGCCTTTGTCCTTGTCACACAGGTCGTCGAGGGTGCACCCTACATCACAACACTGGAAACATTGGACAAATACAAGTGCAATTTTTGTGTTCATGGAGGTAAGATTGTACACATTTTCACAGGCTTTTGCTGCTGAAAAACTGACTACCTTGTCCAAATAGCTCCAGCTTCATCTTGAAGCATGTTACATGACTAAGGAGATCAGCTGAGAAGAATGTGATTGGATTGTATTGAACTTTTAACAAATATTTTGCAGTGTTTCGTACAGTGAAGTTAAGTAGTGTAGGTCTCATAAAATATAGTAAAGTTAAGTAGTGTAAATGTTACGAAATACCGCACAGTAACTTTGTGCTTGCGCTATGTTGCTGGCATCTGCATGACGAGAGTCACCAAGGCTAAAGGTGCCGGCCAAGGCCTTATTTCTAAGTTGCAATACTACGCAGCATTGAGGCAGCAGTGCCAAAATTAAAAAAAGAAACAAAAGATGAGAATAATTGACAGATGCGACACTCGATACCCATGCATACTGTGACAATGATTTACTCAACCTGTGACCATTCTACAGGTAAAATACTGTTATGCAGTTATCTTGTTATTAAACATTGGACTAGTCAAGCTATGAATATTAAGTTGTTGGCATAGTTGCCATTGTCAAGACCGATTCATTGTTCAGGCCCATAAGGAAAGATCTGTTTTTGTTTTTGAGGAGCTAAAAATTTTGCATTGATGTGCCCTGCTAGTTACATATGAGTTGAAACTGAATCAAGAATATCGTAATTTATCAACATTTCTGAATTCATTTTTGTGTTCGTGTGGGCCATATGGCACCTGAACATGTCAGTGCACATTAAAAAACCCAGCTGGTCAAAATTTCTGGAGCCCTCCACTATGGCATCTGTCATAATCATATCATAATTTTGGGATGTAAAACCCCTGAAATCAGTTATGGTGCCTAAACTGTGCACTTGAGAGCATGAGCACAGAAACGTAGTTGTTTCTTAATAAACGTAGTTGTTTCTTAATACTGGAACATGGTATGGTGAACAAAATCTGCCATTAAATACCTAGTTGCCTCTCACTAGAAGTTTAATGCTTTTAGCCATTCCAGTATTGTAGCCAATGAGGCCAACAAAGAACAAACAATTTGTTGCAGATGACATCACATTGGATGCATCTGGAGAAGACACTTACCGCTATGTCAAAGAGAGTGGTCGGTACAAGTAAGTGAATTTTATGTTTAAAGGCTCTGTGTTATTTTCCTCTCTAATAATGCTAGAAATATTGTCCTCTGCATTCCATCTTTGAAAGCAACGTAACAATTTTTCATGGGACTTTTATCTGGGCAAGGTTATCTGTATTCACAGTTTGAGTTGAAATCTTTGATCAGTGTTTCCCTTCATGTGGCTAGTGCTACTTAGCCAATCTGATTAGTTTGTGCAACACTGGAACTTGTATTACATGTCAAACCTCACTATAACAAATTCAGGATGACACAGAAAAAGATTTGTTATGTACGATAACTTGTTATAAAGGTAAAGGTATATTCCTAACAATGTTTTAATGGCAATGCCATTGTTCGTTAAATTCATTATAACAGATAATTTGTTGTATCTAAATTCGTTATATCAAGGTTCCACAGTGCCAGCTGTTCCAGCTGTGCCAGATTTACCAACTTGTTACAAGAGTGCCCAGCTCTTCCTGAGAAAAGATTGGCTCGATTACATTTTTGGAGATCTGAATTTTATGCATTACAGACACGTCACGTTTACACACCCATCTCCAAATTTTGGTTCCAACATGCCGCTTACTTTTTCTGCATGCATATCATGGTCTAGCGGAGCCTAACCTTACGTAACTTTCCTTATGTCGTTGTGGTGCCATCTGGTATGTTAGCTGCCTCCTCCATTTTGGTGGCTGTGGGTGGTGTCTGAGATGAGGCTAAGTGAAGGTCACATTTAGTGTTCAGGTCTTGCCGCCATGACGAAGAGCAAGTAGCAGTGACGAACTCACATCAGACTCGCTGCAGATTTCTGCCACCATGTCTCAAAATGATGGTAATTTCACAAACTGCCGTGGAGACTTCTGGGCAACAAACAGAATTTCCTAATCAACCAAATATTGTCTATTCAATGTTAATGATTTACTCTCTATGATTGCCAAACTTCTTGCTGTCGCTTATGTGCGTGTGGTTGGATGTGATAAAGTCAAACCGTAGTGGCTGCCAGGAGACGTAATGCACATTTTGTGTAAACGTTCTTTTTTTTCAAAATACAGTACTTCTTTTTGCGATACCAGTTGTTTGTAGTGGTTTGGTGATGCAGTAATTATTCATGGAAAATGTTCACGTTTTAACAATGACCTTGCAAGTTCGTTATTGTCATTGCGTTTTTTAAACCCGCAGAGAGTGTAAACGGACGGCCGGGATTTCAACCACAGATCTCGTTGGACGGTGAGTGCCTTCTTTCTTTCAGTTTCAGCATCCATATTTCATTTATCTAAAAACGCATGTGGCAGGCGTGCCTGGAAACTTGTCTTGGAGCAGCGCATTTGAGATTACACATTCTGAGAAGCTTCACAACAGCTTAAGAGACAGTGACAGAGAGAGAAATTTTTTGACGAAATGTTGAAGATCTTTAGCCGGGCTCTTTGCTGGACATGCTACTCCAGGCAAGCTGATAGTGGGGTTCGTGAAGCTTTGTTTTATTTTTCAGTTAGGTTGTTGTCTATGCCCATCTTGTTTTTGTCTGCTGCTGCATTTTTTTTTTTACAGTATTTGTCTGTGCAAAATATTAACCTAAAATCGATATGCGTCATTCCTTACACCATTGTTTGGCTGATGCTGCCGAGTACACCAGGCCTGTACTACAAGGAGCCCTCTTCCATTCTTTTTTTTTTGTGTGTGTAGTTGTATCACATGCTTTCCTGCTGCATTGAACAGGTAGATGAGGCATTGTGTTAGTGCTGCACTTGTGAAATTACATGTAGCCATAGAGTTACACTGTTATGGTGCAACACATCTCATTTACAGCTGTCACACTTGCATCACGGTGACTTACAGTGTGAGAGTGCTTTTCTTGAGATATCTCGGTGAATATGATCATCAAAAGGGTCAAACCATTATATCACATGTAGTAGTAAGCTGCCTCCACTACCACATATGCGAAATAGTGTACTAAGTGCACCTGTAAGTGCTTAAAGCACTTTCCCTTTACTCAAGGGAAGAAGACTCGATGTGAGACGAGGGTGGAGGGAGAGTGTAACTCACATGGATCTCTTGTTATATGTGTATCTGTGTTTGGAGGCCATGTTTGTCCATGTGCCACTGACAAACCAGATAGGGGAGGTGAACAAAGAAAAGTGGCGCAACACGGGACAAGGACGACATTCTCTTTTCGTGCAGAGGTCCATCCCCATGAGCCCACCCAGAACCCACCCATACTTTAAGCCTGGCAACCTTACCTCCTAACATTTTTTTTAGCCTCACTTCTTTAATACGAGTTATTGGCAGTGAAGTTTAGAATTGCTGGGCAATTGACGGGCAATATTTACTGCATAAAACAGCACACTGGAACTAGTACAAATAGTGTTGGTGTGCAACATTGTGGTTTATATTTGTGGTACGCATTGTGGTACATTGTAGTATGTATTTGTGCAGCATGTTGCTGATGACCAAGCAGCATCACCACAGAGGTGCCAAGGAGTACGGTGTGGACAAGGAGCATGCGGGCAACATCAGCAAGGTCTGTTGCGTCAATTCACTGCTTCGAATTGACTTCGAATTAATGTATTATGGCAGGTCACTTGCGTACGTGCGACTTCGGCACAGGTTTTGTTGTGCCTTCTTATTTCCATTTCGAAACTGTAAAAAGAGGATCAGACCTGGCCAGTGAGATTTCTGAACATTTGATCTTGCCAGCACTGGAAGCTTCAGTTGCACAGAAGGTGAACCTTAATCCCATACAGTCAGATGCGCCCACAAAGAATGCCTCTATCTTGAATGGACCAGTATAACAAAGAAATTCTTGAGGTCCGAGTCTGAGTGCTAGCGTTGCTGTAGGCAACCCTTACAGTGAAGTGGCCTGTATAACGAAGTGTTTTCAAGGTCCCGACCACTTCGTTATAAAGGCGTTTGACTCTGTTTGTTCTTTGACTGTGCACTTAGTCCTACTGTGGCTGAAGCAGAACAACAAAGAGACTAAAGCATTTGTTAATACAAAAATAGTAAGTGAATGAACAGAATAACCTTCAACTAGAACTAGAATAGTTAAGCAGGTTGTAAAGCGTAGAACATGCACTTGCCATACAAGCAGTTGTCAAATGCTGGAGCACTTCTTCGGTTACCCCTGCCCACATTGGCCATCGTTAGTTCATATCTCTCCTCACTATTTTCACGTGTTCGTGACGATGAAAGACGCAGCAGAACTCAAGGCGCAAAAAAATTCCAGCTGAAAACGACGTAAGCACAAAGAAGAAGGAATGCACAGAACAGAGGCTGGTACCCTATGGAATTCAAGGAATTGTTCCTTGAACTGTTCTTTGGGCAAACCTATGCCCAGCAAAGCAAAGCAAATCGCACTGCAAGACGACAGCAGCATGAACAATCAGTCTTCGTTCGATGGAAAAACCAACGAGCGGCGAAATGCGTCGGCTTTCATACACACGTTGTAGCGCTTTTGGGTATTATCCCAGCGATTCTACAAGGCACTTAAATGTGTGCGTCGGGCATGCAAAGTTTGTAGAATGGTCGTCCCTGAAGCAGTCATGCAAGATAAGCGCGGCCTGTGCTGTGCGTCTCAGGAATGTGATAACGGTGCCTCCCGTAAACAAAACAAGCACATGTGCCAATATGGTCTGACTTTTAAGACCCGTCCAAGCTACCCATGAAAATGCGCTGCTTTTTCAACTTTGTTCCTTGCTACATCACGTAGTAGATACGAATTCTGCCCGAATGTCTTCAATGAAGAGATACATTATCAGGAGTGTAGAGTATATGTTATAATTATTTGTTTAGTAAAGGAAACCTCTGTATGTCTCCCCTCGTGATGTTTGTGTTTTGGGTGTGCCCGCTTGGTTGGTTTCCCACCGAAAAAGTGTGCTTATTTTACTTCTGGGCAGCACCACATCAACACAAGGGGGAATAAAACAAGAAACAGGCGAAGTGCATGTAACAACAGCTTACCGAAATGGAAAGCAAATGCAGTAAAGTCTCGGTAATCCAAACTTCTGGTTAATTCAAACAAATTTAAAATTCTTGGTTGGGCTGCTATGTTTTTAACTTGTTTAAAAGCTGCTTAATTCATACTGCACCATTCAGTTAGTTCTGTTTAGTCGTACTTCATTGCTAATCCTTTGGCTCCTTCTAGCTGAATGTTCATGCTCATATACTTTTTAACAGACAATAAATTAGGCCAATTGCCTGCCAGCACTTGCCAAAGGATTTAAAACCACTAGCAGAAAAAAGAAAAAAAGAAGACACTGAGGCGGCAACAATGTATGCAATAACTGGCCATCTCTGGTTTGTCTTGTGTGTTGCCAAACTTGTGATAATTTCAAACGAAATTCTGGGGTCCCTTCAAGTTCGAATTAAAGAGAGCCTACTGTATCTCCAAAGCTGGCACACTCTTGCTGGTGCACACATCTGCCACGGGTGTCACATAGCAGTGTGGACTGATCTTGAGAACAGTGTGATGAGGTGGTGCTGAAACTGGGGCAATCAGGGATTGCCGGCTCTGTCGGAAACTTAGACAGTCGTTGTGAGGTTGTTTTTTTTCTCTGCCATTGAAATGCATAAACCCTACTCGATAAGATAAAATTTCACTGCAACGATTTCAGTCGTCCACTGTTGCAAAAGTTCAAAGCACAGTTTCTGATTGTACTGACCATGTAAGAGCTGATGCACATATGCATACAGGCTTTTGTTCTTTTAGTTGCTGGTTGTGCCATAATCAGTGAAACTACAAAAGTTATCGGCATTATTTTATGATTTTGTTGTTGTATGACTAGAAGCATTAAAAGAAAGCTAGAGTTTTCAGGACAGACACATTGTTAAGCAAATTATAGTTTGTAACAAAGGAAATCTGAACTGACTCTCACTGATATGATCATTTAATGGCATTCTTTTTACAGATGTAGGTTGCACTAATGCAATTATCTTGTTGCAAAGTTACTGGTGAAGTGGTTTGTCTTTTCTCTCAGGGATGATGGCTTTGCAGTTATAGAAATTAAGTGTAATGCCCGAGTTCTTGCATGAGGCACTACAGCATAGACCGCTTATAACGTAAGTCGCCGGAATCGCGAATACCCGCACTATAAGCGGTACCGCACTATAACCGAAACAACATTTTTCAAAGTCTAAATGTGTGTAAAAACTGTCGAGCAGGTAGCAGCGCGTGTTAGACATTTGAAGCGCGCGACCGGGCTGCTTTCACCCGCTTTTAAAAAAAGAAATAAAGAAAGGATATTTCACAGATTTAAGTCCGTGGCCGCGCTGTGCAAAAAAGAAAAGAAAATACGCTATAGCGACGTCGCCGTTTATGCGGACTTCCTGCGGAACCGGACTGCACAGAAACGGGAACCGATTACTGCACGCGCTATCCTTCGTTTTCTCTGACGCGCGCGCGATGGCAAAAACGTAGCGACCGCAAACCGCCATTCGAGTGGTGCACCTGCCATCCATACCTTCATTTCTGCTGTAGAAGTGATTCGTCTGCGTTTTAAACGCGGCCGTCATAAACCACAGTCGCCCGCGGCACCCTGTCTGCAGCCAGCACCGAAAAAGTAGCGCTTGTTAGGCCTAGCTTGCGGGGTCACGGGCGGCGCACCGCACGGGAAGCATGCCCTTGATAACACAGGGATCGGATGCACAAGAAATCGCGCTCGCGGGGTGATTCAAGGAAAATGCGCGTGAAATGATTAAAAGAAAAAAAAGAACTGGAGACAAACAGCGGTAACGCGGACATCATGCAATCGCGGACGCGCATTTCGTGCGGAGCACGCTTTAGGAGCTGACAAACGGCCGTTGCCTTGGCAATCCTATCCTCACAGAGTGTGCCCGCGACACGCTGCTGCCACGGTCCATTTTTTTTTTCTTTTTTTCCCCTCCGCTCCTTGTTCATTCGTTCCGTGCCTTTTCCTCCTCCATGGCGATTCGTTGCGCTCTTCTCGGGCAGGGTAGTTCCATTGTGAAGCCTGCACCCTACCTCAATTAGCCGCATTATAACCGGTCTTTCATCTCACGGAGCTGCACAATAAGTGGTATGCGTATACGTTAAGTTCTATGGGAGGCTAAACGGGAGTCAGAAAAAACCGCATTATAGCTGGTCCTGCACTATAAGCGGTTACGTTATAAATGGTCTCTGCTGTATTAAGTTTTCCGCCTTCCCAGAGTTGATTTTGACCTTGTGTTTTGGGCTGTGTGAATATTCACAAATTTCAAATCCTTATGTAGAATTGATGTCCTATTCAGTTTGGTCTTCAAATCAAATGGCTGTCATTCGTAAACCCAAATATTTTTCAAGTAGTTCACAAATATTTTGAAACCCTAACAGCCTTAAAATAAACAGATGGATGCATGAGTATCGTAGGTTCATCCCCGCTGGCATATTGCAGGCATAAAACGGGAGCGCTCATGTCGTTCAGCAGGCTACTTATCTCAGGAAGTGCGACTTGACTGGCTGCACGATGGCCATACATGGTTGCTCTACAGTTAAGTAGATGCCGAGGGTCTTATCCCTCCAGACGCCACCTTCATGCTTTTCGTGCTAAAGTTGTGAACAGGAAGGCGTGAACATTGGTTTACATTAATTGTAAGAACGGCTGCTCAGATATTTGATTAGATTTGATTAATATTTGATTTGGTCTCAAAAATCACTGCTCGCACTTCCCTTGTTATGCTTGATTAGATTTGATTAATATCTAATTTGGTCTCAAAAATATCTGTTTGCGCACCACGTTATGCTTTCTTTTGTTGCTATGTCATTGCCGTCTTCTTCATTATTTATTTATTTTTTCCCCTTCACGTTCCCTGCGTGTATGTCCTGCATCTCCTTGCCCGCCCCTCCTAACCGCACATGCCTCTGTTGACCCCTGTGGACTTCTCCCCCCTTACCGCACCCCCCTCCTCCCCACATGTCTGCAGTTCTCTGGTTTTGATGATGGTCTAACCACAGCCTGCGTCAATGGAAACGGTGTAAGTCGACGCTGTTAGAGCGCAAGCGGCTTGCTGCTGCGCTCTTGCCGCTGCATCTTGTCGGAGGATGGGCAGAATGCATTCTGAAGCTGCGGTAGCATCCTACAATCAAGAAATAACACTGCTTTAGCATCCGAAAGGATTCGTGACACTTTGCAGTAGCACAGTCAGTATGTCAGAGAACAAGCCTTGAAGCAAGATCGGGTTAATCATGATTGGACACTTTCTGCAGGCTGTTCTTAGCAAACATATGCTTGCTGAAGTAGAAAGTTTCTGGTATTAACACAAAGGCTCTGTCAAGCAAGATCAGGTTAATAATAATTGGATGTTTTCTGCAGACTGTTTTTAGTAAACAAATTCTTGCTGAAGTAGAAGCTTTTGAGTATGAATAAAAAGCTCTGTTATCTTGCCACCACATTAATCTTGTAGCACATTCACTCTAGTATGCAGAGTGAAGCTCGTAATGTGCTAAATAACACGTGACAGGGACCATTAGCAAACGCTGTTGCATGAGGCTATCTGACGTTCCGCTGGGCATTCTGATATGTGAAACAAGTGCTGCCTCTTGTAAATAATGGATATTTAGTGGGGAAAGCAAAGGTTAAATAATGTACAGTGAACCGGCGTGGTCAGTGTGAGCTTCTTAGTAATTGCATGAACTTGCACAGAGGTGAAAACATAGTGAGGATGTTTGACTTCACCCTGGGAAAATAGGCAAAAGCTGTTGCATGTACTGGCAGCATTTCCAGATAGCACAGTAGTGTACTGTACAGTTTGCGACGATTAGAAGGTGGATCTTTGGTCATTCAAAAGGCGGGTTTCAGGCACCAAACGCTGGAACCTAAGTCTTCCTTTTATTCATCATAAACTGTGCAATAAGCACAATGAACTGTTTGCAAATCATAACCTGTTCTCTATATTGAATATACACAGCCTACTTTTATGCTAGGAAACTATCGTGGGATTTACTTACAAGCAGACATTGCACCATACAGACTTCACTGGGCACATGAAAGCGTCAATTGGAAGGCACTGAACGGTTGGCACAGTTGTACAATAAAATACGACAGAGTTAATAGGTACTACAGTGCCGCAAGAAGGCCTAAAAACATTTCATGGCTGACTATAGGAAGGCTTAACATTGAAGCAAAGACCAAAGTAGGCACTTGCCTACAATAAGTTCTCTAGTCATGACCCTGCACGACTGAGGGCGGTCATGTAGGCCCACTAAATTGCAAGTAGGACATGTTCTAGCTGGTTGACTCAACTAACTCTCCGCTTGTAAGCACATTAACGTCTTAAGAAGAGCTGTGGCACTACTAAGCTAACCAAGGAGTTAAGGTTTGAAAGAATTCTTGCAGGCTGCTTGCGTGCTTTGCCATTGTTCTTGTGCACATGTGTTGTGCTTGTTTGTGTCTCGACCGGCGTCCTGTTTTGTGTCTTCTTTCCCTCGGTCTGTTCCTAGGACTCCACGACGCACAGCCCGTGGACCGGTATCTCGCAGTTTCTGCCGACGACGCAGAAGATCATACAGTTTGCCGAGGGCAAGGAACCCAAGGTAAAAGATTTTACAGCTTTTAAAATTTTTATAGAATTGCTTGACCCCTCAATTAATGAAAAGCTTTGCCCTTCATAACATTTAATTGCTCTGAAACAGTGCTTATCACCAGTCTCTCCAGCATTTCCCCTTATTGTTTTGCGTGCGGTGTGTTTGTTCTGTGTCTCTACTTGGGTACAAGAAAAAAGCGGCTTCCGCCTGTCTGCATGACAAAGGACCCCCCTTCACCCCCCCTCGGGGGGGGGGGGGGTCCTTTGTCATCAAGGTAGACTGCCTCCGCGCCACACTCTGATTTCTCTCTTGAGCGCTGCGCAGAGGCAGTCTGCCGCGACGTCACGTTGACAGCACCATTGGCTGGAGGGGGGCTCCTTTGACAGGCACAAGCCGCTTTTTTCTTGACGTGCACCCTAGTATAGACCTTTTTATTTGTACTAACTACGTTTCCTTCAACATTTTTCCTAACTGGCCGTTTAATTGTGGAGCAAGCCTCTCTGGGGCAGCAACGAGACAACCTATGGCTGCTGTGTAATCCTGTACCAGCGTATTCCTGGCCTGTTTTGGGCTGTGTCTAACGGCTAATGAAAGAAAGCCCTTTTAGGTTGTTGCATGATTAATAAAGGACATTCTGAGTTCTTACTGCCAAGAAGCAGGTTCCAAACCCCTCTCCCTTTTGTTTTAGCCACCAGCCTTGGCACCAACACTGTAATTGTTCCTATTATTCCCCTTCTTTTTCACTATTATCTTTGTTGTAAGCAAGCTACAAGTAATAAAAATTATGTATACTTTGCAGTCACTGGAATTAACACTGACCTTATGTATAGTTTGCCTAACATGTAAACGTGCATCACTAAATAAGTACTCGGCCATTGCACACAAACTCGAGCTGAGACAGTGATGCAAGCACTCCGGGCATATTGCTGCCGATGGCACCGCCCCTGTTGACAAAAATGAAATGGGCCTGTTGAAGAGGTGTTTCTTCATAAAACAACATTGTTGATGCAGTGTGTGTTTGAATTAATGTTTTTTATCTATCTCTTCTTTTTTTTTTCCAGAGCACAGACCGCATTGTGTATGTGGCAGGAGCCTTTGACCTTTTTCGTATCCTTTCAGTATGTATCATAACCGCTCAGTTTCATCTGAAATTTCAGCGTGAAATTTCCAATTATTATGATACAGCGGCTTACCACGTTGAAGCGGCTCATACTTTACATTTTCCAATATACATTGCTTCCTTGCAGGTTATTGGGTTTGCAGTTTATCTCTCATTGTGCGCCTCCTTTAGCATTTGCTTGTGCGTCTCTGGAATTTTATTAGCACCTGTATTTCATGCATAAACGGAGCCCCATTATAATAAGTTTGAGACAGTTTTAGATTAATGCTTGTCATGTCGCTTATGTTGAATGCAAGCGTTATGGGATATTGTGGTATGTGTTCGTTAAGGAACATGCTGATGACATTAATATACAAGTCACCGCCTAGTGCCTCGTACTACCAGACACGTCCTAACCGAGACAGTCGATTAGCAACCATCTTGTCATTTCTATGCGAATGCACTTTGCCATCGTCCCATCCTGGGACAGTTTCGTTGAATAAAGTTGTTTGCTCTGTCTTTCATAGGCCTACGGACGCCACCACAATTTCAGAATTTGGAAATTAAATGTGCCATGCACCTGTAACTAACATTACACGTGAGTTAGTGGAAGCAAACGCTATTTTGCACAGTTATTGGCGATATACAGTAAGAAGAGCACGCAATTTATGAGAATGCATAACGCATCATTTGACGTATTTCATGACGCTGTGTTTGACGATGTCATTTTTTAACAAGCTTAAACGTCGCATATTTTAAACTTGCCATATAGCTCACATTACCATAGTGTACACAAACTGCAGGAACCATATAACTTGCAGATTGTAGTCAGTGGTTGTACCACGCTTTCTTTGAGTACATAGTCTGTTTCATATTTTTAATTTTGTCCGAAATTGCTTAAACAGTACTCTAAAATTGTTTGTTATGGGCAAATCTTGGAGTTTGTTGGTAACCTTGACCCACACCTTGCATCGTCAAGATGTGGGATACTTGGACTTCTTAGAAAAGGCCAAAGCTGAGGGTGACTATCTCATTGTCGGCCTCCACACTGACCCTGTGAGTATCTTTCTGTTGCAGTAGCCTTGCAGAAAGTGTTTTGTAGCACAGGTGCTTAGGTACTTAATACTAACTGGTTTTACAGAGAATATGTAGTTAGTCTCACTACAACAGACTTTGAGTGAATAAGATTCTGGTCTGTTGTAAGAGGAGTATGCAGAATACAAGTACAGTAGAGTCTCGATGATACGAATTCGTAGGAAGCACGTAAAATATTCGTATCATCCCGAATTCGTATGAGCCAAAACAAGTTAAACCTGATCATGAAATGAACAAGAACTTTATTGGGGTCAACTATACTTCTTGCTGAAAAAGTCCATGATGTTCTTTTGAACTTTTTTAAAATTCGCTGTTTCTCAAGAAACCCGCCTGAAAGGAATAAAACCATGCTGCGGTTTCTTCACTCACGCTGCCAGTGCTTACGGTGCGACGCAGTACATCGAGGGGTCAAGGTCTTCCAACATTGACGGTAGCAGATCACATTCACCGGCATCTTCACCATCACTCTCAGACTCGGTATCATTTGCCTCGTCGACCAATTCTTCGATAGTTCGCAGCCCTCAGGTGGCTATGTTGTCGTCCGCGGTGATAAAGTCTCGCGCCGGAGCTCGAGTTTCAAGGTTCTCCCAACCCTTGATGTGCAAATCGTCGTCAGGCTCTTGGTTTTCTTCCGTCGAAGCCGCATCCAATTCCGCGAAAAATTCACACTTGCAAAAGCAGTTCGCAATCGTGTTCTGGGTCACATTATCCCAGGACATGGCCAAGAAATGTAACGTGTCAAGCAGGCTAATCCACGAGTTTTCATCCTTGCGCTCAATTTTCGCCAGGAGCCTCCGCACAAGCAATCCCTTGAAATGGTGCTTCACATTTCGGATTATTCACGCATCCAGCGGCTGTAGACGGCTCGTGGTGTTTGCGGGCAGGAACCATACGGCGACATTGCTGAAGGATGGGCCGAACACTGGTCGACGACAAGCAAAATTTTTCTGTTTTCAGTCCAAAGTCTTAAGGAACTCGCGGCGAAAATCTGCAGTAAAAAATCAGTCAGTCGCTCGCGTGAAGCAGTCATTTCGCGCGTTCGTATCATCCGCAATGGCTGGGGAAACTGTTCGTATAACACCGAATGAGGGCGCATTTTATACAACGTAGTCCGTCCAAAACAACATTAAAATTCGTATCATCGCGAAATTCGCATCAACCGTAATCGTATCATCGAGATTCTACTGTACTGTTAAAACAGACTTCCATGTAGACACTGAATGAGTCTGTTATAATTGGAGCGAATGACAAGTCGCAGGCATGGTTGAATAGTGGATTTATTCATCTGACTTTCCTGTCAGAGGGTTATCAGCTTTAACTGTGCTGTCCAGTAAACGATTTGGACACTATGTGTGTCTCCATCATTAGAAGGCTGTTGACTTTATCTGCCACAACAGTACCTCACCGTGTTGTTCCCACAGGTGCTCTCAAGCAATGTTGAATTTGGAAGCTGTTGAATTTATGATGTCCACTTTGCATAAGTCTGCTGTGAAGGAATGCTTACCAGCTAGCTGGCCTTGTAACTTAGTCCTTTATACCCGAATGTATGTTGTATCAGAATCCATTGTAAAAGGAGTTCGATCAGTAGAAGAGATAGAAAGATCAGCACAACACTGCAGTATGGTATGTTGTATCCGAATGTCTGTTGTATAGCAGATCTGTTGCAACGAATGAGGTTATGCTGTATTACCTTGTCTTTTTTGTCTACTCATCAGTTAGATCACTTCACAATTTAACCGCAAAGGCATTCTGCTTCTAATGGTAGTTAATTTGACTGCATGAAAAGCCTTGTCACAGGTACTTTTACATACAATTATTATTTTGAACTGTAAGTGAGTGCATCATGAAAGGTGAGCAGGAGTGCACATCGTTTGTTGCAAAACTTCAAAAAGGAATTGTGGTTGCTTTTACTGGTCATCATAACTGACACATGGTTGTGAACCTTGAGACCCGCTCAGACTGGCCTCTTAGATCAGGTTGCAAGAAAAAAACAAATCCAGAAGCTCGGCAAAATTGTACCAACTACATATTAGTGGTACAGGTGTATTCTCAAAACAAGTATCTTTTCGTTGATAATTATTAGTTGGTTTTATTTGGTCAACTTTGTGATTGTTTCTTGAACCACTGACATGACTGTTGCAAAGCTGTCTTGATCATCATCATCATCAGCCTGTCAATGCCCACTGCAGGGCAAAGGCATCTCCCATAGATCTCCAATTATCCCAGCCCTGTGCTAACTGTGTCCAATTTATCCCTGCAAACTTCCTGTATGAATGTTTTTAACGTGGCAAACAGGAAAACCAGTGAAACCATCTTCAAATGTACCTTATTACGAGGTTCTACTGTAGTGCCTACCCTGTGTTGGCATAGCCGTGCCGAAGCTACTTGCTTCGAGAAAAGTGGGACCCAATGTCACCCTCTGTGTAGTGACGAGAGAAGCTAATGCATTGGAGTGTGAAAAAAATTTGTGACCGATGCAGGGGTTAGAACCTAGGCCGCCATACTTCGAAGGCAAGTGTCTCAACTATACTATATTACCAACCAACGCTTGTGAGATGGGAACATATCTGAACTGCATGAATGCCCTAGATCTACTGTTCTGCTAAGGACTTTAGCAGAGCAACAATGAAACAACACTGGGAACGAAGAAAGAAACAAAACAAAAAAGAAAAAGAAGGAAAAAATGTAGCAGTTCAGGAACACATCACTCACTCACTCACTCTGTCTGTCTGTCTGTCTGTCTCCACTATACCCCATTTTTTTGACAGTGGGAGAGCTGCTGATCTTTTGTCCTTGTTGTGCCTCCTATTTTGTGTGCTGTTTCCAGTTCGGACATGAACAAGGAACTAGCTAAAGCTTTTACCTTGTTATGCTGTTACTGTTCAGCAACATTTTTTTCAATGAGGCAAAAGCCTTTCGTATGCCTCACGTGACCTTGAAAAGATAGCGATGGCAGAAAAATATGGTTAAGAAAAATTGAGAATTGTCCTCTCGTCCACTTGGCGTAAAGTTGGTGTGGAAGGCCACATATGAGCAGTAAACATGACTCATAGGTCATTACACAAATAACACGACGTGCTCATCACCAGCAATTGCATGTGGCTCATACCCGTCTTTGGGTATGGAGGTATGAGACACACAAACATTAACCTTTTCAGCCTATTCCAAATTACATGCATGGGATGTTCGACTGCCAAAGGTTCTGGTCGAACCTGGGGCTTGAGTGTTTAAGCCAAGCCCCAGGTTAGACTAGCAGAGGGCCTGGTTCTCACCTTTGCAGTTCTTGATGATTGCCGAGGAATCCTAGGAATTTTTCTGATATGTGTAATATGCAATGCCTTCTGTCTTGTGCAGGTGGTGAACAGGTACAAGGGTTACAACTATCCGATCATGAACCTCCACGAGCGTGTCCTGAGCGTCTTAGCTTGCAAGGTATGCGTAAGTGCGAACACCTTTGCCTCGGTACTTGAAGTCTCACTTTATGATGGTGGAGTTTTAGTCTAATTGTCTTCAGGGCAACACTGAACGACAGGCAGCAGGTGTCATTTCCCGAGGGAAGAGTTTGGCAGGTGGCTCTCCTTTCAATGCATCCATGTTCGGAAGCGAGAAAGACTTTGACAATATCCTCAGCAGCAGTGGTACCATGCAGCTAAATAGACACTGAAGTGAAGCACCAAAGCATATTAGACTGAAAAATTATTCTTCGGGAACTTTTAATCTTTTGTTTAATTTTTCGCATCTGAAGACTCATTGATCTTGCTTCCACACTGAAGTTTCATCAGCTACAGTGCAGGGGAAGGATAACAAACTCTGTCTGTCCTGTGAGGTTGACATTCCAGTCTGTGTAGTACACCGACTTACCTGTGGTTTTCACAGCTAACGTGCAACTGTTACCAAGAACAATGTGCATCAGTTAAAGGGCAACTCCACTGACTTTTCTGTGTTCACTTATCTCTATGGAATTTTAAATATACGTTCTCCTCGGCACTGTAATAATATATGCTAAGCTAGGTGGTTGCAAGTCATTAAGTTTCCTGAAAATGAATTTAAAAATTTTTTAGCGGATTTCCACGCAGGCCACCCTGTGTTTTTGAAGTCATTACATTCAACGCTGCCCACCCGAGGAGGCCGGCAGTCAAAAGCAATGCAGCAATACTTCAGCACTCAAATCGTTGCTGTCAAGTTCAGTAAAGCAGGCATAACTCAATATATTGTCGCATGACCTGGCCACTGACATTTTTCTAGCACCAGCTCCATGTTTCTGAAGGCGGGGATGCTGTGACTTTATTGCATACGCTGTACAAAGCATCTACCCGCTCTGGTTTTGCTTTGACCACGCCATTCTGTTGGTAATTTAAAATTATTGGTGCATTTCTGAGCAAATTGAAGTACCCTGGCTACTACAGGACTTTCGGTACCATTGGAAAACATCGATATCGGAACCTGGTGAAAAAAAAAAAACCACCGGAGTTGCCCTTTAAAAAAAAAAAATCTTGTAACCCGGGTTCAATTTTCACTCCAGCTTCTGGCACCTCTAGAAATAGCAGTGAAGAATTTTTTCTCACTCCTTGTGCGTTGGCAACGTCATCTTCATCATCACTGTTCCTGTTGGTGCTTTCACTGACCTCGGCATGCAGCGAAAATTCATCACCTTTGGCATGGTTGCTTGTGGCATCACCGTATGAAAAGTGTGATGAACTTCCTGCTTTGAAAGGCCTTCTCCACATTACAGTGTTTAGAATGAGAGAAATGTGCCTGAACTCGGTGGACATTTCTTCACGTCCTTGTTTCTCTCAAAACTCGGGTCGCATATCTCCATCTGTTGTTAACAAAACCAAACAGCAAAGAAAACAGCTTGCACTGTGCTATATGCAGTCTGTACAGCTTATGAAAACGAGCACTTTTTAGGTGGAAGGCATGACGCTTTGCCCCCTCCCATAGTGATTGGTGGAGCGCAGGCTGTGGTTGCAAAAGGATTAAGGTCAAGGTTTTGTTTAGTTGTTTTTGCTTATCATATAGTAGATTGGCTTTTGAGCACTTTTTCATAAATAGCTTGCTGAGGTTACTTAGCTTCATAACAAGTTAAGCAAAATTTTTATGTGTATAATTGTGCAGATTTTTAACACTGTACAAGCTGTGCGACAAGCAAGTTGCTTGCAATCTAGCTTGATTCAATTTTTTTTTTTTTTGCAGAAAGCATAAGTGGGTTTCCTTTTACAGTAGAGCCTCGTTATAACGAACCCGGTTATAACGAACTATCGGATATAACGAAGCAATCGCAATTCCCCTTGAAATTCCTATAGATGGAATTGATATTGGTTATACCGAAACAATGGTTATAACGAAGTAATTACCGCTCCCCCTTCAACTTTGTTATAATGAGGTTTTACTGTAGTATGCCTATCTTTTGTTATGCTGTGCTGTTTCGCTGGATTTTGCTACTTGATGCCCATAGGGCTTGATGTACTGTGCCAGGCAGCCAGCGTCCTTAAATTGTGCAGAACGAAAAGGCAAGATACTTTGAAGCATATGTGTAAAAAAATATACTTGAGCAAGAGTTGTACGCAGGACATTATCCTAATTAATCTGTTTCGTGGCAGCGGCCATGAAAGCATACAGTTCGGTGCTCTTGTTTAGCAAGCGTCCTTGAACAAAGGATGCAATTTTGAAGCCACAACTGATTGCACTGATGTGGCTTGTTCGTACGCTTGTTTCCAGTATGTCAACGAAGTTGTCATAGGAGCTCCCTACTCGATCACTGCAGACCTCATGGAGCACTTCCGCGTAAGTTGCCCAATGGTTGCATTTGAATTTTCTGATAGATTAAGCCTTGAAATGTATTGTGCATGTATTCAGTGAAGGAAAACAAATTTCACTTGGCTTTTCTGAATAGAACAGCTGCTCCAAAGAGGCACTGCCTGCCATCACCTTTAGCCATTGTTTTTCTCTTCTGAAAGAAAAAAACAAACGAGCAAGCAAAGCCATTATTTTCCTGGCAACAGGCTTAAATTCATAGTTCTTGACAAATACTACTAAGGCCATTTAGACATTGACATGAAAGGAGCAACAGTATCTGTCATTATAAACTTGCTTAGTATGTGGTACAGCTGCTCTTCAGTGGAATTTACTTTAAAAAATTCTTGCATTCGTTTGCTGCTGCTTGACGTTTGCCTTGTGTTTTTCTTCTGTGTGTTTTAATCAGCCATGATTAGCACGCCAGCTGCAATGTTTTAACCAGCATTGTTTGACAGATGGCACTCTTGGGGCATGTTGACAAGGCTGTTGCGAGGAGGCCAGTCAGCCCTTAAATGCTCAAGTCGTGTCGTAGTAACTGCAACAGTTTTTTTGCTTCATTAGGTGTGGGTGTGAAAACAAGGCTGAAGCAAGCTCGGGGCTATGTTTTCACTGATGTAGGTGGCTCTAGGCAGAAGGATGCTACACACCGCATTTTACTGTTTTTTAGTACATTTGGACCCTCTTTATAGCAAATGCTGTATGACATGCCAATGGCTTCATTGTATCCAGTGATTATTTCTAGGCATACAATTGTGAGACTGCTTTTAATGGGAATACTGCTTTGTTTAATTCGTTATACCTGCATTTGTTATGTTAAGGTTCAACTATATTTCTCAATGGCTCTGCCACAGATAACGTGAAGCATGCTTTTGAAGTGCTAATATAAGTGAACATTCTTGTTCAGGTTCATATGGTGTGCCATGGGAAGACCCCAATCATGCAAGATGTGGATGGCAGCGACCCCTATGCTGTGAGTTTTTAAACACAGTTTTGAATTATATTGTTGAAGCACAACCCTACATTTTTACATGTTCACGTTTTTCTCCTTTGATGTGTTCGTGCTAATGGAGGCTATTGATTCTGCAATACTTGCTGAAATCGTGTGATTGTCATGTGTTTGATACTCCTAGTTGAGCAAGTTTTGGACTGTTGTTTTTTACATCTTTTGCAAAACAGTAACACTGCTTATTTAAGGCCTTTAAATTTTAGAATCATGTCCTTTTGTAAATTAACGCAGTTTAGAAGGTGCTCAAGGCAAATAAAGAGAAAGATGAGCCAATTGTACTATTACATATCGTTACACAATATGCTACACGAAACTACAATGCAACCACCAGTTACTGAATGTGTTGTGTAGTCAGAGAATGGGACTTACTGTGCACTTATTGCTATACTAATTAACGACAAGCTCAGACTAAGTAAAGTTGCCCCCAAAAAGTGTTCCCTCTTGCCCCTTGAATTTGAAGTAGATAGGGTGCTGAAGCGCTAATTTGCTGCGATTCTTTTTAGCCAAGCCTGTTCCACAGAGTGCTCAATCTTGGTAGTAGAGTAGGGGTACTCGTAATGACGACGATAAACAGTACGAATGAAAAGTGAAAGGAACCACACAATACGTGCCCTGATCAACATAGTTTTTTTTTTTGCTTCTGTAATGATCATCCGAGTGTCTTTATCGTCCAACAGGAGCCCAAGCGCATTGGCAAGTTCAAGATATTGGACAGCAAGAACAAGCTCACGACGCACGACCTGGTGCAGCGCATCATACGCAACCGGTTGCAGTACGAGATGCGCAACTACGAGAAGGAGCGTAAGGAAGTGGCCGTCTACGACGCTTGGCTCCTGAGCCAGCAAAACAACCACGTCGGCAACAACAACATTGGCGAGTGAGACTCCCGAAAGCGCACGGCGCAGCAGACGGACGACGTACTCCCGCAGGCGAGAAGCAGAAGACCTGTAGCCGAATGCCTTGTGGGCTTTGTGTCACAACTTCGGTGCAATCTGGTGCAGCAGAATGTGTGCAACTGTTAATGAGGACTCCGTTTTGGAGTTGCCTAGAGAGCGCAGCTGTCGCCCGAAGGTGCGTTGTGGCGAGAGCAAATGTGTCTCTCGCCGCTTCTGCAAGCTGCAATCATCTGCAAGCTGCAAACAGCTCCGGCATGCCTCGCACTGTGCTTGGGGAGTACTTCTGTCAAGCTTTGAGCTAATGTCATGGTTGCCACGTGGCGAAAGGTTAGCACACGAGGCGCGAGACGTTTGATCCTCTACTATGCACATTATTTGTCTTGATTTTGGATAAGTCATCGCTGCATATGTCTATATCATGCTATAAAATAATGGTGCCACCTATTTACTATTCAGTTTTAAGATAGGTATAGAAAATTGTCACTTTTCTCAGAAAATAATTCGTTGTTGCTGGATTTCTTCTTTTAAAGAAGGTGTCTGCAATAGCAAACTAAGGCAATTGTTCTTGAATGCTTGCTCTTAATTACTCAAGTACAAGTAGCACAATTCGCCTAAGAGGCCACATGCTCTGATTTGGTCACGAAAGGTCACAATAGACGCAGTCTGATTCCACCAGCCATTTATAGCATCTTAAAGGTAGGCTGCACGCAAGCTGCAGAGCAGATAAAAGAAGACCCAGGTTACATAACGCAAAGTACACACAGATTAAGCACTGCATCTGTGCAAGCACCTTGCATTGTTCTGTGCTGCATTGTAGTGTTCGCTTTACCGTTGAGGCAGGATGAAGGCCCCGCTGTAAATAGCCTCAACTTTCACATCTCCTATACGTGAAGGTTAATGTCATTGTTGTGGCCTTGGCAAGCTCTCCCACTGCGTAGAGAAACCCAAACACCCCTAGGCACAGGTGTCATGCTCGGAAGCTGTGTCATGTACTTGCCTGTGCAAGCCATCACTGTTATGCGTATTCTCCGAGAATGCGTTGTTACATATATTACCTTCGAAAGGCATAGACAGGCAGGTTCAACTGCACGAGAAAAAAAAAAAATCTAGACTAGTCTTGACAAGCAGCTACTAGCAGCAGCTGTACTGGTCATGTGTCACGTGTGTACCTGCACCTTTCGGTTCTTTTTTTTTTTCTTTTTTTTTGTCACCTGTTCTTGTACATAGAATGTGCCACTCAAAAAGCGGTGTATTTCCCTGAGCAAGCCCTTTTCGAATTCTCCCAAGCAAAGCTTGAAACTTTCAGCCCTTTCGCTCGACACGGACCCGTCAGTTGGCTTCACTTTTGCAGACTGCATGCCGAGTGTATGTCATTGCTGTTTCTTGTTTCGTGGTGCCGAATGCTGCATGTCTTACAGATGCCGTCATCTAGCACTGCTTTATTTTGAAAATCTAAACTCGTTTACTTTGGAACGTCGAACGTTGTCACTTGGTGCCATGCGTTGCGTTTTTATGGGAGCAATTTGACGTGAGGGTATCCACGCAGCATGAGATTTCCTTTACATACCCACTGCCGTTGTGCATGTTGACTCATATTCAGTCCAGGTCTCCAGAGTGGGGACTCTGGACTATTGTGCTAAACTTTTGTACTTTCTATTACATCAGGATTCATGCCATCTTCCAAGACGTGAACGCCTTCAGTACTTGTGACAACAGCGTATGAGTGCGAGGTGAACGAGACAATATTGGTATGTCCGTAGACTTCTTTATGTTTACTTATACCAGGTTACCAGAGCAGCAGTAGCAAAACTGGTAGTGGAATTTTGCAACATTTTGCCAAACTGCGATAAGTTTGAAATTTAATTTGCACAGTGTTCTCGCTGAAAGAAACTAAGCAAGACACTGCAAGTTCATTATCTCACTGTCAATGGATTGCACCAGCAATTAAGTAAGACTTGCAAGTCACAGCAATGTGTGTCCATGGTTAGGCTCGGTATCATCAGATGTCACTACCAGCTCAGCCAATCATGTACGTATATTTCTCTGGCAACCTGTAACCTGCAAAACACTAAGAGGCCTACGGACAAACTGAAAGTCTCTGTCGTCTGGAACAGTACACTTTTGCAGCTTTCAAGCCTGAGTGTACATTCCTTGGGATCGTTCTGATGCAGCACTCATTAGCTGTGTGTTATCTCGTTAGTCTAGAACACGTGCTAAAATACGACAGGGTATAAGGACCATGCAGATTGCATTTAACCTGTACTTCGCCCATCCCCTGGTTCCTTGTTGTTTCACTGCCTTCTGATGACTAGCACAATATGACTTGAATTTCATTGCAAAAATCTGAGCAGCTGCTTCATCGTCTTTCTCGCTCTAGCAGGGTCCAGGCCTGTGGTTCTTCTTTCAGCGTATCACCTGCTTATCCGCGAAAGACCAGCTCGCAGAGCACATTCAGAATTTCTATTTTAGTGCGCTTCACGGTTCAGACATCAATATCGCTAGTCATTGGAAAGACAATTTTGCAGCGCGTTTTACAGTGGTCGTTTTGCGTGATCATAAGTTTGCCTTATTTACATTGGTACGTCTTATGATGTGCGCGAGTCTGAGAGGCGGTGTAGGAAACCTTTCGTGCTCGTGCGTTTGTTTTTTTGGGTTCTGTACTTGTAATATATTTATTTGTACATGTCAAGTTTTAATGTTGTTAGTGCATGAAGTGGCCTGACTGGTTGCATCATGCGGGCATTTTAAGAAAAGATGTTTTAGAAGGTTTCATTATGTGCACGCACACAATGTTTTGAGCCAATACTGGTGCCATGAATAAAATGCGGGCTTCTGTTGTGCGAAAGCGTGTGTCATCATTGTTGTCTGGAGGGGTGATCAGACTGTTCCTAATTGGGAATCAGTTGCTAGCGTAAGCTGTCGCGATGAATCAAATGTGGCTTTTTGCATAAGGTAACAGTGCCATTGTGAACTGAAATTGCTCGTTATATGATCTAGGAGTATATATGTCAGCATACGTAACCTAATGAAGCCGATAGACAAAGAAGCCAAGGAAGGCATAGAGGGAGAATTATTGTAGTTCTTAAGTGTAATTGCTGCACTACAGCTAAGAGCTACAATACTTTCCCCTATGCTTTCCTTGGCTTCATTGTGTGTTAGCTTCAATAGCTTGTTTCTAACAAATCAACAAGCCCTTGAGCCCTTTCCTTCTTGCGTTATTCCATAGCATGCACAACAGCAAGACGAGAGGTCCTGTTACATCTATGTGAAGGAAACCGCATACATATAAAACTAAGTACAAGGCAGAACTCTGCGGTTAATACAGCACTGCCTAACCAGTCTCTTATTCTGCCTTGCGTTCAAGTGTGGAAGGAAAAACGGGCAGATGATGTCACTGATCTGGGAGTATAGTCGCAGACTGGCATGTCACAGTGAATGACGTGCTGTGTTTTGCATAGAGGCGAGGCATTGCAGCAAGGAATAATGGCCCGAATAGCATTTTCTCCTCACCCGAAAGAAGTTTCTTCTCCTCTCCCAATAGTGGACGGGGTGGTCACCGCACTGTAAAACAGGATAGGGTGGTTTAAGCGTGAGGCCCTGAGGGTTGTTTTATGCTTGAGTAACCTTGCCCCACATTTGTATATGGAGGCCACCCCATCCAGCCTTGGCCTTGCATTCGTCAGTTCTTTTTGTTGTTGTTGTTGTTTTGTGGGGTTTAACGTCCCAAAACCAGTTCTGATTATGAGAGATGCCGCAGTGGAGGGCTCCGGAAATTTCGACCACCTGAGGTTCTTTAACGTGCACCGACATCGCACAGCACACGGGCCTCAACATTTCGCCTCCATCGAAATGCAGCCGCCGCGGCCGGGATTCGATCCCGCGACCCTCGGATCAGCAGCCGAGTACCTTAGCCACTAGACCACCGTGGCGGGGAGTTCTTTTTGTTTCGTATGCCCAAACACAAAAAAGATTCAGGCTAGTGGCACTGGAAACGTGCAATTAATTTTTTCTTGCACGACCAGGAACCACTCATTTAAAATAATGGCATATATGTCAATCATCCCTATTAATTACCTAAAAAGCCTTAAAGTGTATGGAGGATTTTCCCTTTGTTTGCGAAGGAAGTATGCGTATGTGGTACATTGGCAGATGCAGCCGGAACAGTCCAGTAAAAGATCCATTCAACGTGAACCAACCAGCCTTGGGGCACGAATGTATACACACACATACATAAGTGATCTCCCTACAGTGGGCAGTTGTAAAAATGCAGCCCACCGCTCTGCTTTGGTGCCCACCGTGTTCTGACTGACCCAATTCAAATTTTGAATGCGTGCCTGTGGGAACAAAAACGCTTACTGTGTGCATGCAACGGCTGTGTCGCCTCATAGGTATGTCCGCCAACTCCATTGCAAGTGCTAGAACACAAAAGCACCCATTGGTACCATTATCTACATGCAAATCTTCTTCCAGAGTCAATACAGTAGAACCTCGTTATAGCGAACTCGGATATAACGAAATATCGGATATAACAAAGCAATCGCAATTCCCCTTGAAATTCCTGTATATGAAACTGATATTGGTTATAACGAACTAATGGTTATAACGAAGTAATTACCGCTCCCCCATCCACTTCGTTATAACGAGGTTTTACTGTACTCGTGCACTGCAGGCGATGGTATGGACGGATGGATGGATGTTAGAGCAATCACTTTATGATGGGTTGGTGGCCTGCGAGCCACCAAGCTCTCCCTCTATTCTTTCCTCTACAAACGCTTGTTTTCCTTAATTACACACATTTCGCCGAAAATATTTCTCTGCACCTATCTAGATTAGCTTTCAGCATTTCGCTGTGAAGTAACAGTATTTGAACTATCTTGCATTTCTGTATGTGCTCCACACCTTTCCACCACCAATACTATAAGCACCTTTTACTGATCTCTGTCGCCGACATGTTCTGCTTTCCCGTGGTATCCCTGAAGCACATGGCCTCCTGCAGGTTAGTATCCACACATGCACCTGTATACATCTGTACATTCAATCAACACATGATCTGTCATTTCCCTATCTTTTCCATAGCACGTACACGCATCCCCTTCTTTATGGACTTTCTTTTTGAAACTTTGTGTTCTCGGGCATCTTTGCCCACAGTAATGCACTTCCCTTTGAATTATCATGAAATTTTTCTCTCTTGATTTCGTCTTTCCCTTTCGTGTAGTTGCACAATTCCGGTTTCTTCTCCATTGCTGCTATATGTCATCAAAAACTTCACGTCCGTATAGTGCACGCGTCAATGGTGTGCCAATTCGCAGTATCGCATTGTACTCTTCTACCTGATCCTCGGTACCCCTCACCAGCTGCTCGTCGATCATAACAGGAAAAGTGCTTGGAAAACATAAAAGTGCTTGGAAAATTGATATACAGCATACACTTGTGTGTGCGATGGGACGGTCGTTTTGCCCCTGTTAAGTCCTGCATTTTCCTCTCTATACTGGCCTTCCTTGCAAAGGAAAGCTACGTATAAAAAGCAGCTGTGGCGACGTCCTTGAGCGCCATTTCGTGTTTTTTCTCAAGAACCTACGTTCACTGCTAAGCACCCCTCCAACCTTTACTAAGGAAAATACGGCAGGGACTTGGTGACACTGACAATAAGTTTTAGTCTTTTGACGCACGTAAATGCTACATACACTAATCCTCTTACCGGACCAGCTGCTCACATCATCGGACGTAGCGTAGCTAAAGTGCACTAGGGTATCAGCGGTGAAATAACACCGGTCGCACGTGCAAACTCAGAAACTCGATAGTCTTTTTCCGAGAGGTTCTTGGCGCACCGCTTATGTGTCCAGGCATTGCTTATTCCGAGAAAACATCAGACACGCGGCTGTGGAGGATGGAGATGCCTGCAGCTGGAGAAATCATAGGTGGAAAGCAGCACAGCGACGTTCAGAAACAATGTGGTTTCGATATCTAATCGTGTTGGTAAATAGCATGGGATACTTTGTTGGGATACAAGCTTATCTTTAAGATTTGACACTCGGACCATCTCGACAACCAGGAATTTCCTCAAACACTTACTCCAGACCAGAAGTACGCATCTGCAAAAGGAGAAATTTCGGCTTAGTATTTCCGCTGCGAAGCTGCCTGTAGGAGCTGTCGTTCGGGTGGGTGTTTAAGAGCACGAGACCTTGTTACTGTGTTCTCGTCAACCTCTATACCACAATGAGCTCCTATGACCTTTCTTAGCTGGATGTCGCAGGAAATTACTGTTTTCTTGGCCCGAAAGCAACATCCGCGACAGCTCCCAACCTCTCTAAATGTCAGCACTAGCAAAGGTTGAAGACTGGGCGTGTTGGTAAAGCATGGTACGGGTAGTAGAGCACTGAACGACGGGACACGAGAAAGGCAAACACACCACGAAGCGCCAACTTTCAACAATGAATTTTATTCCTTTGCCTGGCGGAATAGATACAGATGCTGTGTGACTTGCAGTGTGATTGCAAGGCACATCCCCCATTCCGCTCTATGCACACACAAAAGAGTATCGCCTATGAGCTTACTCTGTGCCCAAGGGGTAGGTCATTTACACCATTAAGGGAGTTAAAAGTTATCAGACTGGTAGGTCTAGGTTATTAGAATAATCATATATTTTCCTATATGTCTTGCACAAGCTATTAGTCTAATACTGATAAACAGTATTGGTGTCAATAACCTCATAGGCTATTAGCTTTTCTATTAGAATTTTTGCTAGGGTTCGGATCAGCAGCTGAGTAAACTGTAGCGTGACTTCCCAAGCCGCTAGCACCGATCACTCTGTTTGGTACTGCGAAAACGGGCGCAAGAGACCACGTTATGGTATTAATACAGTAGGAGGGGCAAGCGTGCTGTAAAGGAAAACAACAGCGTGTGGGAGGAGCAGCCGTAGTATAGTCTGTTTCAGTAGTTTCGTACAGCACTGTGGAAGCTACAGGCCTCTTCAGCCAATCAGGAGGGCGAACACACGTTAAACGTATCTTTCCGCGCCACGTCATCTGCCAATGGCGGACGCTGCAGTGGCAGCTGCAGCCGTGGAAGAAAGAGGAGGAGAATGAAGTGGGGCGGGAGTGGCTCATAGGTGCATGTCCGAAGAATGGCATTTCGTCTCGCTTCGGAAGAATTCTGCGACCGATGGCCTTGGAGCCTTGCCTTTGCTGCACAGAACTAGTGAAACAGAGTATAGTGGTAGCGGTGCTTGGTTGCTTGGCACCTCGGGGACGCGGGTTGGATCGATATCCCCTCCCCACTTGGTAGGTTGCGTGTGTGTCTGCATGCATGTTTCATATGTCTACATTTCAACCGCAAGTTAAAACAAACGGTACGTATGTCGCTCTTGTTTCGAAGTGTCTCCCAGTGATATGTTAAATGTTTATTTTAGTTTGTCCTTGATTGACATATCCCGTACCTGTGGCGCATACTCGCATACCATGGGCCGAGCACTACAGGTATATGAGCCATATGCGTGGTTGCAGTATCGTTAATCGTGACGTACATGACGAGCTATATCACGTTTTCGATGTAAGGGTCAATCATCCATGTTTGTCATCCATTCATGTCCTATGTACCAGGAGAGCACAGATAGATAGATAGATAGATAGATAGATAGATAGATAGATAGATAGATAGATAGATAGATAGATAGATAGATAGATAGATAGATAGATAGATATTTAAAACTTGGAGTTCCTTGTCTTAACATCTCGTGACCCCCTCCCTTCTCTTCAAATGTCCACCGTTTTTCTGAAGAGAATCTGCGCATACCCTACTCGCCCTACCCTAAAGCCGCCATAAATGATACAATGTGATGCACTGCTCCGTCTGCGCTTACTTGAATATCTTAATGAGAATATCTCATTAAGTTGTTTCTAACAAATAAAGAACGAGCCCTTGACCCCTTCCCTTTCGTTCTTACTTGAATATGTACATCGTACATTGGCAGAAAGCTGGGCAGATGCGATCAAGAAGTTTGTGAGGATAAATTGGCCACACTTAGCACAGGACCGGGATAATTGGAGAAGTCTTTGCCTTGCAGTGGGCGTAGACATGCAGGGTGATGACAATGACGATGTATATTGTACCGAAATGGCAAATCGGATCAGCGAGGCCACTCTCTTACCTCCGATGAACAGATCGCCGAAAACGATTGAGAACAGCGAATGTCGCTGGAGCCAACTTGTCGAAACTTTGGCTCCAGGGACATTGCCTGTTCTACATCGTCTTTAGCGATCTGTTCATCGATTCATGGCCTCCGTCTTCCCCTGAGCTTTGCCTCAGCGCACACGAAATCACGGCGTTTTCAAGTGCGTACACACACTTGCAATCCACGGCGATGCGGCTGCACTAGGCGCTCTCTGTGTCACCCTTTCAGCGGCGGGTCATCTATCTTTTGAGGCAACTAACCGCCCCAGATTTGAGTGCAGTCGACCCAATTAGCATCGTGGGCTTCAAAGGGTCCCGCGCGGGAGTGTGGCTCCCGTCGACGCGCACGCACGCACGCATTCGCAGCGGTTGGCAGCCGACGCGATTCCCTCGGTCGTCTGTTAACGGCACGCGCAGAAAGGTTACGCTACGCAATCGACCCGGTTCTCGGGGTCAGCGTATCAGGCTGCGCTTATAAAGTCGCCCACGCCCAATGTTTGCTTGAACGGAGTGTCGCCCCACATGGGCACACTAATTTGCATATATGTATGGTGCGTGATCGGGGGAGCATGCTACATGCATATATTACAACGTATTGTTGATCCCCAGGCAAGGGACAGCTTGGCCCCTTTGCCAGTGATTAGCAATTAAAAAATAAATACTGTGCGTACTTTAATGTTTGAATGTCCCTTGCGGCTGCTTTGTACTACCGCAAAGGTGTAGGTGGGACCGTGAGCATCACTGTTAGCACGGTCTTCGCACCTCAGAGAGAAGACGGCCCCTAATTTTCTCTCCTGTAGAAGAGAACGTGGAGGCCAACGTTTTCGCATCGCGGTTTTCCTTCCGAAACACGCAGCGCATGACGTTTCCATGATATAGTATTTTTATTTTAAATTCGGACCACCTTGGCCCAGCACAACTTTCCCAAACATGCTCGCTTGAGTATCTGCCTTCCTTTCTACACTAAAGAGAGTGCTGGGGGAGCACTTTGGGGGAGTACTTTCTTGTCCCAAATTTAACTCCCTTTTTTTAGAGTAGATCAACCCCACTTTGTGCAGAGTAGATGTAACTCCCTCGAGGCCCGACCTTAGCACTCCACATGACAGGGTACCGGTACTCTCGCCAAAACAGAGTAGTAGGACGCCTCCGAAGGGGATTCTAACACTCTTTCGAAGATAGCTCGACTACCCTACCTAATCGAGTACTAGTACTCACCCGGAGGGAGTAGGAGAGAAAAAAAAATAAAAGCAAACACTGCATTTTTTAAGCACCCTACAATCAGCACACGTTTGATTACATCAGACTGAACATACAACATGCGGATTGACATGACGCCACACACATAGAAGCCAATCGCACAACCACAGCAAAGCACAGAGAGAGAGAGAGAGAGAGAATCAACTTTATTAAGCCCGAGTATTCGATGGTACGCGCAGGTACCAGACGGGGTGGTTCCCTATTCACGGGACCCATATGTCTCCAGCAACTCCTGGCCCCTGGCCGTCAGTGCGAGCTGAGTCGGCAGGGCGGGGCTGGACAAGGTCTCCCATCGCTCTGGGGGTTGAGAATTGGGGGTGTTGGGGGGAAGGGGAGGTGGCGGGTTCTTGAGCTCTTTACATTCAGCTATGATATGTGCCAGAGTGCCTCTTTCCGTTTTGCAGAAAGGGCAGAGTGTGTCGTGCTCCGCCGGGTACATTCGGTGTAACAGAACGGGATGCGCTAGCGATCCCGCCTGCGTGCGCCGCAGGATCGTTTGCTGCTGCCTGGTTAGTTGCGGGTGTGGTACAGGAAGTTTGCACCTCGCGTTTTTGTACATTTTAGTGATGTCTTTAAAGCTCGTCACGGGATGGGGTAGCTCAGCCGGCTCGTCCTCGGCCCGGATGGACAGTTCTCGGGCGTGGTGGTCGGCGAGGGCATTGCCTTCCACCTTCGAGTGAGCCGGGATCCACACGAGCTCGATGGCTCGTCCCGGAGGCTTGTGCTTGGAGAGAATGGCCTGGGCAGCGGGAGAGATCAACCCCCTGCGGAAGCTTGCGTATGCTGACTTCGAATCTGTGACCACGGTGTCCACGCTCGGTTGTACGAGTGCGAGGGCCACAGCCACTTCTTCGGCAATGGCTGGGTCTGTCATCCTCAGCGACGCGCTGACAATAAGCTTGTCGACGGACGTGGCTACCGCCGTTGCTCGGTCGTCGTATTTTCTGAGCGAGGCGTCCGCGTAGAGTACTCTAGGGTTCTCCTCCAGCTGTCGGGCCAGGGCCTTGGCTCGCGCGGACCGTCTCCCGTCGTCCTTCCCCGGTTGCATGTTCCTGGGGAGTGGCTTGGTTTGAATGGCCTCTTTCCACTGCTCGGGAAGGGCCGTCTTGGTTGGAAGTGGTTCTATCTGCCATCCTATTTTCCGTAGGACGGCCCGGCCGTGCTCTGTTTGGCTTAGCCTTACCCTTTGGTTAGACAAGTGAGCCTCAATCAGCTCCTCCACCGTGTTGTGAACGCCCATGTCCAGCAGTTTCTGCGTGGACGAGTAGATCGGCACGCCCAATGCCTGCTTGGTTGCTTTACGCAGCATCGTGTTCAGGGTGTCCCTGTTTGCCTTCGTTAGCTGGAGGTACGGGGCAGAGTAGGTCACCCTTGATACGACGAACGCCCTCACTAGGCGCATTGCATCGTCTTCCTTTAGGCCTCTGTTACGATTAGAGACCCTTCGGATCATACTTAATATCTGTTCCGAGGTGTTCTTGATCTTCGTGACGGCCGCATACGCTCGAGCGTCGCTTTGCAGCAGCAGACCGAGGATTCTGATCTGTTGCGTCGGTTTGATGGCCATGCCGTCGATGGTGATGGTCACGTTCGGCGGCGGTTCCTTCTTGGGTCTTCCCGGCTGGACCTTGAGCAGCTCTGATTTCTGTGGAGCGCAGCTCAGCCCGCAGGTCTTTGCATAGTCATGTACGGTCGTTGCCGCCCTGTGTAAGGCATCCTCTACCCAGGCATTGGACCCGGCTCGGTTCGTCCACACCGTGATATCGTCGGCGTAGAACGCGTGGTCCACGCCTTCAATTTGCTGGAGCAGATTGGGTAGGGGTAGGAGGGCCAGATTAAAGAGCAGGGGCGACAGAACCGACCCCTGAGGGGTTCCTCTGTCGCCGAGTTCGACAGGTTCCGACTTTTCCTCGCCTATCCTGATGGTCGCTGTTCTTCTCGTTAAGAAGTCCGTGATGTAAGCAAATGTTTTCCGACCACATCCCGTCTTGTTTAGATTTTGGAGCACGCTCGCGTGAGACACGTTGTCGAAGGCCCCTTTTAGGTCTAGGGCGAGTATCCCCCGCGGCGCGTTCCTCGTTGCCTTCTTGACGACAAGTTCTTGTAGTTGGATAAGGACGTCCTGGGTGCCCAGGTGTTGTCTGAACCCATACATGGTTGCGGGAATTTGGTTCGTTTCTTCCAGGTGTTTTTGAAGTCTGCGAAGAACCATACGTTCCATCACCTTCCCCACGCACGACGTGAGGGAGATGGGCCGCATGTTGTCAATCGTCAGCGCTTTGCCGGGTTTCGGGATGAATCGAACCTCAGCCTCTTTCCATTCTTCCGGCAGCCGCGAGCTCTCCCAGGTTTCGTTGATGTGCCCCAAGAGGCCGCGGGCCACCGCTTCGCTCACGTTTCTGAGCAACTTATACGTGATCGCGTCCCTGCCGGGGGCGCTCTTGCTATTGCTTTCATCAATGGCCGACCAGAGTTCCGTCATGGTGAACGGTCTGTCCAGCTCTTCGTTTTCAGGACCTTCGTACCTCTCAGGCGTCGGGAATTGGCCCCGCTCAGTCTTGAGGTATTTTGTCTTCAGTTCTTCCAGTAGCCTTCGGCCATCCCCCTTGTACGTGTTGATGACCTTGGTGAGGTTGCGGTTGGTTGCGGTCTTGCTGCTCAGCGGGTCGATTAGGTGCCTCAGTAGGCACCACGTCTTCCGTGCCGATAGCTTGCCCTGCAAGCCGTCGCAAGTGCTCAGCCAGGTCTCTCGGCATAGCTTGGCCGCGTACTCGGTGATCTGTTTGTTGAGGACCGCGATACGTTTGACCAGCTTCTTGTTGTGACGTTGGCGCTTCCACCTCCCCGTTAGCGAGTGCCAGGCCGCCCACATGTGTGCCAGTCTGGCATCCACGAAAGGTGTCTGCGCCGTCGTCGTTATTTCTTGCGTAAACTTCTCGAGGGCCTTTTTCTGATCCCTCGCCCATTCGGCGTACGTTTGCTTTCTGTCGGCTTCCACATCGTTCTCCGAAGCCTCTTCTGCTTCTTGCGTGTCTTTCCGCATCTTGTCCCAGTCCGTTACACGTGCCGTCCCCAACACAGCACGGTATTGGGGTCCCTTGATGATGATGCCGATCACGCTGTGGTCAGAGCCCAGGTCCACGTCTTCGTTTCTCCAGGCCGCGTCTAGTCCCCCCGATAGCCACGACAGGTCTGGCGTTGTGTCCCTATTGGCGCTGTTGCCCCTTCTGGTGACCACGTCCGGCTCGTTTAACAGGGCCATCTCATGGTCCTCCATCGTCTTGGCTAGAGCTTTGCCCTTCTTCGATTGGTACTTGTATCCCCACGTTGTGTGAGGGGCGTTGAAGTCGCCGAGGATCAGGAGCGGCCTGCTCCCCGCCAACCTTTTCGCCTGGCTCACTACTCGATCAAAATCGTACTGCCTCTGTGACGGGCGGCAGTACGCGCTCATGACGTATAGATTTCCCGTGTTGCCAATTGTTCTTGCGTGAATTTCGACGAGCGTGTGCTCGCATCCGCCCTGCGGCGTGACGTGTTGAGTTGCCGCCACGTTGCTGCGGACGAGCACCGCCGTCCCTTTCTCTGTCGGGTCCGTGTACGTCACGTATCCCGGGAGTCTGGGCTTGCCATTCGTTTCTTGTAATGCTATTACATCGGGCTTGTGTTCGAGCGCGTCAATGTGGAGCAACAGTTCCGCCTCTTTATTGCGGATCCCCCGGCAGTTCCATTGATAAATTACTGTAACGTCCTCGCCGTTGGTCTTCTTTTTCTTATTTGATCGCTGTTTCATCTTCTTCGGATGTTTCTATGCGGCCGCGCCTATGCGCGATCGATTCCTTGATTTTTTCCGCCCGTTTTTTCTTCAGGGACGCGAAGCGGTTCCTTACGGTAGTGGTAACTACTTTGGTCGCTAGTCGTTCGTGTTTGACCGACAGCGTCCGCACTTCGCCTTCGAGGGACTCGAATCTGGCGTCTATCGCGCTCAGTGTCTTGTTAATTTGGGTAATGGCCGCTAGGATCGCTGGAAGCTCTCCTTCCTTTGGAATCTGTGCCATCGCTGTCGCCGTCTCGCGGTTAACTGTGCTTTCCTCGGCGTCCATTGCTTCTTGGTTGTTCGGTGCTTGTTGCGTGGGCCTTGCCGCCCCCGCTGCCCGCCCTAAGGGGGGCGAGGGGGGCTCCCTCCGTGTTGTTCCCGCCTTGGGGTCCCCCGTTTGCTGAACTACCGCTCGCTAGCGCATCGATTTTGCTCATTAAGGCCCTTATTTGGGCATTCTGCTCTTGTATCTGAGCGTTCTGTCGCTCAATGATTTTCTTGAGTTCTGCTACTTCATTGCTATCCGGTTCCGGACTAGCTCTTGGGCTAGGAGGTTGGGAGGGGGTGAGGGACGGCAATTCGGTTTCGCTAACCCGAGCAACGGAAGACCTGTCGGTCAAAGCAAACAATTAAACCACAGCACACTCATGATACACAGCCTTACACCGAAGTCCGGTTAACCCGTATACTTGACCTGCTCTGTAGCGCCAGTGGTAAAATAGTGTTCTGCGTAATCAAACAAAAAGTATGCATAGAACAGGTGTATATTTAGCGTTGGCTCATAGGTAGCCGTTCGCCACACATACCTGTTAATCTAAATGCGCGGAATATACAATGTATTTTAGATTAAAGCATTCCTATCATGAGCTCACATTCTATTTTACGGGTAAACGCGCGTTCACAGTGCTGGTTCGCGAAGATGTAAAACGCACCTGAGCAAGCACGTACGAACACAATAGCGGCTGAATTTCATCAACGCCGGCGAAGAAAAGCGGCACCCGCTTCATTCCGACGGTCTCACCTTTCGAGTCCGTCGAGCACGTCTGTACTGCGAACAACCGCTGGCGATCACAAAATACATACTCCTCGTTATTCTGCACACAAATGAAGTATAGGTTTCAGCCATCAGGAGTGTCTATAGGTATACTATGATGTATACTTACCAGATTTGCGAACGGGACGGCTCGCAGTCACGGTACTTTCACCGTCTACGCGCGCATGGCTCGATGCCGAAGTCGTAGCGAAGCCTTTTTTCTTTACGAGTATAAGTTATATCCAGTGAGTCTTCGGAAACCAGCCGTCGACGATCACAACAGCTTACTGCGTCGCTGAAAGTGTATTCCTCTTCGTTTCGCACACGTAAGCGAGGAGTCCGGGGTGCGTAGGCGGGCGGGTTTGACTAGCACGGGTACGGCCGTTCGATCGGGGAAGAACACAGGAGAGGCAGTTTGCCATATGGCTCCTGTCGATGGAGGCTCGTAGCCGTGGAAGGTACCGTTCGTTAAACGTAGACTGCACGCGTTTGCACGGGAGAACTTGTACGCTTGTACGTGGAAGTCATTGGAAGGTCGCTGCTATCCTAAACGTGCGTCATTCTTGCCGACGAATAATTGTGTAGGATTTAGCAGGCGCCAAAAATCTATGACGTCATGCGCACTAGTACGATAACCCTAAAGCGGCGTGTCCACCTGTATTTCACGGCTTTTTTGTTTGTTTGTTTGTTTGTTTAGTGTTCGAGCTTGCCAAATGTCTTCTCCTCAGGAGAGTTGCGTTTTGAATTGTGGGAGCGTTATTCGCTGAAAAGATCACGCTTCGCTTCTTCATCATCATCATCATCATCATCATCATCATAATCTTCATCATCATCAGCAGCAGCGGCATATCTTAAAAGGAAAGAACGCTGTTATCTGTTGCCCTTATAGGTGCCGCGGCCCAGAGTCGTGCGGGAAAGGGAATGGAAGAGTGGAAAGGCGAGGCATGTCGTACTCGGGGCGCCGGAAGTTTAGAGCACATAGGATTATTTGGTGCGCACTGGCATTGCAGAGTGCACGGTCCTTATCATTTCGTCTCCATCAAAATGCGACTGCGCGGTGGGGTTTTCACTCGCATCTTTCGGTTCCGCATTCAAGCACCGCAGCACCACCGCATCATGTAGATCACCGTCGGTACTTTTAAGAAAATGAGTCAAATAAATAAATCGATAAGGTCCATCAGAGAGAAAGGTCGGAATCAATCGCAGCGACGAGGCTCTGCTGGCAGATCGCGGCACCGCAGCTATTTGAACCGCTTTGTTCCAAACCGATATTATTGTTTTGTTTTTTGCATTTTTTTTCGGTTCGGGTTCAAGCACGTTCCGAGAATATCGGTTCGGCTTCAGTTCCGGCCACAATTCCGGTTAGGTTAGGGTACGGTTTTCGGTTCGGCTTGGGTTCGACAGCCTGTCTAGAACAAAGAGTAAACGATCCGGAGTACGTATCGTACTATCACGGCCGGTCTGAAGGCGCGCGCTCGCTTGCGCGCGCCTCCAGACCGGCCGTGGTACTGTATATTACGGGGGTGCTCTACAAAGCTATCTCTGCGAAGAAAACATAAAAGACATGTTTAGAACAAGCGATTCAGGGTACCCTATGGGACAGCGCGTCAGAGCTGCAATCAAAATGAAGTTTATTTGACTCATAACAAGTGCAGCTTTGCAGACAACTAATAAACTATGCTCACAATTCTAATTTGCTGTTTGGAAAGTAGTATACAATTCTATCAAGGAAACTGGAGTCTTTGTTCAATACAGTCACACAAAGGGACGTTTGTCGGCGCTGCCAGTGACGTCATCTGTTGAAATAATTGCAGATTTCCAGCTGCACTTGAAACCAAAAAGAGATTCCCTGGTGCACGCAGAGCAATCATATTTGGCTCACATGTCCACGGGACCCTCAACAAGTGACTGACACTGTTTCATGGTTGTGTTGAAAAAGTGTTGAACGGCCATTTAAAATGCTTGTTTTTTTTTGTTTTTTTTTTTGGGGGGGGGGGGGGGGGAGAGTTCCTAGCTTTGCGAATGCATCGGCTTGCTTGAGATGGGTCTGTTCGCATAAATACCAGCCTGGCACCGTTTGTTTTCATCTTGGAGAACAAGTTCGGTCATGCGTGCTCAAACTTGTACATGATTAAGGCACGCACGATTCATTTGGACTACCCAACATTCTTGAACATGCACCTGAGTACATTGGTAGGTACCTGCATTTCAGACCCAACAAAATTCGGCTGCCGTAGCCAGTAATTGAAACCGCGTCATCCTGCGTAGCACCCACGACCTCCTCTACGTGGTAGCACCTCAACGCCGCAGCACTTGGACACCACGGATATTTCAAGAATTGAACGGCGCGCCGCCCGAATGTCGGTTGTACTGGTGGACACTGGAGGGTGCTGGCGTAGCAATGACGTCACTTTGCCCGGCCATGACGTTGCGTCCAGGTAGGAGAGACCACAGAAAGGAAACGAAAAGATAAAGAAAGAGCTAGAGAGAAAGAAAGGAGTGCATCAGTGGAGTGAGTGCGTTAACGCGCAGGTCAAAGTAGATCGAAACTCGACGAAGGAAAGAAAAATAAAACGTCGCCGGCACTCAACAGGCGTTGGCCGTGACTTCCCGCTTTCTCCGGGGTCGCTAGGTCTCACTGCACCCCAAACGAAACAAGTAAAATGAAAGAATTCTCGCGAACGCCCGCTCGACAAGCGCGCGCGCGCGCTACGTCGCGTCAATGTCACGTGACGCGTACGTCACACCCGAAGCACGAACCAAATGCCCGGTAGCTCTCCTCTCTCTCCTCTATCGCTACGAGTGCGGCCGCCGTCCGCGAGGAGGCGCCGGCGTCGTCTGCTGCATCGCCCCGCTTCGGCGTCGTCTGCTTCACCGATATAACCCGGGCTCGCGATCCCGGGCGTTTCATGGAGTACGCTCGCACTTGGTACGAGTGGTGGTGCGACGTAGACCGGCGGCGGCGGCAGCAGCATGGGCAGCATCGTGTCAAGTCAGCAGCAGCACCTGGACGTGGCCGACCCCAAGACGGGCCTGACGCCACGCGAGAAAGGTCTCGTGCGTGACACCTGGGCACTGGTGCGAAAGGACGTCAAGGCTAACGCTATTGCCATCTTCCTCACGTAAGCTCTTTTGGCGCTCGGCCGTTTCGCTCACGCCTCCGGGCGATCCTCCGGCCGTGCTCGTTTAGTGAGCGCGCCGCCAGGAATTCTCGATTTATTACTATTTTTTTTATTTTTTTCCCCTGCAAAGTTGCGTTCGATGCGGGGCTGCCGAGCGGTGGCTTCGGAATGGGGGATACTCTGTCGGCGAAGACGGAGAGCGGTTTTGCTTTTACTCTGCGTTTTTTTCTTTTTTGAGGGACCGGGTTCTTTTGCAATATCGGCACGTCTTGGAGAGCGTCGTAGGCCCTGCCGCGACGAACTGTTGCTCGGGCGGCATTTTTTTTCTTCTTTTTACGAGCGCTTCACCTTTCGCATCTTATTATCTCGTGCGACTCGTTTGTTATGCCCAGCGTGCAAAGATCTCCGCGCACGTGTTTCTTCTATTTACAGGCATTTCAGGCTGTCAAGAGATGCGCATGCGCGAGCTTTGTTTGCAGCACGTGCTACGTAACATAATCGTTGCCTCCTAATCTCTAGCAGACGACGCTGGTTTCTTATCGCCAGCAGACGACACCCCATGTTGCCACTGGCACATGTTTCCTGGGAAGTATTGTGTACATGTGACACCTCCTGTTTTTTGTCTTTTTTTGTGTGTGTGTGACTAATCTCCTGCAAAGGTCGTCTGGAAGGTGGCTTCGCAGTCTTATCTGATAGCGTTTTAACGGTACTGTTTTGTTGTCGCTGTTCTAGTCTACGGCGATGCGGAGACATCGAGCATGTTCTTGTGTCGCAGCTTGCGCAAGTGCTGCACGCAATTGGTTTTCGTTAATCCCGTTGTCGTTACTTATCGCATCTGTGCAGGATGGTCTGCACGCAACTGGTTTTCGTTAATGTCGTCGACATGTCTTATCGAATCTGTGCTGGATATAGTTTCGCTTGCCGTGTCGCTTGACAAGACGCGGCGCGAAGCGGATTTTCTTTTTTTTTTTTTTTCTCGAGGCCCGCCCTTTTGGTGCAGAAACTGCGATACTTTAGAGCGCTTTCGACGATGTCGATTTCCACTGAACGCTGCAGAAGTTGTCTGATAAAAAGTTAGCGAAGCCTGTCTGCACATTACTCTTGCGTTGGGTGGAACACTTGATAACTGTTCGTCGCAACGTCCACTAAGCACCTTTCCGATTAGTATATGTAAAGGATACTTTTTTTTTCTGATCTGGTAATCGCAAATTAATAAACATTCCCTTACTTGAGGGTTCTGGATTTCGTTATGGCTAAATCATTACCGGCGAAAATATACCCAACATTTTTGCAAAAGCAGCGCACATCTTAGTTTAATAAAGCTTCCTGCAACACCTGGATTCAGTCCTCGTACACAGTTTTGACCACTTACATCAGCAGCGCTCACAATACCAAAAAAGTTGACTTTCCAATACTTGTGCATCAGGAGCTCATTAATTAGCGTGCTATTTTTACTTGTTTACCGAAAATAATTTTTCTTTCTGTCCCTCATGTCAAAGTGTAGCGCCCTCTTGTGCAGCACATCTGATTTAGTATGCTATATTAATACTTCGATAGCAGCCTTTACAATAGTAACTGAACCTCTTGAAAAAAAAGATTGTATCCTTACAATTGCTCGCCATCGGCGACATATTGAACACCGTACAATTGGCTTACCGAAGATTCTTGCTCCGATGAATTACTTTGAGAACGTAACCCCCCAGGCCCCCTAAGATTGATCAAAATTCTGGATAAGCCCCTGTGTGTAAGGACTACTTGTACAAGGCATCGACACTTCACGACTGCGTTCTTCTCTGAAAGTGGAAGAAAAAAATATGAGTGGCATATTACTTTGCCATCATGCAGTATAACTAAGGAAACATGAGTCGAGTTAGCTGCGCTCATGCACGCACTCTTTGGTCAAGATACTTCATAAATTAGTGAATTCTTGAAGATTCCTTATGGAAAAAAATATGTGATTAAAAATACAAATTTAGGACATGTTAAGAGTTTCGTGTGGGAGATAAAAAGAAATAGAAGAACAGGTTTGTTATACTAAAGAGGCACTTTACGTCACGGTAATTTATGGAAATTAATTACTCAACACCATCACAAAATAGAAAAAGAGGTAAAATATTAAAATTCACGAAAGAGGACACGTTGAGAGCTGCATATGATCGATAATGATACCAGAAAATACGTCTTATCTAGTGAAGAGGCATAATTGATTGATTGATTAATGGGGTTTAACGTCCCAAAACGACTATACGATTACGAAAGACGCCTTAGTGGAGGGCTCCGGAAATTTAGACCACCAGGGGTTCTTTAACGAGCACTGACATCACACAGTACACGGGCCGGCCTCAACATTTCGCCACCATCGAAATGCAGCAGCCCCGGCCGAGATTCGATCCCGCGTCCTTCGGATCGGCAACCTACTACCATAACCACTAGGCCACCGTGGCGGGGCCGGAGAGGCATAATTACTGAATATTTATTAATAAAATATCTTTAAAAAATCAGGTGTGGCAAATAACCGCGTTTGGATATGAGCCAGGGATGTGCGGTTACACGACATACAGAAAGAAATGAAAGAAATCGCGCCTAACTCAGTCACGGCCGCACTCCCATGTGTGGGTAATGACACAAAGCACCATCGAAGTGCATGTGTGGATAGTGCATACGCAAAGTGACACAAAGCCCCACCGAGGCGCGAGTATCACTGGCAGACACCTAAGTGAAGGATTAGGGTCGTCTACAGCCCGGCCGCGGTGGTCTATATATGCATAGTGGCTATGGTATTCGGCTGCTGTTCCAAAGGTTGCGGGATTGAATCCTGGAGCCGCGGCAGCTGCATTTCGACGGAGGAGAAATGCTTGAGGCCCGTGTGCTGTGCGATGTCAGTGCTTGCTAAAGAACTCCCAGGTGGTCGAAAATTCCGGATCCCACCACTATGGCGTCTCTCAGAATCGTATCGTGGTTTTGGGACGTAAAACGCCAGAAATCAATCAATTCGCTGAGGGCTGTCTACAATATTTTTCTCCTATCCTGACACATGCTACTCGATGAATGTAACGGACTGTCACCACTTCCGTTGGCATCGATTTGTTCATAAGGTAAAAGAAAAACAACAGAACAACAACAAAAAGGAAACAATGCGCTTCGTTCAGGTAACATTAGGAAAAGAAACTGTCAGTGCTATACCGTTCCGACGGACGTGCACTCGTATATATATATATATATATATATATATATATATATATATATATATAGTGGTGCGCGTGCATCAAGACCCGAAAATAGCAAGAGCTGACAGCGGCGCCGATCGTGTCTTACTCGAGAAAATTGCGCCATGTCACGCGCGTGTTCGCGTGGTATCCCCGTCACGTCACGTGACTCCTTTGTGCGGGCACACGCGTCTCCACCTGTCGCGAATTCTGACGGGCTGTCGATGGACGTGTCACAGATACGTATCATTAGTGTATGCCAAGTTACGCCAGACGTCCTTGGGAAAACGTCGTTGAGGTGTGTAGTATCTCGGCGGTTAGGGGCATTACCCGCTCAGTTACCACCGAGAAATTCTTGATGTTTTCCCTGGTGTGTAAGCAACATACATTTTTATTTGTTATGAAAGTACAGTGAAAATACAGTGACATGTTCTTTTTCTTCCTGTATTTTCTTTTTCTGATTTGCTGCTGTCCTGTGTTATGTGTTACTAGCTGAAGAAACATGCACTTGCCTAACGTGGCTAGTTGGGCGTGTTGGTACATAGTTACGAAAAAACAAAGACGACAGCGCGAAAGGACGAGACAAAGAGTGTGTTCGGTGTATATCTATACTTTACAGTGCTGGACAGAAGATAAGTCAGGCACTCAAATGTTCATGGCTTGACTAGACAAGATATTTAACCGCTGATATCGAGAATAAGTGACCCTGTGGCTTAATGCGAGGGTCGCGGTCTCTTTGTTGTTCTTGAGAGATAGAAGACAACAACAACAACAACAAAAATAATATAGGGATACGGTTGCCAGGTTGCACCCGATTAGCTGACTCATACTATAGTCTGCTTCAGAAGTTCCGTGCAGCACTGTGGAAGCTACAGTCCTTTTCGGCCAATCAGGAGGGTGAACACGTGTTAAACGTGTCCTTCCGCGGCTTGTCATCTGCCAATGGCGGGCGCTGCAGTGGCAGCAACAGCCTTGGAAGGAGGAGTGGGGGGATGAAGTGGGGTCACTATTGGGAGCGAGGACATACCGTGGCGCCGCCACGCGGGAGAACCGGTGTGACGCGCAAAGTTGGATTGCTCCGACAGCACTGCCTTGCTCAGCCCGGAGCTGCTTTGCGCGTCGCCTTTTTATTGTTGTTGCCGTTTATTTCAGCTATACGATATCTGTAAAATACTGTTGTGGCTACGTTATTGATTCTTCAACAAGGTAATTAACTCTTCCGGAAAAAGAATAGGTTCATTACAAAGCTCTAGACACCGCGTCGACTGCTGTTGTCGTCCGCTATGGTCACCGGCGAGGATACCGCGCGTGCGGAGTCCGCTGGTTTTTTTAGGTGAGATAGCATTTTGATGAATGAAAATGAATGAAAGGTAAGCATCAGATGGTTTTAGCGTGTGGTCGCGGTAAATACACATAGCTTTTGGCCGCAAGAAAGGCCTGCGACGTGTTTCTCGTGCAATTCATTCATTGTATGTTTGCATCAACAAAGGGACCGCCGTTGACAAGAACAAATCGAATTAGCAAATTTGTATTCATGCTGAACACGCATACCCCTATGCAGCGCGATGCGAGTGGTTCCTTCATTTTTGCGGAAAGCAGCAGGCATAGAGCTGCATTCAATTGCGACGTCGACCGATTTAAGGTGTACACACGACATACGCACATGCGCGCCTCATTAAACCTTGTTATTTTTGAACAGGGGGTTCACCTTAGGACGCTGTGGCTTGATCACAATTTAAATTCTCGCCAGTATGACCCCAAGGACACTAGCCTGGAGCACAGTTGTCCGTTGCTTCTCTTTCTGTTGCTTATTTTTCCCGCGTATTCAAGACGGTCGTCACACGGCGATTTTCGATCGCGGTCGAGCCAGTTCATGGCTGCATTTTTCTACGAATGACACCCGTCCGTATTTTGCACGAAGGGGCCAATAGCGATCGAAAATACAGCGTAAGACCGGACGTATTAGTTTACTCATTTGAATGCACTAGCAGAGACTCCGGAACGAGGGGGGGGGGGGGGGGGCGGTCGCCCCCTACTATTTTTCTAGAGGGGGCTCGGCCCCCCCCCCCCTCCCACTTTCCAGCCGTTCCCGCGGAAATAAAATTTTTTGACAAGAATTTTCAGTCTGGTGGTAGTTAAAAAAACCTCAGGTGGTCGAAATTTCCGGATTCCTCCAACACGGCGTCTCTCATAATCAAAGCTGGTTTTGAGACGTACGTTAAACGCCACAAATCAGTCAATCAATTAAGCTGGTGGTTGTGTGGTGCAGTGCTTTCCAAAACACTGGACCACACAACCACGTGGGTTGCGCGGTGTGCCGCAGGTTTTCAGTACTTCCGAAAGTCCCAAACATTTTGAAATGTATACCAATGTGAAATAAGCGATGATGCAAATATGTAAAATTTAAAACGGCTCAAATGAATTAAAACAATACTTGATTTCATTAATATTATAGTAAATAATAATACATAATATGCATTTTAAATAAATTAGAATCGACAAATACTGAGAACAAAAATAATCAACACAACATGCAAAGACGACAATAAATGCCCCCCCCCCCCCCCCCACACACACACACTCCGAAAAACGTTCCGGAGTCCCTTTGCACTATGCTGTAAGGTGTAACTCATTGTGGTCTAAATGATTCAGTGAAACTATCAGTGTCCAGCATCTACACCTTCATCGATAAGCCGTATGACACCCAGCAGCTGCTGATAGAAGGAGAATCTATGTTTGAAGCTGGCCACGTCGTCGTCTGCAGTGTAAAAGGGGAGAGAGAGAGAGAGAGAATATTTTATTGATGAATCCGGAGATGTTAGCCTGGTTAATGGCCTGGGTGTAAAAGGGGAAGAAGTGATACTGGCTGGGTTCATTTTGCAGACGACGTTTTTTAGAAAATACCAAGTTTCCAATAACTCCGAGCGCACTTTTCAGCTTTTGTGGTCGCTAGGTGTCCGCGAACGTGAAATAAACGCGAATCGACGATGTTTGTAGATAAAAACGCTGGCGAATGGCTGTTGAAGCGCGCGTGAAATGCGTGAACCGTCCGCTTCGGAGGAGGCTCGGCGCGAGGTGGGATCGTGGGGTCACGTGATCCAACTTTGCACGTCAGAACGACCGCAGCGCCAGCCCCTCCAGTGGTGGCCCTCGCGCCCAATATTGGCAGTAGCGGATTGCAGGTGCATGCCCGAACAACGGCATTTCGTCTCTCCGCCGAAGAATTCTGCGCTCGATGGCCTCGTAGCCTTGGCTTTCCTGCACGGAACTCCCGAAAGAGACTACACACTCTGGTTGTGACAAGGGAAGAGACCAGGAAAGTAACAACGACACGTAAATAAAAGAAAAAGGCGCAGCACAGGTTGCACTGGGCGAACACCTTTATATTGCTCAATGGGCATGAGGCTTCTGATCCGACAATCGCGGGATTTGAATCCCGGCCGCGGCGGCTGCACTTCGACGGAGGCGAAATGTTAAAGAAGTGTTAAAGAAGTGCACGTTAAAGAACCCCCCAGGTGGTCGAAATTTCTGGAGCCTTCAACTATGCGGCGTCAATCGTATCGTGGTTCTTGCACGTAAAATCCCCATCGGTGATTATTAAAAACCTAACAGTTACACGGCCCACTTAGGCTTTTGGAAAGTGAAGATTGATATTTTGATAGAGCATTTGTTCATTACAAAAAGCCTACTTCGTCCTTGGGAAGTATTTGGCTGATTTGTGTGGCGTGTGTTTGTGAAACGTCATTGCATTATCCTCATTATGCTTTAATTCCGATTTCCCGCACCGCTGCGGGTATATGATGACACCGCTCAATATTGATGCAGTGACCGTATTTATTTATTTATTTATTTATTTATTTATTTATTTATTTATTTATTTATTTATTCATTCATTCATTCTGCAATGCTACCAATGATTGCGAAGGGTCCCTGGAGAAATGGGAGGGAAATACACGTACATAATACACAGAGAAACGATGCGACCACGTGCAAAAAGAAGAAGAAAAAAAAAGAAGGCTAAGCAAATATGAGAATTTTTACACAACCACAAATTTGTACAGGCAGATAATACAAGAAATAATCAGAATAAAAAAAGGACGGCCATCAGCGCAATAAACTCCCGACGTAATGCACCTTATAGCGAGCAATCAGCGATATTTGGAGCTCGCGTTGGTGCTTCATTCCTGCGAGCAACACTAGAGAAATCAGAGTGAGGGTCGCCTCTTCCTCACACTGGTGCCCATGCCATTACCATTATGGTGCTCGGCGAAAAAAAGACGTAGTGACGGCGTCGCCAGCACACATCCCCATTCGTTCGCCCTGGTCGATGTGCGAGTTGCGTAGATGCCATAGCTCTATAGCGCTGAAAAAAAAATAGTAGAGGAAAAGAGGGAAATGGGCGTAAATCGAAGAGCATTCGACGCTGTGGCCACCCTCGGCATGGAGTGCAACCAGCGTGTATCCCGTATTCGCGCGTACGTAACTGGCCAGCGGCGACGTCAGCGAAGGATATATAGCCTCGCCAGGACGACAAGGAGTGTTATGTTTACATTAAAAAAAAAATGGCTGATCCCACGTGCAGTGGGAATCAAGGAAACGCGAAGCACGCATCAGGAACGTAAAATGGATCTGTTATCTCGCTATACCGATTTTGGTACATGTGAAGTTAACGAAACGGCTGCAAGAGCACCAAGGCTGCGGCATGTAAACAATGCCACACATGACGCGCTTGTCATGATTCTAATGTTGTGACCTGTCATTTACGCTCGTCACGCAGCCGTGTTGTTCCCTAGCAATTTTGGTATACATCCCATTAACGAAACGCATGACATGTAAATCATGCCGCTCATGACATGCGTGTCACGATTTTCATGTTCTTAGAACGTGTCACCCATGGTCGTCATACATTGTTGTCTCGCCATGCCAATTTTGTTACATATCAAGTTGACGAAACGGCCGAAAGAGCACCAAGAACGTGGCACGTAAATCATGCCGCTCATGACATGCATGTCATGATTTTTGTGTTATGACGTGTCATTTATGTTCGTCATGCAGTCATGTTGTGGTATACCAATTTTCGTATACATTTTTTAACGGAAACGGCCACGAGAGCACGAAGTCGTAAGTGAGTGGATGTATGGACGGACGGACGGATGGATGGATTTATTTATTTATTTATTTATTTATTTATTTACTTATTTATTTATTTCGTTACTTCTAGACATTTATGCACCGAGGACGTGTTCAAAATGACAGTCTTCTTTTCTTTTTTCCCTTTTTTTAGAATAAGACTCGCGTAAGGAAATACTTGTATAAACAGTAAATATAGTCTGCATGTCGAGAACGATAAAAACTGTGCGGAGTCTGCGTAAATGTTCCCTTGCTTAGGGTGGTAAGGACTGCTATTATAGATGTAAGAGCAATAATAGCGGTAAGGAATATATTCTTTACCGTTTCGGTCACGATAAGGATTGCTACTGAGCGCATGGAATAAATGATTGATTGATTGATTGATTGATTCATTCATTCATTCATTCATATCTGAGGCGCACGCCGGCGCTAAGACCTTGGTGTGTTCCTGGGCATGTGAAACAAGTTATTGGTTCAGTGTACTGCGCTGCTTCTATAAAAAAAAAAACAAAAAAAAACATAGGGACTCTATTAAGCTATAGCTGATGGAAGATTTTTCTTTTGTGTCTACCACATCATAAGTTTTACTTGATGCTAAAGAAGGTGAAACTAAATCAGTTAAAATTCTTCTTTTTAAAAACAATTAGAGACTGGAATGAACTTCCCGAAGATATCGTAAACCTGAGCGACAACAGCGCTTTTTTTTCATCGTTGTGACATAGTGACACGCCTATTCACTTTTTGTACCTGTTTGCCACGTGCCATATTGTACGCAAATATTTTTGATTGAGTGCTGTAATTATTATATATTGTTATAATTTTCCAAAATGTTAAGATGTACTATTTGCAGAAATGTTAGCAACCATATTGGACTTTGTATGTATACCCCCCTGCAGTAATGCCACTAGGCGTTGCAGGAACTCTGTAAATAAATAAATAAAGACACTTCGCGATTTTTTTTCCGAATGGTTAATACAAGGTTCCTCGAACCCTGTCCCGCGACATTCTTCAATAATGCCTACACCTAGAGAGAAAATAACTGGACTGAAACGTTGCAACAAAACTAACTGTACATTGCCTTCTTCGATGCCCATATATCAATCATTCGTGCAGAAGTAACATTGTTCTCCTCAAAATATCGCAACACTAAACGAATGGCACTTGTCCATCGAACAAGGAAGGTCTAACAAAAACGAAAACAAAGGATCAGTAAAAATATACTTTAAAGGAAATGAGGAGGAGGGGGGCGTTCTGCTTGTGCATGCCGGGAGTGTGAGGCCATATATCGGCTTACTGGCACGCGGAAACGCAGTGCGTAGTCATTGTATCGGTACCGTTCTTCATGATCTATATTTACCTTGTTCTTTCTATAGGAGTGTTCTGTTTTACGCCAAAGCTCTTTCCCTGTCATATATGTCAACGCTGTCAAGCTAGTGAAGTATCCATAGACGAACAGGATATGTGTATATACTGAGACTCATATACAACTCATGTCGACGCTGTCATGTCAGACTGCTGAAGTATCCATGGTAGAACAGGATATATATATATATATATATATATATATATATATATATATGAGAGCACAATATTCGTTCTTCATCATCACTGTCAGCCTCGTCTTCATTCGGTGCGCGGCTCAGCCGAATGAAGTAGCCGAGGATATAAGGGGCTGTTATGACAGAGAAAATTGGTCATCCTATAGTTCTAGCTTCATATCTCAAGAACGGTTCCACAATTTATTGAGAAATTTTGCGTGTTGTGCAACAATACGTTTGGCCGCCATTTTGTGCAACATTTTTACTTTTTACTGAGAAAAGGTGCAATATTAAATGCACCTTTTCTCAAAAACGAACGATGTCGAAGTTTGCACGCTATAGTTTCACGTGACACTGGCTGTAATGCCAACCTTTAGAATTTTGGTTTCTGCGTTTATATTACAAGAAAAAAAAAATCTTGGACTCACTTGTCACGCACTAGCTGTGACGTACAAAAATTCTGAAAATTTTCAGAAAACTGCTGCTGAGGAAAAAAGGCACTTTTCTACTTGCACGTGGCACTACAACAGTTCGAGATGCCGCAAAATACACCCGCTTTCTCGGCGTCTTCCGCGAAGCCTTTCCTCACGTTTTCTCAATTGCATCGTTTGTTGCTTTCTTGTGGCCTGGACCAATTTGAGAAAAACTACTATTTTCATTATTTCAGGTACAAATTGCAGTATGCACATTAGGTGCCTTTTTAAACGCAATGTTATTAATAGACTTAAATTTTATGTTATTAGCACTAGACTACGTTATTAACACCACCCCACAACCAAAATTTCTGGAGTGGCCCGGTCCCCTAGACACACATTCCCCCCCCCCTTCTTTACCCCCTCCTCGGCTACGGCCTGCCTGCCATATCGGCGTTATGTGGGGGGCCCAACGTCTCCTATCGACCACATATAAACAAACCGTACGTGTATGTAAGCGCATTCCGTGGAAGGAGCATACGCGAGCACGTTGTGTGCGAGTGAACGCGGTACGCGCGGTGGCGCTACGTTTTCTGAGCGGAAAAGGGCCTTCGGCCGTCGATCGGGGGCTGCTGTCCGGCGCAGCTTTGCTGCCCCGAGAGCGCACTCTGCAACAGTTGGTCGCCATCGAACTGTCCGCATTGAGCGGTCTCTCGCACGCGAGGGCTTTTTGTACGTACGCGAGGAATTCGGTGGGCCGGCGGCAATTAAGGCTATGATACGGCCTGCCCACATCATGTCTGTGCGTTGCCGCGAAGTTGAGACCTGCGCGTACGTAGTGCGACCGGTATATCGCATTTCGTGAGATCCGAGTTTTTGAACTCTGCGTGCATTTCTTTCTTTCTTTCTTTCTTTCTTTCTTTCTTTCTTTCTTTCTTTCTTTCTTTCTTTCTTTTGGCGGGATCGAATCCTGGCCTTGGCGGCTGCATTTTGATGGAGGCGAGATGTTGAGGCCCGTGCTGCTGTGCGATGTCAGTGCACGTTAAAGAACCCCAGGTGGTCGAAATTTCCGGAATCCTCCACTACGGCGTCTCTCATAATCAGAGCTGGTTTTGGGACGTTAAACCCCACAAATCAATCAATCAATCAGTCTAAACCAGCTTAGTGTTTCATTTTGTAGTGTCCCTTTACCGTGCACGCTCATCGCGCAGTGGTAGACGGGCCTCTAGAATTATCGCCTCAATCGAAATGTGACCGCCGCGGCCGATATTCTATACCGCCAGCTTCGCATCAGCAGACGAGTGCCATGGCCTTTCCTTAAGTGAACCACAATCGTCATCACCAATCAAACATGTTCCTTCTTTCTTTCGTTCTCCCTCCCACCGCTGCCACCACGTAGTGTTCGCGCAGGCCGAGAAGCATAGAGCCCACACGCATGGCGTTCAGTCTCAAAGTGTCTAAATAATTCCAGCATTCTACAGAAGAAGGCGCTAAGTTTGATGAATATTCTGCGAAAACGCGACGGGAATCGGTCCCAATTGCGTTACAGCGCCAATGTCACATTGCTTTGCAATGCTTAGCAAATCATTGTCAAGTTTAGCAAAAGAGATACGATTTTTTAGCAAAGCCACATGTAACCGTATAAGCCACACAGGCGCCATGCAAGTCAAGTGCATTTCGTCTATACCAAGCTGCTCATCACCTTCACTCATTGCACTATCTTCTCTATCGTTTTCGTTGTCTCTTTTTCTTTCTGTCTCTCTTTCTGTGTCTCCTCCTCCTCTCCTAGGTACGCCCCCCCTCCTCTCTCTATCTCTCTCTCTAAGTTCCTCTTTCACCAGCCCGTAGCAAGTTGTGTTACAGTCGTCGGTAGAACGCGGTCATATGGTTGGGCATGTTGTGCAAGCGTGAAATACTCACTGGAACTGTGAAGTCCATGTAATGTATAACTTGTCAATGTTTGTTAGTCTTACATGTGCGGACATTGTCGTCGGGTGATTATAATACTAAGTTGCCCGATTTGCGATTTTCTAATTACGCACTATAATAAAAACCATGAAAAAAAGAGTGTGTAAAGCCTATAGCGGCTATGATGCTCACCTTCAGAACGTGAAAACCCGGGTTCGAATCCCGCCCCCACTTCATTTCTCTCCTCTCTGACTCTCTTTCTATCTCCCTCCCTCCCTCCTTTCCTTATTTCGCTCTCTTACCGCTTTTCTCAGAACTTCGGATGCCTTTAGCTGCTCTCCCGTAGAAAGAGGCGAACATGTACAGTCTGTTTCAGTAGTTCCGTGCAGCACTGTGGAAGCTACAGGCCCCTTCGGCCAATCAGGAAGGCGAACACATGTTAAACGTATCCCTCCGCGCCATGGCGTCAGTGGCAGGGAAGCCTTGGAAAGGCGAGGAGGAGGACGGAGTGAGGCCCCTGTTGGCCGGAGTGGCTCGCAGGTGCGTGTTCGAACAATGGCACTTCGTCTCGCCTCGGAAGAATTCGGCGCTCGATGTCCTCGTGGCCTTGGCTGTGCTGCACGGAACTAGTGAAACAGACTATAGTGTTCTGTTTGTGTCGTTGCGCTGGTCGTGATCAATATGTAATTAATTACATGAGTTGGTGAAAGTTTGGGCAGTTTTTCGGAGGTGCAAATAATGCAGCCGGAATGTCGCAGTTCACCGCGTAACGTCTCGAAAACGGCGTGCACATTTCGGACACACCAAAAAAAAAAAAAAAAAATACGCCCGCATCTTCCCACGGGGGGAACTCGAGTAAATGCGTCGCAGAGTGGTGGGGGCAGGGGTGCCAGATTTGGCTACTTTACGCCAAATTGGCTACTTTTAAGAGGCCGTGGCGACCGAAAAATGACGTTGGCTACTTGGCTACTTTTTGGCTATTGTTCTGGCACGAATGCGACGAGGGGGTTGTGGACTAGGAAAGATGTAGTGCCGGGTCGTAAGCGTTAACACCATTGCCATGCTCCTGGGTGTGAAACGGAATATCAATGGACCAGCTAGTAGTACTCATAGAGTTTGGTAGTACTCTTCGCAGTGCCGAAGGATGAAAGCTTTCACAAACGATGGGGAAGAAATCTACACCGAAAAGACAGAATTTCACGAGAACTTTCTCCGTCTGTAAGCTGTATTTTTAGCTGTCATGCATTACACGATACTTTGTGCACATCGTAAATGGTGAAGAGGACCGCGTCCCTCGGGGAAAGCCGGAGCTATTACGCACTTCTGAACGACATTCTCATGGTTGTGTGTGTTTTGCCGACAATAAATAACAACAATAGGTGTTTTTGAAGGTCTTCCAGCCCCCCTTCCCCTAAAAAATGCCGTATATTGTCGTATACGGCATTTTTTCCGGCAATATGCGACTTTTTTTCCGGCATACGGAAAAAAAGTCGTATATTGCTGACGTGGTCAGTGAAGCTGACCACGTCAGCAATATACGACTCACAATTGAAGAGCAACACTCCCTCAAACGACCTTGTTTTGCTTTTCTTAAGGCTTGTGCATCTGATCTTCAGAAACGTGTTCCGAATGCTACGTCTTTGGTGCGAGAGCTGAGAGCCATCAGTCCATCATCTGTTTTAGGGCCGAATGCCTTAAGAACCTTGCCAAAAGACTTATTTGGTTGCCCGGATCATCGCATTGAGGAGCAAGTGCGGCATCTTCGTCAAGTTGAGCATGTGAATGCCGACATGCCAGCAGTGGAATTCTGGATCAAAATATACACCTACCGGGATGCATCAGGTGCTAATCCTATGCAAGACATTGCAGACGGCGCATTGAAACTCCTTGTTCTCCCTATATCTAACGCAGAAGCAGAACGAGTGTTTTCTGCTGTGGCGCTCACAAAAAGCGACTTAAGGAATAGAACGTCCCACGAACTTCTCCTCGCGATCATCAGGATCAAATTTGGACTACGTCTCAAAGGTGTTACAAGCTCTACATTTACAGTGCCGCGGAGCATGCTGGCTAAAGTGAACTCGAATATGTACACTAGACTGTTGATGCAGCATTATTGCCAATTTTCTAGTCTTAACCAGAAAGCCACTTGGTTTTTTTTTTTGCTCTATTGTGTTGTGATAAACATTTCTGTGATGTCTATTTTTGTATTTTTAAGGGTCAGAACGTAGTGATAATTCAGCTAAACTGGAATCACATTTGGCTACTTTTCTGGCTCCAAAATAAAGTAACAGCTGCTGGTCGGCTACTTTTCTGGCTACTTTGCTTAATTTCGTGGCTCTTTTTCTCTTCGAGGACCTGGCAACTCTGGGTGGGGGTATCGCGTGAATGTTGCGTAATTGGGTATGGTTTGGGAATGCTTAATTGTTATTTCGTCTTTATTATTCTTGAGCAATGCGTCAAGTCAAGCGAAAGCCAAGACGCCCTTGACTGAATTCCGAACGCGTGCTCCGCCGCTTATATACACACCGCCCGCGTTCGAGGGAGAGGAGTACGGGGGAGAGGTCCGCACCCCCACTGCGCAAAAGCCAAGTAAAGACGCCTTTGACTGAATTCCGAAGGCGCGCTCCGCCGCTTATATACACACCGCCCGCGTTCGAGGGAGAGGAGTACGGGGGAGAGGTCCGCACCCCCACTGCGCATGCTCGGCTTGCTGAACGCCCGCCTGGAGCGACAGTTTTGCGGGTGTCTTCCTGGGCCGGCACGAGACGAGCCGTGCATGCGCAGTGGGGGTGTGGACGGCGCCGAAGCGCGACATCGTGCGACTAAGAAATGCTCCGCATTTAAAAGGCGACAACTTCTGCATCAGTTGTCACACAGTCGCACACAGAAAAGCTGGCAAGACCTTTCGTCCATCGAGGCAATGCTTCCAGCAAAAATACAAACAAAAAGTAGGCGTACTATTGCCAAAAATGTGTAAATAAAAACAACGAATCATGGAAGCTTTCCATCCAGAAGACGAAAATTTTTTAAATATTTTCTAAATAATACGCGGGACAATGTACTTTCTGCGATTATTACGACTATAATGGTATAGCCGGCTCTCACGTAGCCTGCATTCCCATGTTCCCACATTTAAATGAAAAAGAAAAGACGACCATAGTGGGAAAGCTTGCAGCTGTACGTTCCGCCAGCGTTCTTTTTTTAAATAGAAAAGTGTTTTTTTTTATTTCTGTACTTTTCGTCGCAGTTCCTGACGCAAATTACCACGAGGTATACCTTGTTGAGACGGACCATCTCAGAGCTAGGACAGGGGAAAAAAAGTGCTAAGATTTCATTTAGGATGTGCACATTCATGCAGCTTGGGGCTATCACACTGTACACAGCGGCCTCTTATTAGAAAAAAATCGCACGAATTATGCTTCCTTAGTCTCGCCGACACTCTGTGTATATAATTAGCAGATAAGTAGCGTACACGCAGCCTATAATATAGCAGTGTATATTCTTAGTGTCTAGAATAAGGCGCGCGATCCACCGCTTCGCCGTGTCTGTCTTGTGGCGCACTCTGTAGTTTCGCTCTGAGCATATCTTACAAACAAGCAGACTGCGAAACCCATACGGGAGCATTAATTCTGAAGAAAATGCAACCGTAGCGACCGTTTTTGCGAAGTATAGGCAAGGTGTAGTGTGCGAACATCGAAGAACATTCGAAATGCTTACGGAACAAAGGGAACGCAAAAGGCGACAAGCAAAAGAGAGAGAAATGTGGAGGCAGAAGCAGAAAGAAACTGCAGAGCACTTGAAGTTCGAAGCAGGAAGCGGCTAACTTAATTGGGCTTACAGAAAGCGTTTATTGTTCTTTTTACAGCGATAGCAGTTATACGCACACTCCAAGCGTATGTTCGCCGTCGCCGTCACGTTCCGTATACATTTGGATGTAACTGCTTGCGTAAGGGCGAAGGAGAAAGGGACAAAATATTGGCCGCGTATCTGCGTGCTTCGCTGCAAATGTCGTCGAAGGACGATAGTCTTCTGCCGGCCGTACTAAGCTGCATGAAAGATGGACGCTATCTGGCAGCGCCGTCGGGAAACATGAGCCTGTGCAGAATCCCTGGGCAGCTGCCAGGTGGCGACACCTAATCGTCGGCAGAGCTCTTCTTCGTGCATAGCGTCGCGTTTTTAGGGCAGGTTAAGAAACACTAGTGTCTTTAGAATTACGTATCTATGCATTTTATAGTAAAGAAACACACCACCTAATACTTACGTATTGATGTTGCGCCTCAGATGTGCGTAATATTTGCTTTTTGATCGACAATGTTCACAAGTGTGAACGCAGCTACTGCAGTTCAAGATGGCTGGGAGTTAGGCAAGTGCTTAAACTGTGGCCGGGTGCATGGTTGAATCATGTGACAGACAGACAAAGACAGACCAAAATTTCTGCGTTCAAGTATCCCAAGAAAGACGTCCTTAAAAGATTGTACAAGAAGGAACAATTATATGTGGAAACCCGGCAGGCTTTTCGGAGCAAGAATTCATAAATGATGTTTCCTGTTGCTGCAAAGAAGAATACATGACACAAATAGACAAACTTGTACACTTAAGACCAAGGAGGACGAATCGCCTATACCTTACTCCACTCGTTGCTCCTCTGCGGCCTAGGAGTAATAAATAAACCCGCCGAGTTTTGTAGGCACGCATATGCAACAGCGCGTTCTGTGATTACTTGTCTTTGGAAGAGGGAAAAAGAAAAGCCGGGGACGAACTAAGCACGCATTGCTTAAGGAAGGACGAAAAGATGACGATATTTTTTATACAGAAGTGTGGGGTCCCGATGTTTATGGACACGCATATCTTATCTCCTTAAGACTTGAGCATTATTGCTACGCCGCACGTGTGGAGAATTCGCTATGTGGCTGTGTTTTATATTCGGGGGTGCTTTCCAATTTCGGGAGTGAAATTGGTGCCGTAATTTAAACTTTTCTTTATCCCCCTCCCATCTCTTTCTCTCTCTCTCGCTCCTTTTTAATAGTAAGCTGTCTTGCCCCCTTTGCGGCGTGCTGTGCGTTGCCGGTTTGTTTATGAGCCGCGCTATATTATAAGTCGCTGCGCTGTATAAACGCCGCAATGTGTGGCAAATATGAAGCTTCCGTCCGCAATATAGTATCTTCTGCAAGTGTTTTTGTACGCATGTTCTTATTCTCTTTCTTTTGGTTATTTTTAAGGAATAGGAAAAGTGGAGGGTGGTGGAAGACGGGCGTACTTTGAGTTTCACATACGCTGGAAGTCGTATTAAGCGAAAAAATAATTAGGCTACGGTAGTTCGTTCTCCGCTGGCTTTAATTCTGAGTAGTAGACGGTCATAATTTCCGCGAGCCTCCGCGAACTCATTAATGAATCACAACGCCGTTATGGCAGAGCCATTTGAGTTTTGAATTATTCCTATTGGCTAACGGTTAGCGTGGCAGGCTCTTGTTTCTCTCTTATTTTTATTTGTCTGGCGATCCGCTATATTGATGTTGGGAGCCGGATTACCTTATCGGCCGTAATCCTTTAATTACCGGAAATTAACCTGCGCAGTTTTCGCTTACGTGCGTCGCTGCACACCTTCGCCGTATTTGGGCGGCGCGACACTACGCTTATTTTTATTCGTACTAAATTAGTATTGCTCGTGAAGTTGTCAAGACCGGCGCGGTATTCGTTTTTTTTAGTGGACATTAGGTAATCGGATTCCTTTTATTCTCATTTCGTGGCGTCATGCTGACATCACCAGCGATGCCGTAAAAAAAATAGCGGTAGTTAAGATTTAACGGCGATAACGTATAAGTTAAAAAGAAAATCAAAGTTGTGCACGAGATATGTACTCGCCTCAGAGAGATGCGTTCGATTCCTGAACGATGACGTATAAAAAAAAGAAATAGTAAAAGAAAGGAAAAATGATAAAAGAACGACGTGCTCGTCACTGACATATTTAATTAGATGTAATTACGTGTAACAGTGTCTGCGAAGAGTTGTGCTGGTTACGAAATATACATGCGGTTGTCCTATTGGTGGTGACGTCGAGGTGACGATGCCCGTTTTAACGGTCACGTGATTGACAGCCTTGTTTTGGTTCGGTCATTTGTATGAGATCCTTGTTATACACGTAATGCTGTCATCGTTCCTGGATCTTCGCATGCCAACGCCTCTAACCGTTAAAGCTAAACCACACTGGGTACTGTGACCGAAAGTACTCGTCTCAGAGTGCGGCTTTCAGTACTGCAGCAAAAGAAGCAACACTTGCGACGGGTTCATCTAATTGGCTGTGCGGAAAAAAGTGGCGGTACCTCAACGGTTGCGAATAGTTGCAACGAAGGAAGTTTAAACGAAATGGCGCAGATTTGAAAGAGAAAAGGAAATGATCTATAGAAAGAAAGCAGAAAGAAAGCAACAGCGGGGGCCACGCGTGACGCGAGGCATGCCGGGACTGTTTCTGTGTTTGCCCATGGCACGCGCGATCCATCTTGCGCGTGTTCCGAGGCCGCGTCCGTTTGAAGAGTGCTGGAGAGATAATTAAAAGAAAGTTGCACCCTGAAGCTGTGTCTGTCTGTCTGTCTGTCTGTCTGTCTTCCCGTCGTTCTTCTTCTTCTTTTTTTTTTTAAATATAGTTGGGGCGAACTCACTCCCTTGATGGATGGCGCTACCGAAAGCATGTATGCAAAAAGACCTTGCGGCAGTGGGTATTTTTTGTTTGTTTTTTAAATTTCGGGTTGTTTCTGTCCTTCCAGTGTGCTTCAGCTGTTGCTGCTTCCTTGTCCGAAGCGAGTGTTTCACTGAGCCTTTTTCATCGCATATATAGGCTTGCAAACTAAGATTGCCGGAGATAGCCGCAGTGTAAGCATGCAGGATTGTTAAGACAGAACCTCCTGAAGCTAACATTAGGAAGGCATTGGGGAAGTTTGTAGTTTATTTAGCTGTAGTGGTTCGGTCCCCACCGACGGCTGGTGAGTCCACTTAATCCCTTTCCATTTACATACATACATACATACATGCATGCATGCATGCATGCATACATACATACATACATACTTACATAACATACATACATACATACATACATACATACATACATACATAATACATACATACATACATACATACATACATACATACATACATACATACATACATACATACATACAGGCTTGGGTGGGAAGTCTGGTCTAGTGGCTGTGGTACTCGGCTGCTGGTCCGAGGGTCGCGGGATCGAACCCCGGCCGCGGCGGCTGCATTTCGATGGAGGCGAAATGTTGAGACCCGTGTGCTGTGCGATGTCAGTGCAGGTTAAAGAACCCCAGGTGGTAGAAATTTCCGGAGTCCTCCGCTACGGCGTCTCTCATAATCGCAGCTCGTTTTGGGACGTAAAACCCCACAAAATCAATGGGTGGGGAGTCTGGGTCAACCCTCAAGCAAAGGATACATCTGTCGCCTATCAGTATGTCTGATTCGCGATGTAACTTGAGTGATAAATGGCGGGGGCTACCGGCTCCGCATCTTATCCTCGACTGTGACCATGGATAGCGCGCGAATGTTTATATTTTTTTCTTCATCTTGCTTCCCTTGTCTCCTGAGTGCGGTGCCTGCGAATGCCGCGAATAATAACTATAATTTCTGGGGTTTTACGTCCCAAAATCACGATATAATTATGAGAGCCAACGTAGTGGAGGGCTCCGAAAATTTCGACCACCCGGGGCTCTTTAACGCGCACCGAGAACGCACAGTACACGCGGACCTCAATATTTCGCCATCCATCTATAGTCTGTTTCAGGAGTTCCGTGCAGCACAGCCAAGGCTGCGAGGCCACCGAGCGCAGAATTCTTCCGAGGCGAGACGAAGTGCCATTGTTCGGACACGCACACCGCGCTTCGTCATTCTCCTTCCAGGGCTGCAGCTGCCACTGCAGCGCCCGCCATTGGCAGATGACAAGCCGCGGATGGACACGTTTAACACGTGTTCGCCCTTCGGATTGGCCAGAGAGGGCTGTAGCTTCCACAGTGCTGCACGGAACTTCTGAAACAGACTATAAATGCAGCCTCCACGGCCGGGATTCGATCCCGCGACCTTCGGATCAGCAGCCGAGTACCATAGCCACTAGACCACCGTGGCGGGACTGATCGCCGCTATAGCATCATTAGCACCCACGTGTACGTTGTATTATAAGAATAGATCAGCACACGCACCAAGAAAGGGGAAAAAAAGAAGAAAGGTCACAACGTACTGCTTCATTTACAGCGCGCGAGCAGCGACGTGTGTTGGTCTACGTGTACGATGTTTAATTAAGGAACGATGTTTAACTTGGCTCGGGCCGAGGCCTTATAGACTCAGCGTGGCTTCTATCACGCGGATCTTCGATTAGCGTCTGTGCAAACGAGCGGAGACGGTATACCATGCGATGACATGTTTGACCGTTGCCTGTCAAGGCCGATTCTTTCGTTGTATAGAATCTATAAGAAAACCGTGGGATACGGGAGGACACACTGTTTGCCATCGTGGAACAATCTGTGGCGTAAGGTTATATAGAGGGACATAGGACGGAACACAGGAGTGGAACAAACTAGTTCAGGCACAAGTTGTTCTACGTAACTGCTTGCTTAGCTTCTTTAACAATATGTGTCGTGATCGCAGTGTACTCGTCTAAAGAAGATAAAAGAATCAGTGAGTAAAAAAAAGGATCTCAATGCGTAAACATGCACCGACCTATCCTTCACAAAGTGGACCTCCTTTAATTAAACCTGACTTTACTTAGTGCATGACTAAGAACAAGTTGTATACGATGCCTTGATGGTGTGTGTGTGTGTGTGTGTGTGTGTGTGTGTGTGTGTGTGTGTGTGTGTGTGTGTGTGTGTGTGTGTGTGTGTTGAGATATGTCCAGATGTAGTCGCAATTTTCAGTGCACGCTGCAATATGACGCTGCATAAATGAAAGACTGAGGTCACCTTCCTGTGCACTGCAAAGACTGCCTTTGCGAGCCATGCTTTGCGCGAACGTCCATTCTTGGCAAAGGTAAAGATCAGACTGCCGGAGAATTATATGAAGCATATCATGCTAAAAAGAAACGGTCTGATTGTGTTAGTGACACGTCTATCACTTTGTATTCTCCAGAAATGCGCCTTACCCGAAGGATATTATCATGACCGCGTCATTCTGTCTGCGCAAGCGCAAGAAATGTCTTCCTTTCATGCATCGTTTGAATCGTTCTTATTACTGTTCCTTTTCACGTAATGCTTTTCGCGCCACAACCCAGTACGTATGTTATGCATAGGCATGAACTCGCCCAAGAAGTACCCTTGTAATATCTGCACTGCACATTTACAGGTTGTCGCTAGCGATATAGCGTCTGTCGCTAGCGATATAGCGTCTGTAGCTTCGTATACCGCGACATGCCTTCGCCGTGCAGCTGTTGACGAGTGGTGACTACGGGCGCTCCTAATGAGCTCGGCGCTAATTGAAAGTTGCCTGTCACCGGCTGCGCCAACAGCCGTCGCTCGTCGCTCGTGACGTTTAATTACATTGGTTAATTACTTTTGTTAATTACTTTAGTTTCCCAGTCTCGCGTTTCGAACCGGTATGTGAGCCTTTGTGCCGCGTTGTGACATGCTCAAAAAACTTTTTTTGTGTGATTTTCAGTAATTTTGTCATTTATTTCGTTACATATCGACTCAGTACTATATGCTAACGCTGCAATTAAAACAAGTGCACGACTGTGTGCACAAACGCATACATGCTCGAACTGTGCTGAATGAAAAGAAAAGTAGTGATTAAGTGTATGCACATATTCCGTGACACCTTGCACATACGTGTACCATGTCGTGTATTGTGTCTAGCCTTGTAGTTCCGTATAAACCCGTGCGTAAGCAGCTCGCACGCGTGCTCCTGTGCAGGAAGGGAAAGATAGATATTCTTTTTGTGCGTTATCCTCCGTGACGACTGTTTTGGGAACATTGTTTCATATATACTATCTTTCTTAGTCGTCCTGTTGTGTGTATGCCCTTGCTTCAACAGCCGTCTGCTTATAAAGGGGGAGGAATCAGGGGATCGTTTCTTTTCTTAGACACGGCATAACGAAGCCAACACGTCAATAAAGCGAAGGAATGCATAATGGATAATTATTGTAGTCTTTTTTAACTGCAGTGTAGTAATTCTGACACAAATGCAGTTTGGAGAGGAATCAAAGTTGATGAAGAAACACACCTGCCACAAATAGGACACGAACCTACAACCTTCGGATCCTTCGGTCGTAGGTTAGGTGCCTAACCGACTGAAGGTGAATAAGAAAGGGAAGGGGTCAAGGGCTCGTTTATTTGTTAGAAACACCTTAATTAACCAACAAACATTCAAGCCTAGGAAAGCATTGGGGAAGTTATTCAAATTCCTTTATGTTATTGTAATTTTTGGGGTAAGTAGAAAGGAATTAAAGTGGACGAAAAGACAAACCTGCCTTCGGTAAGAATTTGAATAACTTTCCCTATGCTTTCCTTATGAGAAACGCTGTATATGATGGAGGGCTCCGGAAATTACGACTACCTGGGGTTCTTTAACGTGCACTGACATCGCACAGCACACGGGCCTCTGGAATTTTCGCCACCATCGGAATGCAGCCGCCGCGACCGGGATTCGATCCCTCGACCATCGGACCAGCAGCCTAACATTAGCTATGTTAATATTGTTGTAACGCGAACATGCCCTTCCTGTAACGATCCCTGACGGGACCGACGGCATAAGTAAATTTATTTATTTATTTATTTATTTATACTGTCAACCCTCTCTTGAGGGACATTACAGGGAGGTACGGCATTTCGTACTAATAAAGTAGGCGCGTAATCATACAGGTTGCAACAATAGCTTCGACATACAATTATACAAATTTATATAAAGCTCTCCACATTGAAACGATAAAGACACTTTTGAATTTCTGTAACAATAAATAACGTTCGGCATGTTTACAGCATATCACATAAGTGTACATCAAGTAAGTGCATAGATTGATTAGCATCGTTTGTATTTACTACATCACTCGGTAAACCATTCCATGCCCCAATTACGTCAGGGAAGGAAGAATACCTGTACATCTTCGTCCGTGCAAAGTAAGGCTGCAGCACACGTCTGCGATCTTCCCTCTCGCTTCGTTTCCCAGGTTGTTGTAGGCAGGTGTTTCTGTTAATTTTAAGATCCCCTTCCATTAATTGCATTAATTGCAATAGTAAAGATTAAAAAAAATCCCGCCTACATACGTCCCACACAGTTGCTTGAGTAGCGAGAAAGCCGCAACCTTGTCTGTCGTATATACGTATCTGGAAGCTTGACGAGCTCATCAACCTCCAGCAGTTCGCGAGAAAGGCGCGAGTAATTATCGAAAACGGGTGAGGGTCGACGAAAACACGAAAATGTAGTGAAAAAAAAGAAGGCCCAACGGAGGGGGAACGAGGTATATTATTGCGAGCGCGGTGATAAGCCCCGCATCCCACCGCGTGAGTTAATTTCTGCAGTGCTGCGTACGTGTGTGTGTGTGTGTGCGTGTGTGTGTGTTTTAAACAAAGAAAGATGATCGAGAGAAAGGGCAAGGCTATGTGTACAAAATGAAAAGCCGTTCGGTTGAGCGCCGAGGTACAGCGTATCGCTGCGCGAGCGAGATTTAATTAATCGCCTATTACCGCTGACCGGTCCGGGTAATTGCTCGCATGCCTAGCTATGTAGCTCTTACAAAGCGTGCACCGAGGTTTCAGGGCGTGGTGGAGTCGGGACTTCGCTGTAGCTGAAACTTCTTTCATGTTTGTTTGTTTTTAGTTCGTGACTTTACTCAAGCTGCGCTATGGGCATTAAACGAAGCTGTAGCGTTGAGATATCACCGCCCTTCTGTATATATATATATATGGAAGAAAGGATTCGGGAAGATAATTCACTTGGAGTTAACGCTAATGCAATTCCGCGACCTGTATATAAGGCTTAGGGAACGTGAACCTCCGTGTTTTCTATGTATGTATGTATGTATGTATGTATGTATGTATGTATGTATGTATGTATGTATGTATGTATGTATGTATGTATGTATGTATGTATGTATGTATGTATGTATGTATGTATTTGCGCGTGTGCAGGATAAATCACGTGGGCCCTGTTTTTGCATGCTTTAATGGAAGGTTAGAAACAACATGCAGGACTGATAAAAACCGCAAGTGGACAAGGACAGCCAACGTTACGGAGTGTGATGAACCCACGACGTCCACAATGCGCCACTGGACAAACCAAAATACCGGTAATGTGTAAGGTACCTATATAAATGTTTTTTTTTCTAGCTTTTTACACATTTAAGCAGAAGGTGTACTGCCATGGGACAAACGACACTATGTTCTTCCGGAAGGTATTTACAGTTCTTCATGCACCCATACATTACTTAAAGGGACACTATAAACTGAAAAGGTGACGTGGTTTAGAATGACAGCGGCAATCGAGTTCTCGAAATATAATATCGACATCTTATGTTCAACATTAAAAGAGAAAATGAATGTCAAAGCTTCAGTTTTGAAATTCGCGCCGGAACACCAAAGCTAATGACGTTACAAGGCCGATTTCCTTTTCTTTTGCTTTTTTAAACGCATGCTCTCTAAATTGCCTCCATGTAATGTGCTGAAGTTCCCTGTGTATGGCCTCTTCGAAATACCGTCAAGGTCTTTCTCACCGACAAATAGTTACGTCCTTAGCAGACGCCGTGAAATGTCCGTGACGTCACGCATTTTAGCGCTGGCACTCTCTAAAGCGGCGTCCCCACCCGTATTTTCGTGCGTTTCCTAGTTTACCGGGAATATTCTCCTCGCAAGACTGCCGTTCTTTGGTATTGTGAAAACCTAAATGTATTTTTAACTTTAGTGTTACTTTTAGTTAAATTATGTGGAGCACAATCCCAAAGCGCGAAGAAAAGCCAAGAAACCGACACTGTGTAGAATTTTTACGATTTTTCACACCCTTAAAGGAGTACTGACACGAATTTTTGACATTCTCGTATTGTTGCTGTAAATGAAAGCACTGGCGTGGAAAACCCCAAAAACAGTGTCATGGTGGCCCGCAACACAATGAATATATTTTTAATACGGCTCCCTTAAAAGCTGACTTTCGGTTTCGATTTCGAGGGGGCGGTTTCCTAGTGACGTATCAACATAGTCGGACGACGTCTGAGCCACGTAGGGACAGAAATTCTTCATAGCGTCGCTGCAATTCTGTCGTATTTGGTCAATTACACCTGAGTCACGCAAACAACGGCAATTTCACGGTCGTCCAGTGACTCTGACCACGATTTCGGCGATATTTAAGAGCCCGTGTTCATACGTCATCGTAGTGTCCATTGCAGAGGGGCTGGCTTGCTGTGCTGGGCGACGCGAACTTTAAAGCCAAATTAAAATATTTTGTACGTGTTTCCTGGCTTCCGTGTGCGGAGGGCGTCAACAATACATGGCTAGGAAACGAAAAATGTATATTTTGCGCCGCCGCAAAATCGTGTCAGTACTCCTTTAAGATTCCTTCTGAACACCGTCAACGCCGACATCCTTGGTCTTTTAAGCGGTGTAATTGCTTTCTCCCCGCCGTGCACGTGGTGCGGAGTAAATCCTCGAGAAACACTCGCCATACTCTCCTATATGCTCCCTTTTCTCTCCCTTTTTAATCTCCCTCCCTCCCGCACCAGGTCTGAAGACCGGGCGGCGCAATCAAATGGTTTTCTCGCACTCCGCCTCTGCGTCTCTCTGCATATACACTGATTATATATATATATATATATATATATATATATATATATATATATAATCATACGTGAACCTGCGTGTGTATTCTTTGCCGAGGAGAAAATGGGGTACCTCAATGCACAGAAACATCCACTCCCGAATGGCGAGGTCCCGCGAAGTGCATTAGGGGGGCGCAGGCACACGGAGCAAAGGCGAACGAGCAAACGGACTCGTAATGCACTGCACAACGCTGGGCTTCCCCGCAAAGCTCAATTTGCTCCCTTATACGAAAGCGGGTTGGCGTAGTGGGGAGGTCTCTCTATACCTCTTGTCTTTAGTATACATTCGGGCCTCCTCTTTTAAAGGAGCAGAATGGGAAAAAAAAAAGGGGGGGGGGGAGGACTCCTTTAAAGGAGGAGAAAACAGGGAGAGGGGAAATGGGGAGGTATGCATGCAGGTAAAGGTGTATGCGTGTGCAAGTCGATCGGCGCGGGTTTTTTGAGGGCGCCGCTCACGGAATCGATAGAGGAATTCTCTTTTAGGCGACGCCTTTCGCGGAAGGCTGCAAGGGTTTTGCGGTGCGGGTTCTAATTTAAACCTTTCCGCGCACTTAGGGCACACCGTGTGCACGCACGCGTTTCGACCGTGCGCATTCGACTCTCTGGAAAAGCGCGTAGGCTGTGTTGTGTAGTTGCGTGCAGCGAGGGTGAAGTACGGTCGCCGTTACAACGCCGCCCTCGAAAGGGATTGAAAAGGAGTGAAAGGTTTATGCTTATTAACTATGTTTATAGCCATACTTAAGGATGCACGGATAAGGATACACGGATGCATGGGTTCGGATAAATAATCGATGTTTTGGATCTATGTATTGTTGTGTGTTACATTGCTTCCATATACGCATTCGACGACATTGCGCGAGAGTGCCGTTGCAATATAATCGAATCAGTTATAGCTTGTCTAATTTCTGCATAAACCTATCACAATTAAAGTGTAATTATATGCTACTGCCAGTAGAGGTAATTGCATTCACTAACCCCTCACGCACTCGTTCAGTAACGTTTACTACCCCTGGCACTCGTACACCCTTAGCACGGTAACCTTTAGTTTATTTTATAGGTACAGAAAAATGTGAAAGTATGCTCCTTTACTAAAGGTTAAACTGCTTTAACCTTTAGTAAAGGAGCATATTTTCACATTTTTGTGTCCCTATAGAATAAACTAAGTGCTTTAACCTTTAGTAAAGGAGCATATTTCACATTTTTCTGTACCTATAAAAGAAACGAAAGGTTACCATGCTAGGAGTGCATTAGTAACGACAGCATTTACGAACTCCCGTGCGCTTGTCGAAATGCAGTAAAGTTGCCTTGGAGATAGCAACTGGTGCAGCTACTTGCTTTGTTTTGAAACCTTTTATAAGGGTGTAAAAAGGGGTGTTTTTAAGCTCCTTTTTAAGGATGTAGAGCCGCGCAAATATTTTTTTTAATTTTTATCTTTTCTTTTATGCCAGTATCCAAACTTTTGCTCGTGACTTTGCGTGCGGCAAGTTGATGTACGTTCCCGACTGAATTGCTTACGGCAAGTGCGTGTACATTTTTTTTTTTTCGTAATGTTGGTTCTTTCTCTGTTCCCTCTTTGGTAAGCATTGTAAACGGACACGTGGCATATATAGCCAGACATGCCCAACTCCTCATATCGCCAAATAGGACATTTTTGTAAGGGTTACCTTTTCTCCCTATGGTGGCCCCTTAAGTTAGTGCACACTCCTACAGGTGTTCACGAACTTTCAAAAGCATCGCAAACGCGGCACCGTATAACTACCTTTCCCGTGTATATCCGCAACCACAATTTCGCATCGTTCGATGCTCTTGGCGATGCACGGAATTGGGGCAGCTTTCGCGGACGAACCGCGTCGAACAAATGCGGCCTCCGAAGCGAAGTGAAAAGCGTGCCGACAGCGTTTCGTTATTTTTGCATAACGCGTATCGCCACGCGTTGCGTGTGTTTTTGCATGTATACATATCTGCTTTCTATACGGGCTGTCGACGGCATTATTATTATGCTTATGTGTATACCGATGATACGCGCGTATACACAAGCGCGATCACCGTATACCGTAATCGAGGGATAGGCGGTTTTTCTATACGGCCAACCCATTATGGTGCAGATATACTATATAGGTGCGCACCTCACGGCCGATTACGTGCGCCCGGGCGTTGTGGCGAGGCACCATTTACAGGCATTACCTCTCGTTGCATATTATACCGTTTTCGTACTTTGTTTACCGTTTTGTGTGTGCGTACATGCCTAGACGTATATACATCATTAAAGCTTCGCGAAGTTCCAGCGTTTTCCGCATGGGGGCACTAGTCGCTCGCGTGCTATATAGGCAGGCGCGGAAAACATTTGTGGAGGCAATTTTTGCGCTCGCGCTCCGATAATCGATACTTATATACAGTACGCAACGATATATATATATATATATATATATATATATATATATAGGACTGTATATGCAAAAATAGCCGCCAGTTTATAACAGAATTGACGATGCGCCTCTTAGAGAATGACGGTTTATTACATCAACGTTTCGGTCGGATCTTTTTCAAGGAAAAGGTCGGGCTCCGACCGAAACGTTGACGTAATAAACCGTCGTTCTCTAAGAGGCGCATCGTCAATTCCTGTTACATATATTTGCAGCCGGTTTCTCTTGCTTCAGAAAATTTTTACGATTTTTCTCGCCGATAGTGCAGAAAGACATCGGGAGTCTCACAAGATTACTGGATGCTAAGTAACCTTTAAACATTTACAGATAGTACGCATGAATAGGGCGTACAGCTAGAAGCACGAATATTGCGGAATATGAAATATGAATTGCATATCAAGTATGAATAGGCGTAAGCCGAAAGATGCGCGTTTTCCGCGCAGTTCTTGCCTGGCGTCGATGCATCTGGCAGTAGCTGAAGTACCGCATTTTTCTGCGTACACCTGTAGCGGGAATAAATATATAAATATTTAGCTCCGGATGAAAAGCGCTAGAGAACGGCGCGAAAATCCGCGTCCATGTTGTGGAGCTGAGGTGATACTACAGCGCAGGCTGTTCTGAACATTCTTCAGTCTGCTGCATGGCTGTTTGTAAATATAATTCGTGAAGCCGAATAGGAAGAAGAGGCGCTTGACGATATATTTTAACTCCGGCATCTCGCTGCTACACAGGGTATAGAACAGAACAATAGGGGCAGAAAATTAAAATGAGGCAGACATGTTAAGTAATAACTACTGGGGCTTTATGTGCCAATCAAGGACGATATGGTTGTAGAGCGCGCTGTCGTCGAGGGCTCCGGAAAATTTCGACCACGTCTCTTAACATGTGCGCCTAAATTTAAAGACCCCCCCCCCCTCTTTTTTTCCTCCGCATACCGAGAGAGGGTAAGCGTAGCTGCGGATGAGAGAGTAAGATGGGGGACGAAATCAAGAAATTCGCAGGCATCAAGTGGAATCAGCTCGCGCAGGACAGACAAGGATGTAGAGGATTGGGAGAGGCCTTTGTCTTGCAGTGGACATAAGATAGGATGATGATGATGATGATGATGATGATGATGATGATGACCGTGAATATTATCACATGCAACGCGTGTGAAGTCATGAACCCCAACTCTATATGCCAAGAATGAATGACATGACGGAGCCATCTGATACCGAAGGACTCTGGTAGTATCTATAGTAGTGAGCGGAGAAATAGGCGGTCGATGAGGTGGTCTGTTGTGCGTGTGCTGACGTCACGTCCGTCAACTATACGTATGCGCCTGTGGTTTATTGACAGAACGTGCGATGAAATGGTTTGCATTTTCTCTGGCCCGCCTCGAAGAGCGCTCGCGCGGGTGGGCACCCAGCCAACGGCGATTGCTTCCCGTGCCTGTTGTGCGTGCACCACTGTGCGTTGTACATACGTACAATAGCGTAGTGCCAAGCCATGACGGGCCGCGATCACGTTTGGCACGCACCACTTCCGCTGCCCCTGTGTATATAGTATGCTGCCGCTGACCGCACTATAACATCGAAGAAGACGGTAATTGGCAGACCGCGTGCGATTGGAATCTCGGCGGCACAGGGCCGTTACTAATAGTCTGGCTAAAGGCTGTTACTGCTAACGACTTACGCGCACAACATTTGCTGTCATTGCAGTTTCGTACGAAGGTCTATGTCTGCAAAACGCTTTCGCCCCCCCCCCCCCCCCCCGCACCTTTATTTCTTCCTTGGGATCATGCCTCCGCGGCGATATACGGTGGTTGTGATGCTCGGCCGATGACCCGAAAGATATAGTCGAGAATTCGACGGAATACGGTCTGGTCAGGTAAAGGCATTGTTAAAAAAGCAGGTCACTGACCTATGTCAATATAAAATAAAGTGACGTTTCGGGATAAGTACGGATCCCTTGTTCACAGTGCATGCTTTGTGAACAAGCATTCACAATGCACTCGCAATGCATTGCGAAGAAGGGATCCATACGTATCCCGAAACGTCACTTTATTTTGTACTGACGTTGGTCAGTGGCCTGCTTTTTTAACATGACGCGAAGGTTGCGCGTTCCATTCCACCCACGGCGGCCTCCATTTCGATGGATGCGAAGATATGCTATATAGAGACCCCGAAGCTTCGCACCATCTTTTCGCTGTTTATTAGTGGTTATGGCACTCGGCTGCTGATCCGAAGGTCGCAGGACCGAATCCCGCCCGCGGCGGCTGCATTTCGATGGAGGCGAAATGTTGAGGCCCCTGTGCTGTGCGATGTCAGTGCACGTTAAAGAACCCAGGCGGTCGAAATTTCCGGAGACCTCCACTACAGCGTCTCTCATAATCAGATCGTGGTTTTGGGACGTTAAACCCCCCAAAATCAAATCAATCAGCCATTGGGGCTCGTATACACGCGTCGACGTCACGACGTCACGTGACGGAGCATATAGGCTGACCCAACCAGCGCACAACGCGTGGCAACGCCCGCGAACTATGTAGTCACCTATACCGCTGTCGCGCAGGTGACGACAGCAGCGCCGCAGGGGGTGTGATTTCCTCGGAGTCGCCACGTGGCCCTAATTAGCGTATACGAACGTGCCAGACGGCGTTGGCCAAGACGAACCTCAGGAAAGGAATTCAATAAAAATAAGAAACAGATAAAGGAGAAAGAAGGAGAGGTTTATTCGGTTTCGCTCGGCCGCGCACGCGTGCATAGGCGGTGCGTTATCGCACTTACTGCGAGAGCGCGCCCGTAATTATAACGCACACCTGGCGGGGCACGCTGTCCGCACGCACGTGCCCCTAGGGATTAGATCGCGACGAATAGAAGGTGGGTGTCGAGAGTGCCACGTGGGACACACACGAGTGGCGCATGTGCGCGCACGCGAAGGTTTGCGTTATTTCCTTCTTTTATTTGCTTTTCCCCCTATTTTCTTATTTTTTTTTTATGGAATGTGTGCGCCGCTTGTGACGAAAGCGTCGGCGGCGACAACCGATACCAAGGGAGCTGGCGTACTTTTTCGGGCGATGACAGGTGCGAAGAGTCAGCGGTGAGGTGAATATACACTTTTTAAATGCGGAGCATTTCTTAGTCGCACGATGTCGCGCTTCGGCGTCGGCGGCGCCGGCGCCGTCCACACCCCCACTGCGCATGCTCGGCTCGTCTCGTGCCGGCCCAGGAAGACACCCGCAAAACTGTCGCTCCAGGCGGGCGTTCAGCAAGCCGAGCATGCGCAGTGGGGGTGCGGACCTCTCCCCCGTACTCCTCTCCCTCGAACGCGGGCGGTGTGTATATAAGCGGCGGAGCGCGCGTTCGGAATTCAGTCAAGGGCGTCTTTACTTGGCTTCCGCTTGACTACTTGACGCTTTGCTCAAGAATAATAGAGACGAAATAACAATTAAGCATTCCCAAACCATACCCAATTACGCAACATTCACGCGATACCCCCACCACTCTGCGACGCATTTACTCGAGTTCCCCCCGTGGGAAGATGCGGGCGTAATTTTTTCGTTCCCACTTCGCGAAGGTGTCCTGTTCGGGACGGCCCTACTGAGCTCTCCCGAAGTAGAGTAATCGTTCACCATTTGTTTTAAGAACATATCTCGGGTGTTCGGTGCCCCACCACGGTGGTTTAGTGGCTATGGTACTCGGCAGCTGATCCGAAAGTCGCGGGATCGAATCCCGGCCGCGGCGGCTGCATTTCGATGGAGACGAAATGTTGAAGCCCGTGTGCTGTGCGATGTCACTGCACGTTAAAGAGCACGAGGTGGTCGAAATTTCCGGAGCCCTCCACTACGGCGTCTCTCATAATCAGAGCTAGTTTTGGGACGTTAAACCCCGTAAATCAATCAATCGGGTGTTCGGTATGGAAGAAGCTCCGATCGGTCTAATGTCACATATCGGGACAGCCCTACAGAGCTCTTCCGAAGTAGAGTATACGATGTGACTCTGAATCGCTGTGTTTGAAACCAGTGCGAGCAGCGGAAAGTAACATATTTTTTATTTAAATGTGAAAAAGATCGGAAAGGTAGGCTACGTTAGAGCCAGCTGTCCCATCATCATGATGTTGATACTGCGAACGATAAACACACATACGTAAAAAAATTACCCGCAATAAAGGATACAAACATAAGAAAAGAAAAAGAAATACAGTGAGTAGGTATACGACTGTTCTGGGATTTAGTCACAGGAACGTTTGCAAGGCCGTATGCGATTTTCTTCGTGGGACAAAAAGAATTCAGTGTTGATCAGCTCAGCTTTTTGTTTTATATCTTTTTTAATCATGATCACAGTACTGTGAGAACCGATCTCCATAGCGTTCGTTTCTCTTTTCATAATTATATACCTTCAGTCTTCGCAGAAAACTATTCCTTTAACCTAAATTTGATTATCAAATTTGTACTACAATTCTTTCGTATTTTTTAATTAGTAGTCCTCCCCCACACAAATCTCTTTTTCGGTTCATGGCCGATCCCCCAGAGTGGGTTGCGCCAAGGTATCCAAGGACCAACCAACCAAACTACTTTGGTGGCTAGCATGTAAAGAATACCCCTAAGTGCACAATTCAATGCGTACAAGAGCGGTCACAGACATCACCGCGCGGATAACAGCATCTACAAATATTTCCATGTGCTCGCACACAAAACGTCTATGCCATATGCCCGTTATCAACGCACGATATTTGGCCCACGCGTTCACAGTAGCCTCAACGACTGACTGGCACCGCTTTCTGGATATACGTTCGAAAAGTGCTGCAGGGCGCCCCTTATGTGTGAACGCGAGCGCCACGTGTATCCGCGAATCTCTGAGCATGCGCTAACGCCATTTATTGCACTGCACACTCTAAAAAACAGAGTGCTTGGCACTCACTTTGGGGGAGTACTTTCCTGTCCCAAATTTAACTCCCTTTTTCAGTGTAGATTGACCCCACTTTATGCAGAGTAGAGTAACTCCCTTGAGGCCCTACTTCAGCACTTCACCTGACAGGCTACCGGTACTCTCGCTAAAACAGAGAAGTAGGATGCCTCCGAAGGGGATTCTAACACTTTTGAAGAGAGCTCTACTACCCCATCAAGTGGGGTGCTAGTACTCACCAGAGGGACTAGCAGAGACAAAAAAAAAAAAGGGCAGACACTGCGTTTTTCGAGCACGTTGCAATCAGCAGGCATTTATTTAATTACGTCAGACTCACATAGAATGTGCAGGTTGACATGACACAAACGCACATACACGCCAATCACAAAACCACAGCAAAGCACACAACCCACGGCACACTCGCGATATACCGTCTTACACTGAAGTCCCGTATATATAACCCGTATACTTGACCTGCTATGTAGCGCCAGTGGTAAAATAATGTTCTGCGTAATTAAACAAAAAGTATGTATAGAACATGTGTGTATTTAGCGTCGGCTCATAGGTAGCCGTTCGCCACACAGGTCTGTTAATCTAAACGCGCGGAGAATACAGCGTATTTCTGTTTGTTTTATGGGCCACCAGAACGCGGGCAGCGTGCGAGCGTGATGCACATTTTGTTGTCCGGAAGCCGACTAAGCGGTCGACATCACCTTTATAAACGGCTGTTGTTGACCGAGCCAATCCGCTCACGGCACGCAACACGCAATACACACAGTTATGGCGGCTGCCGATTCCGAATGTGACTCAGCCGGAGCACGCATAGTTGATAAAGCTCGCTCGTGCGTCCATGTACCCTTCGGCGCCTGCTTTGTTTTTAAGTATATCTCTCTTTCTCTCTGAGGTCGATTAGCTTATATGTATGCGTCTAAGCGCGCCGTTCTTTCACGTGCCACTTTCTCAAGGCAAGCAGGGCGAAGGTGTATAAAAGCAGGTGAATCGGACAGTATACACTGACTCAGCCGCGGCAAGCGGCGGCATATCCGGTGTTTATACACACTCGCACAGACCACGGCCGGTTTCATTTCTCTTGGGCATGAGTCACGTCGATGGGTGGCATAATTGTAGCGGCCGCCCGAAGAGACTGCTCTCTCATCGCTGTATATAGGAAATATATCTCATAACGCCCAAGGTTCGTTGTGTATTAACCAAGGGCGGACGCCATGGGTGTAACGGCGTTTGGTCATCGCGAAGTCCGGTTCACTCTCCTCAGTTAATCGCTGATATCATCCCCAGCTCACAGGGCAATCGAAGTTTGAAAATATAGTACAAGGCGTGATGACGTTTATTGAAACTTGTATACTTACATTAACGTCCCACAACCATGACCTGACGTAGAACTGTGAGCCGGCCTACACTCTTAGCACGGTAACCTTTAGTTTATTTTATAGGTACACAAAAATGTGAAAATATGCTCCTTTATAAAGGTTAAAGTGCTTTAACCTTTATTAAAGGAGATGTTGTTCACATTTTTGTGTACCTATAAAATAAACTAAAGGTTACCGTGCTAAGAGTGTAGTTGGAACAGATCAATTTTTTTCCCCAAACCTTTAGCACCTTATATGTTCGACTCTTCGTGATCGTGTGTTTGTGCGCTAAAGGTTTTGGGAAGAAACACGATCTGACTATGAGAGACGCTGTCTTGTAGGGCTCCGGAAATTTCGACCACCTGAGGTTCTTTGACGTGAACTGACATCGCACGGCACGCGGGCCTCTGGCACTTTCGCTTCCACCGATATGCATCCGCCGCGGTCGGGATTCGATACCACGACCTCCGGATCAGCAGCCGAGTATCATATATCCACTAGACCACCGTGGCGGGGAGCTCCCGGAAAAGCCACGCCACCGAATTCTACTGCCGCGTTGTATTTGGATCTAAAGGGGCTTTTCGATCGAGAAGGGGGGGATTTGGCGTCGCTATAAAAGAGCCAAGGCTGTAACTAAGTCCAGACGTCGCATCCGGTGCGCCTCCTCTTCCAATTAAGCAACGAAAAGCACATCCTCTATACCCGATCGAAGTGCGGACTCCCTCCTCGAATCTGTCGAAATCGCCCGAATTTAGACCCTCACGAAAAGCCCCTGCCCACATGTGCCACGACGTGCGATCCCACATGGTCCCCTGTGCGGGACAGTCAGCGCTTCCAAGGGTCCGCGGGGCCCTATATATAAAACCGTCGCAGTGAGCCTATATAGATTTGGCGGCACCACTGATTGGCTTTTGTAGACTGTGACGGTGGCAGTGACGTTTGTGTATATACGTTTCCCAGCACGGAAGGTCTTGGAAGAAAACCTCTCGGTTATGTACCGTAGCTCTGGAATATAGAATATCGGGGGTTAAAGAGAGAGAGGAGAAGTGGTGTTGGGACAATCGCGCACTCCCGTGGTGTGTGCGTTTTACTAATTCACTATTTGCTGTGCCTCTACGCGTTTGCGTTAGGTTTGTTACGCGTTGCGGTGAAGCTTGACAAGATGCTTTGCTGGGCGAGTTGGTTCTACAGTGTGAAACAAATTCTAAGCGCGACACTATTATTATTATTATTATTATTATTATTATTATTAAAAGAAGACAGGACGACAGAGCGGTCGTCCTGTTTTCATTTGTGTCGTTCTTTGCGCTCAGAAATTGATTGATTGATTTGTGGGGTTTAACGTCCCAAAACCAGTTCTGATTATGAGAAACGCCGTAGTGGAGGGCTCCGGAAATTTCGACCACCTGGGGTTCTTTAACGTGCACTGACATCGCACAGCACAGGGGCCTCAACATTTCGCCTCCATCGAAATGCAGCCGCCGCGGCCGGGATTCGATCCCGCGACCTTCGGATTAGCAGACGAGTGCCATAACCACTAGACCACCGTGGCGGGGCTTGCGCTCAGAAATTTGTGGTAGTAAAGCGTTTGGGATTATGTGGCTGAACCACTCCGCATGTGCACTATATATCGAGCTGTTTTTCGTAAACCATGCACACAGGCTCACGCACACGCACACGCACATGTACATAATACCTATGTATGTATGTATGTATGTATGTATGTATGTATGTATGTATGTATGTATGTATGTATGTATGTATGTATGTATGTATGTATGTATGTACACTCAACAGCAAAAGGTTGCGGGATCCCGAACTTAATAAAAGCCTGTTACTGCTTACCCTGGCAACATAGCCTCGAATTAAGTTTCAGAGGGTAGATCTTTTTTGCGATGTACAGGCTGTGACATTTAATTCGAGGCTATATACGGTCCAAGCTAAGCGGTACGTAATATAGGTTTTTTTACGAAGTTTCGAATGCCACGAACTGTTGCTGTTGACTGTACATACATACATACATACATACATACATACATACATACATACATACATACATACATACATACATACATACATACATACATACATACATACATACATACATACACGCGCACTCAGATGCGCCTCCAAGCGCTATACCCTTACGTCCCTGCCCCCGTTTCTCCGTAGTGTTGACCGAGTCCCATGGAGCAACCGCTAATGACCCTCCCCTGCCAAGCCAAGCTGTCAACGATCTCCCGCGTCCTTCACTTGCGCCTTCTCAGCTTCCAGACACGTGCGACGTTGTTTGAAAGAGACTCGCGTAGTGGCGTGCGCTTGCCGAGATGGCGGCCGGCTTTGTACGTGCAGGAGTCAACGACGGTCGTTATACACAGGAGGAAGCGGAGGTTCTGTTACCGTCTGTGCGACACAACCTGGGGCTGTAGATTAGGCGCAGTAGCGGCTGTCACTCGCAGGTGAAGGCGCCTCAACGGGACAGCACGGGGAAGGAGAGGAACTTGTGAAGAAGGATCGAAGGTGTCAACGGAAAACAGTGCGATGTGTAATTATAGGTCGACGATGTACGGGTAAGGGAGCGGACTCGGACACGTCGTCCTTTCGAGTGTACGTGGCGAGATATTGCGGGTCCGCTGTGGTATTACACCGAGGTCGTGGTGCTTGGCTCTGTGGATCTGAAGGTCGCGGGGTCGACCTCGTGCTGCGGAGTTCGCGTTTTCGGAAAGGGGAGAAAATGCTAGAGGCTCGTGTGATTGTGCGACGTTTCCAGTCAGGCTAAAAAATCGCGGGTGGTCTAAATTCCTGGAGCCCTTCATTTTGACGTGCCTTACAATCATGTTGTTGTGGCACGTGCGGCGTTATTATTATTATTATTATTATTATTATTATTATTATTATTATTATTATTATTATTATTATTATTATTATTACATGTGTGTGTGTGCTGTTGCTTAAATAGCTTAGTGGAGCCCTGGAATCCCTTCGTCGTCGGTTGCGCCAGGGACGCAGAATGCATTTGTTCCTCCGGTGAAGTGCTACATCGGAGGTATGCAGGCCTCGTCGAGCGATGAGCAAAGCGAACGCACCTTATGCTTCTATTGCGATAGCAATTATATGGACAGTCTCGACGGTTTTTTACCGTCGGCGTCATGTCCCGTATAATGTCCTACAAAATTAATAACCCCCGCGCATCGTACGTTCTACCCGAGGGCGAAAGCACGCGAGCGGGGGCGACGAACGCGCCCGAAGCAGAGATCAAACGAGCCCCGGCCCATCTGCGATCGCTCGGAGGGCGCGTGCGATAACATCACCCCGCTCGGGAGGCCTGTGTCGGAAAGGACACGAAACGCCCCGCCTGTCTTTAACGAACTTGAAAAAGCGCGAGGGAGCGGGACGGAGGGGAGGTGGTGTCGCTCGAGCAGCAATTGTGGACTTTGCGCGGTCGCCATCGCTGGGGCGCGCGCTATCGTCGTGCGTTCTGCGAGAGTCCTTCAGTGCGTAGCAGCGCCTTGATCACGTGGTCCGTTCCAGGCTCCTCGCATATCGTCGCAACGCCGGCAATGCCCTCGCCACATAGCACTCACGCGAGTTCATCTACGAGCGCCGGAAGGAGCGCACTCGCTTGATAACGCTGTACCGGGCCAAGTTTCTCGATGGTGCAAAGTGTACGCTGCTTAGCACGGTCGAGCGGTGTGAAGCACGTGCCAGAAGACATCAAAAGAGCATGACTTAGCTCGCAGCTCTGCTGGGCCGTTGTCTCTGTCGTTCGACCGTCGCAGCCTACTTTACGCACCGGCATGCTTACTTAATAAGCCGACGTTCACTACAATTCAGATAGCCCGTAAAGCTGCTAGTCTTACTATGTATATTATATCATGCATTGCTATCGCATTCATTGCTTCGCCCTTCCGGCGAAACTGATATTAAAAAATAAATTTCTTTATTTCATCTGGACAATAAAGAACATTGCCTGAACATTGGGCAAAATGAGGTGTTTAGCCTCCTGACGTGGTCCTGCTCGCTGGGCGTAGCAGTAACAGTGCTTTTTTTCAGGACATAATTATAATATAACTGAAAATACGTGAAACTTATAGAAATGGGTATGAGAAATGGTTTGATTATATTGGAGAGAATGTTATCTTACAGAATTTATCGATTGCACAGTAACAAAAATAACAAATACGAGTACTAAGAATTAAACGCAAATATTATATATATATATATATATATATATATATATATATTATATATATATATATATATATATATATATATATATATATAATATATATATATATATATATATATATATGCATGCGCGGGCTTATCTTGCGGGTGGGCGTGTCAGATAATACTTATCCACTCAAGACATAGACGTCCCTTAAGTGCAGGGGTTTATACAGACCCCCTAACACACACACCACACACACACACGCTCCCCCAAAAAGAAAAAAAAAAGAGAAAATTCTCCAGATAACCGGTGACTTAATATTCAGCCACCCGTACTGGTTACACCATGAGTAACACCCTCCCAAAATCGAAGTTTTGGACAAACCCCTGCTTAAGTGTATCCTTCCGCACCCTGTGTTGCAGCAGCCGCGTCAGGTGCTGCCCCGAACGTTGAGACTACATCTCGCTTCGCAACAAGAATGCTGCGCTCGACGGCCCCGTAGCCTTCGCTCTGCTGTACGGAACTATTCGAATACACTATATGGACGGGTTCAAGGCGAGTCACTGACGCGGTCGCTTATACGTGAAAAGAACAGACAGACAGACAGAACAAAAGTCACTACTGGCCAGTACAAAAGAAAAAAAAATGTGGAAGAAAGAAAAAAAAGAGCGGCCTTCTGAAGAAACGCACGTGACTTTGTGTCACTCAGGGTGAAGAAACGCTGTCAGTCGAGACAAGCGCGCATGCTTACAGCGAGTGACTAATTTACAAAATTGCTCTTGCATCGCAAATACGCGTATGCTCACTGAGGCGAATAGGTATATATATATATATCAGGACTTACGTGGACTAGGCGAGGTAAGGAAGACGGATGAGCAGCTCAGCGGAGTGCGGGTGCAAAATTGTGCAGTCGTATCACAAAGGGCGTGCAAGCGGTTGTGCAACACCGGGGTGGACGTGGCGATGGACATCGATGTCCAGAAGGTTTCGAAGAACGCGCGTCTGCTGTAAGTTGAACGAACAGCAAGATATTGTTTAAGAAGTTGTCGAAATCACGAGCAATATACGTAGCTGCAGCTGATCCAGCGCAAATAAAAACAAATTGTTCTACAGGGGGCACAGGGCTGTAGTTGTGTGACACGTCTGTGTCCTATCACGATACTTCTATTTTCTTTTTCTTTTTACGTGACATCTTTTCAGTTAAGCCACGGCCAGGATTGACGGCGCTTCGACGGAGGCGAAATGTTGAGGCCCGTGTACTGTGCAATGTCAGTGCGCGTTTAAGAACCCCAGGTGGTCGAAATTTCCGGAGCCCTCCACTATACGGTGTCTCTCATAATCATGTCTTGGTTTTGGCACTTCAAGACCCAGAAATCAGTCAGTCGTGCAACCGGATTCAAACGAGAGGGCAGCACATTCGCGCCACCATTACGACCACTTGTCTTGTGAGTGCGGAGGTGCGTACACGTGCTCGACATGCCAGTAGTATAAAGACTAGATGCACCTAAAGTCCCTCTATAACAGGGACTTTAGATGCACCGAGAGAGTTGTCAAGCATGATTTGGCAATTCCTTTTCTGCTTTCCTTGACTCCTGTCTATGTAGACTAGGTGCACCTAAACTCCCGCTATAACAGGGACTTTAGATGCACCGAGAAAGTTGGCAAGCATGATTTGGCACTTCCTTTCCTGCTTTCCTTGAGTCCTGTCTATGTATAGACTAGGTGCACCTAAAGTCCCTCTATAGGGACCTTAGATGCACCTATAAAGTTGGCAAGCATGATTTGGCACGTCCTTTTCTGGTTTCCTTGAGTCCTGTCTATGTAGACTAGGTGCACCTGAAGTCACTATAACAGGGACTTTAGATGCACCTAGTCTTCATGGACCTTTAGATGCATGCATGATTTTGCACTTTCTTTTCTGCTTTCCTTGACCGCAAAGGAGAGTAGTTATCTTAGACGGCGCCCATTGTACAGGGGCCTTCCAAAATACCGGAAGCCAACAGCGGCACACATCAGTGAAGGTGCGCGGAACCCGAAACAAGGTTCTGCGCAAGGACAGCGGCAATGCGCACCTATGCACCTGGATGGAAAGCAGGAAGTGGGTGTGGGGGAAGGAGTAGGCGACGTTCCTTACGGAACAAACAAAAAATGGAGGCTGGTACGTACGTGCGCCCGTGTATGGTAATGAGGGCCCGAGATCAAAAGGAAGCATTCGCAGCCCGGCTGCATAAAGAAAACTAGCAAAAAAGATGGGCTCATTCGAGCGCGCAGCAAAATGCCGCACGCTTTTTTTCCGATGTCAACAGGAGAGGCAACAAAGGAAAGGAACGCTAAACAAAGCACGAGCACGAAAGGCACGCGCATTGCACGCCTATTAGTCCCCCAGGCCACTCCAGTCCCCGGCATACCAACGGACCGCGGCGGTGCGCATTGTCCCCGGCTAACGCTAGGCTGCCTGCCCGTCAAGCGGGGCGCGTAACTTGGTTTGCACACGTGGTTGGCTGCGCGATTAAGGGGGAGGGTATGGGCTAGGGTGGGCGGGGCGGAAGATGGCGGAGCCACGATGGAAGAGGAGGAGGAGGCCATTTTTCTTCATTCTACCACGGTGTCTCATCTGTCGTCTGCTCCCTTTTGCGCTGTCTTGTTCTCTACGCGCTTCGTTTGGTTCAATTGTTGCGCCATTCTTTCGTGCGTCTTTTATTTTTTGTTCCTTCTTCGCATACATATGAGCGAGTCCTTTTTTCGCCGGTATTCTCTTGGGGAAGTCTATATACTTTCCAGCAAGCAGTCCTTGCGTGTGTAGTTCGCGTCCTGAGCAAACGTGAGCGCTTGTGAATTCTCTCCGAAATTGGCGTGCACTTGTAAGCAGTTGATAAACATGCTTCTGCCGAGTTTTTTTTTTTCCTTAGAGAATTCCGTATATATCGGGCACGTTGCCCAAGCTTTCGGGTCTCGTAGTGGGATTGAAGAAGTATAAACGCCGAATGCATGCAGTGCTTAGCGAGTCGTTGGGGATCAATGAGAGACCATGCCTCGGGTGCTCTACAACAGAGCACGTAATGCAGACTGATGACTATGCTGCGCTATTGTTGCGGTAACCCTGCATTGTGCAAGGTCTGTGAAGTCTCGGGAAGAGCATTTATAACTGGCACAAAATGCGGCGTGGACGATGTGATCGCAGGCTTTGTTCACGCGCCGATGGTTTATATCTCAAGCTGCAGTTATAAGGTAGGGAGATTTCAACGTTGACTTGCAATGACTCGCCATTTGTAGTTTTATAGTTATATTTATTTTCTTTCTCCACATACGGGCAATAAAGGGGATTTATACAATACCCCCCTACAGCCCGCTAACATCCTTCCCAGGTAGATACCCACAACCCCCCCCCTCGGAAGAAAACTTTTTCTAGCTAACCTACAATAGGTGTCCCCCCCCCCCTCCCCATGTATACTGGTAACACCATGGATCCGAGGCACGGGCTCTCCGTACCCTGCGTAAAGACAGACCCGTCCCCGCCATTTTCCTTCCAACTCGCAGTATATATAAGGTGGCTCTGAGCCACCTTCTTTTCTGTGTCCTCGTTACTTTGTTCGCGCTGTGTGTCAAGACCCAACCCGCATGCAGTGTCTTGTGCCCTCGCCATCAATGTATTTACGATCGGGCCATGTCGTCTCCGGCGGTCATTTAGGAGCTGTTTGCTTTTGTACGGCTGCTGCTCTTTTACCCGCCTTCTTCTGAGCCGGGCACACACAGAACACTCCGCGAAAGTGCTTGGCCTTCTTCGGCTTGTTTGTGCGGTGTATACTGAGAAAGAGTTCGGGACCCGGGCTAAACGAGGCATCGTTGATTATCACCGGGTCTCGACCAAGCCCCCCCCCCCCCCCACTCCAGCGCGCTAGAGAGCATGCCGACGACGCGTTGTCTCAAAGTTGAGAAACACTGTCTTCTTCTGATCTGTATTATACGCTTTGTTGCTGCTCTTTGTTATTCCCTGAGGGTCAGATGGGCTGTTATTGGCATCGCGCTGCTTGTTGTTGCTACCGCCGGGCTGCCTGTGAGTGAGTGCTCAAGGGTCGAGGCTGTTGAGAAATGTGCAGGCCAATGCGTTTTTTTAAATCTTTGTTTGTTTCGTTGCTTTGGATGTTTCTTTTGTACGCGCTTCCCTTTTACATCGAACGGAAGAGCTTTGAAGGAAGAAGCTTGTTCGTCTTTGAAGTGTCGAAGGAAGCTCTTCTTCGCTGCCCCTTTCTTCTCTTCGAGTGACGTTGCCAAGTGCCCGGATGTGATTTCTTTTTCAAGTTTGATTGTGAAAGCGCGCTAAGATAAGTATGCATTATATAGGAACGCACTCTTAGATTTACGCGAGCTAATTACGTCATTCCTATAGCCTCTGGTTGCGTCTTCTTTATGAGGATGCCCCGAATAACTTAAACGCACGTAACCTGAACACGTTCTGACGTGGGATCCCATGCCCCGCCAAAGTGGTCTAGATGGCTATGGTACTCGGCTGCTGATCCGAGAGTCGCGGGATCGAATCCCGGCCGCGGCAGCTGCATTTCGATGGAGGCGAAATGTTGAGGCCCGTGTGCTGTGCGATGTCAGTGCACGTTAAAGAACCCCAGGTGGTCGAAATTTCCGGAGCCCTCCGCTACGGCGTCTCTCATAATCAGAGCTGGTTTTGGGACGTTAAACCCGAGAAAACAACAAAACAACGTGGGATCCCAACTTTGCACTGCTGCAACGACCTCACTTATTTTTTCTTCATATGAGATGTCCTTTCCGGGAATGGACGCCGAGTTTGCCTGGGATAAACGAAGCGGCGGCTAATAGGCGACGTGCTGCAAATAATTCCACGTGAAAATTTTTCGTTAAGTATCTTGTGACGTCACATAAGAAGAATGCTTTATTTTCACTGAAATGGGATTTATAAAAGTTTCTGCGAAAACAACCGGATCCGTAGCCGATGTAGCTAGTTGAGGATCCATTAGAGGCTTGTCATGTTGTGGTTTAATTAGCGAGTGCAATGTTTATATATGGAATTCAATCGCAAATCACATTTTCAAAATAAGCTTACGTGATAGAAGAAAACAACACAATGTGCACGGGGCCAGTAGAAAGACACTAATATGGTGACTGGGAACTCCCCGATAGAAAGAGGTTCCTGAGCGATCGCGTCACATCTGGCAGACATTTAATTTGTGTAGGGATACTGTTCCAAATTTTCGCCTCAGTAAAAAGAAGGAAAGGCAAGAGGATGTTGCTTCAGTACATCGCCGAATGCTGGGAGAGACTCTCTCTGCTCACGACACTTCGCAGTTCGGTGGGTGGCAGTTAACTTGCATGGATTTCCTCAATTCACTGTAAGTATCGCGTGTTAGGCCTAGGGAAGGGTTCGCTTTAACCGAGATGTCGTCATATCCGGCCATTTCGACTACGCACGCGGGCACGACAGCATGCAGGGGTGTGCAGTTGCAGCTCTTCGAAATACACTTGTCGACCACATCGCGCAGCGGTATAGCTTCGTATTGCCTCAGAATTGTGGCGATTTGGGCGTTTTGGCTCGGCATCAAAGGCTAAGACGCAAAATTGTGACAATATGTCAGTTTGTGTCAGTTTCTTTTTGCGTCTACATGTTTTCTGCGCTGCAAATTGTTTCTGATCAGTGTTGCCGTTCCATCTTATTCTTCATTTTTAGTGTAAATTTCTTCATATTGCCTCGAATTATCGTAAAGCTACCAGCAACTGTGCCGTGTTCGTCACACAAGTCTCACTATAATATCAGACCTGCATCACGATTGTCTCGCCTCTGCAGCAGCTTTACATGGGCAGATATATAAATAACTCTATATATAGTTTTCTTTTATGTCTTCTCTGTTTCGGTAAACGCACCCCCCTCCTCCCCCCACGAATGGACTTGCATCCCAATTAATTTGGCTGATTCGCAACATACGTTTCCCTCTTTCGTACTTCTTTAATCAATCGGGTTTGAATATTCGGGAAGTAAGCTTCATCACGGTGTTTGCATCTCACGAAAAGACAGATCATTAGCGCATCATGTGCAAACTTCAAACGTTTGACACAAATGCCGTTTGAACGATGCGATCCCACGGCACGTTACTTTCTTGCCGACTTATGATGATAGATTGATTGTCGAGTTGGTGGTTCTGTGGAAGAGAAAGGGTGGACAACATTGCCACTCGTGACCGCCCCATCCACTCTCTTTCTGTCTAACGCTCGTTGACCCTAATTTAATTACCTTTTTCTCGCTCGACCCCGCAGCTCTCGCTCTCTACACTTTTCGTGCATGCGCACGATGCGTACACCGCGAACTCATTCGGACGATACAGCGGAACTGGGGCGTGTTGCTCCACGTCGTCTAGCGTATAACATATACATGGATGGATGCGATTCCCCTTCCATGCGCCTGGAGCGGTGCCCGCATGCATCTAGCCAGCGTCAAACATTCAAACGGTGCCGCGCCGGCCACGCCCTCTGTGTGCCCCGACAACGTCGTTTATCCAACGCACAAACGCGCCACTAATGTCCCACCTGTGCTCTGTGTATCGAGTGTTGCAGTGTGTAACAGGCGTCGGGTCGCTAAGAGCCGAGTCTATTTGAGGTCGTTGCAACAGGTGGCGCCACGAGTGTGCATCGCTCTATAATAGATGGCGCTGCGAGAGAAGCTAGCCCGGGCACGGCCCCGTCCTAATGAAACGTTTACAAAAGGCCCCGAGATGTAGTGCATTCTAGAGATGAATTGCATAGTGTGACGTCACGAGGATGAGTTGGCCGGCGCCGCCGGCGCGCGATGAAACTTTCAAGGGGACCCCGAACGGGCCACGTAGTCTCCCATTTAGGCACGTAGCAATATCCAATGGCGTGGTGTGTCGGCGACGTTTTCAGTTTTCTCTCAGCGTATGTAGCACAGAAGGTATAATTATATCAGGCATCTTCTAAGCGGATATCCTAGACGAACACCATCCTAAAAGAATTACGTCGATTTTGCAGTATTCAAGACGTCATGCAGACCTTTTCACAAAGGCACTTTCGGCGCCGCCGTGTGCTGAATGCGTGACCCGCCCCTCCCCCCTTTTCCATGAAAAAAAAAGACACTACCAATGCTTTGCCGTCAGTCTTTTGTAAACTCCCCGGGCCACAGCCCAAAATGGACGTGCTTTCCCTCTCCCAGGAAACCGTCTACGTCTTTGATAATGACCGGCTTGTTTAGCAACTTGTAAGACCATCTAGAATACGTCTTCGAAATATGCTAGAATCAAGGAGGTTTACAACTTCCTTGGTTCGAACAAGCTGTTCTCGAAAAGCGGTTTGAGGGAGGCCTGAATACGCCGCCGTCAGAGAGCGAGACCTTCGCGCATGCAGAACGTTTGCGTACGGTCTCGCGAGGATGCTTCGGAGACGTCTTCGACGTCCGTTTGCAATCGTTCGGGCTCGCGACGTTGCTGCAACGTCAACCACGCTGCATGATCCGTCTCAAGTCGTTCATCGTCTCAAAGACTTTGTGTGCTACTTGGGACACCCTTTTTAAGAACACCTTTTCCGAAGACGTTCCGAAGACGTCTTCTGCAGGTAGGCTTATAAATGTTACAGATATGTCTATTCAGTAGTGTAGCGGCGATATTCCGAGCAGGGCACATCATCCAGTGCGAGAGCGGTTGCTGCTCTACACCTCTTCCATCCGACACAATGTCCCTCATACCGTCCCTACTATGGAGCGCTGTCCATGATATATCGCTGCACGTGGGAACGAATGTCCATGTCCACCGGGATATTCCCCTATTCCTTCATCGCCACATTCATCCTAGGAGACTGCCCTAGGCCAGCTGCTCAGCGTCGCAGGGGCAGCGTTGGCTCATAGCGGGCACGTGGAGTTGCGCGAGCCAACGGAGCCCTGATATAAGGACTCTACCTTACGAGGAAGATCCTTCACCCTGTTTTGAATAAATGCTTAGCTGTCTCTCTTGCAGAGCTATAAAGCTCGACCCACAAGAGGTCACACTTGCGTGTGGCTTTTACACCTGCGCGTGGCTTGAGCGGAAACCAATTTTGCTCGATCGCGAACTCCGTGGCGCTTGCTCTGGGCGCACATGCGTGCTACACAAGGCTGCGGTCAACCGCCAATCTGTCGCGACGCTTTGTAATCGCAGCCGCGCGCTACGTTCGCCAAAGCTGCGGTCCGGGTCAACACACCACACGCGGCGAAGACGTGGCGATTGCCCACCCATCTTGGGGAGATAAACAGGACCATTCGGGTGACCTCCGGCAGTTGTTGCCGAGCCTGTATAAGCCCCCATGGAAAGCGCATTCCGGTGGAGATAAGGTATACAGAGAGCTTCATCCGAAGAAGGGTTTCTCCTTCCGTGATGTTCTTCTATCAGTGTCATCTGTTTACTGGAAGTATAACCATGCATAAAACCTTACGAATTTTTCGTACATATCTGATGTTCCTTTTATGCTTTATTTTGGTTATATAATTATGTATATATCGAAAACAGTAATAACATAATGAGTACATTTGTGTATATGCTATCTTGCACATGTTTTATGCGCTACGCCGTATTAGATCCTAATGAATTTTTTTCACGTACTCCTGTTTTCTTTCTCTAATCAGAGTTTTCCTTCATGATTCTTGAATTATTACAGGTATACAAATTGTTGTTGTGCTTATATGTTTTCTTCCGTTAGACCTCCATGCTATAGTCTATGTCTATGGGACTGACCAGGGTTGTGTATCGTAAGCAACCTCAATAACGTCCTGACGTTTCGAAGGCGAGAAAATGTATGCGAAATGTTGCTGACAACAAGAGGTACGTAGCCAGACGTCAAAAAGAAAAGAAAAAGGCGCGTGCAGTTAGGCTTTTTCGTACAGAAGAACATTGGCACTGTAGTGTGCGTGACGTCTCTGTCCAGGGAATGGAGTGGCATTGAAATTAATCGGTGATAATTCTTTCGCACAGTTGTTCGATATTATATGAGAATCGCGCTAGTTTGTCGCATACTGAGACGACAGCCTTACGTGTCACATTGAGCGATGACCTTGAAAAAATGCGGTGAGCCACTTCTGGTTAAGCAAAATACCTCCTGGAAATGGATATACACACATCATACCGCTGTCCGGGTTGTCGGTGTTATACTCGTAGCACGTGGCTGAATACCAAACAGCATGTCATAGGCAATTTGATCGCTGCCTGCTTCGCGTAACGCCGATTCCCACAATTCGCGGTATATGCTGGATTCTATTTTTCTTTTTGGTTAAGTGATGGCTATGTGGCCGTCATTCAGCAGCGTTTCACCAACACTATTCACCATATTGGCAATCAGGGGCTCGTTTATAGGAGCATTAGCTAACACAACCGAAACTGTGGCCATTCTTAAGCCGACACGCAGGAATCTGCCAGTATGTCTGAATTTTTGCATGCCGGATCGTACATTATACAGGTCAGTACAGAGCGGTCACCTATAATTCACACCACAAATCGTCGATGAAAGTGGGTACGCTGAGAATGTGTTTTCACTTATACATCATGATCATCATGCCTACGCCCACTGCAGGGCAAAGGCCTCTCCCATGGATCTCCAATTATCCCTGTCCCGTGCTAACTGGGCCCAATTTATCCCCGCAAACTTCCTGATCTCATCTGCCCACCTAACTTTCTGCCGCCCCTTGCCACGCTTGCCTTCTCTAGGGATCCACTCTGTCACCCTTAATGATCAACGGTTGTCTTGTCTTCGCATTACATGGCCCGCCCACGCCCATTTCTTCTTCTTAATTTCTATTAATATGTCCCTAACACGCGTTTGTTCCCTAACCCACTCCGCTCTTTTGTCCCTTAAGGTTACACCTACCATTTTCCCTTCCATAGCTCGCTGCGTAGTCCTTACTTTAAGCTTAACCCTCTTAGTTAGCCTCCAAGTTTGTGCTCCGTAGGTGAGTGCCGGTAAGATACGTATTACGGCATCGTACTAAGGCATTACGTATGATGTCACAAAGGGGACGACTCCACTGGGTTGTACGCCTGTACGCGATGTACGTACATGGGGGGACAAACCGAGATCCACGCGTCTTCCATTTCACGGGGGTCGCGCATGTGCCGCTATCTGGGAGGGGGGAGCTCGCCCGCTGATGCGGAAAAGGAACGAGATGGGAAGGGGAGGAGGGATATAGCTCCTTGCACGGATGAAGTGTTCCGGCCTTGGGCGCTGACACACACGCACACATACACATGGCCCGCACGAGTGGTCGTATAGTAGTACTACGTAGCGTCTTGCGCAACACTGATGCCTCGTTCAGCCCGTCTCTCTCCGGAGAGACATCGAGGGCCGTGGTGTCGAAGAAGGGGTGTGTGTGTTTGTACGCTATGTGTCTCTTCGGAGGCGTACAGTGAGGCGTACAGCGTGTGTGTGTGAAGCACGAATGCGTGTCGTGCTGAGATAAGGGGACCTTGATGCTGCGGTTCTGGCGTCGCCTTCTTCGTCGCCTCGGCATTCCACGTGGTTGCTCGCGTGTGCTACGATCTGACGAAATAGGGCTTGGCCCTCGGACGTACAGGCTCATTCGTGCCAGCGGCGTACATGCGTGCGTGCTTGGTAGGCTGCCGCGCGTTCCATCCGAAGGCGTGGACTTGTGTAAGGATGTACAAATGACATTGAAGAGTCAATGCGGTATCGAGTTTGCGAGCTTCGCGCTTTAAAAAATACGCCCGGGACTATTTCAAAAGGGAGTGAAGGGCAGCTGTACAAGTCAGTTGAGACATGGGTATGCATCCGTGACTCATGTTTGAGGAAACTGATACGGTAACTAAGAAAAACTCCCAGACCTTCGTAGAGGACTCAGCACAGTTAGGTGTGAGCTGGACATTGCTGTTTTCACTCACTCACTCACTCACTCACTCACTCACTCACTCACTCACTCACTCACTCACTCACTCACTCACTCACTCACTCACTCACTCACTCACTCACTCACTCACTCACTCACTCACTCACTCACGTCCTTTCAGTCTTACTGTATTCTGTCTCAGCCCACTGACACATGACACTGAGAGTTGGAAGCAAGCCAAGCGAACTGTGCGAGCTCGGCTGTTTAACCACTCTTCGCGTCGTTAAGTCGGTGAAGCTGCTTGAAATTTTTATTTGCGCTGTTCTTTTTTTTTTTAATGTTAAATACCGTCTTAGCGAAACTCTTTGTGGTGCGAGTATTGTTGCAGATAGCTTCTGTCTCCTTCACCGTTCACATTTGATTGTAATTTCGCTACTGCTTGGGCCCACGTTGGCCTGCAGCATTGTGAAATCAGTATACAAAGCGGCCGGGATTTTTGCATCCATGAAAAAGTAGACCCAAGAAAAAAAGAAGAAATAATAAATGAAAAGTAGACGCAGCGTAAGGCGCGCGCGCCCGGGACACGTGCACCGTCGGCAGACGGTGACGTGAACGCACACGAGCTTTATGAATGCCTTGGATTTTCTTCCAAACGAAGAAGGAAAGACAGAAAAAAATGACAGTAGGAAACGAAGAAAGAAACGAGGGGAAGGAAGACAGCAACAGAAAGCAAAATGCAAGTCAAGCACTCGCCGAGCTGCGCTTGCAGCCAGGGACACCTCTTCCCCAGCATCCCCCCCCCCTTTCCGAAAAATATCTTCCAGATAATCGATGACTTGGTATCTATCCACCCCGCGCCCCCCGCGCGCTGGTTACACAATGGTTAACACCCTCCCCCCCCCCCCCCCCTCCCGGTAAAAAAATCTAAATTATGGGTAAACCCCTGCTTACCGCCATTCCCACCATAGGGAAAGGGCTAAAGTATTTAACACGACAACGTTTGATATCGGGCTCCGCAAAGCTAGCGTGCCTTCCATCACGGAAATGACGTCAGTAAAAGAGCAGACCTGTTCATCTTTTTCAAGAAAATGTAAATGGTTCATATTACATCGCACTCCACTACGAGAAAGAGATCGTGAGAACCGCCCCGAAAAAGACAACCTGTGCTTACGACTATAGTGTGAACGATTTAGGGCAAAAAGAACCCTACTGTAGGAGAGCTGTTACAGTTGTTCCGGAAGAAACTTTCGCTCGACCGCTTTACCTCTCTTCTTTCTTCTCTCTGTCCCTTTAATTCCCCCACCCCCTGAGTGTATCGGTTGAGGTGTCCTCACTGAGAGAGAGTTACCGTCCACTCTTCACCCTATTTCCTTCACTTCCGTAACTAGAATCTCTATCTCTCTCTCTCTCTCTCCCGACATGGGCGGCAGAAATTGGCGTCCTTTCCTAACCGAACCACAATCATCACAGTGCACGGGCCTCTGGAATTTTCGCCTCCATCGAATTATCATTTCGAGCTACCACCGCTTCTCGCACTTAACGACCACGCTTGCAAGCGCTACGCCATGGCACACATCCCTTAGTGAACGAAACTGAGTTTCTTGTTCCTTCTAAAGGCAGATGGATCTTACGTAAGTCAGAGGGGCAAATGCAAAGCCGAATTTTGTTCGCACGAGAATTGATCCCGGTGGCTATAGCGTTCTCGCAACGTTCAACAGATTCTCGCGGGATCATGATCATTCAGTTTCATTAGAGAGATGCCACTTTATATGTCGTTTTTTGAAATAAAATTACATTTCTTGCATTTATCTTCAGGCTTACTCTTATGCTTCTCTTTCTTTTTTTTCTCTCTCTCTCTTTCTCCCTCGTAGTATGTTTGCAATAGACGAAGCCAGGCGGTTTAAATTTCACTCATAGAGCGACCGTGTAGAGTTGAAATTGTTCGAATGTGCGTTCATCTTAATACATCGCACTCTTTTTGTCATCCTCTTCGCCAGAAGCGTTCTCTCTCGTTTCCGTATATATATTGGTTAACTTCGCACCGGAGAGCAATTGATGACTGCACAGTGTGATGCGTTCAAACATTGTGCGTTTGTCTTCATAACGCTTCTTTTTGCCAACTCAGCCTGCAATATTTTGTTTGGAAAAGGCACTGCTAAGTGTACCTAAAGTCCCTAGATATTTTTCTTCCGTTTTTTTTTTTACGAAAAGCTTTGATGTGCCGCTGACGCATCTGATTGGTCGGCGTTGCTTTTGGCAGCCATGTTCTTTCTAAAGCGTTTACTTGAATGCTGCAGCGAGAGAACGCCAAAGAAAGTTGCGCGTTTCAGTAGGCGTTTCCTTACATATCGCACGTCCACTATCATCTTTGATAATAAGGCGTATGTTGACGGCCGGACGCTGTCTGCGCGCGCATGCTCCTCTCCACGTGTTTAGGAAGAACATGGCTGCCAACGCGGGCTTTGAGCGAGAGGGTGCCGGGAGAGGAGGTAGTTGTCGCTACTTAAAAACGTCATAAATATCTAGGGACTTTAAGTGTACCCTGCAGTATATGCAGGCTGTTGTTGATTGACCGCAGTGAGCGCAGTAAAAGAAACGATGGCAACAGGGGGTAGGAGAGTGGGGGGGAGAAGTTTAAGAATATGTCGGCAATATACAAAAAGGCACGTGCTTCAACGCACAGCTGCTGTTACACCATCCTGATGCACAACTTCGTCCTGATGTCCTTATGTCCTGATGTATAGCCACATTCCCTGATGGTTTGCGATTCATGCGTTCGAACTTTGAGAACGTGGAAACCGGAGTTCGAACGGCGACGATGTTTCCTTGTAAATATTTCTTACATCAGTTCAGAACTAGTATACATAATCATCTGAGTCGTGCTATAGCATCATCTGTAGACCTAGCGGCGTAGCAGAGGTCGCATGAGTTTGGCCGAATCGCGCGAAGGTATTGTAAAGGACTCGATCATCCGGTAATTTTTGATCTGATTGTCATCAGACCTTCAGAACAGACCCGTCTTTAAGCGACTGAACGAAGTTATAGCCTTTAACGCATTTTTACGCAAAGCACGAAAGCGGCTTTAAACCCTACCTTTGGTGTATATATGTTGTCTGACGCTATCGGATTACGACCCGAGCAAACTAAACTTCAGGCAGGATCAGCGTTTTTTCGAAAGCTGCTGTGCCGACACACCTAACCCGCTTTGGCGTTCGTCATGCTGCCAACAGAGGAAGGAAGAAGAACATATGTGTCAGTATTTAGTTAGTTAGTTAGTTAGTTAGTTAGTTAGTTAGTTAGTTAGTTTCTGCGTCGCCATTTGCAGGCATTGTAGCAGAAGCGGAAGCGAAAGGGGGGGGGGCGGTTAAATATATATCACTAAGTCAACAGTCATTCACTTTTATACACAAAGTACTACACACAAAATGCATTAAAGAACACCGGCTCTCCAAGCTGCCGTGTTTCGATTGCTTTCGGATAGTCTTCGTGCATTCGGCATACGCAAATGCAAACGCATGTATGGTATTTCTTGTGATTCTTATATTGTCTATACCTCCGGCGATGTGAAAGATGTCTGCGCTATATTATCCCCGAGTTAAACAAGCGCTTAGCGCGGTGACGTTCCACCTGCTACACGTGCATGATGGCGTGAAGAAAGCGCAAAGAAAAAAATACCTAGAAAGAAAAACGAGAGTGCGTCTTCAAAAATTCAGTTTCTCAGCGGTGTATTTCTATACGGTTTCATAGAATAGAGCGTATAATGTATGTTTGCAGCGGTTCACGAGGTTTTCGGCCATCTGAAAACGTACACCTTCTTTCTTTTTTCCCCATTTGGCTCTGTTTGTATATTATTATATAGCCCGTGCTTTTATCTGCAAAATATATAGCTACACGGCTCTGCAGAAGAGCTCAAATTTTGCCGCAGCCGTATATAGTGCAGCATGGTAAGGACGCTCGCCTTCTCATCCGGAGGACGCGGGTTCGACCCCGCCCGCGGCAATCACATTTTCGATGGGGCTGGAGAAGGTGGTATAGAGGCCCGTGTGTACTGTTTGCAGATTAAAATTAAACAACCACAGGTGGTCGAAATTCCCGGAGCACCCCCTCCGCCCGCGGACTTCGCGTCATGCCTCATAATCATAATACGGCTTTGGCACGTGAACGGTGTCCGCTAAGCATCAGCGGCTCCTATAACTACGCAGTGGCCACAGTGCAGCCAATATTGGTTAACCGATATAACATCCAGGATCTAGCCAACGTAAGCCCATTGTGCATCCAGGGCCGAGCATCCTTGTTCAGTCCGCAACCGCTCTTTTTCCTAATGAATGTCCCTTTCGAAAAAGGTTAATCATCCACGGTTGCATAGGTTCTGAATGTTTTATATGAAATATCTTATTTGGGGACTATTTCCCATACTTCTATTTCCTCAGTTCGTGTCGCAGAAAATACAGCGTCGGCATACGCGGCGTAAATTATCATTTCGAATTATACGACTGTTCTCCGGACCACGCGACCACGCATGCCCCTCCGCCATGATGCGCGTGCTTTTAGTGAACGAAATTTTAATTTATGAAAGTGAAATCTATCCGACAAATTCGTAAATTGTGACTTAAAGTGACACTCACGATAGCTCGGCTGTGATTTGAATTTATGCGGGAAACTTCTTGTTACGATTAAACGCGAACATTTCCAGCGTTTTAAGACAAGGACATAATTTTAATCAATGTTCTATACAACAGGCAATGCGATCGGGGACAAATGACGCTATTCGTGGGATTCTAATCCAGATCCCGGACCCCCGCCCGAGTTGAATCCAGTAACTGCGCTTTTGAAGCCTTTGTTTGCCCAAATGCAGAATTTCGAGCCTGCACTGCGGGCTTGACGGTAGGTTTCACGTACTCAAACGTTGCCGTTGGGGCACCAGACTCGGCGTTACCAAAAGAAGCGTTTGCCTTTGCGGGGCTGATAAGCAAAAGCTAACTAGCACTTACCAGAACTCACACGTAACTTGTAGAAATACGCTGTGTTTATTTATTTACACAGTAACATCTGTGTAAATATACGTTATAGACGTCAAAGGCAGTGTAGAGGAAGGTATAAAAAAGTAAGAATTAGAGAAAGTACATTGTGTGCGCGTATATATATATATATATATATATATATATATATATATATATATATATATATATATATATATATATATATGACACGTAAGAACTGCGTTCGCTCACTAACTACATTTCGTGGTATAAGTCCTTACGACGCATACATAAACGACATATACAACGATGAAATATACGATTAACGGTATAAATAAATGACAGCGGCGAAAAGAATATTGTTGCGACGATCTCTCTGCGAGAAAGCTCGCATGGTCTATCCCAAGAAGAGTGCCGATCGAACCCTCGGTAAAAAGCCCGTATATAGGTCTACCGGAAGCGGATCGAACCCCCCAGTCTCACTCCCACGCTGTGCAAAAAAGAAAAGACAAAACCGTTGGCTGCATGAGGTGGAGTTGGCGACGAAAGGCCGTGCTGCACCACTTTGCATACTTATTGATTCTCCCCCGACCGCGGCAGTCGCCGAGAAGCACCGGGTGGGTCTCAGCACTTGCATCGCGCCGATCTTCTTTAACGCGTGAGCCGTGGTTCGCCAGCGCCCACTGGTCCACGTGCCACTCCGCATGACACGTTCGTGCTCTGGGTGCGGAGTGGCGGCCATCGCTACACATCGACCGCTGGTGTCAAGGACAGTGTGGACGCGCACTGATGAAGGTGCTTGGCTGTTGACCCCAAAAGTCGGTGGTCTAATCGCTGCCCCTTACTATACGCCGTTTCATAGATCAAGTGCGACCCTGTCAAAGCTATAGCACTCGTCGAACTTACGCTTCCGCGACCAAAAAGTAGTGCGTTGCTTGCGGTCAGTGAAAGACAATAAATACCTCGCTGGCAGCCTTAAACCGTAATACATTTTCTCATCAGCTTGGCACAACACAATGTTATTTCGGGGGAAACAGTCTCTTTTTTATTTTTTTTTTTGCGAAATGGGCTTGCCCTTAAGGCATAGTTTATGGTGTGTTGTGTTAAATGTGTTCTGCATGTCCTGTGTTGTGTATGAACTGAACCAGTGTTTTGTGATATCTGTTGTCGTGTATCCTACGATCATGACTGGTCGAGGCACTGTATCGGAGACCGGCTTGTTGAAGGAGGCGAGAGCGCTCCCGATGGAGTCCTGTGCATGTCCATATGAGATGGTGTGCATCTGCGTCCGTCACGGGAACAGAACACGGGCACGTATCACCAAGTGGTATGGTGCACCAGTTCCACGTAGAGATTACAGCCGGTGTAAGGGCCACCCCGGCCCGAAGTCTCCTAAGCACAACTTCCTCCGCCCTAGTAAGGTGATGGGGGAGGGAGCAGACACACGGTGGGATAAGAGCACGTGTGTCATGCCGGAGAAAGTATGCGAGTTTGTATTTCATCTTTGTCGTTTATTTATTTATTTTTGTCGGTGTCATGCACCTCCCCTTTCCTTTCTTCTTTACGGATTACTTGCGTAGCCTTCACAGCGATGCATCTGATGAGTGAAACGGAGTATAGAACCTTGTGTATACTGTGAGATAGCGGTGCGTGTCATAGAGATTCGCGGGTGGTCGAAATTTTCGGAGCCCCCTCCACTATATATCCGTGTGCCTCTCAATCATGTCGTATAGTTCTGGCACTTGAGACCCCCAAAATCATAATTATGGCATGTCAAAACGCTACCCTCGTTCGAGACATCAACGCACTGATGCAAGGATTTGGCGAACGATTAAGGCAAATGAATTCTGCGAAATTCCGCTAGGTGAAGTAACGATAGTAAGGAGAAAAATTAGCACCCTGTTTGTAGCACAAAGCTGTATGTAAATCCATACGGCCTACTCAGAAATGAGAGATTCTTCTTTGACGAAAAGTTGGTCCTCGTCAGGGGGTTCTAACCCGGGAGCAACGCCTGTCCGGGGATCTCGCTCTGCCGCAGAACTCATTCGCCTTGTTCACGCAAATGTGCTTCGAGTTGTCGATCAATTCGCTTTCGCGGGCTCAGCTTCTAGTCTCCTGGATGGCTGTATTGGCAGAGCGACCGCCCCCCGGACAAGCGTTGGTCTAGGGTTCGACCCCAGGACCAGGACGACTTTTTTTCGTCAGCTAAGAACAGAGTGTCGGAACGGAACGAAAAACGAAATCGAAAAAAAAAGTTATTTTTGACCGGAACGAAAACGTAACCGGAACGTTATTTATTATTTCGTTCCGGAGCAAAAACGAAATATTTTTTATCGTTTTTCGGTTCACGGGAAAACTTTGCGATCCGGAACAACCGAGGTCATGCAACGTGAGCAATAATGCATAACTCAGGGTTCAACGTCAGCTCGCATCTCGGGCAGGTATTTCAAAGGAAAGATGCGTTGAAATAATGCAGGAAACCAAGAAAGTGGCAACCATAGCTGTTTGTATTAAATTCAAGCGGAGTTTCGCGTGCCTCTCACACAGGCCGTCGTGGAGAGAGAGGGCTTTGTCGTCGCTTATGTGTTGAAATTTTGGGACGAGCGCGAAGAGCGGCAACCGGAGCTGTAGATGTTAGCACAAGTGGCCCTTGGTGTCCCAGCCACACAAGTCAGCGTCGAGAGGCATTTTCGGCACTCAGGTTCGTTTTGTCAGAGCTAGCGCTCGTCGAACTTACGCTTCCGCGACCAAAAAGTAGTGCGTTGCTTGCGGTCAGTGAAAGACAATAAATACCTCGCTGGCAGCCTTAAACCGTAATACATTTTCTCATCAGCTTGGCACAACACAATGTTATTTCGGGGGAAACAATCTTTTTTATTTTATTTTATTTATTTTTTTTGCGAAATGGGCTTACCCTTCAGGCATAGTTTATGGTGTGTTGTGTTAAATGTGTTCTGCATGTCCTGTGTTCAGTGTGTATGAACTGAACCAGTGTTTTGTGATATCTGTTGTCGTGTATCCAGCGATCATGACTGGTCGAGGCATCTGTATCGGAGACCGGCTTGTTGAAGGAGGCGAGAGCGCTCCCGATGGAGTCCTTTGCATGTCCGTATGAGATGGTGTGCATCTGCGTCCGTCACGGGAACAGAATACGGGCACGTATCACCAAGTGGTATGGTGCGCCATTTCCACGCAGAGATTACTGCCGGTGTAAAAGCCACCCCGGTCCGAAGTCTCCTAAGCACAACTTCCTCCGCCCTAGTAAGGTGATGGGGGAGGGAGCAGACACACGGTGGGATAAGAGCACGTGTGTCATGCCGGAGAAAGTATGCGAGTTTGTATTTCATCTTTGTCGTTTATTTTTTTTTTTTTTTTGTCGGTGTCATGCACCTCCCCTTTCCTTTCTTCTTTACGGATTACTTGCGTAGCCTTCACAGCGATGCATCTGATGAGTGAAACGGAGTATAGAACCTTGTGTATACTGTGAGATAGCGGTGCGTGTCATAGAGATTCGCGGGTGGCCGACATTTTCGGAGCCCCCTCCACTATATATCCGTGTGCCTCTCAATCATGCCGTATAGTTCTGGCACTTGAGACCCCCAAAATCATAATTATGACATGTCAAAACGCTACCCTCGTTCGAGACATCAACGCACTGATGCAAGGATTTGGCGAACGATTAAGGGAAATGAATTCTGCGAAATTCCGCTAGGTGAAGTAACGATAGTAAGGACAAAAATTAGCATCCTGTTTGTAGTACAAAGCTGCAGGGAAATCCATATACGGCCTCCTCAGAAATGAGAGATTCTTCTTTGACGAAAAGTTGGTCCTCGTCAGGGGGTTCTAACCCGGAAGCAACGCCTGTCAGGGGATCTCGCTCTGCCGCAGAACTCATTCGCCTTGTTCACGCCAATGGGCTTCGAGTTCTCGATCAATTCGTCTTCGCGTGCTCGGCTTCTAGTCTCCTGGATGGCTGTATTGGCAGAGCGACCGCCCCCCGGACAAGTGTTGGTTTAGGGTTCGACCGCTGGGCCAGGACGATTTTTTTCGTCAACTAAGAAGCTCTCATTTCTGAGAAATAGTGTGGATTTCCTAGTAGCTTTGTCCTATACAAACGGGTGGATGCTAAGCTTTGTCTTTCGTCTTGGCGAACGATATCTCTAATGACCAACGGCACGTCTTAACGCATCTCGCGCAAAGGCTCCTTGTACCATGGCCTCTATACGCTTCACAGGCCAACAAGGCAACGAGGCCACATTGATCTCGTTCCTGAAATCGGCCGAGCTTAGGGCAGATGTGTAGGCGTGTAATTAAGTCACGCACTTGTTCCAGCCTCAAAGCTCCTTCCTTACTCCGCCTCCTTATCATTTCTTAATCCCTTCCTTTGCGCGTTCCTCGGCCTAGCCGTAGTCGATTTGTAGCCGTAAGACCTGGATTAACTAACCTAATACGTTTCCTACAGACTGTAGGGTAACACACCGGGTGCATGAATTGGTCCCCCCACCCCCCCTCCGTGCCTTTCCTTGCTTTCCTTCTTTCTTTATGTACAGATGAGTCTACTGTTGAAGGGAACACTTGAGCATAGGTCGCGTTCGCATTTTGTTTCAATTTGCAAAGTTTCTTTGTATACTTTACATTTGCGGCAGATAAGTTGCGGTTGGCAGTTCTTACTCTCTTCGACACACGTGTACTATATACCGAGGGACATTATTTGCACAGCCGCTGGCAGTTAAGGCGCGACCATTAGGGCAGGCGCCAATTCGAGTGTTTCCTTTAACAGTGGACCGTACTGTACAACGCAGAGCTTTGTTTCAAGTAGGGAGTCTTCAAGCAGGGACTTTCGATACCGAATGAATACATATGGAATAATACCAGAGGCGAACCTGATCGAATATATATATATATGGAGTAATTTTCTATTATTGAGAAAAATTTATCACAGTTGATGTAGGACAATATTCATGTCACCACACTCTCAATTCTAGCACTGGAACCGCTAGTGGGGCATCAGTGGCACGTAGTCACTTCATCCGCTCACACATAACTTTTCTGACAGTGCGAATGAACGGTGCCCTGCCATTGTAGGAGTGTGAGGCTATTGTGAAATTCCGAACGTCCACTCGAACAGCTCCCCACCGGTTTCGATCTCTGATCAGAATATCCGTTATTCGTAAGCACGGATATTTTTCTTAGTTTCTCTACATTTCAAAATGTAAACTACAGTAAAACGGAAAGGCGGGCTGGTTGGTTTGGCTGCATTATGAAAATATTGCGCGTACAACACGAAAATACAACGAAGAAGTACACCAGGACTGCACTGGTCATGGTGTACTTTTTCGTTGTGTATTCGTGTCGGTGTGTGGGCAACATTTTCATAATGTAAACTATAAACACAATATATTGGTGCGAAAGTACGATGAATTTTATTCCCGCTGGCGTGTTATAGACATAACTCTCAAGTTAAAGGGGCCCTGCATGCAATACCTTTCGAACTTAGCCAAAAAGCGGCGCCAATCAGTCTTGAGGCTTTTGCGAACACGCGGGCGAAAATATTGTTGCGCTGCGTCTGCCAGGCCATCTGCGATTTGGTTTTCAAAGGCAGCGGGAACTGGCCTGATCTTCCTTCAACAAATGACGTCACTGGCAGCACCGACTATAGTCTGTTTCAGAAGTTCCGTGCAGCCTTGTTGAAGTTACACGCCTCTCCGGCCAATCCGGAGGGCGAGCACATGTTAAACGTGTCCTTCCGCGGCTCGTCATCTGCCAATGGCGGGCGCTGCCGTGGAAGCTATAGAGCCCTGGAAGGAGGAAGACGAAGCGGGGTGTGCGTGTCCGAACAATGGCACTTCGTCTCGCCTCGGAAGAATTCTGCGCTCGATGGCCTCGCAGCCTTGGCTCTGCTGCACGGAACTAGAGCAACAGACTGTAGGCCGGCTGACTTTTCTGGGTCTTGTCAGAGATAGACAAGCATATTGTCTTCACTCGTTGAACTCAGAATGAACAAACAAAGCATTGCAAAGCACCGTTCAGGGATGACGACACCAGTGGACGCTGTTTTTGCCTCAAGCGGCACAGCCTGTACCCTCCCCCCCAATCCATTGAAAGAAGAGGACTTCCTTGCTGAACTTGAAACCGTATTGGTGTGGAAAGTGCAATAATATTGGAATCGCGTGTTCACAGGCACCTCCTCGACTTATCGGTATCGTCTTCATGACTAGGTTGGAAAATTGTATCAGGGCCTCTTGATGTGGTACGGGAGGCTACTTCGACCAGCAGTGCAATGACCATTCGCGCTTTTTGAAGGGGCCCGTGGATATAAACTGTCTGCTTATCTCATCCGGTTGTCGCACCTGTGCTTCTAACGCCGAAGTTATGAACGCGAGGGTGTGAACTTACGTAGTTAAAAAAATAGAACAGTGGTCCGAATGTTCGCAAATTATTCAAAAAAAATGTACACAGCTTCCGCTAGGTCGCGCAAGACCAGATCACAGTGAAGTTGGCCGATAGTCTACTGAAACGGGTCACTTGAGGCAGGCAGGCAGGCGGGCGGGCGGGCGGTGACATTACGGAGTGTATACCCGTTTCGGTTTCGATTATAACACATCGTTACTACGGCTTCTTTTTTTTATTATTGGTGAGCTGCTGAGCAAACTGGACCACTCTGGCCGCTAGAGGACTACCGATACCAGTAAAAGACAACGACATCAGAATACTGTGCATGAAAAAAAAAATCATGACAGCTCCACCCTGTGAAGGTGCGGAATAATCACAGCTGGTTTTGGGACGTAAAACACCAGAAATCAATCAACGACTTCTCTGACACCATCCCCATATTTCTAATGGCGGGGAGGCTGTGACGTCATCGCATACGTCGCACGAAGCATCTACCCGTTTCGATTTCGTTTTGAACATGCCTTTCATTCGAGTATTCAAACATTATTGGTGAGCTTCTGAGCAAACTGAACCACTCTGCCTGCTGTAGTGTAGCATTGGAAAACAGCGATATCAGAATATGGTTTTAAAAAAACCGCCGGAGCTCCTCTTATAACGCTGTCGGGTTAAAATTAATAAGGTGATAACGAAATCCATAAGCAGTAGCACGAAGATCAGCCAAATCCATATGTATATACCGAAGTAACAGCGGTTCCCTATTCCCCCACTCCTGTTCCCTGTACACATCGATCCTATAAGGCCGTTGTTATCCCTAAAAGCCAGCTCCCTTCCTCCGGACGTCATCTGTCGACCGCGCTCGGGCGGAATTAAAACGGGGGGATGGGGAAGAAGGGGGAGGGGGGGACAGGGGCACCCTGGCGCACACGCATGGCCGCCCGTCTTTCGTGCAGGCAAGCTGGATTACGAAAGAGCTTAATTCTCGCCGGCACCTCTGGAGACGTGCTGAGGCGGGATTAATTACAAGCTTCGCGCCTGCCGTTCCCGTATAGTTAGCATCGCCGAGAACCAGCCTCGTACAAACCGCCTCCTTTCGCACGCTTCTATTATAACGCACGTTGCTCCAGAGTTATACGTCTGGCGCTTGCCTTTCCCGCAGCCTGCGTGGTTCCTTCTTTTCCCCTGCAGTTTCTACTGCGAGACTATATAGCCCCAGCGGGGAGAGAAAAAAAGATTACACCATCTCCCGCTAAAGGGGACCATGAGGCGATGCGAAGCAGCACGGGGGGTGCACACCGCGTTTGCATCGGTTTGACGCTAGCAGACTCTGCCTGCGTCAGCGTTGTCTCTCGCGGACGAGGGCGCGTTCTCGATCGTTCCTTGCGAGCTGGTAAAGCGTTCATCGAAGAAAGAGCGTTTCCATAGTCAACGCGCGCCGTTCGGAGAGGAGAGGAGATGAAACAAGGAGAGGAGGATGCGCATGCGCAGTGCGGGTGTGGACGCCACACGGTGGATGGATGGATGGAGGGAGGGGGTGACATATCCCCCCCCCCCGCCCCCGACCATAAGCTGCTTCGCATCTAAAAAGGAAATTTGTCGGGTGCGCTCTTGTAACACGTGAAGGCAACAGCAGCGTTGCGCATCCATAATGCATCGCACTTGTTCTCTGACGCATACCCAAGGTTACGCCGGTATTGTTGGATTTACTTTGGTGTTTTATATGGAGTGCGGCTACGTGCCACATCGGATTTTTTTAATCGTTAATCATGGCGTAAATGCTATTGATTATTTCAGGGGTTTAACGTTCCAGAACCACGATACCCAGTTGAAAATCCCACCAGGGTGGGTTTGGTGTGTTGTGGTGTATTTTGGTGTTAACACCAGAATACACTGTTGTGTTCTGGCGTACACGCCAGCAATGGGGTGGTGTGTTCTGGTGTATACACCAGCCTGGTGTGATAAGTGGTGGCGTACCCACCAGACTAGTGTGGTGTATTCTGGTGTACACGCGTATATGATCGTGAAACGCCGTAGTGAAAGGGTCCGGAAATTTTGACCATCTGGGGTTCTTTAACGCGCACTGACATCGCACAGCACACGGGCCTCTGGCATTTTCGCCCCTATCGCAACGCAGCAGCCGCGGCCGGGACTCGCGCTCCTGCAGAAATCAAAATGGCGCTTGCGCGCGTGATAGCTCCTAAATGTGCACACGACACGAAATGCTCATAACGTCTTTGTTATTTGTAGCAGCGTCTATTATTCACCGCATGCTATACCACCTCAAGCTCCCTCCCCTCTTTCCTCCTCCCAAAATGTCCACCGCTCAAAAATTTCCGGAGAGAACCCTGACATACGCATATTTTTTTCCGAAAAAGAAATAAAAGACAGGTACACACGACTGCGTTCTCTAATTCTGCGCCTCTGTTGGTCGCCGTGTTGCTGACGTAGTCCCATGGATGAAAACAAGTAAGGACCTTACAGACAGACGTCGCCGGTTAGGGCGTAATTTCGTCTCGACGTGCCAGCCGCACACGCTGGCGGTTCCCTGGGCTGGGCCGCGCGAATTATGTAATAACACTCGGTCTGTGACTGCGCGCGAGACTCGGCTTTCCCGCGGCACTTGCACGCGGGCTCTGGGATCGAGGTTTATTACATATAGCGCTGCCCTTATTCGAAGAAGCAGTATATTCGACGTTATACAGGCGACGTCTTATATGTGTGAGATGGCGCCATATACTGTCGAAGTCTTCTCCAATCTGAGCGGTGAATGTCTTTCCCCAAGGGGTCGCTGACCGACATTCGGCGCAGGCCTCTTTAGAAGCTCGAAGCTTTCTTTCGATCTTCCATACCAGCCGTCCGTTGTGTGCTCTGGTTTATGTGGTAACTGTATCGAACGGTCGGTGGATAAAGTGCTCCTGCACGTACAAGCGTTGGGACATGTTTCTGTGCATTGTACCCGTTAAGCCGAGTGGGCGCCGCCAGGTGGCGTAGTGTGTCCCGAGCGAATAAAGCCCCGCACGGTCTTTGTACAGACCTGAGGGGCTTTATAAAGATCGTGTTCCATCCGTCTGTACACAAGCGAATGGGACATATTTCAGTTGAAAGTAGAGATACATCCACGCGACTGTAGATTTGGGCGTCAGCCTGTAAGACGCATTCGAATTTGAAGACAGCACGGAAAAAATGTAAACAGGCCCGCGACTGAGATTGCCAAAAGACTATTGGAGGATTGGTGGGGAAAAAAGTAGGAAGAGAGATTAAAGGATGCTTTGCCGGAAAACGCGCAAGGTTGCGAGTTTTAAAATTCTCCTTGAAGGAAAAAAAAAGGAGACTGTATGGTTGAGATTGGTAATACATTCTTCTACGCTACGTGACATATTTTTTTTCTAGGTTCTCCTAGTTTCCCAAGTGTTTTAAGTTTTATAGGTATTATAAAGTGTAAAATATTTGTGTTTGTATACCTTTTCTGATGTGTGACATGCCCTTTTGCTTGATTACTTTTGAATTAATCCCATCTAGCCTTAGGCTAGGGATTCAGATGCATTTCTCACAATACTGTATTCTTGTAAATTGTTTTATCTCAGTAAATTCAATTCATCTTCCGTCCTTCCGTCCGTCCATATACATCCATCCATTCAAAGCACAAAAGAGGAGACAAGCTGCAGTTGCCCAGTATTGTGGGCAGCAGCAGAAAGAGCAAAGCACGATGGTCGAATAACACGCTTGTATGTACGCACAAATTCTGAAAATAGGGACTGTCACTTCTATTTTTCCCTACATCTAGAAGGCAGAACCGCTACTCCCTTGAGGAGCATCGCCAAAGAGCAACCGTTGCTCCCTTGGTATGCATCGGAAAAAAGAGCATCTGTTACTCCCATATGAAGGATTAACCACTCGGGCGCAACAATTCCACCCCTAGCATATACCCCTCAAAGGGAGGGATGGATGTGGCATATGACGTCCTCCCTTAAAGGAGTACTGACACGATTTGGCGGCGGCGCAAAGTATATATTTTTCGTTTTCTAGCCACGTATTGTTTACGCCCTCAGCACACGGAAGCCAGGAAACATGTACAAAGCATTTTAGTTTGGTTTTAAAGTTTTCGTCGTCCAGCAGTGCAAGCCAGCTCCAGCGCAATGGACACTACGATGACGTATGAGCACAGAATATTAAAAATCGCCGAAATCGCTGTCAGAGTCACTGGACAACCGTGAAGTTGTCGTTATTTGCGTGTCCTAAGTGTAATAGACCACAGACGACAGAGTTGCAGCGACGCATCACGAATTGCTGTCCCTACGTGACTTAGGCGTATGTCCGACTATGTTGATACGTCACTAAGAAACCGCCCCCTCGAAATCGAAACCGAAAGTGGGCTTTCAAGGGAGCGGTATTAAAAATATATTCGTTGCATTGCGAGGCACCATGATACTCTTTTTGGGGTTCACCACGCCAGTGCTTTCATTTACAGCAATAATACGAGAATGTCAAAAATTCGTGTCAGCACTCCTTTAAAGGAGTAACCGCTGTACCCCCTTTTCCTCTTTTCCTCAGAGTGCTTGTCGCGGAAATAGATGCGCAGATATAATTTGAAATAAACAGTGACCGTAACATGTAGGCTGTCATCGTTGCACACCCAACAGACACGGTCGCCTCTGTGCGCTTTAAATAGGAATGCTCTGCTGTTTTTAGTACCCATCGAACGCCGCGCATGTTCATCGAAAAATATACAGTTTGCGTGCACATTTGTTTAATTATCTATACGAACGCTGCGCAGAGCACCGATTCAAATAAACATGCGAGGTTTACTCTATCTGTCACGTTGCTTTAACGGCTGGCCCACGGAGGTTTAAAATTAAGAAGTTCTGCAGTGGAGATTAGCAAAGGTGAGGTCGTCGGCCGCCATCTTACTAGGGGCATCAATTAACAATATCCTAATAGCACAAAAAAAGCGTTTTCGTCACGCTTCTCAATCCCTTTAAAGCGGCCAGCTTTGCTAGACAGACACTGCTTGATGTGCCTCTTTGTGCTACGGGTGCTGGGGTGAAACTTGACCATCGTAAAAATTTGTGTGCAATATCGTGGCATTGATACTCGGTCAATGGTATTTTATTGATCCAAAACAACGCGCTTTTACATTACAGTTAGTCTAGAGTTTACTTTAGCAGATCAAGAACGCTTGAAATGATACTGGTTTCTGGACACTCTGGCAAGCTTTTAGGGCTGAACCATAGGCAAACGCCGGCTTCACCCGTCGCGGTAAGGTTCAGCGGCCGTTGCCACTCCAGCATTTTTTTTAAACCTCCTTGTTTAAGCCGGGCATTGGTCCGTGAACCGCGAGCAGAAAACTATCATTATCATCATCATCATCATCATCAGGAAACAACGTGCGAGCTCGCTTCTGTGATGATGATGATGATGATGATGCTTGTGGTTCGGTGAAGGAAAGGACGCTAATTTCTGCAGCCCACGTAGGGAGCACGGCTAAGCGTCCGTAGGGGAAGGGGGAAGGGGAAAGGGAGTGACAGAGATAGAGAGGAGAGAAAGGCCGTAGTGGAGGGCTCCGGAAATTTTGACCACCTGGGGTTCTGTGAAATGCACGCACAACACGCGGTTGGCGTTGTTTACGAAATTGCGCTTTCATGCGGTAAGTCTTGTGTAGGGCAAACCGGGCGGCGCATCAACGTTCTTGCAAGGGAACACGAGCTGTCGATAATTAATAAAGAAAATGCGCATATGCGTGCGCACGTCCGGCGTTGCACGTGTGCTCCAATTTTTCGAGGTATCAAAGTATTGGGTAAAAGCCATGATAACACGGCCCGTGAACTGATCAAACCCTTTTATATCGCGTTGAGAGGGGATGCCTGTATAAGCCAGACTTCAGTTGTTTTACTGGACAGTGAAATGAATTTCTTGTGGCGTCCGTCGTGATCTACAGTGTGATTATCGTGATTGGAGATGTGCATATATATTGACAGCGACGAAAAATAAAGTTAGTTGGAAGTTTGCGCTTGTCCTTGTCTCTTTTTCTGTGTCCTCGTCATGTTTGCGCGCAAGTCATCTTTAATTCCAAGTATGTACCAACTCGCCCACCGGACAGTCTTATTGAGCTCTATAAAGCTAAAAGCACCGCCCTCCTTATCTCCGGTCCTGATCAACCGTGTTGATAAAAGAGCTAGTAACCCCGCGCCTATTTGTCCGGGTCTCTCGGCATGCGGTTCATTCATTTCCTCGATCACCAGCAGCGATAATGTTCCATAAGTAATGCGCCGGCTGGTTTTAGGCTGTTGAGTACGTGGGACATACCATATAAGAGGCTGAAAATACATGCAGCGTCTTCTAAGTATATCACGCAAAGACGTCTCAAAACGCGCTGGACATATACGACGCTCAGGTTTGATTTCACAGAGAAACCGCAGAATAACTCTAGAACATTGCAAATAAAATAAGAGAAAGAGAACTATTCAAGGTTTCGAATAGGAATTTAACATATAGAGTACCTGAGACATACGGGCGGTATAAGTGTGCTTATCATCTGCAGATTTTTACGTTAGTCAACATTCCACACACACACACACACACACACACACACACACACACACACACACACACACACACACACACACAAAATAGCTGCTTCACATGTCGCGTTGACTGTCACTGCCACTTTTGCTATCACGATTTTTTGTCATCAATTCAGTATTTTTCGCTTCTGTGGACGTTTGAAACAGTGTTGCGCCAGCGCTCTACCTCCCTTCCGTTACTCTTGTCCGACAGGATTTCGCCGGCGATTGGCGTGCAACTTTCTCGAGTCAAAAACAAGAGAACACTACGCGCGCACCTTCTGCATCGTCGAACGCTCATGCTGATCCATGGCAGAAAGACGCCGCCGTATAGAGAATATCGCATCTCGCCCCGGATTTCCATGCCAAATGCAGAACCAGAAAAGCAGACGGGGGCGGGCATTTTGAGGAGTCTCGCCGACTTGCATACGAAAGCAGTTTCGAAGTAAACACGGCCGGGCTCACTTTTCACGCGGGCTCGGAAACCTCGTCCGTCACTTTGCGTCGCTTTTGTGTCGCTGTCGACGCGGATTCAAGGCGGAGGCGAGCGAGCGAGGCACCTTGGCGGCGCCTGCCGTCAAGGTGACGAGCCTTCTTGTTTGAGCCGAGGAGCCGTGTGGCTGCAGACCAGGCGGAGTGGCCGTACGCCGATTCAGCCGGCCCGCGGTAGGGTGTAGTGGTTACGGTGATGGAGTGCGGACACAACGGTTGCGGGTTCGAGCACAGCCCCGCGGCTCTAGAGGCCCATGTATACTTTGCGTTGGCGGGGCACGTTAAAGGGCAGCTCCCGCGGTTTTTTCACCATACCCTGATATCGCTGTTTTCCAGTAGTACTGAGAGCCCCGAGGCAGCCAGGGCCATTCAGTTTGCTCAGAAACTCATCAATAATTTTGAATAACGAAATGAACGATGTGATCAAACCGAAACCGAAACGGGTACATGCTTCGTGCAGCGTATGGGATGACGTCACAGCCTCCTCGTCATCAGAAATATGGAGATGGTGCCAGAAAAATAGCAGTGGCGATGTCATCCATCGATGTACTGAGCTCTTCTGAGTTTGGCAGGGACAGTACGAGCGCTGCGGCCTGCCTGGTCGGATAGGCAGCGGTGCAGGTAGTGACGTCAAAAACACAGGGTGGCTCGCGTGGGAATCCGCTAAAAATTTTTAAAATTAGTTTTCAGGGAAACTAAATGACTTCCAACCGCCTGGCTTGCCATAAATTATTGCAACACCGAGGAGAACATTTACTGAAAGTTCGGTTGAGATCAGTGGACAGTGAAAAATCGCCAGAGTTGTTCTTTAAATAATACCGGCTAGCCAAAGTTTCCGGATCCCTCCACTACGGCTTTTCTCTTTCTATTCCTTCCAGTCCATTTCCCATAACCCAACGGACACCTATAGCCGTGCTCCCTGCATGGGCTTAAAAAATTAGCATCCTTTGCTTTACCGAAACATCATCATCATCATCATCATCATCATCATCATCATCATCCGCAAGGGCTGCAGAAAAAAGCGTTTTTTGCTCAACCGTACCCAATTACTGAAGACTGGCGTGTTTGATCAGGGGCTGTATCGCTGCAGCGACGCCTTTATCCGATGCTATAACGTGTTCTATCTCTTTTAAAGCCCAACCAATGGTAAGAGCGACGGTCCGCCCAAATTTATTGACGACCTTTGGACGGCACTGACAGTAAACCGGTGTAAGGCTAGCACAGATTGATTGATTTGTGCGGTTTAACGTCCCAAAACCAGCTCCGATTGTGAGAGTGGCGATCTCCGGAAATTTCGACCACCTGGGGGTTCTTTAGCGTCCACTGACATCGCACAGCTCACGGGCCTCAACATTTCGCCTCCATCGAGATGCAGACGCGGCGGCCGGGATTCGATCCCGCGACCTTCGTTCGGATCAGTAGCCCAGTGGCATAGCCACTAGACAACCGCGACGGGGCCGTGTTTTACAGCGATGCTGTAAGCGGTTAGGATCGAATAGATTTTGTGACTGTGTCGACCAAGCCATGGTTCACCGATCCTGGGGGCAGTTCACGGCGTGGTGCAGTGGCTCATACGCAATGTAATATGTGAATTAAACGAACCAAACGAGAATAAGAGTGAATCAAAGGCACACTTAGTGGACTAACGCTGACTTGACACTAATCAAATGTGAATTATGCGTTAATCAAAGCGATTTAAAGATCCCATAACTAAACCAAAAGTACGATGCAAATAGTCAAGCTGTATACCCGCCACGGCGGTCTAGTGGTTATGGCACTCGGGGGCTGATCCGAAGGTCGCGGAATAGAGTCACGGCCGCGGCGGGTCCATTTCGACAGAGGCGAATTCTTAAAGCCCGTGTACTAGGCGTTGTCAGTGCGCGTTAAGGAACCCCGGGTGGTCGAAATTTCCGTAGCCCTCCACTATACGGCGTCTCTCATAAGTATACCGTGGTTTTGGGACGTTAAGCCACAGAAATCATCAATATTCGCAGAACGCTAAGTATTACCTCGGTTCTTAACACAGATGTGCCGTCGAAGCATGGCTCTTGTTGCGGTCAAAAGTAACACGGATCATACCCACAGCAGGTTCACCACGCGGAACTTTACTACACAGATGTAGTGCTCTTTTTAGCTGACCTTCACACATACCAGTTCTTCAAAAAAGCTTCGTCCTTCCAATAAAGTTTTTTTTTTTGAAAGTTTATTAGTTCTTACACTTTCATAATTTGCTTTATCTTTATGTTCAATGTTGTACAGTGTATATCTGCTTCTCTGTTATACTTTAAGCACTGCATTTATGTCATGACATGTCCTTTGATATCTATTTGCTCGCCCCCCCCCCCCCCCTTATGTAATGCCTTGTATAAGGTCTTTAAGGGTTTAATAAATGATGATGATGAAGAAAGTACGGGGAGAAGATAAAGTACAGCGAACAACTAATTACGTAAGGTATACGTTTGTGCGCTCTGCTGAAGACACCTGAGCGTTCTTTCTGTCGTCACGCAGGTCGGCTGATGGTCGATGGTTATGAGGACGATCTTGAATGCAGCGCCACTGCTGCAGTAAAGGCGGCTCCATGGCCAAAAATCATATTGACAAAGGCGGTGTATACTTAGATACCTCTACTTGTAGCAAGTCGTGAAAGCAGTCAGAAAGAACGACGGGAAACGTTTCTTACAGCAATTTTCACAAATCACCAAAAAGAAAAAAAGAAAGAAAGGAGAAAAGACTCCATATTGACGTTTTTCGTCGTCTGCTAGGTTACCACATGTTACCACAGGCCAGAAGCAGAAAGTACATAGTGTCCCCGAAACACCATGACATTCACCAGAGCCATGTCCGAGAGCACAGAGTGCCCTCCATCGGCTCGGTAGGTGGCGGGTGGCAGCAAAGAATCCCACGTCCGCCACCGGTGGCACTGGCTGCCCAGGTTGGCTACACTTAAAGTGCGTTGGTCAGGTCTTGAATCCTGCCCCCATGCAGGAGCAGCAGACGTTGTTTGGTCGGTGATGATGGCCATCACTAACCAAGTAAGGTTGGCTGGCGGGACAGGTTCGAAAGCAGTGCCACTTCCGTTCTCCTTTTATTTTTTTTATTTTTCGCGGATTTTTCTCTTATTTCGTCAGAGACAGGACATGCTGCGTGGATGCTACATCACGTGAAAGAACGGCATTCACTCGCAGCTCGAGTCACGGCAAATGCGAAGCACGCATCAGGAACGTAAAATGGATTTGCATTGTTGTCTCGCTATACAGAGTTTGGTGCATATGAAGCTAACGAAATGGCCACAAGAGCACCAAGACTGTGGCATGTAAACCATGCCGCTCATACACGCATGTCATGATTCTAACGTTATGACTTGTCATTTACGTTCGTCATGCAGTCGTGTTGTGCCATAGCAATTTTGGTATACATCCCTTTAAGGAAACGAGTGGCATGTAGATCATGCCGCTAATGACATGCATGTCGCGATTTTCATGTTATGACCTGTCATTTATGATCGTCATGCAGTCATGTTGTGCCAAACCAATTTTCGTATAGGCTCCGTGCAGTCGAGTTTTCCATGTGCGACATCAGCGCCAGAATGCACTGCCTGGCGGAGAGAAGAAGCAAAATTGGGCAGACTGTGACAGGGAAATACGCGAACGCGATGCGCGTCTCCAACTCTATAGCAGCAGCGACCGCCCGTCCCACCTTCTTTCGTTTTATTTCCCCTTGAGACGCGCGCTCCAAACCTGCGGCAAACTGTTCCAAAGGGCCACGCCGCGAGCGTTCGTGTGGTTCGCAGCACGCCCGGAAAGCAGCGAAGAAACGCGCGCGTCGCTGTCGCCTCGGTTTCCACCGTGCGCGACTGAGCCGTCCGACGAGTAGGGAGCCTAGTCATGTAGGCTCCCTACCGACGAGAGCTACGTAGCGCCCTCTGGTCAGTAGAGGGAGCCCATACATCCCATTAACGAAACGACAGTATAGCGCCAGGACCATGGCATGTAAATCATGCCGGCCATGACACGCGTGTCATGATTCTAATGTTATGACCTGTCGTTTACGTTCGTCATGCTGTCGTGTTGTGCCATAGCAATTTTGGTATACATCCCATTAACGAAACGCCTGGCATGTAAATCATGCCGCCCATGGCCTGCATGTTATGCTTTTCATATGTTATGACCTGTCATCTATGTTCGTCATGCAGTCATATTGTTGCATACCAATTTTCCTACACATCCCACTAACGAAACGGCCAAGAGAGCACCAAGACCGTGGCATGTAAATCATGTCGCTCATGACATGCATGTCATGATGTTCATGTTATGCCCTGTCATTTACGTTCATGATGCAGTCATCTTGTGGCATGCCAATTTTCGTGTACGGGATATCCCGTTAACGAAACGCGTGGCATGTAACTCATGTCGCCCATGACATGCATATCATGATTTTCGTGTTGTGACCTGTCAGTCATGTTCGACATGCAGTCATGTCGTGGCATACCAATTTTCGTATACATCCCATTAACGAAACGGCCAGGAGAGCACCAAGACCGTCGCATGTAAATCATGTTATTCATGACATGGATGTCATGATTGTCATATTATGACCTGACATTTGTGTCCGCCACGCAGTCATATTGTGGCATACCAATTTTTGTATACATCCCATTAACGAGACGACCAGGAGAGCACCAAGACTGTGACATGTAAATCATGCCGCTCATGACACGCATGTCATGATTTTCATGTTATGACCTGCCATTTATGTTCGTCAGGCAGTCATGTTGTGCCATACCAATTTTCGCATACATCCCATTAGCGAAACGGCTAGGAGAGCACTAAGACCGTGGCATGCAAATCATGCCACTCATGACATGCATATCATGATTTCATGTTAGGACCTGCCATTTATGTTCGTCAGGCAGTCATGTTGTGCCATACCAATTTTCGCATACATCCCATTAGCGAAACGACCAGGAGAGCCCTAAGACCGTGGCATGTAAATCATGCCGCTCATGACATGCATGTCATGATTTTCATGTTATGACCTGTCATTTATGTTCGTCATGTAGTCACGATGTGGCATACCAATTTTCGTAAACATCCGTTTAGCGAAACGGCCAGGAGAGCACAAAATCGTAGGCGGCTAGATAGATAGATAGATAGATAGATAGATAGATAGATAGATAGATAGATAGATAGATAGATAGATAGATAGATAGATAGATAGATAGATAGATAGATAGATAGATACGCTCAAACTCGCCGAAGTTCGCTAAGAAATGCTTCGCATTTAAAAGACTCCATATTGACGTTTTTTGTCGTCTCCTAGGTTACCACATGTTACCACAGGCCAGAAGCAGAAAGTACATAGTGTCCCCGAAACACCATGACATTCACCAGAGCCATGTCCGAGAGCACAGAGTGCCCTCCATCGGCTCGGTAGGTGGCGGGTGGCAGTAAAGAATACCACATCCGCCACCGGTGGCACTGGCTGCCCAGGTTGGCTACACTTAAAGTGCGTTGGTCAGGTCTTGAATCCTGCCCGCATGCAGGAGCAGCAGACGTTGTTTGGTCGGTGATGATGGCCATCACTAACCAAGTAAGGTTGGCTGGCGGGACAGGTTCGAAAGCAGTGCCACTTCCGTTCTCCTTTTATTTATCTTTTTATTTTTCGCGGATTTTTCTCTCTTATTTCGTCAGACACAGGACATGCTGCGTGAAAGAACGGCATTCACTCGCAGCTCGAGTCACGGCAAATATGTAGCGTAGGGGGTATGTGCGAAATATGTTCAAGAACGGCAGGTCATTGCAAAACATTGCCTAAATGCACTGGTCTCCTGTGCAAAGCACGGCCTGAGAAGGCACTGCGGTTGGGTTATAGCAGGCCTGCTGAATACACCTGATGAGCGGCCGCACATCACCTTCACAAATGAGGTACATCTTGCCCTTGGCCACAGCGCTTTCTTCGGGAGGCTCGCAAAGAGGAACACTAACTAGCCCGACCCAACGCCTTGTTGTTCAAGAATACAGTAAGTCATATGGCCTTCGGCGGAGATGTCACATGTGTCATCCCGTCATCCTCAGTGGCAGGTCACCGCTTCGTACTACAACCTCTAACACAATTTCGTGCCACTGACTTTCCGAGCTGGATTGCGTGCCTGTTTTACGTGGGTCATAACGTTGCGTTAAGTGCAAGGTGCTGCAAGATATAGTCGCGCAGTGATTGGGGATTTGCTAGCTGTACTGCTTGTCCCCGGCTAAGTCCATCTGTGTTGTTTGGAAGATGAGTTCTTGCTCGCGTTTGTTTTCACCTATGTTTCATATTATTATTACAGACAGACAGACAGGCAGACAGACAACATTTAATTAGGTCCTGAGAAGAGAGAGAGATTATTGAATTCTGGATGCTTGCCTGCCTGCAGGCCTGGGGCCGTACCCTGTATGTGTGCGAACAAACATCGAATATGCCAGTGTTCTAAAGTATTTGAGAACATACGAAAGACGCGGTACAACGTTCCAACAACTATATCGATGACATTCGCATCTCTCTGAAAGATTTGACGCGCACGACTTTGTCGAGCGATGTACATACACTGCAGGCCACGTTCTCTCATGGGGCGGTGAATTAAGCCTGGTTATTATTATCATTATTGTAAGGGTCGTCGGAATGCGAGGGAGAGTATGGTTTGCCGAGGAGGCACCAGATAAGAGGCACAGCCAGGTGGTGAACGTGTGGGGGAGGAGGCGACCATTGTTGTGATGCAATGTACAGCTGGTGACTGGAAACTGGCTTGACAGGTGTTTGGCGGCCCCAGGGGAAGGAGTAATACAGACAGCGTGTCCAGGAATGTCTGTAGTCACCAGCTGGTTTGGCGCCCTCACCCCTCCCATGCAGCGTGGTGGGCAGCAAGCGTACCCACTGTATTGTTGTCATTGGTTAGAGCGGCGTCGGGGTGTAAATCGCCGTTTATGATTGGCTGTGAAGTGTTCAGGGGAGGAGCAACCGGTGTATATAAGGTGGCCCTTTTGCCTCGCAGAGTGGTCGGAAGCACTGCCAGTAAAGTGTATATACTGTTCTCGTATATAAAGTCACGTTGTGTTTGTATGAAGGCTGGTCTCCATCCTTTGGGTATAGACAACGCAACGGCGGACCGGTAGTAGGAAGGCTTCCACCCTTCCTTCTTCACAGCAGCAACGCTAGCTGGAGGAGCTCGGCTCCAAAACGAAGAAGAGAAGCAGGAAGGAGGAGAAGGGGGGAACTGAGGACAAGTTCACCACGACAAGGTCACCTTCTACAACCTCCTTGCCTTGAAAATTTACTATTATGACAGCAAAAAAAAAAAAACGCATGTCCTCTCTTCTCATTTGCGACCAAGTTCTAGTTGTTTCACGCTGTAGACTTATCTCCATTCAATCAATCAGAGCAGGAAATCACATCCCGAATTCTTGGACACACGACCACGAGATCGACACGTCACTTGCGGCACTTAGCCGTTGCACACGTGACTGTCGACGTTATCGAACACCGGACTACAGTGATCGAACTACATTCACAGTCATCGAACTACATTCATCGAACACCGGGCTACAGGACGCGTAGTGTATACGCTTTCGGTGAGGCCCACATAGCTGTCACCTTCGCAGGCGAATGCAACACATGCTCAAACTTCCGATGTGTACTTCGTTTACATTCCTTTGTTATGAGAAGCCGGTCAGTTTTGAGTATCGCACACTCGCGCCCGCTGTCCTTCGCAAGACGCATACCTCGCGAGCAACGCCTACTATACTCTGTTTCACTAATTCCGTGCAGCAGGGCCAACGCTATACGAGGTCATCGAGCGTGGAATGCATCCGATGGAAGACGAAATGCCATTGTTCGGACACGCAGCTGCATGCGAGCCGCTACTGCCAATGATGATGACGATGACCTTTGGGGTTAATGGCTTGTACTCACTCTGGGGGATTGGCCATGAATATTAAGAGGAATTATACAGGTGTATATTGCACTATAACATATTTAAGATAAAGCAAATGAACGGACAAATGTGAACAAATATATTTTGCAGTAAGAATGGAAAAGCATAAAGGGATTACAGGATGGACTGGAAGTGCCAATTGTGGCCCCGGTTCATCCTCCTCCTTCCAAGGCTGCAGCTGCCACTGCAGCTCCCGCCATTGGCAGATGGCAAGTCGCGGAAGGACAGGGTTAACACGTGTTCGCCCTCCTGATTGGTCGAAGAGGCCTTCAGCTTCCACAGTGCTGCACGCAACTTCTGAAACACACTATACACACATGTACAGTCGGCCCTTGAATTATTCATCCGTGCGCGCCGCTTGGTGTTTTACATGTTTCGAACCCAGAAAGAAAAAACGGGTGCTCCACGTACCTCGCGTATATATATGTGCATATACTTCGCTCAGAGAGAAAAAAAAAAGGAATAAGAAGTGGAGGTGTGAGTCAAAAAGCACCGAGTCATATGACCAAGTGGGCGGTGAAATCCTTCAGAAGCGTCATCTACATATAAACAGCCGCTCGCGCCGCGCACGTTCTGTAAAAACAAACAAACAAAGGCTGCATTCGCAACAGATGCCACTTCGTCGCTCAAGTCTGTGTAGTGCGTGCGCGACCGACCGCGCAAACTTGTCGCGGCGTCCGGAGTTCACACCGTTCACACAGCTGCGGTATACAGGGCTTATATACTGCAAGCTTCTGCTGCCGCGAGCAAGCACCATAGCTCTTTGAGAGGAGCTGCGACACGGCTAGCTGTCGGCAAGTGTTTCCACCCCGCCTATCGGAATCTCTAGTGTGCAGCATCATCCAGAAGAGCATCGGCTTTCTTTAGGTTCGAACTTCCCGCCAGGCGAGATGGCGGAGGTGTTCAGTGGAGTGCGATTTTTGTCGACGCCGGCCTGACTTAGCAAAGGTGTCTTGTAGTGGACCTTGTGTCTTTGTAGCTGCAGTCAGCAGTGTATTCCTAGGTTCGTTTGCTGAGCCGGCAGTTCACGTGATCTTGCCTTGACCGATCAGGCATAAGCGTGTGCGTTTTGAATCTGGCGGTGGATTCACATCGCATAGCACATGAATGCCTTAGATTTTCTGCCGAAGAAAGAAGGAATGCAAAAGAAGAAATAATAACAGCAATCAATTAAAGAAAGAAAGAAACAATGTTGCTGGAACTGGGGTTCGATGGGAGGCCCCTCCTCTCCGAAGCTAAGTGCCTTAAAAGGCAACTACCATATTCCGATATAGCTGTTTTGCAGTGCAGCAGGCGGGGTTGTCCTGCACCAGGCAGAGTTGTCCAATTTGCTCAAAACCAACTCACCAGCAGTTTTAAATAACCGAACGAACGATGTTGAAACCGAAACGGGTAGATGCTTTGTGCAGCGTGTGCGATGACGTCACAGCCTCCCTGCCGTCAGAATATATGGAGCTGGTGCTAGAATATTGAAAGCGGTGATGTCATCCGACGATATATTGAGTTATGCCAGCTTTTATGAACTTGACAGTGGCGATTTGGGCGCCGAAGTGTCTCACCGTTTTGCTCTTGACCGCCCGCCTGCTCGGGTACGCAGCATTGAAGGGAATGACGTCAAGAACACATTGTGGCCTGCGAGGGAATGCGCTAAGAAAATTTTAAGATTCGTGTTCAGGAAAACTGAGGGACTTGTGACCGCCTGGCTTAGCATATGTTATTACAGTACCGAGTAGAACGTATATTTAAGATTTCACTGAGATTCGTGGACACTGAATAATGTGGCTGATCCCTCTGTAAGAGGAATCAGTATAACACGAAAGTAGGATACGTGCCTTCACATAACCAGTTGAATGTTTATTGTACATCGAGATGAACTTGCCCATTTCTATCATTTTTTCGCGGGTACGGCACTCTTTGACGTGATTGGACCCAAGCTCACGTATCGTCTCCATAACATCAAGGACCAACCACTTGTGGTAACCGAAGTAGCTTACGTAATAACTGGACACAGTCGATATTTACGTAAATTCCGTGCGGCAAAGGCATCAGTCATGTTTACTTGCGCCACATTGATTCGCCTATGTCGTTGCCGACCCTGGGCGCTTCACGCACCAGTTATCTTGTTGCCATCACGTTCGTAGAGTAGGCAGCCCACGGAAACGCCATCCACCACGATAGGTGACCGGCGACGCGGCTACGCGCGCGCACATCGAGGCGCACTTTGGAACGTGCTTGGAACGGTGCCGTCATCCAGGAGAGGCGAAGTGGAGCACTGCAACTTCACTTCGCCTTTCCTGGATGGCGGCGCCATGCAGGCACGTTCCAAGGTGCGCCGCGCGCGCGTCGCGGCAGAGGGAAAGAAACGATAATAAAGACCATAAGCCACGTTCGTACAGCTTCGACCTTGTGTGCCGATAGCGTTGTATGTAGAAAACAGGCCACCTTTGGTAGCACAGCGTCTGTGAGCTCGATTTCCAGCGCATTCAAGGAAATCTTTCCGAGGTTTTTTTCTTTGTTCTTCTTACATATACATTTTACTGGGCCACTTCCGTTACGGAAACTACGTGGTGGGCCGGGTCGCGGTGGACCCTGGAATAAAACATTTTCGTGTTAAAATCGCCGGAGTTGCCCCTTAACCGCTCTGCTAGACACCCTCGCTTGCAAGATCTTGCATTGATCTTTCTTTGCTATTGTTACTGCTCACGCGAGTGTTTCTTCAGTTGGGACACTGACTCCTAGAGAGCGTGCGTCCTAAGTTGGCTCTTAGAAAGGGCCGCGTCTTCTGCTGTTGTCCGACGGATTTCACTGTTTGGAACTAGCGTCACTTTTCGTCTGCCCGGTTCACTGTTCGCGTTATGTGCGAATTATCTTAGCGTTCTCTCTACATATAACCCAACCCCACCCCGCCCTGCCCACCGTGTGATCAACAGTTGTGAGCGGTGCAGAACGACGAACGGCTGTGTACTAGAATGTGTAAGGGCGTGTACCGGCTACTAATTAAGTAAATATACAAGGCGTATAGTTTTGCATGGGGCGAAGCCTTTGACAAAGATAGGTCCTCCTATCGAAACGTCGGTCAGCAGGTCGGATGAATCTCGCCCCCTTTTACACCTATTGACTGCTATCCTTACTTTGAACAAGCTTCAAGGCATTTACAGACACACGGACGGCAGCCGAACGTCGTCTGCTTCTCACATGTTCGCGCCTTCCGTTTACTTATACGATTAGGTGGTCAAAATGGAAGGAAAATCAGTGCACAGGGCAGTGTGCAATGTGGGAGCTCCCGCGTGGCCGAATCATGCGTGCGTTTATTTGTTTTTGTTTTTCGGGAGTCTGACATTCAGCAGTCCTCAGCGATATTCATATGCTTGCTTACTCGATGCCAATTTACTGTGTTGAATAGCTTTTCTGTGTACATGCTGTGTCATATATCAACGCACGCAGCCACGAGCCATCGCTGAAGGGTTCGCCTCGTGGCTTGCAAAAACAAACAAGACTGCTGGCACACGCGCGCTGATGTGTGTTGTATGAGTTCATGGAAGTCCGTGTCGGTTTCTTTTCTGCGCCTATACGCCGTCGTTGAAGCAACAGCTGCACCCGGATGGATATGGAAGTAAATGATCTTGCGACGCGCCAGTGTAAACACGATGGCCAGTCGCTGCATGCCTTACTTGTTCCGTCCTGTTTACCACAGGCCGCGGCCACCTCTCAAAGTTCTTTGGAAATGCGGTCGAGAATATGGGTTCGCGCAAGCGCAAACGATAATATGACCGAGCGGAGTGGGAATTGCCCGGGTTAGAGCTATATAATTCAGGCGAGAAAACAAACAAGGCTGGATATCGCGGACGACATTCCAGGAATCACAGGGTACAGATTTTGCCCTTCGTAAAACGGACTCAGCAATCTTTACGACGTCGGTATGGCTGCCTTTGCGTTCAATCTCCCGGAACTTCCGTCATAAGCCTGTTGTCTCGTGGAGGTGCTGTTACGTCACATTATCGGAGATACTATCAAAGCTCAGAAACAAAGTAGCGGCCGTGCTAGAAGACAAGAAACACCACCACAGGAAGTACTTGTTTTTGGGCTAGTTGGTGACTTAGCTTACTAAACATGTTCAGGCGCAAAAAGAAACTAGGAAGAGAATAGAGCAAAGGAAAGATACAGACGAGCGCCAACTACCAACTGTTTATTGACGTTCAGGTTACATAGCTAGGGGAGCTTTCCAACATGCGCATTCCACGATAGCTTGATAGACGCATTCCACGATAGCATGTTCGATGTCGCATTGTTTTGCTTTGCTGCGCATGTCGGAAAGCTCACCTAGCTATGTAACCTGAACGTCAATAAACAGTTGGTAGTTTGTGCTCGTCTGTATCTTTCCTTTGTTCTATTCTCTTCCTTGTTTCTTTTTGCGCCTGAACATGTTTCTAAACGCCACCACGCACACTGCATGTCCTTGTGACTGTCTCACGGGACAGCGTGTTGACTTCACGCGATGAGAAATCGTTGGACCGGAAATGGAGTTTCACAATGTTTCGCTCCGGCATTGTTCACTGTTCCTTTACCCTGGGCGTTGTTCACTGTTCACATTCATCTTCCTCTCAACTTGTGTCGTGTCTTCCCGCCCCGCCACGGTGGTCTAGTGGCTGTGGCACTTGGCTGCATGATACGAAGGTCGCGGGATCGAATCCCGACCGCGGTAGCTCCACTTTGATGGAGGCGGAATGTTGAGGCCTGTGTACTTTACGATGTCAGTGCTCGCTAAAGAACCGCAGGTTGTCAAAATTTCCGGAACCCTCCACTACGGCGTTTCTCATAATCATATAGTAGTTTTGAAACGTGATCATCAGCCTGTCTACGCCCACTGCAGGGCAAAGGCCTCTCCCATAGATCTCCAATTATCCCACATAACTTTCTGCTGCCCCCTGGAATACGCTTGCCTTCTCTAGGAATCCACTCTGTTACCCTTAATGACCAACGGAACGTAAAGAACCGTAAATTTTATCAAGTAATTGGAGTAAACATGCTCGCAACGTCGCCGTATACGTACAATACAACGCCTCCTGCACACACACACCCGTTGCTTTGAAAGCGACACCCCAATCGTGCGACCGGCTCCGCGGGCGTCCTGTGGGCACAAATGCTGACGGGCCTTGACTTGTCACACACGAGCAGCTCTGAATGGGACGTGCATTCACGGCCACACTCCTTGGCTGACACTCGGCGGTGACCCCTCTCGCGCTAGAGCTCTCCTTTCGCGCTTAACCTTCAATCCCTCGCATTTTTCCGGCTTGTGGTCACGGCCATTAGGCGTCACTGGCACACACAAACATCCTTCCGCACCATACCGCTTCCCTTTGTGTGGAATGTTGACGTCTTCAGAGTGGGTGTTTCGCGCACTTCGTGCTTATGATTCAGTGTGATGCGTTGGAAACGAGGAATTTTTCGCTAGACGTTATTAGCAAAAATGGGCACCTTCCCTAGACGAATGTCTTCGTGTTTTCTTCTTCTATAGTATCTCGTTTGTGTGTGCTGCGCCGTATTCTTAATCATGTTTAAAGACTACCTTAGGGTCGTCTGCTTTCGGGCTATAGTCTGTTTCACTAGTTCCATGCAGCAGAGCCAAGGCTACGAGACTATCGAGTGCAGAATTCTTCGAGGCGAGACGAAATGCCATTGTTCGGACACGCGCACCCCGCTTCATCTTCCTCCTTCAAAGGCTACAGCTGTCACTGCAGCGCCCGCCATTGGCAGATGACAAGCCGCGGAAGGACACGTTTAACATGTGTTCGCCCTCCGGATTGGCCGAAAAGCCTGTAGCTTCCACAGTTCTGCATGGAACTTCTGAGACGGGCTATAATTGGTGCTCTGCTAAGGCATAAAAGACTGGCGCAAAAGCTCGGACCAGGGCAAGAAGAACCACCGAGCGTTTTGTGCTTCTTGTCCTGGTCCTTACTGAAAGAGTAGCCTCGGTGATTCTGCGATGTTGGCCCGTCTCACTACGGTCGTATAGGTACAAGAGGTCCTCCAAAATCTCTTGGACCTGGTCAGAAAACTGTGCCGATTAGTCGGGGAGGCTCGTGTGGACGTGTGAGCGAAATGTTACAGGGCCCCACAAGCACCAGAGAATTTGCAGTTTGGTTCCAAATACTAGCTGGGGAAATCGCTGCCGTACTTATTTCAATAAATTACGTCAAGAGGAGCACCGACTTGAGGCACAACTATGGCACTGGCTCATTTCGTAATCACAGAAAGATGCTCGGTACTGTTTTACTTCTTTCTTCTCGAGTTCAGCGAACCAAAGAAAACGTGGTATCTGTCTGTTAAGAACGCCGGGAAAAAAGCCGAACGACGTATAGTCGGTGCTTCTTGTGACGTCATTTGCTGGAAAAAGAGCAGGCGACATTCTGGCTTTATTCGAAACCAAACTTCGCATTCCTTTGTGCGAGCATTGCATTGATATTCGTATCGCGTGTGGACAGGAGCTTCGACCACTAATAGGTTCGTTGTCTGGCTATGTTCAAAAGGTGAACATATGGTTAAAAACGATGTAGAACAGGGATTGTCGCTTTCCAGCGACATTCACTGTTTTACCTTATTTTTAACGATCTGTTCATCGATTGAAGTCTCTATCTTCCCCGGAGCTTCTTTTCTAGGTTTATGTTCAAAAGGTCTTGCAGGGCCCCTTTAGTAAGTGTGCATGCACTGAAGCCCCTCGCGCAGCCTCGTAACCGCTAGCCACTGTTCCTCCGCAAGAATGCGAAGAGTTCGTGCTTCAAAGTTCGATAATAAATTCACGAGAGTTACGTCCCAAAACCACGATATGATTATGAGAGGGCTCCGAAAATTTCGGCCACCTGGGGTTCTTTAACGTACACTGACATCGCACAGCACACGGGCCTCAACACTTCGCCCCCATCGAAATGCAGCCGCCGCGGCCGGGATTCGATCCCGCGACCTTCGGATCAGCAGCCGAGTGCCATAACCACTAGACTACTGTGGCGGGGCAAACTTACATGCGTTCTCTCGTTTGTTAGGAAAGAACATGGAAAACTTGGAACACGGAACAGTGCAAATACATACGCGTTACGACGCCGTGGCGCCGGTAAAATACAGTGTGGGCGATTTTGCTTGCCTAACACAGTCTGGACTCTCTATACCGAAATAAAAGCGTTGGAACTGCGGTTATAAATAATGCGAACTAAGGTCAGCGAAAATTACTTGTAACTATTTTAATGTAGTTTACGTAAGGTGTGTAGAGTCAATAAAGGAAAATAAAACGGAGGTTTTTGGAAAACATTTCCTTTGTCGCGTATTGACGTTTTCCCACTTCACAAAGCTACGGACTGTGCAGGGGAGCTCCTTCTAATGCCAGTCTGCATGATTATATTTCAAAAGTCAACAATATTGTGGCCGTACCGAAAAGAAAACGAGGACGCAAGGCAGGAAGCGACACGCCTTTTTAATTATCCCGTTCTATATATCATTACTTGCAACGTGGCCAGTCCCCCTCGTGGGTATGTGCCAGTCATACAGGCCACAACAACACGGGACAGCACGTTGTTCTTAATTCCTGCTTCGCGTCCTCGTTCTTTCGCTCTACGCCACCCGCTTCCCTCCCCTTCCCCTTCCCTAAGATGTTAAACAATTAAGAACTCGCTCAAATATGCATCGATCCATCTGCGGTACCTATCTTACAACAGTCATATTTAACAGATGCATGGTTACCTCCAACTTATGCACCTGAATGGACGTAAGCTGCGCGAGTTGTCTGCATGCTTCACCCCTCCTTCGGAATACCTAAAGAGCCAAGATTTTTCAAGTGGAACAAATATAGGTGACTTTTGCAGTGCCATTTGTGGAGCGTTGTTCCACGGGTTAGAGGTGATGACTTGCTGGCGTTTTTTGTTTGTTTGTTTGTTTCCGGGTGACCACACATGACAATCGAAATCAATGTTTCGACCTCAGTTTTCCTGTGCAGCTTCTTGTGGCTCCGATTGATGAGCCCATTTCCGGTATGCCGCGAAATCGTGACAACAGTCCAAACGACATTAAAAAGCAGGGAAAAAGAATTCATTCCTTGTTACTTTATTATATCTTTTGTCTGGTATGTACCTGCGTTAATCGACCAGCTACAATCCAGCAACTGTGCAGGCGAGTAAAAGGGTCCTTTCCTACGACGTGCAGGCTGTTCCAGCGGCACCCCGAGTACCAGAAGCTGTTCTCCGGCTTCGCGGACGTGCCGCCAGAGGCGCTGTCCACCAACCCTCGGCTGGGCGCCCATGCCATGTCCGTGGCGTACGCCATCACGTCGCTGGTGGACACCCTTGACGACGCCGAGTGCCTGGTGGAGCTGGTGCGCAAGATCGCCATCAGCCACACCCGACGGCCGGTCACCGTCACAAACTTCGAGGTGCGCGCCGTCACAGCACGCGTCCATACCACTGCACAGGCTCATATACCACGTGTCCGGGCTAATATTACGTTTTCGCACGTTAGCACTTGGGCTTCCATTGCATCGAAAAGCCTTCATGCGTTTGGCCACGCTTTGCACGAGCATGAAAGTTCCAGCAGCAGTGCGCGTGGTGGAGACGTCAAGAACTTTTGTCATGGCAAGGGCTAGGACTGAGATGTGGCTTAACTCGAGTGTCGCTTGTGTACCTTCTGTAGTCTTGTCCCTAGATATCTTTACCCTAGTACCCCTACTGAAAAAGTCCGTTTCCGTATTCCAATAATTCCATATATTCCATACGAAGTCCATAAGTTTTCCATATACTTTCCGTATATTTTCCATATTTTCCATATGAGTCTTACGGAAACATACGGAATTATTGGAACGACCATACGGAACGTTTCAGTAGGGTACCTTGGTACCCTGGTACCCTAGTAGCGAAAACATCTGAAGCGCCGCGGACCAATCTCATTGGGCGGCATTGAAGACTGCTTTCGGCAGCCATGCTCTTCCCTAAAGCTGTTCCCCCACAGCAACTCCAATGCCGCTGTTGTTTGGGCATGAGCGTTGTCCGTCTCGACGTCCCATGCATATAAGCCACAATACCGAATAGCGAAAACGCTGCGTTGATGCCCACTGTCAAGCTATGCAGGACCCAACGGGTGAAGGAACGGTGCTAGCGCACGAAATACTTCGCGATTAGCCAAAGCTAAGCCGTCAGCCAGTTTTTGTACTCATTTGGGGGCGAGATCTGCCCCGTCCCTTTACAGTGCACTCCGTTTCACCTGAACCGCCTTAGTGCAAGGGAGTTGTGGGAAGGAGGGGGCCTTGAAGCAAGCAAAGGCTTGCTTCAGGGTTATGATTCACTTTCAGGTTTATGATAACTTTCATTAACTTTCAGGTTTATGATACTGGCAGACTGAGGCCCGAAGCATTCGGCCGGAAACGTCGGTGTATGGAGTATGGTGTGAAACCTGCGAGATGACGTATGCCGCGGGGACATAGAAGGCAGGTTTTGTTACAGAAATAGGATAAATTTAACCATGGGTCAATATGGGTTGACTTACTGTTGTTGTCCGTTGTCAGGTTAGGAACACCAGACCTCGCACTACACCATTTTGCTAAATTGTGGCATTCGTGCAGAGAGTACTGGCACTCTGTGCAAGTAATGTTCGCATTCGCGTGATAATGCAAATGAAGTGACTTTGAGTCGCGTCTGCGATAGCCGTAGACTTGTAAATATTTGTGAGAATTTATGCACGCAAAAACGAGTCGTTCGCGTCCTGCGGCTGATCCTTGTGGCACGGAGCCTCCTTATCGGGCTTTATCGGCCATATGGTGCCGGGAGGTCGAGTGCTTGACGAAATCTCGTCTGGTCGGGATAAAACGTTGCTGAAAACGCAGATGGACGCAGACCAAGGAAAATAAAATTCGCTGACGTTTCGGCTCCCATGTGTTGTTGTGGTTGCTGAGAGTCCCGTGTGAGAGCCGAAACGTCAGTAAATTTTATTTTCATTGGTCGGCGTCCATCTATGTTTTCACCAACACGGTGCTGTCTAATCTCAGTATTGTCAGGCTGGCCGCTGTGATAAAGGCCGTTGGACCGAATTCGAAGGCAGGCAGTCTTTCAGTACGTTTGTCCGTGACACCCTGCAGCCGCCTCCTTTCGAAATGTCGAGATATGAGGAGCGGTATACGTGTAGTTTTAAATTTTCTTTGCGTAGGTGCTGTTCCGTAGGACTAGCAAACTCTTGTGACTCCTAATCGCATGAGAAGGAAAATGTGGCCGATCCCGCTGTAGGAGTAATCGGTGTAACACGAAAGCGAAATACGGCTTCACACAAGCAGTTGAATTGAATGCTTATTGCATATCCAGACGAGATGAACTTGCCCATCGCTATAGGTGTTTCGCTGGTACGGCGCTGGTCTGACGTGGATGAACCCACGTTCACGCATCGCCTCCGTGACACCTGTTGCTGTGACCAATCCCTTGTGGTAACTGAACTAGGTCGCGTAGTAAAATTCGATTGTAATTGGCGCCCGACAAAGGCATCAGTCATATTTACTTGCGCCACAGTAACCCGTCAACGTCGTTGGTTGCCGTACTCGGGCGCTTAACGCAGCAGTTTTCTTGGTACCATCATGCTCGAAGAGTAGTCGGCGGGGAAACGCCATTCACGATGACAGGTGGCCAGTGCTCTACCACTGCACTATCGGCGCACATGCTTGAAGCTTACGAACGCGAATTGTATTGTTTCTTATCTCGCTTCCTTCCCTCTTCCTCGCTGCGCCCGTCTGGCTTGGCGCGCGCGCATCTAGGCGCACTTTGAAACGGGCCTAGAACGGTGCCGCCGTCCAAGAGAGACGAAGTGAAGCTGCAGTGCTTCACTTCGTCTCTCCTGGATGGCGACACAGTTCCAGGCTTCACTTCCGTTACGGAAATGACGTGGTGGGGTCGTGGTGGACCCCGGCATAAAACACTTTCATGTTACAGGATTTAGACAGATCGGTGCTTCACTTTATATATGCGGATTAATGTCGTGCTTATGAACATACCGAACTGAAGAAATTGAGACTACACATATGTGCTCGGATTTAATAAATTTGTCTCTGCTACACGGCACATTTATTCGAATACATTCGAACGCGCATATTTTCATGGCTCTGTTAAACAAAATTTCCCTTCGCAAGAAGAAATTGTTACAAATTAAGGGGGTGCCCTTATAAGAACGAGGGGATGTGAATCCGCCCCCTGTCAAGGAGACGCCCCCTCTCGAGTATGTCGCGCCTGCTGTTTGTAACCTTGGGACCTCCTCCTGCATATTTACCTGCACTATAATATTTTTACATGACTAATAAAGCTTGGCTTATTGGCTGATTGATTGATTGATTGATTGATTGATTGATTGATTGATTGATTGATTGATTGAAAAGTGTTGCAGGGCGTCTAGCGAAAGGTGAAAGAAATTCTATTTTATTTATTCTACCCTCAATCGTACAAGGCTCTACGGTCGGAAGTGGGGTAATAAATAACGAACGAATGATCAAGAACACTTCAATTGATAAAATTTGCAATAAATAGGAGGATGAGTTTTACGCTTACACAACTGAATTTGAATGAAGGTAAGTACAGCGCGTACATGAAAAAGTAAAATATTACTCTTCACATATCATCAATCAAATAATTTTGTAAATCGAACAAAACAAGTTATGACCTGAGATGGAAACGATGTCGGAGGGAAGGTGGTTTCATTCATTGGACGTTCGTGGGATGAAGGATTGATAAAACGTGTTAGTGCGGCGTGTAGGAATGTGTACCTTATGTTGATGGTCTAAGCGAAGTGAACGTTAAGATGGCTTGATAATAAACCCGGCTTACGTAATGTGGCGATGCAATATCTCATTGAAAAGCGTGAGACAGGATGCTTAGCGACGTGTTTCAAGTGACTGCAAGGAAAGGGTGCGTTTCATTGCCGTGATACTGCTGGTGCGATGTATGGTTGAATACTACGAAACGTGCTGCGCCTGCAGAGGATGTGTCTTCAGATGCCTCGCCCTAACAATGGTCGTTCTCTCTTTCTCTCTCTCTCTCTCTCTCTCTCTCCCAGCACACGATGGTCGTGATCGTGGACACGCTGAAGGAACGGTTGGGAAGCAAGATGACGCCGGCTGCCGTGGCTGCCTGGGAGAAAGACCTTAAGGCTGGTGGTCACCGTCGTCGCAGACGTCTACAAGGACGCCCGCAAGAACTAGACTGCTCCCTTCCGGCTCGCATGCAGAGGACACGCCGCGAACGTGCCGGCGGTGGTCTCTCGTGTACGCACACACTGCTTCAAGCGCCTGCAAGACGACGGCTTCTCCTTGGTCGCGAGTCGACGGGAACGTTACGCAGTGTGGCCATATGCGCTTAACATGTCCGGGCAGGACCTCTTAACGACGAACGTTGCATGTCGTCGCCGCTGGCAATAGCGCGCCTGTATCGATTGGTGCAGCCGTCGCCATGGTCGTTCGCTGGGCCGATATGTCTATAGCACTGTTAAAAGTGAATTCGACATTGGTGCGCGGCTGTATGCGCGCTAGCGAAACAGATATGCGCACTTTACGCGGAAGGCTGCGATGATGGACGGTATATACCGTGTACAACTTCGTATGTGGATGTCGTGCGTTGTAAGCGCGCTGGTAACTTCTGTAGAGGTGCTCGTTCCCGCCATCGTAGGGTGACGGCTCCACGACAGACGAGGGAGGCTTAGACGTAGCGACTGCTCCTCCTTTTTGTTTTTTATTTTTTTGGGGGAACAGGAGCACGGCGTTCGATATTAGGAGCGAATTTATAGATGTCACCAAAAGCTACTGGGGCAAATATAAAGACAACTTCAACATCGTGCTCTACTACAACCGGCTGCGCCGTAGCCTGTATGTACGGTTCGCTCCCGTAACGTCTATTTCGTTGTTTATCGGACTATGGATGGGTAATCAAAATGCCCGAGCTCTTATTGCATCCTACAAGCAACCGTTGCTTTTCTTTAATGTCTATGTGAGCACCTTTACAAACGTTACCGCGTCCGAAGCGCATAGTTTCGGTTTTGTGAATACGCCATCCCCGCATGAGCTCTTATACGGGTTGGAGTGCGCAGCGTGTTTTTAATTTTTTGCTTCATCTTGTATTTCAACATCCACTGTTATGGCAGAAGCCTTTAATGCCGATATAACTATACTGCATCGTATACAGGGAACCAGCAGCCGGGACAGCAAGGAGAAAAGGACACTTCAAATATTCCTGGTCTGCGTTGTCCGTTCTCTGGTTCCCTGGAAATGATGCAACCGCGACAACCACGTCACGCTGACCATTTTGCTACGGTATACATGTATACGTCGCGTAACTCAGTTGTCTCAAACGGGGTTGGTGTTCGAGTGTATCTGTTTGGCGCACTATAGGAGAGGTTTCGTATTGAAGCAAATCGTAACGCTCGATGGCCATTGCATGGAAGTCGATCCACAGGACAGTGTGCATTTACCCATGACACTTTTATTCCATGCCAAGCCAATCCACGTCCACGTACGGTCTAGTGGTTATGGCACTCGGCTGCAGATCCGAGGGTCGCGGGATCGAATCCCGGCCGCGGCGGCTGCATTTCGATGGAGGCGAAATGTTGAGGCCCGTGTGCTGTGCGATGTCAGTGCACGTTAAAGAACCCCAGGTGGTCGAAATTTCCGGAGCCCTCCACTACGGCGTCTCTCATAATCAGAGCTGGTTTTGGGACGTTAAACCCCACATAACAACAACATACGTTTATGGTTTTTGGGCACGCATTAAGACGTATGCACGTTGTGACGTATTGGCAACGCAGTCATGCGGACTCAGGTGCCGTTTGAGCAGTACTTTCCTCCGCAGCGTTCGTCTGCAGCACTTTGCCCTTAACATAAAGCTTTGGTACGAGTATTTTTTTTTTGTTAACTCATCCGAGGTGGCGCGGTGAACGCTAATCGGGTCTGAGGTCATGGTGTCATCTATCTATCCGAAGCTGTAGAACGCAAGCTGCGAAACTCACAACACCACCTCTTTCGTGATGAAAATACCCACTTGCGGAAACGCTTAAATAGAGAAGGACGTGATAGGGATGGTTCGGTTACTGATTATTAGTATGTGAAACATATTAGGCTGCTTATGTACAAATTCTGTGTTTCAGTGGTATCTTAGCTTTGTTTAGGTGCCGAGATTTTTCACCACCACTAACTATAAGCAAGTTTCCTTAAACTGACGAATACGTGCCATTTCAACGGCTTCACCAAATTGTCCCGTGAACATTATCTATACGAGTAACGTGTGAAAAAGTCATTTTTGAGTGGTGTTCTCTATGATATACTGGACTAGGTGCGCTTTTGTGGAATGTTGTCGTGCATACTGCGAGGCTGCAAGCGCCACTCGTAAGAACGTTTGCAAGAACGTTGCGTAAGTTCTGCGCAGGCGCACTATATGTAAGCCTTTGCGTAAATCGTCGGCCGAATCTGAAATGTCGACGTGGGTGCGATGTGCTGCGCGGGGACAGGATATTACGCTGATACTTCTTGCTTTGTACGGACGAGCGTTGCTTCTTCCGGTATCGACACTAACAGTATTACAGGTTTATGGTGAGAAGCTTGCAGTGACAGGTTCACCCGTTATGTCCACCGTTACAGCGATACCCCACTTGCATTTTTTTTTTTTGCTTCGAAAAATGGTGCGCGATTCCCGAGGTCAGATTCGGCAATGTGTGTCCCTGTAGTGCAGACCGTGCATCGTTATCCGAAAATACGTTATTATTCGAGCGCTTGTAGCGCCCTGAACATCTGACGTGAACACCTGGAAGCCAATCTTTCAACGAAAGGGTTGGTGCTTACCGACTTACGTTAACACAGTCGTTGCCGCAGGTTATCGCAGCTGCCGTATGGTAACCTAACAAGATGTTCCTTCAACGTCTATACTATACCGCGTACGTTTAACCATGGCTCCCGTTTTGTATTGGCCGCATCGTCATCGAACTCCTGGGCGCGGCCGTATCAAGTCCTCATCACGCGGGAAATGTGAAACGAACCTTGCGTATGACCAGACACAGAAAACTTCGCTCCCTGCGAACACGACTTCTGGTCGGCTGTTGCAGGCGCAGCTGTTGCTCATATCCCAAAGCATGCGGTTTAAAAATTAAAACAAAAAGAAACTTGTACTTTTCATTCAAAGGACACTTCCAATCTGCTTACGGCAATACGCCGTCGCACGAGAGAACCGTCATATCAAAAGAAAACTTCTCTGACGTGTGAAAAAGTTGCTCGGCTTCACCGTCGAAACGGAAGATGAGCCCAGCCCCCTCCATTTTTTTTTCGCGGTTTTTCGTTTCCGCTTCGCCGCCGCCCCCTAGCGGACTGTCGCGCATACAAGGAACGACGAATGCTTAGACATAAACGAAGAAGTTGAACGTGTATATTATATGTCAGAGAAAAAGTAGCAGGGATCAGTTTTCTGCTCTCTCAATTCGCTCGCGCGCGCTGCGCGGACTTAATGACGTTATTAGCCAGGGCCGGGTGGAAAGTGAGCGCATTGCCGCAAAAGGAGAACTAATTCGCTACGCAACGCCATGCGTAAATTCTCGCAGCTGTCACTTGATATCAAGAGAGCAAAAAAGTGATGCTGTGTCTCCCAAAAACCAAACGCGTAGGGTCTATCCAAGAGCATTGCCCACGGTCATTTTCTTCGTGCTAACGAAACCGTGAAGGATTTAATTATTTCGACCGGGGCTGCAGCCCGTCTTGTCTTCGTTTTCCACGGGGGTATCTGTTGCACAAACGTTTGTTTCTGTTTTATGTGCGTGTATTTCGGCTAAATGTATAAGAGCTGCAACATCTGGTGCAGCAAACTTGTTTGTGCATTCAATTAACCAAGTTTCTGTATAGCCGTTAAGGCGTGGCTTCATTATTGCGTAACAGACACCCCATACGCTCAAACGAAGGGCTTTTTTTTTTTTTGTCAGATATGTAGTTTCAACACAGCCGCTGTGCATTTCGAGACATTAAGAACGTCAGAGTGACGGACTGCCGCTTTTTTAGTGTAATATAGCTATTCTCTTCCGACGAGAATAGTATTGGTAAACAAACGTATTGCAAATCATTGTATTTCATTCGAGAAAGCACTGTAAGTTATCGATATGGCAGCGGCGTTAGCGCCGCCCTTGGAGTGCGTTGCACCGCGGGTATCGGCGGACTCTCTCATACGGTCATATTCGGCAACGGCGACAATCCTAGCCAATCAGGCGTGCCCCGCCAGCCTTCTGGACCAATCGGAGTTGAGGAGGTTGCACATGGTGGTATAGCATAGTGACCCAGTATTCCGTAAACGGCGTTCTGTGTACCGTCGAGGTATAGGACGCCCCGCTCCTATGGAAAACCCTGCGCAGGCCTTTAACGCCCTTCACAGTACACGGGGTTACCAAACAAATAAGCAGAAGCGCTATGAGCGATATGTCGTGACGCGTTGGTTGAGGGCAGGGAACACGAGAACACATGGTGAAGGGCTTTGGTGCCAACCTCCTCTTGTTCCAGCGAACTTAACTTTCCATCAGTGCATTTAGCGCGTTTGTGTAAACTTTCAAAAAGCGGGTGAGCGTACGTTCAAGCCGTTGCCTCCTCTACACTCTTAATCAGATCCTGGATACAGTGCATAGCTATAGCCGTGAAAGCGGACGAAAAATTCCCGGTTTCCTGGCTATATCTAGCACTTTATGCGGGACATGGTTCGAAGTGTGTGACAGAGGAGGCACTGCTCAAGCACGCCGTCAACAACGTTCAACAGTGCAAAGGTGAAAGCGAACGTTCGTTCATATAGTGTTACCTACAGTATTGCATTCGTCTGCTGCCGCTTATTTTTCGAGCTGAGAGACCCTGGAAATGACTCGCTCCTGCATTGTAATGAGTCCAGAGGAAATTACTAACTGAAAGCAACGCACTAGCAGTACTCGTTAATATGAATTCGTAACGAGATTAAAGTGGGCACTTACTTCGCAGCTGGTAACAAAAGGTGGGGTCGCTTAGTTTATCTCAACGGTGGCTGTACCCAAATCAATTGACGTACATTTCTGTTTGTTACATTATGTTTTGCATATGCCCTCCTATATAGCACACACCAGTGAGGAGCGATGAGTCTTCGAAGCGCAAATCGACGTGCTTGTTTGGAAGTATATTTGACATGTGTCCTTGTCATATACTTTCAGCAAAGATTAATAATAGTAATAACCGAGGTGTGGACTTCACGGTCTCCCGTCTCCACATTAACGGTGCCATAGCCAACAAGCACGTCTGGCCACTGAACCACAGCGTGGTTGACGTCACTGACGTCACTACTGACGTCACTGCCGGGACTCAATGACGTCAATGCTGGGACTCTTGTGACGCCACGGCTACAGTACACTTCTGAACGACTGTGCGCCAGGAAGCGAGAAAACACGCCACCACGGCATCCGAGATTGTGGTGTACCATTGTCACAAAGCCTCTTGCAATATCGCAAACTCTGTGACCGCGGTGTGACACAAAACTCTCATGACATGGTTTTTTTTAATATCACCGTTAGGTTGAGCTACACATTAACGACCTAGCCGCAGTTGCGCATTTATTCTCATAATATGACATGGAGAAACACGGAAGATCGTAGTGTAAAATAGGCTGCGAGGCTTTTTTTCCCCCTCACATTTTGATCGAGATGCACCGAACAGAAAATTTCGCATTTTCTAAAGCCTGGGGCCAACAGCACACAACACCAGCCAGTTCGTGCTGCAACTGTTCTATACGCAAAGTCAATACCATTGGCAAGCATCTTTTTCCTGAATCCGTTGTTTTATATGTACTCGTGACCACTGGTTCGTTAAAGAAAATTTTTTAAAAGGTGAGAGACCTGCGTCAGCAAGATTTCATTTCACGCTGCTTATGTTTTATATGACAATCCGAAAAACCGGAGTAGGAACCCCGTTCATTATGTGTCTGTTGATTATGTTCTTTTTTTTCTTTTCTTTTCGGAGCTGTCACTACTAACGGCTTCTCTGGGGCATTAAGGAGTACAAATTAGGCATGTGTTCTTCTGTTGAGTGTAATGTACACCTTGTTTGTTATGCTTTGTTGTTGTTTGGTTTAGTACTTTTACTGCTACGTTTATAGTAACCCCACAGAAAGAGAAAATTGCGTGTTTGTTGTATAAATTTTCCAAGACCTGTCTATACATAAGACTCGCTCTATACTTGAAATAAATTAATGTTTTTGAACAAAATATATCGTGTGTCCAAGTTTATTTTTGTGCACATCTACATATCCACCATTCGCGGCGAACAAAAAAATGTGAAATGAAGATATGTGTGAGGACGGCCGATGCGATGGCAGACGTCTGGTATTCCAACGCAACAGGGCCGGGTATTTATACAATCCCTTCCCCAACATCCTCCCCTCCAAATTTTTTCCAGATAACCAATGTTATACCATGGGCAACCCCCCCCCCCTCCAAAAAAAAAAAAAAGAAAATTCGCGCCACAAGAAATCGCTACCACAAGAGCAATTGTCATGGGCTAGCTCGCATCCTCTCTTGAAAACTCGCTGCTATCAAGAAAAAGTCATGTTGATGACCGCATGCCATTGGTTACCGGGAATAACCGCGCACACGGCGATAACGTAAGGAAGCACGCGAGATGGTTGACGATTATTTTTGTGGGGAAAAAGGTGCACCCCAAATACACCTCCTGTCGCTAAGCGTGTACGCGAAGTTGATATGCGAGAAGGCAATGGGTTCGATTTCCCGTGCTGGGAATCAACCCCTTTTTTCCTGATGGGGAAAGTGCGCGCCCCAACTGGCGCTCGATGGTTTGGTTAAACACGTACCGAGCCCGCTGATGCATTTGCGCTTTCCTAATGTCAGCTCAATAAAGAATTATCCTTTCCATGTTCCACTCTCATAAACGAATGAAGACATAAAAGTTCATGCGCCAATCAATTATTGTAATGGTAACGTGAAAAGTTCAAAGGTTCATGAAGCTTCGCCGAGGTACAGTGGCTGGCGTGGGAGGGGCATCCGACTACAGAAAATGTGCCGTGTTAAGTCCTCTGGCAGCGTGGAGCCTGTCGAAGCGTATGAGCGAGTGATGGAGTTATTTCCTTTCCGTCTAAACGCGTTAAGGAGTCTCAGACAAAAAGATGTGCGTTGGGCAAAACGCTATTGACATATCCGGCAAACATTAATTCGGACAATGATTACGGGGCAATACATTAACCAAATCGACAAACGCAGCCGTTGCATTCTGATGGCTGGTTACAGTAACATCGGGAACACGCTGCCGCTTGCACGTGTGAACTTGCTTCAAGTAGTCGCCTGCTCCAACTCATGCAATGATGTTGGTCAAACTGCTACAGCTTTTCTTTACATTTCATTCCTGGGACAGCCGCGACAGCTCTCCCATAGTAGCGTGCAATTGCTCTGAACCTACCAATCCTCGGTCTTGGAGACCGATCACCCTCCTTAACACGGACTACAAGTTACTGGGACTCGGTTTGCGGCTAAGGCCCTTCTTGACCGACTCAGTTCCACCATTGCAAACATGCGCGGTGCCAGACACATCGGTATTTCAGACACTTACTATGGTCAGACACATCTGATGCCTGCGCCCGGATCGTAAATCCTCGGGCACTGGCATGAGCCGCGTCGTTCCCGACGAGGCCCGCATGAGCGGGAGTCCAGATCAGACCCTTCCCGCTCTGCAATTTTGTGTGGCTGTTTTCGAATCACTAACAATAACTGATGAATTTCGATCCAAATTGTTAGGGCCAGGGCTATGGCCGCCTCCTCCGCTTCCTCGGAGGAAAATGCAGGAACAGACGCGGCTGCAGCGACCTGGCCGTGAAAGTTGGAGGAGGCACCGTTTACAGCGCGGAACAGGCTTCTTACATTTCACGACATTTGCAGGCACTATCGATTAGGCCGTCTATCATTACCAGCTCTAACGCGCAAATCCCGGAGCAGGCGTGAACTTCTGTGGCGACAGCTGCAGACTCGTACCTTTCCCTCCCCTTACATCCTCCACCGCATCCATCCGTCCGTTTACCCCTCTCCCGTCTTGCAAATTCTGTGTCTGTCCTGGAGCAGACTTAAACCACATCATGTGGGGGTGTCCTATGCACCCCCTTCCAGCTTCCCTTAAGAAACTCATTTCTTCTGAGGAGTAGTGGGACGCTGCCTTGCGCAGCTCGGGGTCCCACATTTAGGAGTCAATCCTGGAGTGGGCTGAGAGGGTGGAGGAGGCCTACTTCAACTAGTTCCTCCCCGACCCTCTAACCCACTGCCCCTTCCCTTTAAAAGGGACAAGTTCTCATTCATTCATTCATTCATTCATTCATTCATTCATTCATTCATTCATTCATACTCTGGTCAGAGACTTGTTTTGTTAGGCCAGCGACAAGAAGGTCACAAGGGCCTTCGCCTCTCTGGGTCGAGCTAAAGCCTTCCACAAAGTAGAACGGGACTATAGAACGGAACGGGACAGTGTCTTGAGGATGTTCGGTCAGCCAGAGGCACACGTCCGTTGCAAGCCTACATTCCCATGTTCCCACATTTAAATAAAAAAAAAAAAACGTCCGTTGCATAGAGCTTTTATACAGTGACCTGAGCAGCCACCTCCTCATCAACTGCATTGCGACGGACACCTTTAGGGTTGACAGAGATGTTCGCCAAAGATGTCCAATCGCATCCGTGCTTTTTATTCTCTCCCTTGACCCTCTTATCCGGTAAGTGGAAAGGTGCGAGAAAAATTCAAGGTTTTCCAATGACGGGACAGGGAACAGTTAGGATCACCGCGTGTGCGGACATTTCGGTTTTCGTGGGAAACGATGCCAGCTCCCGCATGTTTTAGGGGCGAAGCTCCTTTGTGGGTCGGTTGTCACGCGTATCGTGTGACCTACACCACTCACAATACCATGCAACGCCATGCAACGCCGGGAGGCTCGCGCTCGTTTCTTCCTCCGTGCCCTCGGAGCGTGCCCTCGGCACGCGAGCTCTCTCACTCTTCCATCTGCTGTCTTGTGAGAGAGAGAGAGAGCGAAAGGCGCGCGTTGACTATGGAAACGCTCTTTCTTCGATGAACGCTGTACCAGCTCGCAAAGAAGGAGAACGCGCCCTCACCCGCGAGAGACAACGTTGGCGCAGGCAGCGTCTTCTAGCGAGTTTCTTGATTGAAAAATAATACCGACTGCTCGCGCTGGAGAACCGTTCACCGGCCACCTATATATATATATATATATATATATATATATATATATATATATATATATATATATATATATATATATATATATATATATATATATACGTGCGCTGGACCTTGCAATGAAGTGCCGGTGGGAGATTTCACTTGTGCGTAGTTGAACCATACGGGTTCGTAGCGTGCGCGTTAACTAAATTAATCCGGAACTCGGCACGATCTACGACGAACATCCCGAGCTTCGCCCACTCATCATCATTCACTCCGTGGATATGCTGTGGATTCTTTTTTCTTTTTTTTTGGAGCTGTTTGATGATTATGCCGGGTCATCGGGTGCTTGCCTAAATGCAGGGAAAAGTAAAGCTCTTAGCTCGGGTATACTTATCGCCCGAGGCCCATGACTTCCTGCCTCTGACGAGGATGCAGACGATGGGGTGACACGACGTGACATCCTGGACAAGCAAAGATTAGATCGTCCAATCGGGACACCTCCTCGTAAGGATCTCAACAGACAGCAAGCGCGGGACCGGTGCCGCCTGCAGACCAACACTTTTCCGAATTTGCACAAGCTTCACATTATGTACCCAGACAGACATCCTGACACGTGCTATCGGCATCAAATGAAACGCGAACAGCGGAGCGCGTGTTTCAAGCATTAGAAACAGTATAGTGTTCGCCGTCCAGTCATCACCATTGACAGGCGTGCACATCCGGTTTGGCAGCACTGCGCGATCCCCCTATAGTGCGTTATAAAATAGCACAACTGGAACACAAGCAGAAATATTGCGCTATAGGGGGATCGCGCAGTGCTGCCACACCGGATGTGCGGGCCTGTCTATATCGATGACTGGTGGACGGCGCGCACTATGCCATTGATAAGGCTTGTGCCACGCGCTCCGCTGTTCGCGTTTCATTTGATGCCGATAGTACATGCCCATGGTGCGCAGATATTTCGACACTAACGCACATAACATATAGCTGTACGTGGTCGTGGGAGGCGCGACTCACTGAACGGGCCCTGGGAAGCCAATTGGCGACCCTGGGTCACGCCCGGCGAGCCACCATAGCCACCTGCCATGAACCACCTTTTCTTTCTTTTTGTTTTATAATAAACGTTTATTTTCTCTCTCTCGCTCTTTTCTCTCGCTTTAGTGGTATCAGAGTCCTTCAATGCTTTTGAAGGACTCTGGTGGTATTCAGTACGTAGATGCCGTTAAAGCCCTGGGTCTCTACTTCGAAGACGGACAGATCGCCAACAAGAATTAGGAAGACGCCCTGGCAAGAGCTACGCGGGTGTTCGCTGACGCAGCCCAATTCAATCTGTCGATCGCTGCGAAAGTCGCAGTGGTCAAGACTAAAGTCCCTACATCTTCTTTCTGTTTTTAAAAAACGGAAAAGAGATCTAGGGACTTTAGTCAAGACTACAGCATGTGCGTATACGCTTTCAATGTCGCGCATATTACGCTATTACCGCGTCTTTTCGCAAGCCGTCTCGCCTCGTTGGTTGGGACCCCTCTATGGAATGGCAAGCCGGCAAAGATTCAGCAAAAGTTTTTGAAGCTTCCGAAAAGTTGTGGCCGGCTCAGCTTGCCAGATATGTCGACATATCATGAAGGCCCTCAGTGCGAAAACAACGTGTATCAACTGTTCCACGACACTGAGTATCCTGGTCGCAGTTTAATGTTCTAATGGTGCAGAGCTTTGCGAGCAGCGTCCCCAAAAGAACGGTTCCCGGGGCCACAGGCTCAGCAACCGCGTGCTTTTTATTAAGCAGTTGCGGGGCTTAAGCGATCTGTCGACCGCGAAGATGAAGAAACGTTTCTAAAGTTATCACCTGCGATAATCATTCATACGCTGCTTGAACGAACCATCACTGACGAAGATGAGGAGGGCTGAAAGCGCTAATAAGTGGGAAAAAAATTACACCATCTTTCGCTAAAGGGGAGAGAGGTGCACGGCGAGGAGAGTGCGGAGCATATGCACAGGTGGTATTTAGTGGTGTTACGCCATCACTCGCCTGTATCGATAAAACTTCCCGCAACATAGTGGAAGCGAGGTAGAGAGGAGGAGCGAAGCAGGCGATAGTGGGACGCGTACAGCTGCTGCCGACGCCGACCGCGTTTCACCGCGCTCGCGCCGAACGCGTCAGGTGCCCCCGACTCGAGAGGCGGCTCGGCCGGTTGCTAGAGCATAAACCAGTCTAGCAACTCATTGAGTTAATTGCAGGCTACCATGGGTAGACCACGGAGAAATGCTAGAACAGCTTGAATATAATGTCTAATAGACCTCATTGTTGCGACCTACCCCTTTTCGCTTAGGTGCTGTAACACGAAAGTAGAAAAAAAAATATACATAACCATACATAACCTCTCTCGTGCTATGAACTTGAATTCAGTGTCTTTACCTCACCATCTGTGCTTATTGATGACCTGTGATAGCTACATTTGTTGATAAAGGGACTGACAACCGATTTTTAAGGACCCTTCTTTATATGGCGCAATCGAAAGCTCGCCCTCTGTACTGTTTTCACCTGCAGCGGTTACTTCCAAAAGCGCGTGGATATTTCGCACGCGGAATTTTTCGATGTGAGAAGCCTCTAAAAAAGGCAGAGTGCGCACTCTAGCAACGCTGAAAAGTGATCGCGATGCCGATAATCCGCCTCGTTTCCGGACATCGTTCCGCTTTCGCAGGAGTGAGCGTAGCTGTGATTAACTACTCACACTTTGACCTGTTCAACTACTTTTTGATATAAAAAGACGGTGCGACGAGCTGGCATTGTTTGCCAGGCCGATCTTGTATTTGTAAGGCGTTCTTTCGCATGTCCGCGCCTACGTCATGAATGGCCGGGCTCCGGCGCTGCCACTCTGGCCATAGCCGAGCCAAGCCAGGCCAGCTAGTTCCGAAACCACGCTTTCGCACGTGACGGCAGAAGCGTGCAGTAGCAACGCGCGCTACAAACGAAGGGTTATCTGCACATTGTAAGTGACAAAAAGCTTATAATATCAAAAATTTCACGCGGTCCGATACTAATAAAAAGATAAAATATTGAGTAAATTTGTAGAAGGTCACTTGACCGCACTCTAACTTTAGTTCGTATGTTTGCCGCTTGAGTTACCAAACGTCAGTTTTCGCGACTTTTCATGAAGGAATAAAAACATAAACCCGTGTTTATTGATGAAAAGTGGCGTCGTTTGAGCCAATGCAACACACAATCTTTCCGCCAGTGGGGTCATCTCAATTCAAGTTTTGGGTGGTTGTCTGTGCATACCATTCTATTAATGAATATCTGGTGTTCTTTAACATGAACCTAAATAATTTAAGCACATGCCACATTTTGTTGCGGGGTGCCAAACCTTAGAAGCTCGGCACCTTACCTGCTACCTTCTACAGCAGGTCAATTACAATTACACATTTATAGGGGGACAAAATGAAAATGTAGAATAAGTACAGAGTGTCAGTCAACTTTTTCATAATTTCTTCCAATACTAATTAAAAAAACACAGTAGCAGAACAAGGCCTTATATAGTTAAGGAGCCACCAGTTCAAAATCTACAGACAGCAAAAGCTAATTCGGTTCAAGTGGGAGTCCTACACCTCTCGCCTGCAACTTAAGGGGTAATTATATCGCACAACCACCAAAAGCTTTCAAATAAGATCCCAAAGGCAACTACATACAGACATATAAAGAAAAATCAGTTGTGTGAATGTGTCCACACTGAACCACGCCATGACCGCTTTCTTATCTGTACTTGGCTGTAATTTACAAACAGACGTTAAACCAGTTATGGAAATGCAGTGGCTTAAATCCCGAATTTCCACAGCTGGTGCCAAGAATCATTTCGAAAGTTTCCTGTTTTCTTAAATATGCAAACATTTCTCTCGGGAAAACTGACACTTTACATACACACAGCACTAAGTTATTGCTTATGCATGAATTCAGTAGTGTTTAAAGGGACTGTCTACCATCCTTCATCAGTTTCCTGTATTTTATCACAATAGAAAGTGCAGTATTTGAAGTGCACAAGCTTTCAGTAGTTTCACTATAAAGTCAGAAGAAATTCTCAAAAACAGAATTTTTCTACCTTCGACCTTCGTGGTCACCCCTTCTGCATGTGTAGGGGCACGAGCAACACTGGTTGCCCTAAGTATTTTAAATAATTTAAAAATTAAAATTACTCTCAGTTGCGAAGTAACGTCCCCAGATGTATATAAAATACAATTGCATGCAAGAATTTCTTTTTGTTTTTATGCAAGGCAAGTGAACCTGCGTGAATATTTCTTGGCTTTTATTTCCCCTTTTGGGTTTGACTCCCATCACGAAAGATGGCGCCACTGGGAATTTTTTGATTTTCAGGGCAAAATTAAAAACATACCTTTTTAAGGGGTACAAGCGCACTCATTTGCAACTGTGTATAAAAGTCTTCTCGCTTTCGCAACGGAAAAAGATTCTCCAAGCAGTAGACAGTCCTTTTAATGCCCCTTGAAGTATTTACGTTCTGTAATGAGGTAGTGCAGTGCACCCTCATTTGACTCACATGTACACTGGAACACAGCACATTAAATTTTAGGGGCGAAGCTCCTTAGGGCGTGGGTCTGTCCTTCCCTCGATGTTTGTAGCCACCTGTAGTTTCTGAAGTGCCCACTAGATGGCGCTAGTATGTCTACATATAACGCGCTCGAATCCCAGCATATGCTCGCTTCATTCAGATGTATGGGAACGTGTAGTATGGGAGTCCGTCCGTCTGTCTGTGTGTCTGTCCGTCCGCCCATCTGTCTGTCTGTCCGTCCGTCCGAGCGCTGCGGTGCTTCTTAGCTAGTACGTGAATTGATCAATAGATGGCGCGGAGGCGCTCGCCGTGTGCTCTAGTGCGATAGCAGAGCGCTAGATGGCGACACACAGTGTTTGTCACGTCTGATGATGTACTGGGCAAGATTCACGGAAGATTCACGGTTTTTACCGATGAACCTCCGGAGCTTCGCCCACTCATCATCATTCACTCCGTGGATATGCGTGGATTTTTTTAAATCGCTGCCTCCAGCATCTCTTGATTGTGTCTCACAGAAATTTGCCCTTGAACCAATTCCTTTTGTTAATTTCATGACAGATTTCATGCCTTTTTTCATTGCAACCACTGAGCAAAAATAATGTTCTACATTCGCCATAATGGCCCTGTACAGTGCTCAAGCGTACATATTAAAGGGTGCGGGCGGTGGGACGGCTGCTACTACAGCAATGTTAATAGAGTATTTCACTTGCATTTGCAGTTCTGGGTATGTATCCAACTTCACCACCTTTTATCCCTTTACTATTTAGTGAACCTCAATTAAAAGCTTCACATAATGCCTCCCATTCTGTCTTCGAACTTATATGGTCGTGCCCAACGGAGACTGGCCCCTCGCATGATCCTCATACTTTAATAAAGATCAATGCACCTAGGAAAATGCCCAAGCATGTCCTATGGTCATTCCGTGGCTCGTGTCAAAAACAATCCATACACTAACCATAGTGCTTGCAGCTGCAGCATCAACATTCCCTCAACCGCTGCAGCGTGAAGCAATAGCAAATAATGATGACAGCCAAATAATGTAGGGCCACTATGTTAAGCATGGCGGTAAACCCATATATTGTAATTATTTATTACACTGTTGCTTTGCTGACGCAAAGTTCTTCCCTTGGTGCAAGAATTGCAGCAGCCGCACTGCATGCTGTGGCAAAATGGGTCCAGTTTGCCCTGTTACATTTCTTCGCCATGCACTGTGAAACGCTTGCCAATGCCCTAAACAACATGTATGCTAAGTCAATTAAACTTTTGTACAGATCAACATACCAGGTTCAAAAAGCAGCAAGCTTAAAAGGCCACTAAAGGCAAATATTATGTCGACGTGAAATACAACTAAAGAAACTTTGTAGGGTTTGTTTTGTGCCAAGAGAATGGCTAGCTGAAACAAAAATCTTATTTATGTGGCTAGCATGCCATTAGAACTATTCAAACCACCTGCCTAACCAGATCCATTGATGTACATTCACCGTTTTCTCTCTTTACTGGCCCACAGTCCAGCCAGCCATGCTAAAGGCATGATCAGAAAGGAGAGGAGGAGGGTTTAGCTATTGTTAAGATGCCTCAACGGACATTGAAGCACTCTGCAGCTGTGGAGAAAACTGTTTCTATGATGTCACAGCCGGCCCCTCTGCATACTGCCGACTCGACTAAATCACCGCACCGAGTTCGCAGGATATCTTGGAGAAGGTGTAAGCTTTGTCGTGCGTTTACCTAAACTTCTTAGTGAACACAGTGGTTGTGTAGATAATAGTATTGATGTTTAAGGCAAGCACTCACCCATCATTGTAAATAATGGAGTTGTTTGCCTTTAGTGTCCTTTTAAGGATGTCAATCTACCTGAAGTCCATTTAGCGCCTTTGCCATGTGTGATCGTCATTCTGAATGCATCTATAAAAACGTCACCAACACAAATTTCTAAAGATAAATAATAAAAAGTTTGCGACACCAGTAATGACAGCTGCTTCTCTTCAGTGAGAACTAGTGTAACGTCAAGGAGCAAACACATCGTGGTTTCACCAGTTTTCAACATAGATGATAGTCACTACAGCAGTGTTACAGGCAGGTCATTAAAACATGCAGGCTATGTCACACACGTGTGACTTACACATGCACATAGCACCTCTGAAGCCAACAACACACAGAAAGAAACCTGTTTTGTTCAAACAAAACATGGCACACGGTCTTACACCACTGCACCACGGGTAATGGCATTACTTCATGAACTGTGGCTGTTAAAGTATTGTCTGGACCTGTATGGCTGGGTTGAACAACAAATTAGGCACACCGACCCAAATGACACTGTGGATGTGGCTCTCGCATCACATCAACCTGAAAATCATACCCTGTTCGAGTGCAGGCCATCAACACATGGTGCGATTGTCTTCGGTATCACACACAGTCAGAAGAGCTCAAGTCCGTGGTACAACCAGAACTCATAATGTTCCCAATGTACAGGTATTTCACTTCACTAAGCTCCCTGTGGCAGATCTGGCCAATTCATTCTATTCTGTACATTTCATGTTTCAGTTTTTACCCTACTTCTCGTGGCATGTTTCTGCTGCAGCTTAGACTTATCTATTGTAGATGTCGTGGGCGGGTTAAAAGGGTTGGGTAGACTAGCGCAAAACTTGCACTGTGTCTCACCACCATAGAGGAGAAGCGGACACCGATCATGCCTCCATACACCGGTTTTGTCCAGCCATGCACGTTCAAAGCGCGCGCCAGGCAAGTCTTTGCGGGCTAGCCCACCCCGACATACAGTCCTGGAGTTGAAGTCCTGCAGCGTCTCAGCGATCTCTTCCACTGTCGGGGGTGGTGCGGCCGCCGGCAGCACGGTGACCTCCACTTCGCGGTCAAGCACATAGCACTTAATGCTATAGCCAGACGACACTGAATGGACGATCTGCAGGATGCGCCGCGTGAACGGTGGGCCTGACGTGGGGCTGCTCTGCAGTTCCACGAAGCACAGGCTGCGCACATTCGTCGACTCACTGTCGACATCATGGTAGTTCCACGCTGGGCTCGGCAGCAGTACCTGGTCTGCCCCCAAGGCCATGCTCAGGGGCAGGCGGACGGTACCTGAGCTCGGCTCTCCCGTTTTAGATGTTTTTCTTGTCGCCAAACACCTTCGCTTGGAAACTGCAGTTGGTTCTGCGAACCCACCGCCGTCATCCGACGAGCCGCCAGCGCTGTCCGCAGACTCCTCCGACAGGAGTTCTTCCTTAACTGTGGTGTCATTCAGTTGCTGCCTGTTGTCCTCGCGCTTGGCAGGAACGGCTGGAGGAACCACAACGGGCTTCTTCACCGTCGCGGGCCCAGGAGCCGTCAACCTGAACGCCAGGGCGGTAGTCATCTGCCCGGCCTGGTGGTTCCCGGGTACCTGCACGTTCCCGGGTAGCTGTGCGTTCCCGGGTACCACGCGCATCGCAACGCTAGCGGGGCTGTTGTCCCCTTGCTTTGGAATCAAAGCAACAGGCATGAGCAGCAGCGTAGAAGATGGGTTGTTCAGCGCCATGGGAGGTAATGCGCGGTTCAGTGTCAGTGTGGACGGTGCACCGATGTGGGTAAATGGAGTCAACGTTCTCTTGAGCATCATGGGCGTGGACGTAGCCGTAGGAGCAACGGAAGACATCGTGCTCGACAGAATAAAACGCGCCGGCGCGGTCGTCTGCATCAGGAAAGGCGGCGAACTGTTCAACGTCACGGTGGGAGGCGCAATGTTCTTTGGCGTCGAAGTAGGTGGCGCGTTCTTAGGTACCGTCAAAGACGACGACTCTTCACTTGGTGCTTTAGTGACCAGATCTTTGGCAGCGGCAACTGGTGCCTCGGCTCCGGAAGCGTCCGAATTCTCAACCGACAGCTCAGGCTTCTTTTCAGAGGGCGATGCGCCGTTGTCAATTCTCGCAGCTTTTTCGGGGGAACCTTCGTCGTCGTCTTGCGACTGATCGCTACCCGTACTGGCGGCGGACATCTCAAGCTCCTCGTCAACGATCTCGGAGCGTCCAGTCTCCGGCGTCGCGTCAGGGGCCCGGTAGAGTTTAAGGGTCGGTACGGCGTCCTCCTTCAGCACCGACCTCTTCTGGTGTTCAAGCAGTATGTTACCTCTGTACTCGGCGAAATATTTCTGCTTCTTGACAGCGCTACTGGCAAAATGTTCCTCGCAAACGTAGCAGTCCGGCGTCAGCTGCCTGTCGGTGCGTCCTATGGCTTTCGCCCAAGCCGTCAGCAGTTTCGGGTCTCTCGGCGCCTTGAATGATCGTACTTTCTTGCTGTTGGAGGCATAACCGCTTTTGCAGTTGGGCACGAAGCACTTGCGGCCCATGTCATGTCCACGAACGGTGTCGGGGGAACGAGATCGTTAAAAGCTCAACGCGCGATCCGAAAGTCGCGCCAAAAGCGGTACGCAGCATCGTGGCGCCATCTTACGACAGGCAGCCGAAACAGCAACGCTCCTACGCGAAACCTCATAGCACAAAAAGGACCGATAATGCACGCGCGTTGCTGACGCTAGGCCGCTTCACTCCGGCCGAAGTGGATGAAGGCTGCCGACGAAAATCAAAACGACGAGGGCCGAAACATACATCAGCAGGACTCAGCGTCGATCGCGCTTTTTTCACTCGCGACAAAACCCGGCTGTGGTTCACGCGTGGGTTAGTTCGCGCGGCGATCGATGCGACATGTCGTCCAACTCACGCATCACGCGCTTGCCTTATTTTCTTCGAGACCAGCGATGCCCGTGCCAGTCCTGTCTTCCTCATAGCCAAGTACCAGGACGCTTCGCCGCTTTTAACCGCCAGCGACGCTGTGTAGAAAGATAACCGACTGGGATCTTCGTCCATTCGCTGGTTTATCGAGACGCCGCAAGAGTCCGCAACCTGTGTTTACAGTGTTGCCAGAGAGACGTAGCTTGTCGCGCTAAGCATCTCTCCATGCTGTCTTCGTGTTGGCAAAATTTCGTCTCGTAGCAATGCCTTTTGCTCAGCCGCATAGCCCTGTTTATAGCGCGGGTAGATCGTCACATCAGGCACTCTAAAATGCTGCATACAGTAGTGCTACTAGGCTATATTATCATCGGAAGGGGCAGCGACCCAAAATGGCGCTGTATCGAACGAACGCATGGTGTAACAAAAAACTATCGATTGTTCAGAACTAAGTGCCCCGTTTCTGAGCCAGATCAACTTGTTCACTACCGTTATAGTGGCATAAAATTTGAGACTTCTTAATTTCAATACAGTAAATTATATACTTGAACACGAACTCTAGAACCAATAAGTCTTCGGTTTCGCTTTCGTTGCCCTGGAGCGCAGGTCACAGGTTGGCTGGACGCGCCTATGTATATGTATACATACTTTTTCAGGCTATGTAGATACATTGCTTAGCTGTCGGGATTTTTTTTTTCGCTACGAATAGCAGCAGACAACTGATCGAGTCGCACACTTTGTTTTCTTGTTCTTTCTGCCTGCACGTGCGACACCTGCGCCCGCTAGCAGCAGTTTTGCCAGTGTAATAGTGGGATGAGTGTATGAGTGCAAGAGAGGAAAGGAGCGCGCGTGCGAACGCCGCACATTGGGCAATACGTAAAAGACGCGCTCTCTTGGGGGCCAGAATTAATGATGATGATAGTTTTCTTGCTACGCGGTTTGCATGGTTTGAATAACAGCGTCGCTGTTAAAATTATGGCAAAAACTGAGTGAATCATCATTGTCGACACAAATGGCACATAACAGCAATCATGTGCCGCATAAACGGACAAGGACAGTGAAGATAGAGCACAAACGTGGGTGCTTTTCACTGACCTCATGCATTTATGCTCTACGCAAGGTTTTCCAAGATCTTACCAACATGCTGAAACAGTCACACAAGAGAAGGAAACTCTAGAGAGAACTATTGGCATTATGCAAAACATGTCCATTAGAACGCGCTTTCTTGCATGTCGGTCATTCAGGCATTCCATTTCACCTGATGAGGCACGCATCTGTGTCGTGGTGGCATAGAGCAGCCCTGCATGGAGGCATAGAGCAGCCCTGCACCACACTGCCGTGTTTCCTGTCTTTCTCTTTTCTACAATTTTTTCACACGTCCCAAACGTATGTCAGGGAACCAGCCTAAAATTGTGCGCTAAACCCCTCCACAGCGTCGTTGAAGGTATCAAAAGCAAACATTGACTTTGGTAATGTGAAAGTTTTTTGCTGTCTGTGCAGCTTTTTACACCATCTGCCATTTCATCCATGTGCGAGCAGGTACAGGAAGCAGCTGTTGTAGGATTTTCGCATATTGCTTGCTTCACCACATTTTCTGTAGAACGTACGTCAACCTTTCTCAGACAGCTGCTTTCTGCAGCTGCTGACAGGTCGATAACGCTTTGGCAACACTGCCTTGTCATTGACAACTTCCACATTATTGAAGAAAACATTATGTTTCTGGTACTCAAGGAGCAGTACCTAATGATAATGATGACAAGACCCTAAATTTCTGCAAATTTGAACAAGAACACAGCATTGGGTTAAGTGCTTTCGAAAAATTTTCTGCAAAATGTGTGCATCCCTACACATGCATTAAAGGAGAAGCTGGAGTCCACTCCAGCCTGTGATTCCATCTTTAGGCCAAGTCTGTTGGTAATGATGCTAAAGGAGGACACTGCAATAGCTCACACGTGTAGCATACTTTCAAAATTACATTTTGGTTGATCTTGCAATAAGACTAATAATTAGAAGAGAAAAATTAGTCCATTTGCCAACTTTATGCTTGAATAAGAAAACTCACATTAGCAGTGCGGCGTCATATGTATTGCAGCAATTTGTAGTATTCCAGATGCTATGGCTTAGCAAATGTTCTTGAACTTTGCAAAGATCAGTATTTACCTCTTCTATGACACCATGCAATCTGCTTCTACCACTAAAAAAAAAAAAATGCTAACGAAGAAGGGGGGCAGAAAAGTTTAGCTTGCTTATACAAATCAACCTACATTGTCTTGAGAATTTCTTTAAGGGATACACAAAAGAATGACATTGCATCAAGCATTAATAAATTAAGATGCTGAACAAGCGATACAGCCACTTCTGCATTTAGCAGCAAGTAATTGCACATACCAGTCAAAGTTGTGCTGTTGCGTTTCATCGCTTGGGCACTGCATGTCTGCTTGCACAACTTTCCATGATCTCTCTGCGACAACGTGTACTTGGACGTCTTGTCATGGTCCAATGAATTAAATGGCAAATAAAGATAATGCTCCCGTCTATGAAGAAACTAAAGATCAAATCTAGCAAATTTCCATCATTTTTCCCTTCACCAAACTAAATGAAATGCAAAAATACTTGACACACAACACAGACAGTCCAAACCTGATTATAACAAATTAAACATGACACAGAAGTAACTTTGTTATATCTGATTTGTTATGAATAGTTATGATACTGTTTTAATGGCAGAACTATTTGTTATATCCGCATTCACTATATCGAAGTTCAACTGTACCAGCAATGAAATTTCGGCACGACATTTTCTTTGAAATGGGAAAAAAAAAGCCTTAACATTGGCCTTCAGCCTTTACCTAATAAGAAACCATATCTTACTCCTGCCAAATTAATAACTCGACAATTTCAAAGGAACAGCAGGATAAAAGAAAGTATGCAGCTTCCGCTAGGTTGCGCAAGGCCACATCACAGCAAAGCTGGCCGCTAGTTTACTGAAACAGGTCTGCATGTGAGAATCACGATTTTTTTTTTTTTTGGCAGGAACATGTCCCGTAATAGTCATATGATATTTTGGGTGGGAACATGTCACGTGACATCATCATCATCTCATCATCATCTCCTTCATCTTCTTCCGATAATGTGTTGCGAATCACGATATGTGATGTACCATGATGTCCAGGCCACGCAGGGTTATGCTGGTAGGCATAGCACTGCTTGGTTGCTAGGCAACCTCATTTCAAGACAAAGTCTGGCTAGCTTAAACAGCTTACACTTAAAAGGCACACCAAAGTTCCTCAGATGCTCGAAAGGATTTATCCTTTTCGTATAGCTATCAATGAAGTCGACAAGGACATTGTGTCAACACAAAAGTCTCTAACAAGTACGACTTTGATGCTTTATTACCATAAATCGAGTCAATGGCAGAAGTCGCCAGAAATATTTCCTAATAGCACAGAACAATTTCCGAAAAAGCAGCAAGAAAAAAAAAAGTGTACATTTACAGGCACTTTTGTAGACGGCTGTAAAAAGCAGGCACCTATAGCAAGAGGCACGCACAAGGCAAGCTCCCAGAAGTTGCGCGTGGCATAATATCGCAGACAAGAGACGTCAGCAAGCATGATTTCACTTGTCAAAAAAAAAAAAGAGGCGCGTGCCGTTTTGTGAGAGAACAACAGTTAAGCACAGCCATTTGTACACCGGGCAATGAGTGGTGTGCTAGGCCTAAGTCACACATCAAATTTTTGTCGACGGCAATCAGAAATCCCAGTGGTTCACCGACATAGCGAATGAGGATGCAATTCCTTAATTCCTTATCAAATACAATGAACCACCTTTGAATAAGTACTGCACCGCAATAACAGAACCGAAAACGTGAAATCAAATGCAGCCTCACTTATGGCAAGGCAACTCTGTTTGTGCCAGACTGGAAGTAGACCCACCTTGTTATAATGAAGCACATCTATAAGAAGCATTGTGACATATGCTAATTTGTTATAAATGCATATTCATCACACACCTTTAATGGCAATAATACCATTCCTAATTGACTTCATTATAACTGAAAGTTCGTAACATCCATTTTTGTTACATTGAGGTTCGAGTGTGTTACACAATAGAGCAACAAAGTTCAGGGCCCCCTCCCACAAATATGACATTTACATCCACTCCTCCAGTGAGAGAAGTTACATGTTTAAAATCTATGAGCAGTGATCAAGAGAAGGGAGACATTGCTGTAGCTAATGCCAGCCTTATGCAATGCAACTGATTAACCATTCCGACATTTAGGCAGGAAACTTGTGAAACAAAACCGCGGAAGCCAACAGGACATATGTTAGGCCTAGCAACAATCCAGACATGCAATTACGAAGCTTTCCACACCATGTTCCTTCGAACAAAGTTGGGCCAAGAGGCAGCAACTACACACACTTGCAGTGATAAACAACTGCTACATTGTGTTCTTCTCATTATCACTTCCTTTCATGGCCTCAACTGCGACTGCATTAGTCTTTTGCTTTAGCATATAATGAAAAAAAAAAGGACATTGCTCCCCATGCAACTTTAATCGTTATCGCGGTTTGTCAGCACTCTCAGAAGGATGCTTGCGTCAAAGAATAAGCCATGAGGAGCGATATGGCTTAGTATATAAACCGGGTTAGTAGCGCAACAGGATGCGTCAACACACATCCTAATGCTATGCTTGCCAACGTAAACTAATGGCATTTGCACAGTTTCTATTGGCATAATTAGTGCTTTCTCTAGCAAAGGCAAAGCAGTCTTGCACGTGCTCTGTCCACTGCTGCACGCGCGACGGAGACCAAAAGAATGATCCATGGAGTGTGCAGAATGGAGAGTCAAAGCAAAGTGACACGATAACACCATGCAAAGCACTGCATCTTTGCTCGACACTTTGAAAAAAGTCCATGCCATAATGACATATGCTGTATCAACAGGTTTCCGAACAGAACAATGTTGCACGCACTCGTACCGGCCGCAAATGAGTAATTCATACCGAGTTACGGTTGAGCCGTGATCCTTCCACTTTGCGCGGATTTCAAAACCTCACGTAAACAGTCTGCCTACTCCTGTAACTTGGTCAAGCCAGGCAACATATCTCTCAGATCTACTAACCTAACACCTGAATCCTGCGCAGGACTAAAAAAAGTTCACTAAACTGTCCTTTCTTCTCCCCCTGCACATAAAAGAAGAAAAAATAAGAACATGAGCAGGTGCAGAGGATTGAAAAACATGCGAAAACGGCACTTGCACTAAAGGTATGCGAGATACGCACTACCCGAGTCGTGTCATACTTGTGTCACACCGGGAGTAGCACTTCACTGGTATCGTGCACTGTCACGGACGCACATGGACGGTGAAGTTGTGTCTGGCACCAGCATATTACAATTCACAGATTCACAGTAGCGATGCTCACGTCCGTTGTTGGCAGCAGGCCGCCATGGTGCCTTGCACAAGACTGTTCTCGGCGCTAGCACTAGGGCCACCCTTCACACTGCACCTATAACCACAAACACTCCACGGAACAGCGTCACATGGACTCCTGTACATGAGCCTGGTTAAAATCCGGCATAACGGTCCCTCCTGGCGAGCCGCATTTCGCAGGGCATCGTTTTGTAGTGAGTGTTCGTCCAGTCTGTCTCGGTGAACCGAGACACGTGGCTTAGAGGCAGTGGTGCAAAGGGCTTGAGCTGCGGGCGCTCTGTCCAGCTACATCGCCAAAGATGGTTGACCTGTCACGGAGCTAAGAAGTACTCCGGTACAGTGAACCGTGTTCACATGACGGCACACTCTACAGCGCCTTGGGCACACAAAGTTCGGTGCCTGTTGGAGCTCCACGTCGAGTTTTGCGAGACTGTAAGAGATGCCGAGAGACGCCGACAACTACCGAGAATTCACGATGCCTTCGTAGTGAAGGCAGCCTCTCTTCCGGGATTTCAGTCTCGCCAGGCTTGAAAGATCACCACACGCTCTACACCGACAAAGCTAGCGACACATTGTGACATCCTTTGTCAAAGCCTGTCAGGACTGCCAGTGTGCACTGGCGTTTGTATTGCGCGAGAGCCGGGTGATCAGCCAGATGGCCGTCTTTAGTGTTGTACTGTAAACCAAGGCCGAGTGGTAGCCGAGTCTCTCTGCTTGGCCACAAGAAGCGAGGCTACGGCTGGTTGGGCGGTGAAGGCTCTTTCTCGGCCTCCGTGCCGTCGAGGATGGCAGCGATGAATTCGGAGATCTCCGCCGAGCCCTGAGAGTGATGCTGTAGGAATGGCATCTTGAGTAGCTGCGGGTAAGTCGGCCGCTTTGTCGGGTGCTTTTGGAGGCTGGGGGAGAAGAAAAAGACGGGAAGGCAGGTCAGTTTAACCCTGCTGTCAAGATTATCATGCAGTGCGGTCAATACAGTTAAACCTGGACACAACAAAATTGACAAATGCTCAAGTATTTTCGTTTTCTCCAAACACGCAAATGAAACAAACGGGCAACCAAAGGCCAGACCTAACCCAGAACACATTTATTTCACCGCAAGAATGGAGCAGGCATAGCTCGAAAAGGCCTCCAAAGTATCGTTGCCAGCCGCATGACATTGGACACTTTCCACCAATGCCTCACTGCACAGTTGGAACTTCACAGTCGCCCAAAAGAGAGAGTGTAAAGCTGCAAGTAGTCCAGGACTGCTCTATTCACGTGCAATGAAAACCAAGCTCTGGTCTGATGAGCAGGACGTATCTCTGTCGAGGCACTCATCCTTGCAACGACACACCTAAGTGACTGAACACGTGGACACAGGAGTCGACTCATACACATGTACGCGGAATGCAACTCGCAGGACTACAGCACGAAAGTAACGAAGGCATCAGACTAAATCCTGCATTACTAACATACGTAAAAAGAAAGTTCAATCATAAAAAGAAAGTTCAATCACCAAACAGAGCTCAAAAGTTACAGGCACTTAAGTTCTTGTATGTATGACAGTGACAGCGCAATTATAAAAAGAATTGACCATTTGCAAAAATCTCTAAGTTGGCTTTCCCACAAGGATGCTTGCCAGCCAAAAACTCTCGTCTGCAGATTGCTTTCCTGCCCTAAGCGCGTTCACGTCTGCACACTCCATCCGACGTGCAAAAGCACCACAAAAGCTACTCAGAAATTTTGCGGGGAGTGAGCCGTCTCACAACAAGTTCGACGATTTACTGAGAGGTGCACAAGCGAAAGAAAGGCATGGACGGGCGCCTAACGGGGTGAATGGTGTGACGAGTGTGCACACGTGAACGCCCTTAGAGCAGGAAAGGAATCTGTGGCCGAGAGTTTTCGGTTAGGAGAGATCCTTGCAGAAAAGCCAACTGACAGATTTTTGCAGATGGTTAATTGCCAGCTTAGTTTTGTAGGGACCCTGCCTTATAGTCATTGTGAAAAAAAAACTGCAATGTATTTCACTAAATATTCACAGAACAGAGTAACCAATGTCCTGGTATCTACAGCAATGTATGTATGTATGTATGTATGTATGCATGTATATATATATATATATATATATATATATATACAGCTTCATAATAGACTACACACTTTATGCAGAATGCATAAAGCAGCTTGCCAACAGTCCAAAGGAGTTACGATATCAACTCAAAGGATTTGTAGAAAATCGTCGATCCTGTTTCGCAGTTCCATTCGTGGTTTGCTAATGTATACAAATTTTTCCAGTATGTGGCACTCAGAGCCAAAGGAGTCTTAACCCTATGATAGCGCAGACTAGAAATAAACAGTGCTATTGATTCAAGACCACCACTCACCAGGCGTCTATAAAATCTTCATACTCCGGGGAGAATTGTCCTGTTGGCAGTCGGGGAGGGTCATCTTCGACCACGTGCTTGAGCTGCTCGAACGGGGTTCGGAAGCTGGGATACGGGAACCTGCCTATAGACAGCTCGATCTGCAAGGCATGAAGTTAAGCAGCTATGTTAAAAAAAAAAAAGAAAAAGCGAATGTCACAGACAAGCGACACAGAAGATACATTTTTCGTGCTGTGCGTGTTTCGCATAATTATCCCACAGCTTCTGGTCTCCACATCTGTTAAGGGCTTACTCGGCAAAACAATAATTTTATGCATGATCTTCCACTTGTTATGCACGTCTCGCTCATCCGTATGCTCTCATCGCCGTCCTACGTTCATCTAACTTCAACTTCACTTGCTCACGTTCATCCTCATCGGGTGTGTCCCTTTGCTGGTTTGATGTTGAGCACCCGAACCGTCTAAACATAGCTCTAAGAGAGATGTCAGCATGCGTACTTATACAGGCCCTGCAACACTTTCTGTAGTGTGTCGCTTGCAGTGCTGCTGCTTTGCAAAAGCACATCTGCAGCAGGTCGCAGCAGCATAAACCAGTCTTACCATCTTTCTTACACCTTTTGAAATGAATACCATGGTTCAGGAGCGGTCACCTGTGCATTGCTGAAATGCGTGGCTAGATGCGCTACCCTGTGAAGTGGGTCGCATGAAACGTATGGATCTGTCATCCAAGAACGCACATCCACGATTCACTTTCTTGCCTTTCTGTCTTTCATCTCTCTGTACCTCACTCCAAAAAGAGATACAGAGACCTGTCTAAAAGAGGCGCTAGACCGCTGCAGTGAGAGTATGCTGCGATAAGCAATGGATGCCAACCACAAGTCTTACCATGGTGATGCCCAAGCTCCAAACGTCAGACTTGACGTCATAGCCCATGTCCGAGTGCTCCGGATTGATCCGCTCGGGCTGCACAAATATAAGAGCTGTCAGTAAGCACTGAGACACCCAAGCTATACGCAATGCTCATGAAAAATCATAGTTCAAAAAGCAGGCTCAGGTGAATCACTACAGAGGCACGCGTGCAAACTGTAATGCAAAATACACAAGGCTGATTGATAATTCAGACCCAGATAACTTGGGAAGGTTCGCTTGCTTGTATGCTCATGTTATAGATGTGATGTACGGGGACAACAAGCACTTAAAACAGCTAACAGCGCATCATGCAAGGGCTGTGTATAGTTACATGGGAGGGACATGTTTGTGCTGCACAAGTGCTGCAGAAGTTATCCTGCAAGTTCTAATGCCCACTGCTACAGCACAGCCTATCAGCAAAAATAGACATCTTTTACCTTGAATTTCCAATTTACAATAGCAATTTATGGCCACCACAGAAATATGCAATGAATTAACATACAGTAAAAGTCAGATTCATTGAAAGACTAGCCTGTGCACTCATTAAAAAAGAGCGCACAACCCTCATGGCACACTGTGGTGTTGAGAGGCAAAGTTAACATTTATGCGACAAAAATTGTTAGCCGTACGCACTAACTGGCAGGCACAAGACATGCTACTACACTTTAAGTACTCAGCAAATACACTGAGCTCTATGAGGGTAGGCTGGAAAATTGCAGCAACTACATTAGGTACGCATCAAACTGATTCTACTCATTATCTATACAATCACCGGTGAGCGCAATGCGCATTTTATTACCTCCCATTAGTCCATGCACTGGCCTCGTAGAACACGAGTTTTGCAACATCAACTGGTCACTACCTCAGCGAGGATAAGTGCAGTGATTCAAACGAGCCTTTAACAACGCCCTTTACTCCCACTCGCAGTGAGACAGTGCCACACTGCCGGCTGCAGCGGCAACCGCACGTTGAAGTAACTAAAAGAGCCACTCACGGCCATGTATGGCTTGCAACCTGCGTTGACCGTCTTGGCCACCGAGTCGACCAAGTAGCCGGAGATGCCAAAGTCGCACATCTTCACTTCCCCACGACGGTTGAGCAGGATGTTGGACGGCTTCACGTCTCGGTGAATCACGTGCAGCTGGCTCTGAAGGTAGTGCAGGGCACTCACCACCTGAACAGCGACGACAAGAAGACAAAAATTGCAGCACATCCACGGAGTGAATGACGATGAGTGGGCGAAGCTCGGGATGTTCATCGTAGATCGTGCCGAGTTCCGGATAAATTTAGTAAACGCGCATGCTACGAATCCTCACGGTTCAACTATGCACAATGCACAAGTGAAATCTCCCACCGGCACTTCATTGCAAGTCAAGATCCAGTGTCTATATATATATATATGGGTTGCCAGTGAACACTTCTCCAACGCGAGCAGTCGGTATTTCTCAATCAAGAAACTCGCTAGGAGACGCTGCCTGCGCCAACGTTTGTCTCTCGCGGGTGAGGGCGCGTTCTCTTTCTTCGCGAGCTGGTAGAGCGTTCATTTAAGAAAGAGCGTTTCCATCAACGCGCGCCTTTCGCTCTCTCTCTCTCTGTCTCTCTCTCACAAGACAGCAGATGGAAGAGTGTGAGAGAGAGAGGCACGCGCTCACCCTCGGCGCGTGCGTGCCTCCCGGCAGGCACGCGCCGGTGGCTACCTACTACGGGGGCGCACGACCCACGCCTTAAGGAGCTTCGCCCCTAAAAAAGAAAAACGAGAAGCTGCAAAAAGCACAGACTGCAAATCACTCTTTAGCACACATGTGCGGCTGTCATCAAAAGTAACCCGCAACGTGGTGCATCAGAGGGCTTTAGTGGGTCCAGTGCTTTGGTATGAGTAAGAGCTTTTGCGCAACATTGGTTTACCAGACAATGCTAGCAATGTCTGGAGATGCCTTGTCTAACTGCAGTGCCTTGAGAGACATTTTCAGGCACCACAAGTGTTCTCGTCGAAAGAAAATCAAGAAACGCAGTGCACTGACAATTACATCGCTGCAAACTACTTATACTAACTAGCATTGAAGTGGAATATCCTGCAATAATAGTCATATGTGTGCCTAGTTAATTGCCAAATTGCGCCACTGATATGTCTGCTCACGTTTATGCCTATGGTAACTGAGAACTCTCCAAGAAGCTTTCCGACAAACTGTGCTTGCAATTCTTAGATTTCCTTTGGTGAAGTGACAATATAAGAACATAGTTTTGCCAAGCTGCATGGAATGCCCCTACAAATACAGACAATCAAGCAAACCGCTTGTTATCCATAACAAGTACAAGCTCAGTACACACATGAGCCCTAATGTGAACTACATGTGTTACATTCATACTGTACGCACGCTCAACACATATACTGCTAAAAGAAGGCCAATGCAACCACTGCCATGCCTTCCGCATAAAAAGCCCTCAATGGCTCAACCAAAACGTGTCCATGGACTAATGGCAACTCTGTATCTAAACCTTCTGTCACAAGGCCACCAACAAGACTCAACCTTGTATTGGGACACGACACCATTGAGGCAGCTAGCTAGCTCTTTATGCCGCTTACCGAAAAGGCAATAGTCCCTAGGATGCTCTCAGGTATGGTCTTCCCTTTGCTGAACACCTTCTGGTAGAACTTGTCCAGAGATGTGTCCATCACCTCCATGCAGATCCACACATCACCCTGCAGTGACATTATCGTACACGTAAACATTCTGACGTACCCCGAGAGAAACTCCCGATTCATTTCACATAACTATTTACCAATCAGTGACTTCACCAGGACCCAAATTCTGTAATGATATAACAATATGCAGCAAAATGGACGATCTCAGAAATAACAGCAGTAAGGGTAGTAAGCTGGGACACACATGAAGGGGACAAGACATAAGTACACGTGATAAAAGAAGAAAACACTTGTACTAGCGTTTTTGCACTTTGAGTCTGTAACCAGTGTCTGTTCTTGTAATATGCAAACATGAATTGTAACAGCAGTGTTTGGGCCAATTACCATGACAGAAAAAGAACTGCAAATGAAGCTAATCATCAGAGAACCCAACATATTGTTGAACAGCGAAGGACACTAGATGTCCTTCAAGTTGGCAGAAGAGCTGTGCAACAGCTGTTGCGAATACTCGCTGCCCACAGTTCAACAACCAATACGTGAATGAGATGGAATAACCAGGATCACCAACAATGTGAATATTGCAGCAGGCTGTAAGGCTACGATAGCATTGCTGTTTTTTTAACGAGTTTGAATGTCAACGTACAAAAGTGCCCTGAACATAGCTTTACTCTGCAAGAAAAATTTGGGGCCGGTATAATGTTGCCCTATTACATTTTTGCATACTGAATTCGCCCCTGGCTCAACCCCAATTCACAGAATTGACTGAAAAGTATTCGAATGCATACATTTCGCCTGTACATTAAATGGCGACTAAAGAGTGCGATGGCTCGTGACGTTATGAGGGATATAAACTGATAGTGTTAAAATATGCCAAAGTCAAAAATGTATGCAAAAGCCAGCAGGTGGCCCTGTCGCAAAACAGAATATAAAATGGCAGCGTACTTCGTTCTGAAAGAAAAACAGCTCCATGAGCATTGTACAACCACACAAATTATAATTATAGAAGAACTCTTTTTCATAACCAGCTACAAGGGCAGCCATCCTCTATTTCATTCAGAACTGCGTGCTCCCCCCCAATATTAAGAACTTTCACTTTCACTAGGTTCAATAACGCTTTCGTGGGTTTCAGTGCAACCCATGACAAACAAGTACACAACCTGGAGAATTCCGGCCAATCATAGACTGTTATTTATTGCAGGACAGAGAGCAGAAACAGAACTAAACTATCCCAACGTTATCATGCCCTTGAAGCCTGTAACTAGGGAACTGTCCACAGTGCTGAACATCAATGAAAAGTTCCATTCCTGCTGTAACAGCCGCAGAAATGCCCACCTCTCGAAAGAGCGCCCCATAGAATTGCACCGTGTTGGGGTAGTCGCTGGTACGCATGGAGACATCGAGGTCCATCAGCAGGCGCTTCTGCTCCTGGTTGCATTCGGTGAAGGTTATCCTCTGCAATATCACCGTATTGAAGATGAACCTAGGATTAAACAGTGTAGGCAAATGGCATAGCACGTGTCTGCAGAATAATAATAGTCATCACCATGAGCCTATTCTACATCCACTGCGGGACAAAGGCATCTCTCCCAATGGTCTTCAATTTGGCCTGTCCTGTGAGAGTTGGTTCCATTTTATGCCTGCGAGCTTCTTAACATTACTGCCCCACTTAAAGGGACGATAAAGTTAAACACTAAAGTGGCTGAGACTGACAAACTATTCTTTGGTAATTCCACTGTTGCTACTTTTGTCATCTCATGTACAACATTAGAAGAGAAAATCAAGGTCAAAGTTCTGCCTCTGAATTCTGCACTGAAACGTTCAGGAGATAACATCGCGAACCACAGCAAAACTGTCTGAAACATGCCATGTTATGTCTCTAGCTTCCTTAGAATGCAATGCACATCTCTCTTACCAATAAAGAATTATGAAGGCGTATAATAGATGCAGGCTAAAGTGTATGCAGTCACACATATTAGTGCTGGAACCTGCCCGCAGCATTACCACTTCTACACTTGTATTTTCTTTTTGTGAATATGTTTGCATATCAGGCATCTTCTCGGCAAGGAGTGGTACCCTTGGTAATGTGAAAAGGTAATTTACCATAAAGCAAAAAAAAAAAAGTAAAAAAGAAAAGATTTCCACAGCAGTGTCCAATTAACCTTTTGCCTGCTTCTGCTACATTTTTCCTCCCTTGGTATCCATTCCGTTGCTCCCAATGTCCACCCGTTATCTCCCTACGAATCAGGTGACCTGCTCAGTTCCTTTTTTCTTTCTCTCTTAACGGTAATGAGTAGAGCGGAAAAGAAAAAAAAGACAGGGAGTAATCACGTATTGAGTACACCCTTCCTGAGCACAATAAAGTATTAGCAGTACTGTCGCAGTATATTATAATCGATCTGTCACATTACATGAGCAGAAACAGGGTGCTAGCAAAATGGCAAGCGGGGTGAATTGGTGTGCACTCATTTCTTATAATAAACAGCGCACAAGATGGAAAGGAGAGAATGTTGCATGTTTTATGCGAAATAAACCTTCAGTTTCAGGCTGCAGCGCTACTTGTGCTCGCTTCTTTGCGTCTTGGTTCTTGTGAGTTGTTTATTTCAAGAAATGGTTTACAAACAGATGTCAGAACTGAGAGCCTCAATAAACAGTGACCACTCCTACACAAATATTAATAGCTACAAAGGTTTACTAATGATACAACACAGTTACAAACCTCGACGTAAGAAACGTGGAGCAAATTAGGAAATGAAACAAGGTAAAGTTAGAGTTTCTCTTGTTGATAACAATGTCACAAGTATGCCCTTACAATAAACACTGAATGCTCTGATATTTTATTGTTTCATATGTCTATTACACATAACATATTACACATAACATATTACCACAAAATCATCATACAAGATTACCAATTAGCATGTGTTGTTTGTCTACTGTACATGCCTCAAAAAACGGGTGCTGTGTCAACTAGACGTGTTGACGAATCTCAAGCACTGGTCAGACAATTGCCACAATTGTGGTGTCACACATGCACTTATCGTTGGAACAGTGCGACCCTCACTTCAATAGAACGAAATCTACAACCCCCCCCAATGGCTGCTCCTCCACATTTCTAGTTTCACGTCCTTTCCTGCTGACGTCCATAACAGGGGTCTAACCTTCACGGCCATGATGGTGCCGCTGGGCACGTGGACCATCTTCTCGACGACCCCGTAGGCCCCTCGGCCGAGCTCCTCGATGACTTGGAGGTCGTCCGTGGAGACCTCGATCTCCTGGCCTTCCACAACAAGCCTCGCGTGGGAGTCCAGGTTCCGTGGAGGGGTGCTGCGTGTACGACACGTGCAGGCTCTCACGAAATCTCATCGAACCTTGCCAAGTCCCACGAGTATAAATGCGAGAATCGGTGGGAGACATAGTACGAGACTTGGCGGCGTTTCGCCAAGTCTCAAAAGTCCCCTCCAACGGCCACTGTCAACTACGTGAAAACTGTGCGTTCCTTCAGTATTAGTAGTGAAATTGTAACAAGCAATCCTTGTATCCTTGTAGCAGGATGCAATCTCCAAAAGTCACGCTTACTTCCTGGCTATTCAAACAGGCCTGTTGAGAGGACGCTCTCTTATAGGACTCTAAAGTGGAAGAAATTTCACATTTTAAAGTGGAAGAACTTCACATTTCTGTTCAGAAATGTGAAATTTATCCTTAAGAACTGATTCTATTGTTCATACCATCATGATCGGTTGACAGTCTGAAGCCTCACCTTCCCAGTGTTCCCACGTATGTAACAGTGCTAAGACTTTCCTACAGGCATTTGTAAAAAGAACTCTGGTGCATTCACATTCGTTTAAACCCAGCTTGCAAACATTACCTTATGAACATACAAAACAGGTCAGTGTTAGAAACATCATTAAAAAATAAAGATCACGCTCTTACACTCTCTGCTGAAGGTTCTGGTTGGGCTCTGGCATGATGATCTTCCCCAATGCCCTTTTTCCAGCTGTGAAAAACAAAGAAAGACAGCATCTGAAGTGAAATGATCCTTTGATAAAGGTGCTTTCTCAACAACGCACAATTTGAGCTACGGCCGAAAACCCCTGACAAACACAAACTAATGCTGAGAAATATAAAATGCTCACACTACAATTCTCACCATAACGACAAACAGTTGGTTATAACTATTGCCGGGTTGGGCCTTGTAACATTTATTATTTTACGAACGGCACGTGGAAGCTCTCTACTGACATGGCAACAATGAGCACTCAAAACAGTGACTGCAGCTACAACTGGATAACACACACCTGCTTCATGTTCCTTGGCTACTGTTACGTGCATGCACAGTTGAAATCCATGCTTCTCAAGAAAGATAACAGATGCCGGTGTTTTACATGGCAAAACTATGATATGACTATGAGAGACACCATAGTACAGGGCTCCAGAAATTTCGACCACCTGGTGCTCTTCGATATGCACCAACGTCGCGCGGTACACGGTACTCTAGCATTGTCGCCTCCATGGACAATGTGGCCACACCACTGCTGGGGTTGAACCACTGCTGGGGTCTTTCAGGTGAACAGCCCAGCACTGTAACCACTCCACCACAGTGGTGGATGCTTCAATGGAGACAACTTCTGCAGTTCGCTAAAGCTAACTTTCTTTGTGTGCTGTGTATGATGACCAATTAATAATAATAATAATAATAATAATAATAATAATAATAATCAATGGAGTTTTACTTGCCAAAACCACAATATCATTATACGGGAAGCCACATAGCGGAGGGCTCTGAAGTAATTGTCACCATGTCTTTTAAAAGCCAACTCCGGCTTTTTTTTTTTTTGGCATGTCAACACAATGGTAAGTCTATGTTCCTGAGGCGGAGTCACACTCCTGATAGTATAAATGCTCAGCAAATCTGAAAACATCCAAAACCGAAATTAAACCCAGCAGTGACATCAAATCAGTCAACCCGCTGACAAGGCATGCACCCTTCCCCAGGCTGTAATGTTGCAAAGATTGGCAGCACGCGTAGACCTTGAAGGCCGTGGCATGGTACTGGCGCGCTTCCGTCACTTTGCAGATGACGATGTCAACATAATGTCAACATAGAGTGCTGCCAATAATAGTAGGAAGCCGAGTGGACAGTTTGAGGTCAGTCAGTAATAATTGAATTGCAAGCAATCTGCACATCTCTCGAACCTGTAATCTTGCACAAATGATGGAAGTGTGCGAAGGACCGTACCCACCGAACTTTGCCGAGATCTACTGACCTCAAAAAATAACCAGAGTTGGCCAACATGCACCTACATCTGAGCACATGCTGTGAGAAAGAAGAGGAAGGCATCAGTGTATGGTGTCCCCCCAAACTCGAGACACTGTGCAGACCTGCAATCCTGCACATTTAGCATCCGAACCAACGATAGAAGGCGCATCACAAAGTACCACAATGTTATCTCCACCTGATAGCTGTAGCAAAACATACATTACATCAGTGTTCCACAACAAACAACTGGGAAGCTTCGCTGTTGGCATGCAGAGGCATGGCGTAAAGACAACAGTCCTGCCCATACAATGCTATGCAGGCAGACAGATAAGGATAAGCAAACACTCATTATTGTTATTATGCACACAATATAGGAGCCGCTTAATTAGAGGAAAGAAAGGTAACGAAACCCCACCAGTCATAGCCCAACAGAATTAGAGAAAGAAAAAAAGATTAAGACTGACAACACAGATAACGTACTTGAGATATGAGGTACACAAGCAGCCCTGACCCAGCCTTATCAGCAAAACAGCCCGCAGCCAAGCATTTTTAGCGAACCTTTTACAACTGCATGAAACCGGTGGACAATTGTCCCGTTGTGTGGGATTATGAAACACAAGCTGCGCTTACAGGGCTTGGGTGGCAGCAAAGGGTGCAACATTTGCAGAAAATATTTCACAGCTAGCACAGCCAAAGCTGAAATATTTGATATACACTGTGTGCACAATTTCAGGCCAAAGCTGAAATCGCGTGCACAGTGTTGATACCCTAATATCAGCAGGCGGGCCAAGATAGAAGCAATGCATTTATTAGAAGGAATGTTGTTTGCATTATGCATTCTAAGACGTAGTGGGTATAAAAACAGGGGTGAGGGGGAGGGTATTAATGTTGAATTTACTTTTTTGTTTTGTATTCAGGATGAATCACTCATTTTCTGCATTTTAATGTTGCTGCCCACTAGTATTTTTTTGTATACCACTGATCAAGCTTTTTGCCAGCCTCTTGTCACAGTTGCTCGCACTCGCAATAACTTCTTTTGCCCAATTATGAAACAAAAGCAAATTTGACTTAACCACTTTGACGAGTGCACATCAGGCATTTCCCACAATCAAATTTCTACAACCCTTGAAAAATTCCACATAAGAAAAATTCCACATTCCATCATACAGGATATGAAACTCGTATAGAGTTTCATTCTCCGTACTTCGAGCATATAACCACTGCGCGCCAAGAATGCACAATGCAAGTTCATTTTTTAACTTTACGCACACTCAAATGGCAAACCCCATTGTAGTTCGCAGTGGTACTTTGCTTCTGAAGGTACAAAATTCTGCAAATTTAAGGAAGGGTTTGGCACACAACACAACACCTGCTTCGGTCACCTGCCATGCAGGCCTTAAACCTTGGCCATGTGTTGTAGATGCAATAACAGCTTCATTTAGTGCTCGAAAACTCTCACAATAAAGGTCCTCCAAAGGTATTTCCAGGAAATTTATGACATTTATATCTAAACCTACTTGTGTTGTGAAGACAAATGCCCTGAAGATATGTTGGACAGTTGGCAGCACGTATGTGATAACCAAGCAAATACAATGTAATGCTGAAAACCTGCATATAAGGCAATGTAGTGGCAACTTTTGCAACGCCTCTGAAGTGTGGACAGAAACCTTACTTGCAGCATGCTACACATACATGCTAAATGCCTGCGTAAATGAGCAAACTGCTACAGAGACCACCACAGTAATATCGAAAGCCTGCCACAAAAAAATTGGTGACAGCGTTAACCAATTTGATCTGGAAGAGCACGTGTGGCAGATGAGTGTGCGACAGTCCATCAAACTGGGGAAAAACACTGGGTGCACAATACCACCATTCCCAAGTGTTTGTTGCTACTGGGGCGCTTGCCTGATTACATTTGGCTTTTCTCGAAACCCCCCCCAAGAAAAAAAAATGCTACCACTAGGACGGTCCCTTAGCGACAATAAACAAGAAGCGCGACTACCCTCCAACACAGAGGCACAATTAGCAACGTCCAACAGTTGCTAGCAGAACAATAGGCAAACTAATTCAAGTGCAAGGGAGCACACTTGGGTGTTCTACATGAAAATTTGCCTAGCTTATTTTTTTAATCCTTCTCACCATCCAGTGTCTGCCGAATAATGACAGCACAATAGGCTCGCGCAACTATTACAAGATGGTAGAGCTTCCAAGTACAGCAAAACATACTAGGGCATTACTATCACACCACAAAAAGCTGTTGGAAACGTCCAGGTTTGAAAACGCAAGTGTGTGCATCTCAGCAGAGATCTAAAATGCGTGTGTAGAGGCTGTGCCCGTGGATCCCTGCACAGAAAAACTACAAGGCGGATCCGTGCTTTCAAGCCAGTGGGCAGTTCGCTAATCAAATTAAGTAATTGGATTCAGGGCCACGCAATGGCCTACACACAGTTACCATATACAGACACAACAATGACATCACCACTTTAGGCAGCGACATCCCGCTAGACCTTGAAATATTGTGTTACACAGCACGCGAAGCTCAAGTTCACCTACACGACCCTAAACTTTCACAAAGCTCGCGCTTTTTCTTTTTTTTCCCGAACATTCGGGCTCCGGAGAGCACGACAGATGGTGCACAGATGCCGAGAAACGTGCACTGCAAAGAAACGATCAATGGAAAGCAGTGTTTCTGCCAAGGACAATCTTGTCTCGAATGACGAATCGGCTACACTGGAAAAACAAAGGCAGCATTCTTTCCCGCACAAGCAGCCCCGAGTTTATCGAGGTTCCCGGGGGCCCGATTTGTGTCGGCAACCGCGACTGCGCGTACTCTGCGTTTTTAACTGCTACTGCACTCGCTTAGTAAGCGAGAAGCAGCGGTGAATTTGACACCGAGAGTCGGTTCTCTGCACCACTACACAGCAACAACGAGAGAGACAAATAAGTTCGACAGAGATAATGGGTTGCCGGAACAATCTATAAACTTCGACGCGGTCTTGGCAACATGCAAAGGCGCACGGATACACATCTCTCGTTTTTCTTCTCGCTCACCTAATCGCTTCATTTTGGCGAACGAAGGCCACGAAACCGAGCGAGCGATGGAAAGCGTTGCGTCGAGCAGCACACCGCCGAAGTTCTCAGGGCAGGGTCAGCCGCGGGGTGCAGCACTCAATTCACAAGATGCGGAGGAAACCCGGAGAGACCGTCTCCGCCGGCTGGTGAAAGCAGCTCGAGGAACACGTAGCTCTCGCACAGCCTACCACCTCGCGTCGTCTACACGAGAACACCACACGCACAGCACGAGCACGGGCACGCGCGCGATAGTAGAGGATCGGGCTGCAGCTGTGTTCGTCCCTTCCTCGGGGGTATTCCTTTCGCTCTTCTTATTTCCTGGAGACGTTGAGCCCGCTGGGCGACACCGACACGCGACACAGCTCTTGTCCGCTCCACGGCGAAACCTCAAGCCGGCACGAATTCACGCAAACCCGAAGAAATGACCGAGAGCACGGGTGCAGCGATCTCTTTTTAGGCTTAACACCCCCTCTCTCTCTCGCCAAGTCTCTCACACCAATCGTTTAACTCTCTCCCTCCGGGAATTGTAGATGAAGAATTTCGGTTTCGGCCGCTCCGGTCAAACTGCTAGCTTGTCGATCTCTCCTCGCTAGATGCGATAGTCGGCAACCTCCGTGTACCGAACGACGAAGATGCGATGGCCATGCCGGTTTCCCTTTTTTTGCTGTTGCCAGCGGCGTACCCGACTCTCTGCTTGCGGTGCCGTTACGTCTCCTATGCTGGTGCACGCGCACCTCAATTCCACACTTGATGCGCCGAAGTAGAGCGAGTTCCCTCGTAGTAGAAGTAGAACGAGTTCTCTCGTTCTATGTACAGTTGGCGGCGACGTGAACGTGGTGGGAACCAGCCGCGGTAGCCGGATGCAGCTCCTGTTTCGTTTCGGCACGACCTAGCTTCCACAGCAGGCGCCGTGTACGGCGGTTATTCAGACCGCGTGATTCATGCAGCGCACGCGGACAACAACCGAGCGACCGCAAAACCACGGGGACTACACCATCGCCGTCCTCCGCTTTTGTACTTTGGCCTCTTCGATAACAGGCGTTTGCGCAGGGCTGTGCTCCAAACTGCAACTATTTAACACTCTTTTGCTAACCTAATAAACGCAAAATTAGTTTGTTTCTTTTCAGCAAGATGTCGCCTAAAGCTGCGTGTTGAAAAATTTGATATTGGTAGCTCAGGAGGTCGGTCACCGCCCCGTTATGAAAGGGCATGTGGTAAGGTGTTCCGTGGTAATACTGGTGTTCTCTGGTAATACGGGCACGTTAGGTGTTCTCATGCTCATAGTAAAATTCTAGTACATAGCATCCATCCAACCAACATATCGTGCGTGTGTGCGCGCGTGTGTGGACACGGCGTTCAGTTTAGCGCGCGAAATTCAAGATAGCGAGACGTTAGCCTTGGTTTCATGTTCGAAAAAAATTAACGGAAATAACGGCTCTTCAAAGAATACTATATGTATATAAGATAAGTTGCTGCTTCTCTTTGGCGTCAACACCCTGGCTGAGTAGGAAAGTCGTAATTAAACGCAAAAGGACTGAGCTTGTGTTCAGGTTCTGCTATGCAGCAACCTTCGTATCCAGAAAGACAATAAGTTTTGATGTACCATCAAATTTCGAAGCGTCTTTCATGCGGGTGCCACTGTGGGAATTGAGCCTGCGTCTTCAACGCTGAGCCTGCGCAAAGATCGCTAAAAACGGTGTAGAACAGGGAATGTGGACTTGTCTTCGTCAGGACGCCGTCGATCCTGACGAAGACAAGTCCATTTGTCGAAACGTTGGCTCCGGCTACATTTCCTGTTCTACATCGTTTTTAGCAATCTGTTCATCGATATAGAAAGAAAGGATCGTGCATGAGTGGCTACATTAATTAATTGAGGTGCACGCACGCGTTAATAAGCCACAACTCAACATTAATATCTGAAGTGTTCCGTTAAAGGAGTACTGCCACGAAAATTTTCAGTTGGCGTTTTTTTTTTTTTTTTTGCATGAAATGAAAGGCCAGGACCTCCAGAGCCCAGAAAACGTATTGGTAAGCGTGAGCGCGCCGTGAAAAGTTATTTACAGCATGCCTTTAAAAGCCGGTTTCGGTTCCTACTGTAGCATGACGTCACGACACAGTATGTGCATAGTAATGAGCCCTCGTGAAGTGTTCCTGCAAAATATCGTGACGTTTTCGCCTAGTGGTCTCTCGAGCACAGCGCCTGCAGCAAGTGCGGGGTCAACAATGTACAAAATTTTATATATAGTGACTCCGCGATGACAGCGAATACTTCGGCACAGTGCAAGATGCAACGTACGGCACGCACGGTGGGTGTCGGCGTGGCTCCGGAGCCTGCGATAAGCTAAGGTGGCCTCCGAGACCTCCGCGGCATTTCAGGGACAAAATGTCGGCACCATAGAGAGCTTGCCTTCCGATTACACGCGGGCACACACGACGATAGAGGGTACTTCGACTTCGCTCGCTCGCTTCACGGGCACTGTCAACTACGGCGACTGAACGGCGAGATCATACGACCGAGAGTGACGCACGCGGCCATTTTGCATGTTTTTGTATCTGACGTCATCACAACTTGCCGTACTGCTGCGTGAAGTCACCAAAATTTGTACTGTAGCCTGACGTCAGGCACGCCATGTGACTATTGACTTTGACGTCCAATTAAAATATCTTATCAGCATTTCCTGAGCTTAACATTTGCTCAGAGCTGTCTACGCATATAGGAGAGTTGTATAGTAGAGTAAACTCAGCTTCGAAATTTGGTGTCAGTACTCCTTTAAGGTAGTAGGCAATTAAGCATGCTAAGAGAACGAGAGGAAGAGAGAACGAGCAGCCTGTTTCGGATGAGCGTCTTGGTACTACATTTTCACAGAGCGGAAAAACTGGAGCGGGCTGATATACATTTTTTTATCAGAGTTCACAGACATGGCAGGAGGGAACGGGTTCGATTGCGGTCGCGTGTCCACGCCCCTCCACCTCACGGGTTTATCCGGAACTTCAATATGGAGGGCAATTGTGAAGGGGTGGGGGATGTATAAATACCTACTCCACATGCGTCGTGTTTTGTATAATTATGCACCTTGATATACGATAAAAAAATTCTTTGCATACGTCTAAAAACTTCATTGTTTCATTTTTTTTAAAGTGATGCTGTTAGTCAAATCATAGAAACTGGAGTGTCGGAAAAAACTATTATTCATATTAGTTCTGGTCCCCAAGAATGCACGTGAACTTATATGCAATGTCCAATGTGCGGCGTTCAAATGCGCGCTTCTATCTTCTCTGGCACTCATTGCCTCAGCCTGGCAAAACTGCAGCTGCCGGACGCACGTACAGTCAACAGCAAAAGTTTGCGGAATCCGAAACGTTGAAAAGACCTATATCACCGCTTGGCCTCGCAACATGGCCTCGAATTAAGTGTTACAGCCTGTAAAAACAATCGTCAAAACATCTACCTAACGAAGCTTTTACTAATTCGAGGCGAGGCTATGTGGTAATATAGGATTTTACGAAGTTTCGGATCCCGCAAACTTTTGCTGTTGACTGTATGTGTTGCATTTGCAAGCTTCTGAAGAAAAAGAACCCCCTCCTCCCTCCACTCCCCAATGCGCATGCCTGTGCCCATGTCCGAACCTATTTCATCGGTTTTGCCCTTTGCACTGAGCCATTGTTCATGACCGTGTGACCTCTACCACCACAGTACCGTGTTTTCTTTACATTCGAACGCATTTCAATGGTTTTTGAGCGTAATATCTTAAATTTTTTTTTTCGGTGTGGCATTGTCATTTTTTCGAGTGATGCTCACGAGTGTACCATGCACATTCTAACCTGTTTATTTGTTTTCAGTGTGAAGTTCTTCCACCGAGTCATTGTCATTTCGCTAAGTCATGAGTGACTTCTACCGCCATCTCGTAGAATGGTACTAACTTATACAGCGTCGACGTGCCAACCCATTCCGTTGGTTTTGGGGAATTAATATTTTTTTCGCTCATTGTCATTTTCGCCGGGCTACCGCTATGACCATTGCTGTATTCTACTATTATCGTCGTCTTCCTCGGAGGGAAAACGTGGGGTACGTCAGTGAACGCCATGTTACACCTATACCGGACGCTCTTTCTCGGGTACACCGGTGCTGACTGACACCTGTAAAAGTAACCTACGCACACTCGAGAGCGCGCAGGGCCAGACACTCAAAATCTGCCTCGGATTGCCACGCTGCACCTCAACAGCAGAAACTATAGCGATTGCCAAAGACCTTCCTGCCACCACTCACATCACTTTGGAGGTGCTTCGGACACACATTCGACACCTTGCTCGTGCTCCTGCCCACCACCTCGCCTCGCTTCCAGAAGACCGACCCGGTGCCTCTTTTTGTAAGAGGCTATCGGTATACCGCGAGTGCCTCCCAAAAAATTATACTCCTGCTGAGAGACTTCCGACGCCTCCTTGGTGTTTGGCCCGTCCAAAGGTCCGGCTGACAGTGCCAGGGATTTGGACGAAAGCGGAACTCTCACCGCCGGCCTTAAAGCAGCTGTCTTTGCTAATGCTACATAAGGACTACAGGAATCATCTTCAGGTTTACACTGATGGCTCAACAACAGTAGGCAGATCTGCAGGAGCTGTGACCTTCCCTGCCAAAGCAGTAGATGTACTGTTCAAGACGTCTCATGGCACAACATCTACTGCCGTGGAGCTTGAGGCACTACGCACCGCACTTTGCGTGATCGATGGGGAGCCACCACAGAAATGGGCCATCTTTACAGATTCCAAGTCAGCCCTTCAGTGCCTTTTATCGGTCTTACGTAGAGGGCCGCAAGACCAATTAGTGCTTCAAATACGACAGCTCTATCACCAATTAACCGACAAAGGCCATGACATCACGTTTCAGTGGCTACCAGGCCACTCTGGAATAATCGGGAGCGAGCACGCAGATCATGCTGCGAAACGTGCCCACGAAATTGGAGTGCTGCAAGCCATCCCACTGTCAAGAACGGATGCAGCAAGAAAACTACGCTCGCTTGCGCGTGATATGACGATAGCGCAGTGGAACACTCCTGGCCTTCTACATACCCGTCTACACCGCCTCGACCCATCACTGCAACTTCGAGTTCCGCATGGGCTTACCCGCTGTGAAACGACCGTACTTTGCCGACTGTGGCTAGGCACGTCATTCACGAGAAGTTTCGGCTATCGCATTGGACTGGAAGACAGTGCTGCCTGTGTTCACTGCGGCAGCGAGGAAACGATTGCACACGTCCTCTGCGATTGCCCTGGGTACTGCTCCCAGCGACAGACTCTCGCCGCAGACTTATCACGCCTTGATGGTCAACCGCTGTCCGAGCAAACCATATTGGAATGCCGGAACGATAGTGTCTCGCAGCGGAAAGCCACGAAGGCTGTGCTCAAGTTTTTGCGCGCAACGGGCCTCATGAACCGTCTCTGACACATGCCGTGCTTGTGTGTGTGCGCGAGTTGACCTCTCTCTTTCTCGCTTTCTTCTTTTCTTCCATTCCTTTCCTGTCTCCCTTCACCCCTTCCCCAGTGCAGGGTAGCAAACTGGATATCTTCCTTCCGGTTAACCTCCCTGCCTTCCGCCCATCATCTCTCTCTCTCTCTCTCTACTATTATCGTCATTACTATCATGACCGAATTGTGCACCCACTATGATCACTAATTCTCGATTCTATTTCTTATAGAACCCACTTGGGGTTTTTCAAGACATTTTTTTTTCTCGTCATGCTCATTATCACTATTCACAATTCGTTTATATATTGACAATCGTGATCACGTATTCTTAATATACTGCCCATCCATGCCTATCGATTGATGTACGTAATGTCAAAATGTTTTGGGCGTGTTTATTCTGTCAAGCAATAGCCATCTCATTGCGTTTCCGAATCCGATTATTGAACCATCAGAATAACTGATGAATAAAACGAGATGCACGTCGTAAAACGAGAGCGCTCCTGGTGGATTGATGGCCATTGCATCTCGAAAGAACGTGTAAGTGGGCTTGTTGGCACATATATGAATGTCGTAACAGGTAGCGCACGGTTAAGGACACGGACGAAGCGAAGAAGCTGTCCACTTGTTCACTTCTTCGCTTCGTCCTTAACCGTGCGCTACCTGTTACGACTGCAGACTATTGTACGGCAGACAAATGCCCCAAATTCACACCTCCCCGCTCCTTTCTAGTAGTTCCTCACCTTCCGACAAGCCGCGCATGCGCAGCGAGCGCGAGGAGCGATGTCTTTACACTGCGTCCTGGTTGAACCGCGCTCGCTGCCGCTCTGCCCCTCCATGCAAATCCCGGGCAAAACGGTTCCGCACCTGAGCCGATACGTCAGTAGTACAGCGGGCACATACGTCATACATCTGCGCATGGGCGTGTCACGCAAGTGATGCATCTCTCCCATAATACTACGTTGGCGCATATCTGGCAGATCTGGAGCGCAGACTCGTAACTGTACGCCAGCGTTGCGAGCCCACTATCCCTCCTCTGTAGTCGAACGAACGAGTCAGCACCCTCCTCCACCCGGCTTCATTCCCTCGTGCACCAGCCGACAGGATTGCATGGGGTGAGTGCAACACAAGTGAAACCATAAACACGAGCACGATTAACAGTCCGCTACGCAATCGTCGCCCCGCTTTTCGGAAGTGTTAATTGCGTTGATTTGTTCTGAGAGAGAATGTGAACGAACAACAGATAAAAAGAAATTAGAGCGAAATTGTCCAGCGTCCGGACGCACCATGGCATGTAACGTACTACATGTCATACGAGATATCCATGATGCTCACCTCGCTTAATTTCCGTTTACCCGATTACACACACACACACACACGTACACGCATATATATATATATATATATATATATATATATATATATATATATATATATATATATATATATATATATATATATATATATATATATATATATGCGGTTAGAGTTATAAAGCTTCAACGTTCACGTTCTGAACTCTGCGCGGCGGTGCGATAGAATGACGCTCCATGCCGGAGCATCCGCATGTGGCGTCACTGATAATTACCTAGAGCACGCGTCAACTTGTCCGATTAACCAATCAGGAGGCGCCGCTTCCAACGGCTGCCTCATCGGAGGCCCGGACGAACTTTTGCGAAATTCCAGGTTTGTAAAAATTAATTGTCCACGAATACTCGGTTTTTTTCTCATACACACCAACAACAACAACAATAAAAAAGAAGTCGATTATGGCAGTATTTCTGTACCATCAGCCACAATCGTCACCTGGCTTGCTCACGTTTCCTTTCTTGAAAGCTCGGCGCTCGCTATCAAGAACGATATGCCACGCAGGCGCTCTATTAAGTTAGTGACCGGAAAGAACTGATTTGATTGACACCCGGGTTTAACGTTCCATAGCCACGCTATGGTTATGAGAGACGCCGTAGTGAGGGGCTCCGGAAATTGCGACCACCTCGTGCACTGACATATAGCACAGTACAGGGGTCTCAACATTTCGCCTACATCGAAATGCAGCCGCCGCGACCGGGATTCGATTCCGCGACCTTCGGACCAACAGCCGACAATTGTTGTTCTTGGACAAAAATACGCCCTTAATACGCCGGCCGTGGCTAAGAGTGTACATTTGCGCGGCAGAAAATGACTCCTCAATACACGACTTTTCTGGGGGTGTGGAATACACTCAGTATTTGGGGAGTTATTCGTTTTGGCACTTTCCTACCATGCTCCCTGACGCTGATAGCCACACGCGCGCCTTCGGGACCAGGAAGGTATGTCTCTCCCCAGGAATGGAAATTAGGGTGTGTGCCTAAATGCTAGTGTGAAATACCTGCAGTGTGGTGTGAAGAGGCAGATATTTTGATTTTGTAAATTTTTTTTGTGCAAATTTATTTGAGGCCGTTATATGCCGCGTCGCCGCTCCGCCCGTGTCGGTGGCCGCACCGCTGTGAGACTGGGAGAGAGATGCTTCCCGTTAACTTTTTTTTTTAGGAGGCGTTCTTGCAGTTCATCTAGCTCGTCGTCTCCCTCGATCATTGGTGGCTCGGCCGTAAGACGGCATATGGAATGTGGATACACCCTCTACTCTGCACGGAAACCACGCAGACTCCGCCTTGCTCTCATGGTACTACAGTAGGCGTATTTGGGGCGCTATTTCTGTTCAATGCCCCTCAAATACTCGATCTGATCACACATCCACAGAACACTTATCGCAGATACATCCATCTCGCGTCGTTATCTCTGCGCGCCCTGTTCGTTGCAGAGCGGCGTGCAACTATATCAGCGTTACACGTGTTATTATTCTTGATAGGACATGTGAGCGCCGAGTTTGAAATGCGAGCAAGCCCGTGATTGTCCTTGTGGGACAGAAACCTCCAAATCTCGAAGGCTGTGCTGTCTCGTTGCATAATGTTGACTCAATAATATTTCAACAACACCACAGCAACCGTGCAGGCAGTACCAGAAAAATAGTGACACGTTATGTGCGCCTTTCTCCGAAAAACAAAAAAGCAGATCTTGAAGGTCATATTTCGGCAAGCCGGATGTAATGTCTAGAATATGTTCTAGACGCTTTACTTATGTATACGATCCCTAAGATGGTCTACACATCGTACTCATGCCTACGGCACAGTGTTCCTAGAGTCTAGTTCACTGTGCCTCTAGCGTTCTCGATATTTTCTTCAACTTCCTCCCGCGCTTTTAGGGCCCGCCACACAGCGGCGGTTCACCGAAACAACCTAACTGCCGGCTCGAGGAGGATACGGCGGTTGATATAAATGACAACCGCAGCGACTCGCGCTTGTTTCAGCGCCTCTAACTTTTAATTGTTGCCTCGTACTGGCCCATTTCATCGCGGGGATTCCTAAGCACCAAAAAACCAAGGTACGTTCGCTGTTCCTCGAGCGTCCGCTTCGTCGCTGTGAGGGGCCCGGCGATGGCTTGCTTGGTTTCGCCCGTTACCCGCCCTGTCTTCCCTGTATAAGTTCATATAAGTTCCCTGCAGAACCACTTTGAGATCGCAGGCTGGCAGGGGCGTATATATTTAACCTTATACAAAGCATCGAGCTCAAGCCGTTCACATCGGAAGCAGTCCCACGGTGGTGTTTTGGTTCCCATGGACCTTGATGCGCAGTTTACGGTCGCCCGTTTGTTCTCCAGGTTCACGATGGTGTCGCCGGGCGGTTCGCAGCTTTCGCTGGTCGCCCAGTTCGACGACTTCTGTAGGCGGCACGCCGTCTTCGCCGACACTGCAGTCGAAGGTACGTGATGGAATTGTTTCCCTCACCCGGCCGATAACGGCCAGCTTCAGAAACCCGCGAGTCATGCGCCGTAGCCCGCTCCGCCTCTGAACAGTGGGCGTTGCGGTGGGCGGCTGCTGTCCTGTGTTGTTTTATGTTCCTGTCGCAGAATTTGTGAAGCGAACACGCTTGTGCCCGCTGACTGTTATGCCGTGGCTCCGTGCTTGGGGATCAAGCTGGCGTAACCATGGAGTCGTATTCTGAGATGTGTCGCGAAATGCGATAGTGGCGACACTATGGCTTTGGTGACGTAGGTGTTTTCTGCGGCGGTGATTGGCTGGCTGAACAAGCGGTCACTTTTTCTAGTTGTTCAGCCAGCCAATCACCACCGCAAGAGACACCTACGTCACCAAAGCGATACTATCGCCTTTTGCGACACATCTAAATGCGTATTCTCATGGGATCTAAATGTGTATTTTAGACCAGGGATCTTTACACAGTGTACATAAAGTAACACAGAGTTCACAGCACCGCTGAAGTGCGAGTGCCACTGACACCTAAATCGAGGATTAGGGACTGGCTACAAGTTTTTCTTTTCTTTTCTTTCTTTAACATTTCCTGGAATCTTGTTTCTGGAATGGTTAAAGCTTGCATATATGAGGGAGATTTGATGTGCAACATTTTAGAGCACAACGGCAAAATAAATTGATATTCATAGTTCATCCCAACAAACCTCATGGCTTTTTCTAGTCTCAGAATTCACATAAATGTTTCACAGTAATGGTGCAGGGATTACGGTTTATTCACGTATTTTTGCTGCTGATTTTTCTTCACAAAGGGCAGTGACCTTAATCGTAGCTGTTCAAGTGATTTCATTGCTGAAAACAGCTTTGTTCTGAATTTTTTTTTTCAGAGTTGATTTTGGAATTTGTGCGTAACCAGGAATCGTGCCGCAAACAGTGGCATGCTGCCATTCTTGAAAATGCTGAGCTCAAGAAGCAGGTTGCGTCGTTGATGGAAACTAACGTGGAGCTTGAGCGAAAGCTTGCCCACACTAAGTAAGCATTATTATTATTTTTTACCATGCAGTGAAACCAATGCTCACATTATGCACCATATCCCTCAATTGAATCAATGTTGTGTAACTTTTACCACTTCAGTACAGTACATTTAAAATCTAATACATGTCAGGGTAGCTTGTTGCTAGCATTCAACACTTGTTGAGTATAAAGATCTGCAAAATAAAAAGGACTGGCAAAATTACATTTAAAGGGACTGACAACCGATTTTTAAGGACCCTTCTTTTTATGGCGCAATCGAAAGCTCGCCCTCTGTACTGTTTTCACCCGCAGCGGTTACTTCCAAAAGCGCGTGAATATTTCGCACGCGGAATTTTTCGATGTGAGAAGCCTATAAAAAAAGGTAGAGTGCGCACTCTAGCAAAGTTGAAAAGTGATCGCGATGCCGATAATCCGCCTCGCTTCCGGACATCGTTCCGCTTTCGCAGGAGTGAGCGTAGCTGTGATTAACTACTCACACTTTGACCTGTTCTACTACTTTTTGAAATAAAAAGACGGTGCAACGAGCTGGCATTGTTTGCCAGGCCGATCTTGTATTTGTAAGGCGTTCTTTCGCATGTCCGCGCCTATGTCATGAATGGCCGGGCTCCGGCGCTGCCACTCTGGCCATAGCCGAGCCAAGCCAGGCTAGCTAGTTCCGAAACCACGCTTTCGCGCGTGACGGCAGAAGCGTGCAGTAGCAACGCGCGCTACAAACGAAGGGTTATCTGCACATTCTAAGTGACAAAAAGCTTATAATATCAAAAATTTCATGCGGTCCGATACTAATAAACAGATAATATATTGCGTAAATTTGTAGAAGGTCACGTGACCGCACTCTAACTCTAGTTCGTATGTTTGCCGCTTGAGTTACCAAACGTCAGTTTTCGCGACTTTGTATGAATAAATAAAAACATAAACCCGTGTTTATTGATGAAAAGTGGCGTTGTTTGAGCCAATGCAACACACAATCTTTCCGCCAGTGGGGTCATCTCAATTCAAGTTTTGGGCGGTTGTCTGTCCCTTTAAGTGCAGAGTCTTAGTTGTCAAATTTGCTATGGAATTTGACAGCTGTGGTGCTCTGCTGCTGAGCTTGCAGGTTTAATCTTCAGGCACATTTTAACTAGGGAGAAATTCTGGAAAAGTTGTATAGTTCTCTTCAAATATGTGAATGCTCGCATATGAAAGTGATTTCTAACCTTTTTTTACGCCTTAGTCCCAATTCTGCCTTGACACATTGAAGCAAATTAATCAGTTGGTCTCAATATTAATCAGTCAGTGTGGATATTAGCACAGTAGTAGCCTTTCGACTAATGGTATGAACTCACACTTGCTGCAGGGAAGTCCTACGCAAAGAATTGCTGCGCAGAGAAAGGTGTGAAGAAGCGACGCAACAAAAGGTAAAGTTTGAAAGTAAAGCATCTGAATTGTGCAAGCCTTGCATATTTAGCCTTTACAAAGTAGGTAGTGGAAATGTTTTGAGAAAGCAAATTCAAGCAGGCCAGGTAAAGGTTATTCTTCTGTGACAAAGGTTTCCTGAAGGTGCGATTGCCTTTCAGCATGCTGTTGTGCCTCTTCTAGTGGCCAGCAGTTCTCGCCATAAATGATGCAGAAAAGTCCTTGATTTTTGTGTAAACTGCCTTTTGAGGTTAATTATGCGGACAGTTCCAAATTTTGTAATCTAAAGCCAAGGTATTTTGTTCTTGCAGTACATGTGATGGCACTGGAGGTACATGTTGGGTTTGCCCTAATCGGGTCAATACCACTATGAAGTTTTTTCGACTGCTATGGCGCTGAAATATGTGACGAATGACACGTGCTTAGCGGGGGGGGAAAAAATTCAGTGTCCTTCCACTTTGTGAAGGAGGATAACCTCCATAGCTTTGGTAGTGGCATCGGCCCACCAACGCAATATCTTCTCTTTACGCAACTCTATTGACAGCTGCCCTTTTGGTCAGAACCTAGCCTTGCGCAGATTAATGAAATGCCTTAATTGTACTATTGGTTTACTTAAGGCACCTTTAAATCACTGAATCATTTCATTGACTTAATTCACATTTGATTAACGTGAAGTCACCTTTAGTTCACTTAATCTGCCTTTGATTCACTTCAATTCTCGCTTTGTTCACTTAATTCACCTCTTATTTTGTGTGTAAGCCACTGGTCCATGCCTTGCAATGCTCTTGGGATGAGCTCACTACTGTAAAATTGTTGTTCTAAGCGTTGTCTTGTCCGTAGACGCGATCTGCCAGAACCTATAGCCACATGCAGGCTTGCTGTAGAAATAAACTAGTATAAATGCCTTTGAAACATTAATTGTGCACTGTTAAGTTGCTAATTGCATACTAACATTTGCTTTTTCTTCAGCAACGCCAACTGGATCAAGTGCGCAACCTCCTCGCCACCAACAGCGAGATATGCAACGAGACGGCTGAAAAACTCTCGGTTCTTATGCCTACCCACAATGTATCTCGAGATAAAACTAGCAGGTAAGTTGAGGAACATCCCAAGAATGTGGTCTCTAACAGTCTGTCAAATCTCGTTGCTTAGTCATGATCCTGTGCCCTGTGACAGTGTTGGCTTGTGTTCTCTTTCGTGAAAGTGTCCAAAAATGTTCAATCTTTAAAAATCTGTAATATTCTCGTGTAAGTTCCTCTCTCGGGTTAAAAAGAAGCTACTGAGTGTGTAAGATGTTAGCAGAGTTTTTCTGATGCACGTAATAAATGTTTCGTTTTCGCGACGCTGTAATCTGCAAGCCACCGTCGCAATCTCTCACTGATAATATGAGCTCATTGAAGGCGTTGCAGGTGCTAGGCCACCACAATCAACGCCTGACTGTGCACCCTAAGGACGTGAACTCAAACCCGCCTGTGGCAACAGTATTTTCGATGGAGGTGAAAATGCTAGAGGCCCTTGTACTGTGCGATGTCGGTGCACATTAAAGAACCTTGGGTGGTAGAAATTTCCAGAGCCCTCCACTAAGGCGTCTCTCCCCATTGTCTATTCCCTGAACCACAATAGCTGCAGAAAGTGGCATCCTTTTCTTAACTGAACCACGATTGTTTGTACATCAGTAGTATCCTACACATTCGGACCTCAACAAAAAGAATGAGGATGTAACGAATGATTGATTATAGCCGAGCATATGAGGAGTGGTCTAGTCATCAATTAAGTTGCATAAATATGCATTTATAACAGAAGTATTTAACAATGCTATTTTTGCATTTGATTAGGCTTAGTTCTAAGTTGACTGTCCAAGCAACCAGTGCATTGGGTTGCACAAGGCCTTGCAGAGGTTGGTTGAATGGTGGCCCTAAAGTTCCTGTCATCCCGCCCCGGTGGTCTAGCGGCTGTGACACTCGGCTGCTGATCCGAGCGTTATGGGATTGAATCCTGGCCGCGATGGCTGTATTTTGATGGAGGTGAAATGTTGAGGCCTGTGTACTGTGTGATGTCGATGCATGTTAAAGAACCCCAGGTGGTTGAAATTTCCGGAGCCTCCCACTACGGCGTCTCTCATGATCATAGCGTGGCTTTGGGACGTAAAACCCCAAAAATCAATCGTCAAACATTGCTGTTCCAGGATCAGCGTTGTTGACGAGTCCGTCGGCTCTGTGCTTTCCCCTTCCGGAGACAACTTGGATGTCAGCGAAGACTCTGCCATGGACTTCTACACTCCTGGCTCGCAGGGCAAGCGTCGCTACGGTTTCTTTGATGGCATATCACCAGTTGAGAAGAAGTCCAAGGTTGGTTTTTATTTTGCCTTGCTTATGGGGAATACTCGGTCATTGGAAGCTTCATTAGGTGCAAGAACAATGCACCAGTTGATCATCCACAGTAAGAGTGCCCCCAATGTAAAAATGATGGTTACGTTTTCTCTTTTGTTTTTGCAAAGTTGCCGCTGCACTCAAACACAGTTTGGAAAAAAGCACATTCCCGCACTAAAACAAAATTCGCGGTATCAGTCGTGTCATCTGGATATCAGCCAGACTGGCCACTGTGTTAAAGGCCAACTACGGCAGTTTTTTTAGGTCAGTGGATCTCGACGATACTTGTTGGGTACATCTTTCGGCACATTTCTGTTATTTCTGCATGATTACACGCTCACGAGGTGCGCAGATTGCTTACACATTATTTTACCAATTACCTCAAACCGCCCACATGGCTTCCTACAACTATCGTCGACACTGTGTGCCGACGACATTGTGGGCAGAACGACAGAAGTGACGAAAGTGTGCAAGTACTATACTGTGCCGTTCGAGACTTGCGCATGCCACCTGCTGACAAGCCCAATCTCGGAGGCCATTGCAGTACTACAAAAGTGCTTTGCTACTCTACCCTCAGGGGATGGGTGCTTTTGTCCTTGCACCATGCAAGAGGTGGATCAAGTCATTAGATTTCATGCAAATACGGCACTGCTTGGTTGTGTTTGTTTTGGTTTTGGTCTGCTTTGCTTATTAAAAGCTATTTTCTATTTTCATCATTCTCAGCCTGTTTTAAGTCCACTGCAGGACAAAAGCCTCTCCTGACAATTTCCAATTTGCCCTATCCTGAGCGAGCTGGTTCCACTTTATTCATCGCTCCATGTAACCTTTTTCCTGTCTGTGTTGCGTTTTTCTTATCTTGGTATCCATTCCGTCACTCTTACTGTCCATCTGTTATCTGTCTTCCACATGATATGCCCTACCTAGGTCCACGTTTATATTTTAATTGATATAAGAATATCAGCTACTCCTATCTGTTCTCTGATGCACTCGGCTCATTTTTTTTTATCTCTTAGTGTTACACCTATAATTTTTCTTTCCATTGCACGCTGTGTGCTCCTTGATTTCATCTCTCGATTTTTAGTTATCCTCCATGTTTCTGCACCATACGTTAGCACTGCAAGAATACAGTGATTAAATACTTTTTACTTTAGTGACAGTGGCATGTTCCCAGTCATGATTTGTGAATGTCTCCCGGATGCGTGCTTTCCCATCCGTATTCTGCGGAGGATTTCCTTTTCATGGGTAGGCGTCCCTTTGCTGAGAATTTCTACTAGTATCGGCAGACGGACAGAAGCACCTTGGAAATGTAGAACTGCCGTTACGTTCATGAAATCAACGGAGTTGGCCATTAATAAGCAGTGGTATGAGCACTGCAATCTGCCCCCTATGGACATTGTGCAGCGTCTCATTGCAAACTATGTAGCTGCTCTCCAGATTCTAATTTAGTCAGCGTTATCGGCAAAGGGACATAAAAGCATAAAAGTGGAACTTGGAAAGTCTTCCAGACTTCGAAACACTGCAGTGCTCCATGTGTACCTTCATCTATTTGATTTTGCCGTATTTATGAGGGTTTGTTTGGTTATGTGCATCTTGTTCTGCTATGATGTATTTGCAGTGTTTTGGGTCAGATCAACAGGCGTTAATGCATGTGCAAAGAGCTTGACAGTTGCCTTTCAATGTAGTACTTCAGTTTTAAATGCAGCACTTGCCCTGCATCGTTCGTTTTTTTTCTTTCATCTTTAGCATACATTGGCACTACATAATGCGAAAGAGAGAACAGACGCTCAAACACTAAAGTGAAAAACAATTTTTTTTTTTCGTATTAGTGTCGTTAGCATTTCACAATACCAAAAAAACCCCAGTCTTGCAAGAGCAAGGCCGTCGGTAAGCTGGGAAACGCACAAAAGGAAAATGCAGGTGGCGACGCCGCTTTGAAGTTCCGGCACTAAAACGTGTGATATCGCAGTTCTTCGATGGCATCTGCTGAAACCTACATTCCTATTTATCGGTAAAAGAAATGCATCGTATTCCAAGAAAACCAGTGACTTAACACTGGGAGTTTCGAAACATTTGATGGAATGAATTGGGCGAGTATACAAAAAATGTAAATCGGTGTTCTGACATCATTAGGTTCTGAAGTTCTGGTAGAAATTCCCAACTAAAATGTTGACACTCATTTTCCTCTTTTAATATTGAACACGAAATGTCGATATTAATGATATTAGAGTTCCTAACATATGAGTTATCATTTTAAACCACTTCATCTTTCAATTTAGTGTCCCCTTAATAAATGGGCTCGTAACCCTTACCTGCCTTTATTTTCTGTACTTGTGGTAAGCGTTTCATGGCAGTGATTCAGACGCATGCACTGCATCACTTTTAACCTACATTGTATGATGAGCCATGTCTTTCATGAGGCAACAGGTGTGATGCTAAATAGAGGAGAGACACAATGACAAGAAACAACATACACGGGTGCCTATTGCCTCAAGTAATGAACCAGCTCACTCGGTAACATCACCTTTTGAAGTGTTGCGAGTCTTCCAGCAAGCCACGTTGCTGAACTACATTCGATTTGGTAGGAACCTGTGCTTGCGTTCCAGATAAGCGACGAAGACGATCAGACACATGCAAACGTGGTGCACACCACGACCGTTACAATCACGGATGGCAAAGACCTGGTAGCGACTACACGGGTGGTCGCACAGCCAGCGACACCTGCAATACCGGCCCCACCACCACCACCAACACCGGCGTCTTCGACACCCACGACAGCTCTGGAATCTTCGGCAACCACGACAACACCAAAGTACTCTAGTGGTCAGTGACGTTTCGCATGTGCTGCTTTTGGCCGCCACGTGATGTGCATAATCTGACTCTTGCTTGTTCACTCGTCCAGTTGTCGTATGTGAATGAGTTATACAAGATTTTTGAGGATGGTTGCAAACTTCTCACTCTATTCTGTTGTTTATGCAGAATTGGAGAAAATGTGTAATGACAACGAGTTTACTGATCCGGCTTTCCTACCACGGCATATAATGGGAGCCAACCAGAACGCTAGAGCATTAACACCTGTACAAGCAGTTACAGCAATCAAATGCTAGAGAGTTATTTGCTGAGGATATTAACTCAAATACAAAACTAAAAGTAACCCTAATATAGCATCTGTTATGTCTTTTAAAGGTCTACGTAATATCTTTGTGTGATGGCAAGTGTTCCTGTGAGAAGTTTCATGCCTGTCTTTTCTTTTTGCATATACCTTTTTATTAACATAGCAGGGTATTGATCTGAACTAATTAGTTAGTTGGCTCTTTATTAAAATAACACTGTCATGGTGGTCCAATGGCTCTTACACTCGGCTTCTGACCTGAAGGTTGCGGCATCGAATCCCGGCTGCGGCAGCTTTCTGTGCATGTGAACAGATATTGCTGTGCTATGTCAATGCATGCTAAGGAACCCCAGGTGGTCCACTACAGTGTCTCGTAATCATGTTGTAGTTTTGGGATGTAAAACGCCAGAAACTAATTCAGTTCAATAACATTTTAGAATACACTTCATATTGGTTTCACACATACATGTTACCTCTGTGCCCGTGGCTCAGGTCGTAGCTCTTGCTCGGGTGTTTTAGTCAGTGCGGCAGGATGTCCTGTTTAAGAACATGACGTGGTGCAAATTCATTGACACTGTAATTAAGTCTTGTTCGCCATGTGTGCTCACCACTATCAGTGTGTGCTGGGAGGTATGAAAGTGTAGTAAATTTGCAAGGTTCTATATGAAAATTCTTATGCCTTTTGCGAACAGACATGCCACTTCACATTGCACGCCTCGTAGTTTTTTCTTGTATTCTTCATTGCCTTGTTGCGCAACCTTTATTTTGTTTATTTTTTTTAACTGACTGTGGAAGTTTTTTTTTTTCCTTTGCCATTAATCTCTCGCCTGATCCACCAGACGATTACCATGGCCTTGCAGTGGGTTGTGAAATGCTTTTGTGCTCAGTGTTCACCTTGAAGCACCTCCGTTTCTCAGAACTAATTCGTTGCCACACGATAAAGTGGCCTTCCTGACCACATTGTTTAACTGGAAGGAAGCTAAATCAATAAACTGGCAGAAGAGATATTGAGCGCTTAAACACAACTGCCTTTTTGTTATCACACGTTCATTCATTAAAACATGCAAACACTAATTGGACCCAGAGTATAGTACTCAATTTTCATGAGGAAACCAAAATGCAACATTAGGAAAACAGTGCAATCTGTCTGTGGGTGGGATTCCCCGGGAAATTGTTGATACCATAGCTGTATGTCTAACGGATGTTCTGTCCGCCTCTATAGACCCTTTTCATAAACTGCAAGCTAGCTTTTCTGCAATGCAGCTTGCCCTACTAATGGCGGCATTGGCAATCCGGCAAACAACGTGTACAAGCGCAATTTGCTTGCGATAGGGCATGTAAAATGTCGGCGCAGCCCTTCTGATACAAACATCCCCAAAAAACGTGTCGCAGCATGCGCAACTTGAATTTTGACAGCCTTTAAATAAAGGTAGCTGTCGCCATTAGTAGGGCAAGTTGCATTGCAGGAAAGCTAGCTTTACAGTTTATGAAAAGGGTCTATAATGGTGTTGCAAGTATGTATTTATTCACGAGTCAAATTATCTGATGAGCTAAGTGTTTCCTTTGCTTGTAGATTTGGTTGCAGCGACAGTAGTGTTGCAAGGGGGTAAACGTTGATCCCTCTTTCTTTCTTTCTTTCTTTCTTTCTTTCTTTCTCATTGTTCGGCCATCGAAGGATCTGCACCGAACACTCCGGTTACTCAGAGGCGCGGGAAGGTGTCGGCCACCGCCAACATGCCGAGGCGGAGCAACTCGGCCGAGAAGCTGCTCTCGCGACAGCACACCTTCTGCCCCAAGACGGTGATCAAGGCCGAGACGTGCGGCCCCTGCGGCAAGCGTATCAAGTTCTACAAGACGGTGTACAGGTGCAACCGGTGCAATGCCACCTGCCACCCGGAGTGCAAGCACCAGGTCAGGCTGTGCTCTAACAAGGACTTAACATTTTTCAACGCGCGGTATGCAAGTCTGGCTGTTTTGTGTGTGACTAGACTGCATGACAAAGAATAAGAGGGCGATGTGTTTTTGTATAACACAGGGCCATGACACAGTGTGTTTGTGTGCGGCAACGCAGAAATTCAACAGCTGTTTATATTTCTTTCTTTCAATTACTAGCTCATTGGAGTTAACCATATCGGTCAGATGGTGTTTGTGTGTTCTGTTTTTGTCCGCCTCGGTGGCCTAATGGCTTTGGTGCTTGTCTGCTCATCCAGAAGATGTGTGTTCGATCCCAGCCATGGTGGTCACTATTTTGACAGAGGCAAAAATGGTAGTGGTCTGTGTACTGTGCATTGTCTGTGCATGTTAAAGAACCATGAGTACTTGCAATTTATGGAGCCCTCCGTTACGCTGTGCCTCACAATTGCAGTTGTTCGTTTTCGGTTAAGACTCCTATTATTTGTTTATTAATTTATTAGATGCGAAGCAGCTCTTTGACTAGCTTGTGTAACGCTGTCCCTCCGTCCGCACAAGCGCGAGGCAACGCGCTTCCCTCGGCGCAGGTGTTGGAGCGTAGCCAAGTAGGTCACGCCGCAGCTGGGCGTTGACGTCACGCTCCCCTCGCACGCTTCCCTCGCAGGTGCGCGTGTACGTCACTCTCTCCCTCACCCGCCGGAGCGCCCGCAGCTGCCGGCTCCAACGCCCGCTCGCTTCCCGTGTCGGCGTTTCAAACAAACGTTCACACCAGTAAACGCTACACCGAGTTTCGCTTCAAACTTTTCTTCCAGCACCCGCGTTAGCGCCGTTCAACCCGTGACGCCACCCGTGCGCAACGCTGCTGCTTCGCATCCCATCAGGGTTCCCTTCGGGGAGATGGTCCAAGTTTTTTTATAGTACTGCAATCTTATACAAGATCTTGGCAGCATTGTACATGTACGTGTAAGTGCACAGAACAGAGGAAGTAACGCTCAGAGGGGAAAAACAGAACAGAGGGCACAACACTCAATATGTTGCTTCACTCACATGTTTGAGGGGAAAAAAAGAGAGAGAGAGAGAGGAAAAAAAGAGAACGCAAGCGACACCAATACATCGATTTTAAAATCGCAGTAAAATAAATGTTTAAAAGTGAAGGTGTGATTCAGATTGCCGTAGTGAAATCTGTGTTGCAGTCTCATCGGGCAGTTTTATGGAAATTCGGGTTAAACCTGGTTTCTTTCCAATTTCCAAAACCTATTCTTTAATGCTGCATGGAGCTTGTAGAATACATGTTCTAGTTAACCTGCCTGGTGTAAGGGTTAATGGGGAATGCCTCAGTAACTTCAGATTTGCCGACGATACAGCCTTGTTAACTCGGGAGACGAATTACAAAGCATGATTACTGACCTAAACAGGCAAAGTATAACAGTGGGCCTGAAAATTAATATGCAGAAAACCAAAGTAATGTTCAATAGCCTTGGGCAAGCACAGCGATTTGAGGTAGCTGGCGAGGCATTGGAAGTAGTAAGCGAATATGTCTACATAGGCCAGGCAGTGACCCCTGATCTGGATCATGAGGCTGAGGTGGTTAGGAGAATGAGAATGGGGTGGAGTGCATTCGGCAAGCATTATCAGATAATGAATGGTAGCTTACCATTGTCTCTGAAGAGGAAAGTGTATAACAGCTGCATCTTACCGGTACTCACCTACGGGGCAGAAACTTGGAGGCTAACTAAGAGGGTTCAGCTTAAATTGAGGACGACGCAGCGAGCTATGGAACGGAAAATGGTAGGTGCAACCTTAAGGCACAAGAAGAGAGCGGAGTGGGTTAGGGAACAAACGTGTGTTAGGGACATGTTAATAGAAATTAAGAAGAAGAAATGGATGTGGGCGGGCCATGTAATGTGAAGGCAAGACAACCGTTGGTAATTAAGGGTAACAGGGTGGATTCCTAGAGAAGGCAAGCGTGGCAGGGGGCGGCAGAAGGTTAGGTGGGCAGATGAGATCAGGAAGTTTGTGGGGATAAATTGGGCCCAGTTAGCACAGGACAGGGATAATTGGAGATCCATGGGAGAGGCCGTTGCCCTGCAGTGGGCGTAGACAGGCTGACGATGATGATGATATTTAATGTAGCTTGAAACATACATTGTACATTGAAACATTGTATATTGGAATGCCTATAGGCATTGTGCCTCCATTAAAATGTGATGTATTGCATAGCTGGGATCAAACTCGCGTCTCCCTGGTCAGCAGCCAAGCACTCTAACCACTGGCATTACCATTCTAGCAGTTCCAAGCAAAGTGCTCACCAGCAATGCTTCAAGCCTGTATGCAATTTGTGCGAGTAACACTGCACGCAACACCAATTGTCTCCACCAGGTGCCACTGCCTTGCATCCCGACGTGCGATACTCCCAAGCGCGGAGGAGCTGGTAACCGTCGAGGCACCCTCATCTCGGACCACGCACCGCCCACGGCGCCCATGGTACCCGCACTTGTGGTACACTGCATCCAAGAGGTGGAGCGCAGAGGCCTGGATTGTGTGGGCATCTACCGGTCAGCGCACATTCTTGTCTATGCAGCATGGAATAGCGTTGCCATATGGACACTGAAACCAAATATTGAGTTCACATGGACTGTTGCATTACCATTGATAACTGGTGATGTTTTATGTGCCAGAGTTGTGGTATGATTACTAGGCATACCCTGTAGTGGAGGGTCCGAAGTCATTTTGACCACCTCAGGTTCTGTAACGTGCGCTTTAAGGAGTACTGGCACAACTGTGAAGTGGCGTTATAGGGGCGTTTCTTGTTTTTTTTGCATGCATGGTTAAAGGGCAACTCCGGCGGTTTTTTCACCATGTTCTGGTATCATCGTTTTCGAATAGTACTGATAGTCCTGTAGCAGCCACGGTGGTTCAGTTTGCTCAGAAATGCACCAATAATTTTAAATCACCGACCGAAAGGCGTGTTCAAACCGAAACCGAAACGGGTAGACGCTTCTTGCAGCGTATGCGATGACGTCACAGCCTTCCCGCCGTCAGAAATACGGAGAAAAATGGCAGTGGCGAGGTCATCCGACGATGTATTGAGTTATGCCAGCTTTTCTGAACTTGACGGCGACGATTTGATCGCTGAAGTACCGCCGTTTTGCTTTTGAAGTCCCAAAAACTCGGGTAGGCAGTGTTGAAGGTGATGACGTCAAAAACACAGGGTGGCCCGCAAGAGAATCCGCTAAAAGATTTTAAAATTCGTTTCCACGAAAACTAAATGAATTGCAACCGCCTGGTTTAGAATACGTTATTACAGTGCTGAGGGGAATACATATTGAAAATTTCATTAAGATCAGTGGACACTGAAAAATCGCCGGAGTTGCCCTTTAACGCTGTCAACATACCGCAGCAAGGAAACATATATAAACTAAATTTGATTTCAAAAACTTTTCGTAGGTCGATGAAGCGCTGGCTTATTGCATTCTGGGCCTTGGTGGAAGCAGCAGGGAATTTTCTGGCTTTGGAAGTGAATGGATTAACACCAAAAGATGTCAAATGGCGTAGTACATTTAGTTGCACAATTTGTTTAAAATAACAATAGGCAATTTTCATTTGTATTTCAAACCAAATTGTGAATCCCTGGTACATGCTGTGCAGTAATATTTAGCTTGCATCTTCACAGAAGCCTCCACTACCCATTGGCACTATTTTCTGAAAAAAAAAAAAAAGAAAGTAAAGAGACACATCACTTACGCAAATGGCTCGTGTGTAATGACACGGGTACATTTTGAAAGCTGTTAAACTTGTCTAATTTGGTGCTTTCCTACCACTCATTTTGTCTGCGCGCTCTGAATGAGTGATAAATATCTGATTACGTCTCTTGATCACAGGGTGTCCGGCTCGGAGCGTGAAGTGCGTGAGATAAGGGAACGCTTCCAGCTAGGCAAAGGTGCTCCAAACTTGGTAAGTTGTGCAGTTCCTCAGAATTTTGCACAATGCTTTTCTACGTACTACAGCCTACATTATTCTCTGTATGTACCAAAAAAAAAAAGAAGAAAGAAAGAAAACGCAACATAGTGGTAGCATATGTTGTCACTGCGGCACCAGGGACGCATTTACCCAAACTGAAGGACACAAGCACGGTTTAACTGGCTCTAAACAAACAACGGTTTAGAAAACGTATAGCGTCGATAATGGTGCATATATCGGCACCCTTGCGGTGAATGTGCAAAATTGTGTGCAGACAATGTGCACATTGGCATGCAGTCAAGATGTCCGATTCATAGGTTGCACAGGACTTTCTAATAAATCATCCCACCCGCACTAACCACTGCAGCAACAAAATTTTATGTTTGTGTCATAGCTATGTTTTGACCAATATTATTTGGTAATGCATTTTTATAATCGAATCTCTCCTCTACTGCATCATGGTAGCATTACGCGCTGTACAACATGTCTGTTAATTAGCTCAAAATTATGGTGGCTTCAGGTCAACAGTCTGACAACCACTGCCTTAAAAGTACTACTAGTCGGCTGTCGCATTGCTATGTTTTTATCCTTTCTTTAAAATGGGTTCCTTGAATCCTCAGCACATAGAAATGCAAGCACACAGCTCTTGCTGCACTTTGTGTCTGACCTCAGTGGCCCTGCCCCGCCACGGTGGTCTAGTGGCTATGGTACTCGGCTGCTGATCCGAGAGTCGCGGGATCGAATCCCGGCCGCGGCGGCTGCATTTCGATGGAGGCGAAATGTTGAGGCCCGTGTGCTGTGCGATGTCAGTGCACGTTAAAGAACCCCAGGTGGTCGAAATTTCCGGAGCCCTCCACTACGGCGTCTCTCATAATCAGAACTGGTTTTGGGACGTAAAACCCCACAAAACAACAACAACAACAACAACAACCTCAGTGGCCCACCAGTGACAGCAGAAGCAAGATGTTCTGTATGTTAAGAGTAGAAATTACTATAATGTATCCTATGAGGGTCTACCCCGAAGTTCCGGGAATTTGGTTGTATTTAATAAAGGGCTCAACATAAGCCATACTGAGCCCTGCCTCCTTCAGTGTAGTCACCTTGAGCATGTATGCGTTAATCTGTGTTTCTGCAACGATCCCATGGGTTTGTGGCAGTCCCCAGGTGAGAGTATGTTGAGGACCTCCTGCGATTCCAACTGGATCTCTTCAGCGGTGTGAAATGGAATCCCTTATAGCCTCAACTTCATTATAGGGAACAAAAGATGTATTGGAGTAGGCTGAAGACACGTGAATAGGGTGCATACGGTAGTACTGTGATGTATTTGAATGCCAAGAAGTGTTAAATAAAGAGCGATATGTGAGTGGATGTGTTATTGGTGGAATAGCCAGTAAAACTGGCTATTTGCATTTTATCGGTGGGGTACAAATTTCTTGTGGAGGAATTTCCTTGTGGAGGAATTTGTATCCCACTGATTCTTAATGAATCTGAATTATTCAGTTCATTAGTATGATGCATAATTGGTTATATCTGCATTCATTACAGTGAGGTTTCACTGTATCACTGCATTGCTCTCTTTCGATAAAGAGGGTAGCGGCATTGCCTGTGCCAAAATCTAGTGAACACATGCCCACACACTGCCTTGAACTTGATGCGACTATTTTGGCTGCGACAGTCTTGGAGAGCTCCAATTCGGTGGTTGCTGCTACATGATCTCAAAATCATTGTAATCTGACCATGCTTGATCCATGGTTATTAAATGGAGAGGAATCTGGAAACTTCTGACTTGTTGCCTCAGTCTTGTACATGCAGAGACACAGTGGAGCATTTCTTCTTCACTGAGCATTCTTGGCATGAAATATATGTGCTGACACCTGCGAGACATGGTGTAAGAAGAATTGCACTCTGTAAAACTATGCTTGGTCACAGCTGCAAGACCTTAAAGGGGCTTTGCAACAATTTTTAAATGTCTAAAAATAAAACTCCACTGATCAACAGAATATTATTGCGTTACATGCAGCGGGAAAATTCATCTGGAAAGCGCCTGTTCTTCTTTCTACAAGACACTTCACAACTGGCACGGACTGCACGATAGTATTGAGAACTGCCACTGGCCGATTCTTGAGTGCAGTTGCTGTGGATGCCACAGAGTGGCACCCTGGAGTGACTCTAGCCACAACATTGTTATCGCTGCAGGAGCGCAAATACTTTCAAAGAGGAGAAGACAAAATGAGGGTGAACACACTCGGATGGTGGAATTCCACTCAAAACTTGATGCTGTAACTCTGCTAAAGCATAACAGGTTTGAAAAATTTTTGTGGCAGGTGATTCGTGTGGCAATGAGTTCCTTAAAGCGATGCTGATACAAATTTCCATGTGTTTTTTTTTTCCTGCTAGATGTGGCCGGGGGCTGGTTAGTCACAACATGGCACAGCAATTGCTCTAGTGCATGACAAATAATTACTTACAAACTGTTTATTACCAACTAGTGTCATATTACAGACTAGTGTCAATACCAATATATTCCTATAAGTGGTATTGTTATTATTAATGGGTTCAACTGAAGTACTATATTTAATTCATTAGTATAATGAATAATTAGTTATATCTGCATTCATTATATTGAGGTTTCACTGTATCGCTGCATTGATCTCTTTTGATAAAGAATTGGCTGTGACAGTTTGACTATTTCTCAGAGCTCTTAATCCTCAAAGCTTTTTGCTGTTGGAGGTTTTACACTGTCATTTTTGTATTGGCAGACTAAATTTTTGTGTGCGTGTGCGTTCATGTGCACATGCGCGCACCATGCGAGAAACACTTGCTTGTTAAATGCAGATATGTTTTCATATTTTCATAGAGCGTAACTTCAGTGCTCATTTCACCTGTGTGGGTTGTGCATTAACTGTGTGGTTTAGCATGACCCCCGACATCAGGAGCAACGTCTTGTGTGCTTAGTTTGTTCTTTTGCGCATTGGGCTGTGTTTCTGGTTGTTGAGTTCCTTCTTTCTTTCTTTTTCAGTCCAAGTGTGACATCTATGCAGTGTGCGGAGTCCTGAAGGACTTCCTGCTCTCCCTTCGCGAGAGTCTCATCACCAAATCGCTGTGGCATACTTTTGTCAAAGCAACGGGTGAGAATTCATGCATAAAGGCTCTCGCAGGCCACATTGGAAGTTTTGGTTTTAGTTAGGGTTGTGCGAGTGTTCGAAATTTCGAATAATTTCCGAATAGTGTTTGCTATTCGATTCGATTCGCACTTCATTTTACTGTTCGAATTTGGTAATTCAGGGGAAAACATACACTATGTCGCGTCTCAAGTGGCCCATTCCCGCATGTAGTCCGCTTCGCCGCATAACACTTGTGTGCTGCGGTGAAGCTAACCTCCCTTCCCCGTGTACTGCAGCGAAACTAACACCCTGTACTGCAGTGAAGCTAACACCCTGTACTACGGCGAAGTTAGCTCAGCTTTGTGTTGCACAGTTCTCTGTTGGGCTGTTCTTCAGGACTTTGGGATGACACTGTGGCAGTACACTAGTCGTGCAATTAAATCTTTTTGCCCATGTTGAGCAGAACATTTCCCCATGATCTGACATGGTAATAGTAAAGAAATATTTGGAAATTATTAAAAAAAATATTCGATTCTATTCACACTTGAACATAAATATTCGAATTTGCTTCACACTCAAAATTTTGCTCTTCACACAGCTTTATCAAATCAAATCAAATTTATTTCCACCATGTACAATGTCACAGATGGAGGACAACGGGAAAAAAAGCTGCCGAGAGGCGGCTTGACTAGTCCGTAGCCCAACGTAATCTATGGCATGTGGGCAACAGCAAAGGAAAACAGTTCACAAACGAAAACTTGAAAACAAATGATTAGTGCAGAATAAAAGCAGTATACAATAGCCTGCAGAAAAGCATGCAAGAATACGACGCCAGGATCAATAAAATTAGCTTTCTTATACAAACATAGATCTAAGTGCAGCTGAGGAACAACAAAACAAATCAAAATCGGTTGACTGAAAATGGTTTAACAATGATGGTAAAGAATAACATAAACGCTCTATACCAGTATTCAAACGGGGTGTGACAACTTTCCAATACTCTCTATGTCTCGTTTTATAGTAGTGGTCATTTGTTTCCAAATGTGCTAGGGTGTCTAAATTATGTATGTTATGTCTTACTTCATATTTATATCTAGAACTCAGCCGATAATGGTATAATTTGTGAGCTGTTATAATACCAGTTTTATGAAAGAAGCCTATAGTTGTTGCATGTGAGAACATTGAAAAGTTTAGGGTGCCATCTAAGGAACCTTGTAGTGAAACAAATTTCCAAATTTGTGCCTAATGAAGGGATTAAAAGATTATTGCATTGACGTGGTGGCTGTTGACAAGCAAGTGTTGCTGCACGTTGGCTGAATAGCTTTGCATTGGCTAGGATTTGCAAATTTCATTCCTTCCTCTCTTGCCCCACCTTCGTGCTCTGGTGGCTATGGCACTCGACTGCTGATCCGAAGGTTGCGGGACTGAATCCCGGCCATGACAGCAGCATTTCGATGGACGCGAAATGCTAGAGGCCAGTGTACTGTGCGATGGCAGTGCACGTTAAACAAACCCCAAATGGTCGAAATTTCCAGAGCCCTCCACTATGGCATCTCTCGTAATCGTGTCCTGATTTTGGGACACAATAGCCCCCCCCCCCCTCCCCCGAAATCATCATCCCTTCCTCTTTTCTCCTGTACCAAAGACGAGGTAGCAAATTGGAGTTCATGTCGTGAGCCTCCAGCTTTGCTTTTCTTTCATTCTCGTCCGATATGCACTGCAGTTCCATAAGCACTGTAGTGTGCTTTGCACCAGATCATTCCTTGGAGCCTTATTCTATTGTAGGTGCTTTTATGGGTAGCCTTTTATGGGTAGTCAATCAAGCCATGAATCAATTCATCAGTGAATCAAAGAATATTTTATTACTGCAAAACCATGAACGTTCATGTAGTGAATTTTTTTTTTATCTAATGATATGTTCAATTTCTTAGTCTATGTTTATTGACCACTGCGTATAGGTGTTCTTAACCTCCATATAACAAAGTGTATTGGCTTATTCATGGCTCCACATGCCATGGTAACTTAGCAGGTTGGGTTTCGCACCACTAATTTCAAGGACTCGGGTTTGATTCCGGCCACACTGGCTCCACTTTGATGCGGGCAAATTGTGCAAGCACTCGTGTAGTGTGTAGTTAAATGCATGTAAAAAACAAATTAAAGAATCCATGGGTGGCTACAGAATTTCGCAGCCTCTCGCTAAGAAAAAAATGCATAACCACTTGCATCCACCTATTGCGGAGCTTCATGATCTCGAATGAAGGTACTGCGGACTCTGATGAATAGGGTACATCCCCGCAACACCCACCCTCGTGAAAGAAATCTGACCTAATGGCCACTTTTGCTGCAAATGAAAGTTCCTTTTGTGTTTTTTACTTGCATGGAGCAGTGATTCTTGCAGTGTTTGATCTTCCTTTTTTTTTATGTTACTGTTCGAGCTCTTTGCAGTTACCAGATTCACCGCTATCACTTCTGTAAAGTTCTTCGTTATCACAATTCATTGTACATTTACTAATACTGCACTGGTGCTCTTTGCGTTCTTGGTGCAAGGGCCAGATATCGCAACCACATCCTCGCTGTACCATCTAGTGCCGAACGACGTTTGTTTCTTGGCTCTCTTGCCCTACCAGAGCTGGAGCATGAGGACCGGGTGTGGGCCATGTGGCAGGCGGTGACTCAGCTCCCACCGGCCAACCGAGACACCCTGGCCGCCTTGGTACTGCACCTGCAGGCGGTGGCCGCTCACCCCGAGGCCAAGATGCCTCTGGGAAACCTAGCGCGCGTCTTTGCACCCACCGTGGTCGGGTGCTCGGTTACCGATGCGGCCTCGGTGCCAAACCTCCTTCTCGAGATGGAGCAGCAGAATCAGGTCGGAGACGGAATTGAATTCAACTCAATACTTGACGGGTGCCAATTTTGGCTGGTTGATAGTGGTGCATACTGAGGCTACATACTAAGGATACATACTAAGGTCATAGTTTTGAGGCTTTCATTCTGAGTAATCCACATGGATTTCCTCGTAGCTTTGTGCTTCGATGCCGATGGATTCGCCCTCACGCTGTTGATCGCTGGCTGCCTGGTTAGCTCAATTGGCAGAGCGAGCGTCCCGGACAGCTGTTTGTCCTGGGTTCAAACCCCGGACCAGGAGGAAGCTTTTGTCAACTACGAGGCTTTCATTTCTGAGAAATCTGTATGCATTTCCCTGTAACTTTGTGCTACGAATAGGCGAATGCTAATTTTTCCCTTTAGTACTAAGGCTATTTGCCCACATCTTAGGAACAAAGGACATTCTAAACTGTTACAGACTCCTTACAACTGACGAAATAGGTGGCGATGGTGTCCGCCACCACTGTCATTGTCCATAACTGTATCGCTCAGGATGGGAGAAAAGAAAAATGCACACCTGTGCAGATTTGAACACAGTTTAGTAAGCTCAGTGGCAGGCACCCTTGGCTCTTGTCGTGTGGCTGGGCAGTGTGGTCTTGGTTATGGCAGGTTTCCTAAGTTTCCCAGGTTTCATGTTAGTGGAGCTGTCATTAATTTTCTCAATTTTTTTTTTCCATGCCGTATTAAACCACCTACAGGCAATTTTTTTTTAAACTGAGGAATGTAGCGCTCCTATTTACAAGGACACAATAGAATACACGGCTATGGAACGGGCGCCCTTCTTTAATGCCTCCACCTTCACTTCAACGTCCTCTTCTTTACCCCCTAGGATGTTGCGCCTCCTCTTCTCCTAGCGGAAGGCTAATACCACTTCAAAGAATATAAAAAATAAAACTTGGTTGGGCATCAGCAAAAGCTAACTTTCCCGCATGACTTGCAGTCTGCGTTACCTTTTTTTTTTATCGTGTTATTCTAGCAGAAGGTCATGTTGCAGTACTCTTCGAAAATATGTGCACGGAAAAAATGAGACGCGTGGGCTTGCTCTTGTGATTTCTGTTACGGGAATCTTTTTTAGCTTGTAATAAAAAAAAAAAGAAATGGAATAGCACATGTGGCACGTTGGTTTGCCAGGCAACTGCACGTACTGATAGCACATGCTTTCTGTGCCCCACGTCTTTCAGGTGATGGAAACGTTGCTGTCGCTGCCAGCAGACTACTGGAATCAGCTCTTGAACGTCTAGCTCGGTGAAACACGGAGCAGCCCTTGGCACTACGAAACCGGTGTTTGGCGAGTTCCCATTGCCTAATTACTATCGTTAATTTTGTGTCTAGGTAGCATTTGGACAGGGCTTTGAGTTGTAAGCACTTAAGAAGAAGACCATAAAGGTGCCACCAAGTCACTCTACTCAACTTGTCTCGGAAAGAACTGTTGTTTTTCTTTCTTCTTCTTCCTTTTTCTTTTTAAGCAGCAAAGCTACTTGAGCTAACTGTTGTGCCACTTTTAACAGCAAAGCTAGCCATAATTTGTCAGGCATCATGCAATACCATGCGACATGGTGTTACGTGATTTTGGTGGAAACATGTCACGGGTGACATTTCGTTACGTGATTTTGCAGAAACATCTCTCGTGACATTGCATTACATAATTTGGGCAACAACATCTCGTGTGACGTTTCGTTACAAGATTTTAGGTGATCACTTGACATGTTCCCGCCAAAATCACCGTGACATTTTATTACGTGACGTGTTCCTGCCAAAATCATGTAATCCAATGTCGCATGACATGCTCCTGCCAAAATATTACACGACTATCAAGTGACCTGGTTCAGTAAACTATCAGCCAGCTTCGCCGTGATCTGGCCTCGCATGACCTAGCGGAATCTGCGTAATTTTTTTTCTTTGGAGCGAAGCTCCACCGTCCCATTTATCCACACCAGAGACCTGCGCCAAGAATTTGAATCAATCAAGCAATCAATCAATCAAATAACAGCATTATGAAGGTAAGAAAGACAGGGCAGAGGCAACGTGCGAGAGGCAGTAGTCCACCACTGTGGTGCAGTGCTTGCACGCTAACCAAATACAGTAAAACCTCGTTATAACGAAGTTGATGGGGGAGCGGTAATTACTTCGTTATAACCATTAGTTCGTTATAACCAATATCAATTTCATATATAGGAATTTCAAGGGGAATTGCGATTGCTTCGTTATATCTGATATTTCGTTATATCCGAGTTCGTTATAACGAGGTTCTACTGTAGATGAGGGCTCAACCCTTAATGCAGTGGTCGAAGGACCCATGTACTGTGCACATTAAAGAGCGCCAGATGATAAAAATTTTCAGGGCCTTTTTCTAGGATGTGCTTCATGATAATATTGTGGTTTTAACACGTAAATCCTTACCAATTATTACTCTTTTTACACATTAGTTCTGCCGTTGGCTCCCTAGAAGGCACTAGGGCTTTTGATATGTACAGACCAGGTGCCACAGAATCGAGGAGGTGTGCCACAGACAGCTGTGCTGTAAAAGCAAAGTTCTTGTATCAATACATGACCTTCCAAAACTTTCAGACAGCCTGGCCTGGTGTGTGGAGTCCCCTGCTGATCTCTCGTCCTGGCACGAAGTTGCGGCGGACCAAGACATCCTCAATTCTTTCCTTTTTATTTATACACTTCGACAATCTTTGTACAGTGCACAGTTTTAATAAATTTTGTTTTGCAAACCTCCCTTTTCCGCCTTTCACCTGAAGCACTGCATAGTAGGTTTTCTTTTATGTGGTCATGTTGCAGTACTCTTCGAAAATATGTGCACGGAAAAAATGAGACGCGTGGGCTTGCTCTTGTGATTTCTGTTACGGGAATCTTTTTTAGCTTGTAATAAAAAAAAGAGAAATGGAATAGCAAATGTGGCACGTTGGTTTGCCAGGCAACTGCACGTACTGATAGCACATGCTTTCTGTGCCCCACGTCTTTCAGGTGATGGAAACGTTGCTGTCGCTGCCAGCAGACTACTGGAATCAGCTCTTGAACGTCTAGCTCGGTGAAACACGGAGCAGCCCTTGGCACTACGAAACCGGTGTTTGGCGAGTTCCCATTGCCTAATTACTATCGTTAATTTTGTGTCTAGGTAGCATTTGGACAGGGCTTTGAGTTGTAAGCACTTAAGAAGAAGACCTGTAAAGGTACCACCAAGTCACTCTGCACAACTTGTCTCAGAACTGTTTCTTTTTCTTTCTTCTTCTTTTTTTAAGCAGCAAAGCTGCTTGAGCTAACTGTTGTGCCACTTTTAACAGCAAAGCTAGCCATAATTTCTCAGGCATCATGCAATACCATGCGACATGGTGTTACGTGATTTTGGTGGAAACATGTCACGGGTGACATTTCGTTACGTGATTTTGCAGAAACATCTCTCGTGACATTGCATTACATAATTTGGGCAACAACATCTCATGTGACGTTTCGTTACAAGATTTTAGGTGATCACTTGACATGTTCCCGCCAAAATCGCGTGACATTTTATTACGTGACGTGTTCCTGCCAAAATCATGTGATCCAATGTCGCATGACATGCTCCTGCCAAAATATTACACGACTATCAAGTGACCTGGTTCGGTAAACTATCAGCCAGCTTCGCCGTGATCTGGCCTCGCATGACCTAGCGGAATCTGCATAATTTTTTTTCTTTGGAGCGAAGCTCCACCGTCCCATTTATCCACACCGGAGACCTGCGCCAAGAATTTGAATCAATCAAGCAATCAATCAATCAATCAAATAACAGCATTACGAAGGTAAGAAAGACAGGGCAGAGGCAACGTGCGAGAGGCAGTAGTCCACCACTGTGGTGCAGTGCTTGCACGCTAACCAAATACAGTAAAACCTCGTTATAACGAAGTTGATGGGGGAGCGGTAATTACTTTGTTATAACCATTAGTTCGTTATAACCAATATCAATTTCATATATAGGAATTTCAAGGGGAATTGCGATTGCTTCGTTATATCCGATATTTCGTTATATCCGAGTTCGTTATAACGAGGTTCTACTGTAGATGAGGGCTCAACCCTTAATGCAGTAGTCGCATTTGCGACAGCAGCAAAAATGCGAAGGACCCATGTACTGTGAACTATCAGTGCACATTAAAGAACGCCAGATGATAAAAATTTTCAGGGCCTTTTTCTAGGATGTGCTTCATGATAATATTGTGGTTTTATCACGTAAATCCTTACCAATTATTACTATTTTTACGCATTAGTTCTGCCGTTGGCTCCCTAGAAGGCACTAGGGTTTTTGATATGTACAGACCAGACGCCACAGAATCGAGGAGGTGTGCCACAGACAGCTGTGCTGTAAAAGCAAAGTTCTTGTATCAATATATGACCTTCCAAAACTTTCAGACAGCCTGGCCTGGTGTGTGGAGTCCCCTGCTGATCTCTCGTCCTGGCACGAAGTTGCGGCGGACCAAGACATCCTCAATTCTTTCCTTTTTATTTATACACTTCGACAATCTTTGTACAGTGCACAGTTTTAATAAATTTTGTGTTGCAAACCTCCCTTTTTCGCATGTCACCTGAAGCACTGCTTAGTAGGTTTTCTTTTGTGTGGCTGGCTTGTTTCTTGGTTCAGTCTTGCACGCTATCTTTAATGTCAGATTTTACTACAATGTCATGTTTAGTATAGGAACACATCTGTTGTGCAGCATTTATTGTTTAGCAGTATGTGTATGTGCCAGTGTTTAAAAAAAATTAATACATAATATCTGGCCTGTTGTTGTGTGCTGACTGTACAGCTGAGTACAACAAAGCATGAAGATACATTGTCCTCATTCACGCACTGTGTTAGCAGTAGTTGCAACATATGCCACAGTGCGTTCGTGCCAGCACACAAAGCCAAAGGACATACAAAAGAAATTAAATGCCCCCAGCTTGAAATATATTGACACATGCGGTTGTTTTGGTTTTTTAAGGGAAATGCCATCAGTTTCCTGTGACCCGCGTGCTTGTTTTGGTTTGTTTACGTGGAGCGCTGTTATCACTTTCCTGCTATGCACAGCACAGGCCGTGTTTATCTTTCATGTGGCTTCAGGATCTGTGTCGACCATTCCGGAAATTTTGCACGCCCGAGGCACACATTTGAGTGCCATCTAGAATCTCCGTGATAATGTGAGAGTGCGCTATGACGTGTATAAAAGCCGACACATCTCGCATCTCACCGCTTGTCAGTTTTTACCATCGACCAACAACTGTTCACACCGCTACCGTTTTGCGCTGTGATTTTCTTTGCCTTGCTGGGCACAGGTTCGCCCAGTAAGCAGTCAACCTGACAACGTTTAGAGTTCTGCTACGTCCTTCATCACTGCGACCACGCGACAATATCGATCAAGGGGCAACTGCCACAGACAAGAACCGAAATGTTCAGCATTACGCATGAAAATGCAATGCCAGTTCTGTGTTTACCCTTGTTCTATGTATCCAGAGTTGCAGCAACTTTCACAGCAAAAGCTTTCACTGAAAAGTAGTTTATGGGTGCAGTCTAAATTGGCACAGGGGGCAAGCAAATTCAGCATCAATCAAGGTCAGTTTAAACTGGGCTTGATTGGAGGCCGAAAACTTCAGTTGCATGCTCTTGCAGCGACACTGGTATGAAGTCTCATTCATCAAAACTATTGTAAGCGACTTTTAAGTGAAGTAAACAGTCAATGGCTGTTTAGAATGCATGGTAAAGTGGAATATCATTGGTACGGTTTTCGTGGGAACTTAAAAAGCATCTTGGAAAAATTGTGTTATCGAATGGAAGCTCCACAAGTTACTACACAAACTTGTTAGCTATCGTCGCCGAGCGATGCCACTCAAACTTTTTTAAGTGCGTTTTGCACGCATCATGCATGCGTGATGTGATGCCACAGATGCAGTTAAATACAGATGAACCCACTTATTAAGGCATACTACCAGGCCTAACACATTGAATGTAGTGGTGAGCAGCTGCTACACTTTAAACTTCTGTATTTCTTCTATAGTGAAATGAACCATCAGCAAAGGCGTCTCGGCATGCCTGAATGCGGATATAACGAATTGCCGGTTATAACGAATTAAAAGCATAGCACTGCCACTAAAACAGCATTACCGATTTACCTTTATAACGAGTTATCGGATGTAACAAAGCTATTTGCGCATCATATCGAACTTATGAGGTTTGGCTGTACTAGAATGTCCGATGTCACATTATCAGTTATGACGTTACACTCCTGGCTGTTTATGCACAAACGAGAAGGACCTGAAGTGCAGGAACGAAAGCTGTTCGAGCTGGAACACACATCCAAATAGATTGATAGTTTTAAGCTACCATTATTCAAATCAGCCTACGGAAAGCAATCCTTGTCACATCATATACCTAATCTCGGACCACAACTTTAGCTATATCATTGAACATAATTATTGAACAAGGTTGTACTAAAAACAGTGTAAAGAAAAAATGTTAAAATGTACTTACTCTCTTGTACTGTGTCATAATATATTATCAGTTAAACATATTTCTTTCCATATTTTTGTACTTTTATGCAATTATGTACAAGTTACTCATATCTTTTAACACTTACTTTTCCATTTTGTATTGTATTTTGTGTTTTGACCAAATATGTTCCTGGTTTCAGTTCACTATATTTCACTATTGCGCTCTATTTTTATCTACCACAGCATTTGAGCAAATGTGTCGGTGGAGGGACCTTAGTCGGGCAGAGGTAATCTGCCCCTTTAGTCCCTTTATTGTAGGCAATGTTTCGTCTGAATAAATCGAATTGAATACAGTGTACATCGTGCATTTTAATATGCGGCGACACACAGCCACTATTAATATAGCAACAGCAGCTTTTTCATACCCTCGCCCCCTCCAGGACACACATCTCCGCCCATCAAACGCAGTTTTGAACAACTGATCATACATTGCTTTTGACTATCGTTATTGGTGAGTTCAACTGTGTGCACAGACACTGGCACATGGTTAGTCTTGTAGGTAGAGCTGTGCGAATATCAAAATTTTGAGTGCAAAGCAAATTTGAATATTTATGTTCGAGTATGAATCGAATCAATTATTTTTTGAATATCTTTTAATAATCTCATATCTTGTTATAGAGAAACGTACCGTTAAACATGGGCAAAAAATTTATTGCGTGGCGTGTGTACGCCCACAGTGTCATTCCAAAGCCCTGAAAAACAGTCCAACATTAAACTGTGCAATAGAATGTTGAGGTAACTTTGCTGCAGTACACGAGTGTGTTTCGCCACGGTACACTGGTGTTATGCAGCGAAGCGCACTACTTGCGGGAATGGGCCACATGAGACATAGCATATTTTCCCACCTTAAGTACTAGCTTACTATTCAAACTATTCGTTCAAATAGTAAAAGTGGGAATCAAATCGAATAGCAAGCGCTATTAGAAAATTACTCGAAATTTCGAATATTCGAACTCCTTGCATGCCAGAGCCACGGACGACTCTGAGGCACCCTGTAGTGGAGGACTCCGGATTACTTGACTACCTGACATTCCTTAGCATGCATCCACGTATAGTAGATGCTTTTGCATTTTGATCCCATCCAAATGCGATTGGTGTTGCTGGGAGTGAAACCAGTGATGCGACATCTTAGTCGCCAGGCTAACGCAGCGGCTATACGTTGCACATCTGACTTGCTCATTCAGAGCACGATGCTAAAATTTAGGGAATCTGGGAAGGGTGCTGGAAACCTTGTACTCGAAGCATGTTCCCACGAAATTAATGAAAATCTGGCTCATTGATAGTTCAGGGGATAAGCAGGATGTTTGACTCTGGGGGTAATTCTCAAGAGGGCCTTTGATCATTGCAGACACAGAGTATGGTAGGAACCAGTAAATTTTACCATTACAACAAGCTCTTATGCATAGTTACTTCAGTGTATAAACTAGCAGTAGTAGACTTATCTTAGAGAGTCGTGTTGCATTAAGCAAGGGAGAAAAAAAATTACGTATAATTGAAATATGCATCGAAAGAATATGTGAAAATGTGCCAAATTTTCGCCTTGTCAATGTTGTTTTATACAGTGATTTGATTTTGCTTTATTCGGTGATTCAGGTCAGAAAACTGTGCCAATCGGCTGTGTGGGCTCCTGCGAACACGCGAGCCAAACATTAGTGCACTGTACACACCGGGCATTTCACTGTTTGGTTTCAAACAAAGCTAGAAAGTGCCTGCTCATCTTTCAACAAACGGGAGGCACTGACTGACTAGCCTGATTCAGAAGTGGCTGATTTCATGATCTTGGAAAGATAATCTGATGAGATTTTTTAATTCTGAATTCCAGAACTAATGAAAATGTGTGTATCTGTCATTAAGAGCACCGAAAAAGGTCGAGCGGCCTAGTTAATGCATCTGCTGATCTCTTTTGTTAACACAGCAGGCAATTTCCAGCTACGCTTGAAACCAAACTGCAAATTGTATGGAGCATGCATTGCAATAATATTTGGAGATCACATGCTCGGAACCTCCGTAACTGATTGGCGCTGTTTTCCGACTATGTTCAAGAAGCCTTGCAGGGCTGTAATTGTCACGGAAGTTTCGTTACACTCAGGAAGAGAGAGAGGAGACAGTGTGTGGGAGAGAAACTTAACAGATTTATTTTGTCCACGGAAAAGTTCAGTTGATGCAGTGTTGCATCTAGTCAAGCACTGTCTCTGAATGCCAGGGCGGTGAGTGCCTTCTGGTGGCCGCTGTACTCCCGCTTCACCTCTGCTGGGGAGACACTCCACAGCCTGGCGACGGTGTCTGATGACGCTGCAAAAGACGCAACACAGACTGGCTTTACAACCCTCCGTCGTGCGAATTTTTTTTCGATGAAGTGGACCTTTTGGAGCAATAGCTCTCCTCATGGAACAATGGAAGACACTTTCGTGCATTCGTTTGGCCTTAAAGCTCAGCCACAGTCAACGCTGGCAAAATACTTTCGACAAACGCTACTGCAGTACATTCGCAGAAACAACGGCTCAAGGCGGCTCTGGGAACGGAGTTCGGCAGGAAAGTTCCTTCTCCTCTTGCTTCGTTCTGAGCAACGCAGTTGATTCATTTTCTGAAAGGGTGAACGGGATGTGGGGCACATCACGGCGCATGCCATCGGCATGCGCTGTAGCTGGATTCAATTGCTATATCTGATATCACAGCACTGGAACATCACAATAAGCAGTTTATTTTACCATAGAAAGCAAACAAAAGTGGACAGTGCCATCACTGTCCATCGTTATATCCAATATATTATAATAAACTGTGTCATATAAGCGGACTCGGCTGTAGTAGAAAATTCAAACACTCCTAGTTGTAGCATCACGTGACTTTGCTGTCACGAGGTTTGAGTGACAGCCGGCGACCCACCTGTGATGAGGATCTGGGCGTCGTAGCTGAACGCAATGTCCCACACCCAGCGTTGGTTGACGTTGCTCATCTCGCACATGGGGGGAATGTTGGCCACCTTCCAGGCGCGGGTTCCCGTCGACGACTGCGAAGAGCTCCGGCGCACCAGTCGCTCGGGTCCGTTGTCATCACCGGAAGCGATGAGGTCCGACACCTTCCAGACGCGTGCTGTCGTGTCAGCTGACGATGTCGCCAGCAGCCTGCCGTCACAAGACGCATGTGTCAAAACTTGGCCGATGAACCAGAAATGATTCGTAGAGCTGATACAGAGATGATACAGAGATGATACAGAATCACTTGTATGTTGTCTCATGTTTCATTTGTGTCCGCATTCCTGATGCTGAATGGACAGACCCAAATCACCACAAAGCAATGAATCGATTTTCACTACACATGTGCGTAACATTAAGATACAAAAATATTGTTACCGTAGTCTAGATACAAACCCATTTACAACATATTTCTACCACACCTTCCTTCTATTGTAGTCTTCAGAGCAGATTAGCTGCCCTGGCTGTTCCATCACATCACCCCCTTGGCATTAAAAGGAACGACCCAGCACTTGATTTACATGTCTGCTGCTTTAGCCTGGCTTATGTGAACAATGCCACTTGAGGCTGCTGGTGACACTAACAGGGACGATGTGACATGTGACATCGGTGACCTGTCACATCACGATATACTATAGACGACAGACCTAAAGTAGAAGACCGTCACAAAATCAAGCCAGCTGAACAAATGGCATTGTGACAAGTGCAAACACCACATTATTAATGTTAAACAGTCTATGAAAGTTAATGGACTGGTGTTTCATAAGCACTTCTCGGGTCAGCATAGAAAAAGAAAAGATTCCGAGCAAGAATTAAAAGAAAACCTGCAGTGATGCAGACAAGGACTACCTAGTAGTATCATACAAAGCTATAATCAAGACGAAATGTACAATAAACATTGTTTCATTTAGTCTACCATACTCTAGCATCCTGCAAACTCACTCAGAGTCGAGGCTGAAGCGGCATTTCAGGCCGTATCGCTTGTGTGCCTCAAACTTGAGCATTCGCTCGGGGCTGGAGATCTGGTTGTCACTGCCACTACCCAGAAGGAAGAGGTAGCACACACCCTGCAAAGCGAGGAGAAAGAAGACGGAGAGTGCAGTCAACTCTCATTGCAGCAAAGTCCATCTGACACAGAAATATAGCTTTGTTATATCGTCTGATATTCTGTTATATCCATTATATCAGATCTGTTAAAAGATGCGTTATAAAAATCACCTATATCAGATAAATTGCTGTACTTAAGCATATATTTATAACACTTATGCAATGGCAATACTACTTTTCACACTGCTACAACCAGTAATTCAGCAAATCTGTATACACTACACTGAGGTTTGACTGTAGCTGGAGGCAAGGGACAATGACGGTACATCTTCAAAATGCAACTATGTCTGCTAAAAGCGTTTCCTTACATACAAAGGTACTTTTTAAAGAGAAATACAAACCATTGCACCATGCTCACTATGTGATGAGTACACTTTTCATTGAAGCACTGAACATGCTGTAATGACCACACTATTGCTACTTTGTAAACATATTTTCGTCGTCAAAAAGCTGAAATTACAGCCATCATGAGTGCATACAAAGCTGTCACAGTGGAAAAAAAAATGAAAAGGAAATCTAGAACCGTACGAGAAGGTGAAAGTCATATACTACTTGAGATGGAGACATGTATCAAGACTGTTAGAACAGGGAAATCATATAGATACAACTTGGGAAGAATGAGCTTTGTATACTGTTTTCTGTTTCTAAACAAATTAAATAATAAAGGCCGATGCCATTTAATGTGACATAAAGAACAGGCTTTTTCAGATTATTCTATGCATACAATGGCATTCACAACTTAACATCTAGTGAATTATGCACTTGTATGCTGTATTATTGCTGAATGTTTAACAGCAAGTCATCCTTGTTAGCCGATTGGAAAATATTCAAAATAAGATATGTCTACAACAGTAGTTTTCACAAAACCGATGCCACTGTTTGGTACATTTGGAGAGACGTAAGCATTTGACAATTCTGCACACTGAACATTCAAATGCGACGCGAACAGAATAGCAAGGTCTATCCACTTCAAATTTATTATACCAAGCTAGACATGCAGAGGCCATGAGGTGAAAGCAGAACAAGAAAATGGAGCCTGCCTTGTTGTCGATGGCAGCCAAGTACTGGCCAGTCGAATCGATGTCCAGATGCTGGACAGACACGTCCAAGTCCAATGTCTGTTTTGCGAAGGAAACCAAAAGAAGTCATCATGCACGCGCTCTTTCAAATCTCATTTGACATGCACACAATGTTGTGAAATATGAACGTCACATATAAGTAATTAATAGCTGCTGTGGTATGATGTGCCAAAATGACATGATTGTGAGGATCACCATAGTGGAGGGCTTCGGATATATAGACCGCCTGGGGCTCTTTGTCATGCACTGACATCACGAAGTACACAGACATGTAGCTTTCTTGCCTCCACCGAAAATGCGAACACCGTGGCAGGAGGAGAACCCGCGTACATGTGTTTTGGGTCTACAATCAAGCACCATAAGAAGTAGACTATCGCAACGGAAAACTGCGCCTATATGTAGAACATACATGTTCAAGCGTTCACATCTGGGATTCAGTGGTAAAATATGAAGACATAAATTATAGGCAGGCGGGCACGATGTAGTGATACTAAGTAAGTTTGTATTGGCGAAGTTCTGAGTGTTAATTAGTGCTTGCCTTTGCTGTTCTATTACCTTGCTCCCATTCAAAGATGTGGGTTCACGATTGGCCATGGCAGTCGCATTTTGGCAGAGGCGAAAGTGTTAGACGCCTGCGTAATGTGCCGTGTCAGTGCATGTTAAAGAATCCTGGGTGGCCTCTGGAGCCCTCCACTAAGGCGTTCCTCTCCTTTACACTCCTTCACTCCCTTTTTTCCAGCCCCACGGACACTGAGACATGCTCTCTACAAGGGCTGCGGAAAACAGCATCTTTCCTCGGACCAACTCGCAAATAACAATCCTCTCCAAATGTCCCGGCACAGTGGTCTAGTGGTTATGGCACCTGGCCACTGATCCGAAGCTCACAGGATCGAATCCTGGCTGTGGCAGCAGCATGCCGATGGAGGTGAAATGTTGAGGCCCATATGCTGCGAAGTCCCTTACGAAAGTATCATATATGTCTATATCGGGAATTGGGCATATGTGGCTATATATGGCACGTGCCGTATGGGGCCTTATTTGACCAAACCATGATAGAAACGTACCGTATTTACTCGATTGTAACGCGACCACGATTGTAATGCGACGAGTGACCTTTCATTGCGTCCAGGAAGAAAAAATATTGAATTTCGTCATTTGATTGTAACGCGAGGGTCGACTTTAAGTACGAAAATCCCCCCCAAAAAAAACCCCTCGCGTTACATTCTAGTAAATACGGTATTTGGCGATGAAAGACCAACACGAGGAATGCAATGTAAGACTCTGATGTGTATTGCACAAACACGGCCACGTACAGACAAATGTCATATATAGCCACATATGCATATATAGCCATATGACAAATGTCATATATATAGCCACATGACAAATGTCACATATATATATAACAAATGTCATATATAGCCACATATGACCATATATGCATATGTGGCTATATATGACATTTGTCTGTACGTGGCCGTGTTTGCGCAATACACATCAGAGTCTTACATTGCATTCCTCGTGTTGGTCTTTCATTGCCAAATACATTTCTATCACGGTTTGGTCAAATAAGGCCAAATACGGCACGTGCCATATATAGCCACATATGCCCAATTCCCGATATAGCCATATATGACATTTTCGTAAGGGGTGTCAGTGCACATGAACCCCAGATGGTTGAAATTTCCGAAGCCCTCCACTATGACGTCTCTCACAATCAGATTGCAGTTTTGAGACGTAAAACCCAATAAATGAATCCTCCCCAGATGTACTGACAAGCATACTTGGTTGACATTCTTTCTCGTCCAGTGTCTCTATTTTCTGGGCTTCCGGACGTCTACACCGAGCTCATTCGTTGACAAGTTTGAAGGATGTTACAGCTACAGACAAGTTGGAACAGCATGAGATAGCAAAGATGTGCGGCATGCTGCCATCAGATTCCTTGCATAAAAGAAGTGCAGCAAACTTTAATGGAGCGAATTTTTTCTAAAGGCAACATTAGCAGCTGCAACCATGTCTCTAACATTTTGCAAAGAAAAGTGTTACTGGTGTTGTCCGCATTTCTTTTCTTCTAACTTTGCCCATCTGGTTACAAGCATACAACTTATCTATGTAGGGGCAACGACTGCTGCAAGCCAGCACAAAAGATGCAAAGGTTTGGCTTTCAGCTAATATACTGAACTATTTCATTGCGCTGCAGAAAAGAGACAGGCATATAAGAGATGTAAGAAAAGGTGTGTCGGCTCATTGCATCTTGTGTGTCTTAATTACGGCTCCATCCTGTTGTGTTGCAACAAAGTACATCTTGGCGCAACTGTCAATCGATTTGCATTGCTGCATGCATCTAGCCATCTAGGCGTTACTTCAAGCAAGAGCACCGCTGATGGCAGGGGCAGCATTCTGCGGTGATCGCTTTCTACAATACTTTGGCTTTCATGATAATACTGCATCAGATGTATCGGTACGGAATCATCGCATCATGATCCCTCATTGTTGAAATTTGATCTCACCGCATTGTTTTCTTCTTCATCGCTAAATTTTTGCTGTCTATCACCATGTAATTATTTCAAAACTGTCTAGGAGAGTTCAATTACCTTTATTTTTCACGTTTATTTTTGGGTTTTGTTGCTGCTTTCTGCTATTGTTTGTCTTAAGTATAACTCCTTTTTTTTTTGCCTGTGATGTATTTTATTGCTTGTATTTTCCACCACTGTTTACTGCATCAATAAATTTTTTCGAAGTTCACTACTGTAAGAGGTCCCGATTCAGTCTCTGACTATGGGACCTCCTTCTGTATACACATATTTTGTAATTAATTTGACTAAATAAAATCATTTCTGATTCTGAGGTGAACCACAATGTTTCTAGCACAACGACAGAGCGATGTGACTCACAGTTGCTGAACGAGTCTGGTGCTAGTCTTGTAAAATCTCTTTAAAAGTAAAAATGCTGTCAAAAGTGACAGCCTGAGAACACTGCCCAAGAAAAACATCAAGGTATCTGAAGCAAGCAAGCCCATGAAAGACAAGTGTCACACGCACCAGCTGCTCATTGTGGTTATTCCTGAGGTCCCAGATGTAAATGCTGCCGCTCTGGTCGCCAATGAAGAGCTCGCACTGGTTCGGGTGCAGGCAGGCACAGTTGACCGGTGCATTGGTCTCAAACACGCGCTGGCATGTCTGGGCCCTCGCCCTAGTGCAGCACAAAAGAAGAGTCATCTGTGATTGCCAGGGTGGTTGTAGGTTCAGGACATTCGAAGAACACCCGTCTTGTGGCCCTCTGGCACATCTTTTTGTCCCACAGCAACAGTTTCCATCTGTCCTTTGTTCCTTTCCTTACTCTATGTGTGCCCAGTTCTATCAGTGCACAAATGCGATGTGCACTGTGAGCACAGCATAGAGTTCCTGAAAGCAGTGTGGTGGGTGCTGAATTTTTGAGAACGCAAACAGAAGTAATCTGGATGACGTTTATTGTTGTGGAACAAAAAGGCTCCCCAGAGGATGCAACAGCTGCCACCGTAAGTATAAAACCAAGCTCCTATTACCTTCCCACAATGCCGTGTACAACGATAAGAGTGTGGTATTTCAGGACTTGAGGGAATCCTAATATGCTCTGAGCAACATATAGCGGGCAGCTTCCTCAAACAAAAATGCAAGCTGGTAATCACTTAAAGAGGTGCTTTCATGACCTGCAATGTACCACGGCTGCACCGTTGAACAATGCCTCATTACCTTGAGTCCCAGATGCGAGCTGAGAAATCTTCGCCACCCGAGTACATCCACAGGCCGTCCTCGTGGAAGCCCAGTGCAGTGACATTCTTGCCAAGCCCCTCATAGTTGATGACGGGGTTTGTGTTTGTCGAGTTGATGTCGTAAGTGCGGATGTGCTGGTAGCCTGGAAGTGCCACATAATTTAAATACGACATAGAAAATCTATCTGCACAACATGGAAATGTGTAACGAAGTGTGCTATATATTGAAACACTTTTGAGTGTGACTGCATGTGTGTAGAATGTTATGTGAACCAATTCCTGTTCTACTCCACATGCTTACCAATACTGCTGCCCTAATAAGGACTGTGTATTTAATCTGGTGACAATATTGTACTTGCTGTTGTAATCAACAAAGAAATTTGACTCGTAATGTGCTGTAGACATTACCTGACTGCACACTCCTGTCCCCCTTTCTATTGCTTGATATTCCCTCTTTAATTTTCTGATTTGAATGGACTCCCGCTACATGATGCCTATGGACCCTTATGGGTGCAAATAAATAGCATATCTCGTTTAAATAGGTTAGACAGTAAAACCAACAGAATTAGTCGGCAACAGTACAAACATGTGTGCAAGTGGGTGTGTTCATATTCCAAAATTGTAAGTGTTAAATTAACTGCACTGACCAATGAAAGGAATTCAGCTAGACAAAAGCGCGATTTCTCAAGCATGCACGTGTGTGTGTGTGTGTGCATGCGCAGTTTACTCACATCTGCCATCTGGATCATAGAATTCAGGACAGAATTGTTAGTGTGACACCCAGAATTAAAAAAAAAAAAAGACGTGCGTATAGTGTCTCCAGAAACCCTTGGCGCTAAACCAACAGCATTCAGTTCCTACCAATGAGCTGCTGAATGCTCGAGAGACACTGCGCGACGTGGTAGGGGACGTACTAGTTTCGGCTGGTTATTTCACATTCATGCTATAATTAAAGGTCATTATCATAAGGCACGAACGAAACTTATAGCAAGAGTCCCGTTTAGTGAAATTGTGAATGAAGCGAAATGCAGCACTGAGAAGAGATCCAGTTGTTTCATACATGTAAATGAGTAGAATGCATCACCGTTTCATTAACTCACCCCCGGCAGCTATGTGCTGGCGATCAGGAGTGATTTCTAGCACGTTCACTTGCTGGATAAGTAGTTAAGGTCATAGAACGACAAACTCTATCGTCTAATATCAAGCGTTGACATGTCTTACATACTTCTCCAGATTGGTATGATGATGGACGAAGTGATCGATATGCACAAGTAGCGCGTTGCACGCAGAACATACACAAAGCAAAACACTCGACAAATGAAATCCTAACTAGAAGAGAAGCTCAGGGGAAGACGGATGCTTGAATCGATGAACAAATCGCAAAGTACGATTTAAAACAGGGAATGTCGCGGGAGCCAACGTTTCGACAAGCGGACTTGTCTTCGTCAGGGCGGCAACTGTTCATCGACAAATGAAAGCATTTCAAGATGACCAGTGTATCTCACGAAGTTCAAGAGTGATCACAGGTGCTGTGAGATAGATTACTGTATCTGGTGAGTATTAAATGTGGCCGTTAAGCCCTTCTTTCTACGTAGAAAAAAAATCCTGCGCAAGCAGATGAGGTATCGTGTGTTCTTGCAAGTTGCACACGGGACAGTAGCAGCCATAGATGTCAAATCTTAGTGTGGAGACACTTTGCCGAATCTGGTGCAAAACACGCTAGATTGCATCTACTCAGGCCGCATGGCAGCGAATTCGGTAGGTGACTTTTTAAAGGTCATTTTGCGACAAGGAATCACAACAGAGACACGTCGACTGCGCGGAAAGGATACGGAGTCGGCATGCTGAAGCGTTCGCTGGCACAGTCCGCTGTGCGCTTGCCAGAGACGGATGCTATGGTCGTAGCCGCCCGTTGCCAGGATAACCTGATCGCCCGCGCCGTCCGCAACCATATCTTTCATTACCGCAAACTAGTTATGTCATCACGAAAGTTACGATTCACAAGAAGCACAACTACCCAACTTTCACGCGTTTTCGTCTGCCCCGACTGCCTCCCCAAAACAACAGCGCTACCGCAGCGAATGAAAACTGACTTTCTGATTGGTCGCTCGCGGTGCGATTCCGCAGTTAGATGTTCTAATTTTTATGATTGGCCAGAGTTTGTTTAGCTCGATCACTGGGATCAGAAAGAATGGCAGACGGCTTTAGCGGCGTGTTGAGAATAACGGATTTAAATGACTTTATCGGGCCCTCTCAGGTGAGTGTCACGACGTGTTGAGTGCAGTTTTGAATCCTTCAACGCCGGGACGAAGCAACTGTAACAATTATGATGTCGTTGGCTGGACTTGCGCGAGCTCCGCGCACGTTCCTGCTGTCGAGCTTCGCGAATTTTCGGGCCCCTGATTTTTGTTTTGCAGGAGTGCATCAAGCCGGTAACAGTTGAGAAACGGCCTGGAAAACTCGGGTCTATTAAAATCGGCGACGATGGCTCCTACCTACAAGTTGACGAGGTGAGACGAGTGTCCTTTCTGTGATGTTAGGCGAGTGTTGCGCGGTGGCACTTTCGATCGCGATTGAGCCGATCCGGATTGAAGTTCTCGGTCGCGATTGGCTCGCTCGCACACGCTGCGGAAAGGCGCCAATCGCGATTGAGCTCGATCAGTGAGAATTGGATTTGTGGACGGCGATTGGCTCCCCTGAGCAGCTTGCGCAAACGAGCCAGTCGGGACCGATTTCCTCAACTGCGATTGGTCCTCTTCCGCATCATGCTGAAGAGCCAATCGCGAAGAAGGAACTCGAACGCGATCGGGCTTGATCGCAATCGGAATTGCACCGTGTGAAACCTGACTTGCTCAGCAGGAAATGCCGATAAGAAAAGCGTGGTGGTCGTTGTGGGTGTGTGCTTGTGCAGTCTGGCCAGAGTTCCAAGCTGGAAAAGGCGCAGATAACGCTCACAGACTGCCTGGCGTGCAGCGGTTGCGTGACTTCGGCGGAAACCGTGCTCATCACCCAACAGAGCTCTGAGCAGCTTTATGGTGTGCTCAAGGAAAATGCCGAACTGGTGAGTGCGTTATTTTCTCTGCTACACTGCCCTTTTCTGTTGTCATTAGTATTGAGAGCGCGGTATTAAACGTTGAAAAAGGCTGAAAGTGAAGTAGTGCATAAGGCCAAGCTGATTCAGAGCTGACTGCTAATTGTCTTGAAATTTGGTACGAGACTACAGCCACCTTTTCAAGTGCATAGAAGCAGAATTCTGCTTCTTTGAAACACGAGTGTTTGACCAGGCATTTCCAAGCTTATTTTGTAGCTGTATGAACAAGCTGAAGATAATTGAAGTCACTTGTTTCGAATGTTAATTTGGGCTACTTTCGTTCTAAAAACCAGATACCAACTCACTTGACAAGGTCGTTGACTTTTCAGTCAATCAGTCGATGAATTTTTCAATTCCAAATACAAGAATTTGTATGTAATATATGAGAATCATAATCAGTTCATAATAGTACAGCTTGATGTGATCAAATAGATTGTGTTTGAACATTTTGTGATTATGCATAGATCCCTGTCATCCCTCTTATGCCATGTACTGCTGCCATGTAACACATTCGGTTTTGTTTTGCTGCCAGCCAGGCCTAACCACATGTGCTGCTTTATTTAAAGAAATAAAAATTATTATTACTATTGTTGTTAAGGTGTGCGATCTTTGCATCCTGTCATCCTAAAGTATGGAGTATCCCTAAATTGTTATTTAGTGATGTGCAGTGCCATGTTAACACATTGCAGTATTTTCACTGCTCGTCTACTACGGCACCCCGCTGGAGAGAAATTTAATGCGGCTCCTGTTATGATTCTTTAGCAGTTATGGATATTTTGAGCTGAGCCAATGTTGGTGCATAGCATGGTAAACTTATTAGGTGCTGGTAGCAACGCCCCCTTGTTGTATATATATGTGCTCACTTGCAATATTGAAAATGTGAATCCTAAGTGTCCTTGCACGTAGGTCTGTCATGGCTTGTTTGTTTGCGACTTCAAATTATTCCAGCTTGTTTAACAGTTACAATTTCCAGTGTGACATCTGTGCACTTATTTCAAAGGCACTTTTTTTCTCTTGTCATAGTTGCTTGCAATGCAAAATATGCTGCCATTCGACAAGAACAACATGAGTGAATTAAGAATTGCTACCTTACAGCCTGAAGAAAAACGCAAGCTCATCGTCATCACTGTAGCCCCCCAGGTAGCCGCTTCATTTGCTGGGAAGTATGGTGTTGACTACGAGAATGCTTCGGCAAGGCTGACGGGGTTCTTCAAGACGTTGGGTAGGTCCGATAGATGCTTTTGTCTCGAGTGTCGTGATAAACTAGACAAGGCAGTTATTGGGTAAGTGGCGCTACAAAGACAAAGGATGAGGCGAGGCGACAAGAACAAACATACTTGTCCTTCATCCTTGTGCTGTGTTGAGCCACTTATCTAATAATTATTGATTCACTAACTAGTCCAGAAATGCAACTTGTCAGACAAGGCGTTTTTGATGGAACCATGTGGATTGTGCTTGCAGCATGCTAACTTTGAAAAATGCATAAAAAGAAATGCATCTTGGTGTCACTGACAACCATTTGAAGCTATTTTCTCATATACAAAATGGGTCATTGCTAATAAATGTGAGTAGAACTGGTCTTAATACTGCCGCATTCATGTCTGTGCAAAGCCATACGCTGTCAATAACGAAGACTACAGCCAGGACACTCGAGAGTGTGAGCTCAATCCAGCAATGAAGACAAAGATGCTCTTGATCTAGTCTCTTGGATATTTCAACCCTGTCAGCGCAGTACGGACAGGGTAACCCCACCTATAAATCCTTGTTCCTGGTGAACTGTGACAATCTATTGTAGTGTAATAAGCATACTGTGATGTTTGCGTGGGCAAAAGCATTAATTTTCCTTGACACTTGTTGCTTTGCTATCACACCTTTCATTACTATCCCATTGCTGCTCTCTCTCCTATTAAGATTCAGACAGTAGCACGCGCAGGATCTCTGCCAGGGGGGGGGTTCAATTTTTCACGAAGGGACGGGCAAGCGACTACACAGTTGTTGCGTGTGTAAAAAAAAAGTAAATAAAATGCCAAATAATAGTGACATAAATGATGATGATTATTTTTATTATTTTTTTCGGGTTTTTGCAGGCATTAGCTCCACATTCTCCTAGGACATAGGAGCAGTTACGGAGTTGGAGGGGGGTTAGGTTGGCTTCAGGGGGGGGGGTGTTACAACCCCCCCCCCCCCCCCCGGTCGGTGTGCCACTGGATTCAGAGATGGCGTAATTTTTGCTGCATGTATTCGTGTTTGTAAAAACATCTTCAATGAAAGAAAGCTCAACTGTGAGCCTAGCACATGCCATGATGATATATTTAGCTTATTTCCTTGGTCTCAGAAGTGCAGTTGTGGCCAGATAGCGTGTAAGGTCAACTGCAGAGCAAGGTCAACTGCAGTAATTGAAGTTTGAAGTGTATTATTAGAAGAGTAGCGATACATAAAATGAAGGAGACGTTTTAAAGACTAGGGTCCCATAGTCCGAAGACTGTAGGGGGACCCACAATAAATGAAGCATTAAAAAAAAAATGCAAAGGCGAATGGCAAGACAACACTATTATACAACAACTAGCAAAACAACGAAGCGATAAAACGCAGTAATAAATACAACTAAAACAATACAATCACTATATAACAATTCAGAAAGGAGAACATAGAATGATTATGACGATAGAAGGTACAATTTCAAAGTTTTTTTGAACACGTACAGGTTATCTAGAGATTTAATATTGGGTGGAGTAGAGTTCCATAATGAAATGGCTGTGAATGGCAATGATTTTATGCGGTAATTAGTGCAAACTTGGGGTAGTAATAAACTTCCTTCTAATGCGAAGCGAGTGTGATTAGTGTTTTTTAGTAAGTCACAGTTGATAGTAAGTCATTTTAGTAAGTTACAGTTGAGTTTAGTAAGTCACGGCATGCCATGCTTGTTGCTGCATCGAGATGTGTTGTTGACTGGTGCCATTTGCATGTGCTTGCACCATCATATATTACGGTGTGCATAGAACAAGCTTCCATGCACACAGGCATCCTATAGCTTTGAGTTTGCAGTTGTGCAGTTGAAAAATACAGTAGCAAGTTAGTGGCCCATGACATTAGTTTTTGTGATAATGTGAACAGGTGTAGGTAGGCAGTAGTAGGACGCAGACCATAATAATGCGTGATTAAAGGCACTTCTTCAACTTACGATTCTCCCACTCCACCGGACGAGTTTCAGTCAACCTGTGCATTTCAGAGTGGCCAGTCACGACTGGTTATTCAGCAACTAACACGGTCGCAAAACCTCTGCGAGTTGCCATTGTGAATGAATGCTAGTGCATGCAAACTATGTATGTATAAGGCCATCTCACACGAAAATAGACTTCTTATAGCAGATAATTCACTATAAATTTATACTCTTAACACAATTTTATCTGCAACACTATTCTTCATTTAGCCCCGCCACGGTGGTCAAGTGGCTGTGGTACTCGGCTGCTGATCCAAGGGTCGCGGGATCGAATCCCGGCCGCGGCGGCTGCATTTCGATGGAGGCGAAATGATGAGGCCCGTGTGCCGTGCGATGTCAGTGCACGTTAAAGAACCCCAGGTGGTCGAAATTTCCGGAGACCTCCACTACGGTGTCTCTCATAATCGGAGCTGGTTTTGGGACGTTAAACCCCACAAATCAATTCTTCATTTAGCTCGTTATAAACAATAATTTGTTATATCCAAATTCCTTATATCAAGGTTCCAGTGTAGTCTCCTGTTGCCACTGCAGGGGCCCACTATGTTCTGGACTCGACGTTTGGCCGTGAGTTCGCCCTCATCGAGGTGCTCCGAGACTTCATCGAGCGGTGGGCACGGAGGGACAGCGACCGAAACGCCCTGCCCCTCTTGGCGTCCTCTTGCCCAGGTAGGGCGTCCGGAAGGCAAGCTGTTACGTTCCACTGCACAAAGTGTGGTAGTTGGGCGCCATGCATCGATGGCAGACCAAAAGTGCCAGCACAGTGGAATGACAGTGCATCATCTGTCCTTGTCATGTTTGATTGTGAGAAAAAGAAATCTTAACTTCATGGATCAATGTGCTAAATCATGGTCAGCTTGTGATCCACATATCGGAGAACTCTGGATTAAACTATGGAAGAAAGACAGGGAAAAGCGAGTAAATCTGATTTCTTCATTTAAAAAGAAAAAAAAAAGGGTTTACAAGTCTGTGATTCTGGCAGCCTTGTAAACTTCAAGCTGACCATGTGGTTTTGGATTAGCTTTCTGGCTGTGGCTGGTTCATTTTACTGGGGACAACATGCAAAAACAATCATGCGCTTGTTATATTTGTGTTGAATTAATTTTAACCTCTCCTTTATGGTGTATATCTCTTGTGTTACTTTGAGAGTGTGTACCTAATAAACCAGTCTGTCAAAGCAATCTTAAGATGCTGTAGCGAGATTGCTTTGCTGCACATAACTAACCTGATGGGGCAGTCAGGTCTTGACAAAGAAAAAGAAAGTAAAGAAAGAAAGAAAAAAGCAGAACAAGCTGCTAAGGCCAGTTCTCTTGAAGTCTGCTTGAGATAGACGGTGCGCTGCTGTGCTGCATTTCAGCAATAATCGTACTGCTTGCCCAGGGTTTGTGTGCTATGCCGAGAAGACTCACGGTGACGTCCTGCTGCCGCACATCAGCCGAGCCCGCTCCCCACAACAGATCATGGGCTCGCTGGTCAAGAAGTTTCTGGCTGGCCGGCTGGCCAAGAAGCCTGACCAGGTGAGCGGACTCTGAATTGATGTTGGGCATTTCGTGAGTGGCCTGTAGAGAGCGATGCCACAAAGGGGATGTGGCGTAACAGCTGTCTCGTTCAATGCGGCCAAAAGGGTTGACAGACAACATCAGTTCTTTCAGTTCTGATTTCTTTGCTGTCTCAGTCTGTGCTACCAAATGTATGAATGACGATAGTATTGACACGCCATTAGTGTTGGGCTTGCTGGGTCTTGTCTGTAGGTTGTGGGGTGGAGGTGGGGTCACCCATGCTCGAGGAACAAAGGACGGTGTACACCGCAATGCAAACCAACAAAAAGGGCATTTGTTTGCACCTCCTACATATGTTAAGCACGGTAGCCTAATTTTACAAACAGGCATGCTAATGTAACACACCATGTGGAATCGATGATGTTCGTCTCACCGCAACAGGATATCGAGCGAGTAGTGTTCGCTCATGCCAGAAAGCTAAGCCTATGCTGCTCGCAAGATATGTCTCAGGAACGGAGGGCGCAATTGGAGAATGGGAAAGGTGCCTGTGGGATCATCCCAGTAAAGCCCGTCACTGCCGCAGGCATGAGCGTTGAATGCGTGCAGCGACGTCCCAAGCCGAAGAGCGTGAGGATAGCTCCCTGTGGTCCTGCAAATCCCCGCCACCAGGTAGCGCTACCACGAAAAAACTGGCGAATGACGTCACGGCTCGTGGCCCGCAGGAAAGCCACCTTGGAGTAGCTTTGAGGAAACTCGAGTGCCACGCAATAACTTATCGGGGAATGCCACCATCCCCACAAGTTAAAGCATTGCAGACGGAGTTCCGGGAAACAAAAGACCAACAATTTATTTAACAGCCACGTGCCATTCACTCACGTCACAACACCGTGACAGCAGCAGCAGCAACCAACAGCAGAGAATGGTAGTGAGACAGCAGATTCCTGGTCGAAAGAGTAACAACGATAAACCAGGCAGGTGTGGCAGCGTTCCAGTCTCCAAGGCAGCCAAAATCCAAGTCCCCTTGGCAGTGCACAATCTGCCACTTACGAAGCGTTTAAGTGGGGCACGCACATTGCCACTGTGCTTGTCATGGTGCTATCACCAGATAGCCGGTGCACATGACTCCCACAACGTGCACTTGTGTTCTCTTGTTTCATGGGAACCATATAGTTTCTACCTAGAGGGAAATGTGGTGCCATTGTGTGTGCGAGTTTCTTAAGAGGCGCTGTGCCGAGATGGGAATAATGACATATGTGCTGCGAGGCTTGCGTTGGCTGGTGTCGAGTGAGGCTTTGACTCTTACGTGGATACGACTGCAAACCAGGCTGCGATCAGTTTTGCGGGCGCAAGAAGCAGGAGCCGCCCACAGAAGGAAAAACGAAACTAGCTGCTGTGTGCAGGGCGTGTGGTGCCCTGCGCACGACCGGATGCGTAAGCGATAGCCCGCACACCGCTCTAGTAAAGAATAAACAACAGAAACGAGAAGACATCAGCGCAAGAAAAAATTTCACGTATTCCTGCGCTGTGGCACACATGTCAGGCAAGAAAATCATCAAAAGAGACACGATTTTTAAACGTACAAGCAATGATGTACATGTACGTCATTGACCATTTTAAAGGTGTTTGTGGAGGACGCACATGTACGTCATTGACCCCGAAAGGGTTAAGCGGTGCTTTTCAATTTGACAATTGCCAGTCCAGTTGTCACCGTTCGTTTTGTGGGCCCTAGTTTTCCCAATAACAAGCCTAAGTTTCTCTGTTTTGTTGACAGCAGTCTGTGTTTGTCACATCTGCATGACATTGTTCTGTAAACTTTTTGGCCCAAAATAATGAATGGGAGAACAGAGGATATTTTATGGTATGTATTTAAGCTTGTGGGTGCCCGTTGGACATGTTTTGCCTTTTCTTCTTCGTCTCCAGATTTACCATGTCAGTGTGATGCCCTGCTACGACAAGAAGCTAGAAGCGTCACGGGCGGACTTCTATGACGAGATATACAGCACCAGAGACGTCGACTGCGTCATCACATCCGGTACGACATGTGCTCTTTTATTTTTTATGCTGTGTCAGAAGGCACGTTGGCTGTACCTGAATCACAAATCATGACAAGAAATGTTGACGAAGTGCCTCTGGTATTTCTCGTTTTATTCCTCCCCGTGTTGTTGGCATTGCAGTCCTGCCTAGAGGCATGTTGCTCCAGCTAGCCTAAATACAAGCACTACTATATTTAGAACTCGTCTTCCAAAAAAATAATCGTGTTGGCCTTTACACTAGCATAGGCATGCAGAGACTCGTTGCATCATGCACGTATGTAGCTAAGCAGGGGCACCGGCTGCTTCACGGAACTAGCTTGCTTCGTTACTGGCATTGTTAATCACGTTGAGGTGTACGAAAAAGCTAATGACACATGTTAGCAGAAGACCTACGGTACAAATGATCATAGTGGTTGCTAACAACAAGCGTCACGCGATGAGCTCGCGCTTGCCTCGAAAGCGTCGATCGTCACTAATGCACACGTCTGCCTAGCAAGGCCTACTGGACGGCATCGTAAGTGACAGAGGGCTGTCGTGGTATGGTTGCGCGCTAGCAAAACTATAGTTTTATATACAGTGTTACTGTAGAATGAATGGGGGCTGTGTGTAATCATTTGTGTTCTGCCTGATGACGAAGATATCAATTCTGATTATTCATGCCTAAGTGTGCGGGTGCCCACAGAACCAGAGTCCGTCAGTGCAGAGCCTACGCATTGATCCCTCGTTTGCTCGATATGTCCTGAGCAACCGTACGCTGCTTGTCGTAGCATGCAGCACCGCACGTCGGTTCACACACAGAAACATAGCGTGTGTACAATGTACGCTTGAGCAACCAACATGGAGAGCAAGCGGAAAAATACGCCTCTTGGTATCCCATAGTGCTGTGCACCAGTTTCTCTCTGCAACGTCGAGGATATCCGCTTACAATAGTGAAACATCACAGATGGGCCACTCACCGCGTCATACTAGTAGTGATGTTGCGAGGTGCTGCAAGCTCAGATGAGCATTCCCGCCTACTTTGAAACCATATTAAAATCACTTAGAGGCGACATTTGCCACTTATACTCAGTCAAGATTGCCTTCGTATGCAGAATAACCAAGTAACACGAAGCACCTCTCATTTGAAGTTTTGATGTCATGGGACTTTAAAAAATAAAAAAATTTGGCTCCTCTTGTGTGTGGTAAACTTAGAGTAAACTTAGAGTGTCTCGGCTATTGAGAGTGCTAGTATGTGTTTCTCTTTTCCTTTGCAGTTGAAGTTGAGTCCATGCTGTCAAAAGAAGGCAGGACCTTTGGTGAATTGCCCTCAGCTGCATCCGATTCTCTGTGAGTGGACAAAATGTGGCTGCTGAGCAGCCTGTTGATGCTTCGGAGCATGTTCTATACTCGCACCCCAATCCAAGTTCTTGAAGGTACTCGGAAAGGGTTTCGACAATTTTGCTTGAATGAATTGAGCCAGTAGCATGAGTTCTTCTGATCGTTAGGAGACCAGTGTAAGTGCTCTGCATAAAGTGCATAATTTACTACGAAGTTGCTACTGCATGCTTTGCTTCAGACGTACCGCCTCAACCAAAAGGAGCTGCCAACCTCCCCTGCCTTTGGCACGTGGGTGAGCAGTGTAACGCTCGCAGCTGATTTGATTGGCTGTTCAGTGGATGCCATAAGTAATTTTTCCATCTTATTTATCAACAAATACTGCATGACACTTTGTTTTCTTTAAAGGAAGCAGTGACAGAAACATCACACTATGACAGTTTACGACTAAACTTGGGAACTTCCGGAAGACAGCAAATGTCATTTGCCTATGTTGCAACATGCTGCATGTTGACTCGAGTTGCACGTCCTGTGCTGACCTTGAGATTTACACTGCGGGTTACACAAATCTTGTGACTGGTGATGTGTCAAGCTGCGACATCGTTGGCTTGTGCAAGGCAACCAACAAATATCCACTGTAGCACAATTTGCACTGTGGGCTTTCACTGTCCGAGATCCGTGCATTCGTCGCCATCATTCTCTTCAAGATACCACCTCCGAACTTTCTTTTATTTAAGCTTATCGGTGATCACTGCTGAAGAGCTTTCATTTGTTTGCGGACATCCTGGCTCTTGTAGATTATTGGCCTACCAGAGAAGAAAATGCCATCGACCGAGATCATTGCGGCATCTGGAGGCACACAGCGCATTTATGACCATGATCTGGTCTGTCCAGCAAGCCTACGATATGGCCTAGAGGCTTGGCCTTCCGGTCCCTACGTGGGAGCGGCCTGCTGCATGTTGAGGCACGATCTGCAGAACCTTCATAAAGTTTTTCTATACGATAATGATTATTCTTGCAGTCTGGTCAGGCCGTATCCTTCTGCTGTAGAGTCATCAATCACATTTCAGAGCATTTTCATACGCCGAAGGCATGTCTTGTGCCATGCAGCAACTTTGCGAGAGTTCCTTGCTGGTAAGCAGAAATGTAGGGGTGTGCGAACGTTTGACCTTTTTATTTCAAATAGTGCTTGCTGCTCAGTTCGATTTGTACCTAACCTTTACTACTTAAACTATTGAAAGTTTTTCATTTAATGGACAAAATGTGCAATGTCCCTTGACAAGTAGCCCATTTCCACACATATGCATCGCCGTAAAATGCTTGCGCACTGTGGCAATGTTAAAGTGTGTGTACTGTGGTGAAGTTAACTCATGCATGTGTGCAAGTTCTCTGTTGGACCGTTCTTTCTGTTAGGAACGACATTGTAGGAGTGGGCTAGTCATGCAATAATTTTTTTTTGCCCGTGTTCTGTAGTTTGTGTAATTTATCATGTATAATTATTACAGCAGAGCTCAGTCTACCATGTGCCATATAGTAGCCATCATGCAGGGGAGAACGAAGAAATAAATAAAACAAAATTTTTCTTGATTAAGGAGGATTTGAACCCAGAACCTCACGGTCCAGAGGCAAGTGTCATAATGGGTAGGCTCTATACTGACGACTGCAGAATGTGAATTCGTGGGAAGCATATGAATATGCTGTACCAATGATTGTAACACATTTGAAATGCAGAACACTTGCTGTGACATCACTTAAATATTTTATAAAATTTAATATAAAGGCACAAACATGGTACAAGCTAAGTAAAAGGGGAGGGGGTCAGAATAAAAAACAAAAACAGTATACAGCTATTGGTGCAGATGAACACAAAGCACTTAATGACAGCATTTTATCATGCTGCATTTGTACAGTGTAACATGCACAAGGTCCTTACGAATACAGTAAAACCTCGTTATAATGAAGTTGAAGGGGGAGCCGTAATTTCTTCATTATAACCATTAGTTTGTTGTAGCCAATATACATGTCATGTATGGGAATTTTAAGGGGAATTGTGATTACTTCGTTATATCCAATAGTTTGTTATATCCGGGTTCGTTATAATGAGGGTTTACTGTATGTGCACATTTCATATCTCTCTGCCACCTCTACTGCTGCCATAGTTTATCCTAGGTCGCTGATTGATTCTTTGCATTTTATGTACTAAAACAAGGCAGAGGTACCACATTGAGTGCTTGAAGTTAACGGTGATCTTCCTGCTGTACTCGGTACAAGTGTTTCACGTATCAGTCAGAATGCAGACATGATAATGAGAATCAAAACCACGTAGAGCCTTACGAACAGAGCCACTACATCGGGTAATCTAAATCACCAGCAGGAAGTTATCATGCACACTAGCTGCATTAATATTTGCAATGCCACACAGGTTCCGCTGCGAAGCTGGTGGCCATCCCTACCGGCACCCGGGGTCCGGATCCGGCGGCTACTGCGAGTACGTCTTTGTGGAGGCAGCGAGACTACTCTTCCATCGCAGGCCCGAAGAGGTCGTCTTCAAGGCACTCAGGTGACGAAACAGAGTCCTGGCCAAGGCAGTTTTAACGTGATGCTTGCATGTGGTATAGAACCTTTTGCTGCTGTTTACGTACGCATGCCTTGAATGGCTTCCATGCTTTCAGGCTGATGCAGGCTGCTAAATTTAGCGAGAAATGGGCAGTGGCAATTACAATTTGCAATGCTTATCCCTTCTCATATGCAAAAGTTAAGACTACTTAAGACTGGTTAAGGTGTCGCACTGCTGAGTTCAATTCCTGCACGATACCAGTCACTTTTAGATGGGGCGAAATGAGAGAACATCAGTGTGCTCAGATTTATGTGCACGTTAAGTCTCCCTCTGTGGTGTGCCTCGTTATCAAATCTCAGTTTTGGCACATAGAACCTGCACAATATATTATTGCAATAGCAATTATATAGACACTATAGGTACATTGCTACTGTTACCATAATGATGTGTATAATGTCATGTGAGAGATTATCAGTATACTAATGAATTCTGAGGCAGAAGGTATACCGGGTAATGTGAAAACCACGTGAATGCATTGAAAACCATGTGAATGCACTGCTTTCAAGGAGCTGAGATTCACCGACTGTACGAGCTTGACAACATTTAACGAGCATGCTTTCCACTATCTCAAAGTTCCCTACTTAGTATATTTAGCTCTGTTAGTAATGTACCCTGAACATTGTCATTTGATAGTGCGCTCAGATTGACTTGAAGATTACTACAGGAACCAGGACTTCCGTGAAGTGACGCTGGAGCTTGGTGGGGAGACTGTGCTGCGCTTTGCGATAGCCAATGGTTTCCGCAACATCCAGAACGTGGTGCAGAAGCTGAAAGCGGGCAAAGTGCCCATACCACTTCATCGAGATCATGGCCTGCCCTGCTGGTAAGCCTTGGCTGTTGATTAACATTCTCTTGTCAATTTGCATAAAAGCAATGCAAGCATTATTCGAGTACTATGTTGCATGAACCACTGATGCACCCGGGAGCTGTGCTCAGTCGGCTTGAACGACACACTTTGGTGAGTGGCTGAATGAAGGCTAACTTTATTTGTTAAGATTATATAGTGGCATCTAAGTGAAGAATGCATAGAAAACGCAGTTGCACGCTTTCATTTTAACTTTTTTGTCGTCGTTATTTGCCTGTGTACTTGCAGTGAACAACTGTTTCAGGAGACATTCTGTACCACTGTGTCAGCACAGTCAATCTCGTCAACATCGCCAGCCGTCATCCACACCTTCACTTGTACAAATGGAGATATGTGCTGTTGCTTTTTGCCATAGTCCTGTTTTTGCTGGCATGTGTTGTGGCCGCGCGAGGTTTGTGGCTTTGTAATATACGATATGTGAGTGAATAGCTCTTGCAACACACAAGGTCGCCTAGACAGTGCTGCATGCGAAGGTGTGTGTGTGTATGGGCGTGCAAGTTATTGCATATCGCTCCTTTCAGAGAGCCGAAGCTGGCTAAAAATAAGCTTTTCTTTTATGTGTTATTTTCTTTATTCAGAAGACATTATGGACGATGGATACGTGAGGCACATTGGGTTTGCTTTATGTCCCTAAAATATAGCAGTCCAAACTAGAAGAGAAGCTCAGGGGAAGATGGATGCTTGAATCGATGAACAAATCGCAAGGTACGATTTCAAATAGGGAATGTCGCGGGAGCCAACGTTTCAACAAGCGGACTTGTCTTCGTCAGGGCCGCCCTGACGAAGACAAGTCCGCTTGTCGAAATGTTGGCTCCTGCGACATTCCCTGTTTGAAATCGTACCTTGCGATTTGTTCATCAAAAATATAGCAGTGCCACATTGTCCCTGCACTGTGTGGCTGCTGCCACCAGGTGTGACGTCACACCTGTAGGCATGCTGCCTTGCGCGGGTTGGTGTGTTGGTGAACTCTCGTAAACTTCCAGCAGTACGACGGTCCATTGAAAATTATGTTAACAGGCTGTGACCACTTTTTCAGGTAATCATTGAATGACATCGCTAAAGGAGTTCATCGCCTCGTGAATCACCTGCCGCAAACATTTTTGGAATCTGTTAGGTATCAGAAGAGTTACAGTGTCGAATTTAAGGGGTGTTCCACCATCGGAGAGCATGCACTCTCTTTTCATCGCAATGAACTCTCTGGAACGTAGACGGAAGGCGGTAAAAAAGGAGTGAGAAGCTAATGCACTGTGACCTTGAGTGTCTGCTCTTTTGTTTTTCTTTGAACATATTTTGACACATGTGCCACCAGAGTCACTACGTGGGATGTGGCAGCACCCCAATGGTGCCCATGGTAACCCTGCCCACGAATTAGCCAATGGTGGTTCTGCCATCTCCTATGCAGTCCACGCCCCGCCAGTGAAGCTGTCTGTTGAAAAAAAGGGCAGGCACTGGCCATATGTATTTTAAAAGCAAGTTGCAAATTTCCTGTTGCATGCAGTGTAAATAACATGTGGTGGACATGTCCACAGGAGCTTTCACAACCAATTGGCGTGTTTTCCGCCTACGTCCAAAATGTGTTGGAGGGCCCCTCTAAGTACGCAATGCATACAGGAACAGTCGCACCTTTTCAGTGCAGTTCCAGTGTTGCATTCTTTTTCATAATTCTGTTCAGTAAGGTACCTTTAAAAATTTCACGCATGCAGGATGCCTCAACGGCGGCGCACAGTTGCGGCCGGATGACGGCGACTCGAAGGCCCTGTTGAGGCGTGTCGAAGAGGCCTACAACGCTGTCCAGTGTCAGCCACCGGGTGTAAACCCGGCCGTGCTAGATGTGTACCGAGAATGGCTGGGTCTCGAGGACCCGCTCGAAGAAACGGGTGGCAGCGGTGACGCGACGCTGTTGAGAACTACTTACCGTGCCCTTGAGAAGACGACGAGTGCTCTCAACATCCGGTGGTGATGGTGACGTTTCTCGATGCGTAGTGTCACAGGTGTGAGCGAGAGTGCCGTGTGCAGACATCTTTGTGAAACTGATTACGAGGTGAACTGTATTTCGAAGGCAGTAAGACTCGTTGGACTGCTATGGTACATTTGGCTGGTGCCTACTTTGCTCTATCACGGATCGCAGCAGTACAAAGCCCGCTCGGAGAAAGTGCGAACAAGCCAAATGTGTGGCCGGTAGCCAATTGGGAGCTGGAGCAGGAAGCACACTAAGTGCCGCCTTGGTAGTAAGACAAATAAGGTGTGCACGCTCCATGTGTCACCAGCAGCTGTCAGTACTGTAGCTGACACCATGTCAATGGAAGCTGCCAAAGACATGTGGCCAGAACTCTGCCTCATCTTGCTAGTGCTTCCAGGTCAAAAACAAAAGTGCCTTGAGGCACTGTGAACGAATCAGCCGAACGTGCAAGCAGTGCCTCATTCTGATCAGTCGAATGTTACTGCATGATGGCTTGGGAACACATGGAAACAACCAGTCTAATGTACCATGAGTCGTGTTATAGGATGTAACATGTATGAGCTAAATGGAAGGGAACGGTTAATTATTTTGTATTGAAATAGCAACGAGTCCTATAGGTTTGATTATAACATTCAAATATATGATGCGAGTTTCTTTCCAGTTCGTGATTCAGCATCGCCTTTCTTTTTCCTTTCAATTGATTTAGGCACACATCGTGGAAGCTTCCTACATCTCATCTGGAGACACTGCAGCCCCCTTGAATTGAAAATCGGCTCTTTTCAGCATTTTACTGTAAGGAAGTACCGACACATACTATATTTTTCAGCACCGCCGAAATTCAAAATGTTTCTTGCACTTGAAAGAAACTACCAGGCCTGTTCAAAGGATGCAGCATAGGCGAGATATTGCTGCATTTTTTTTTTCATTGTTCTCTTTCGGTCTTATTCTGCTCTCGTGCTTCTCCTCCCCTGCTTCTTCCTCTTCAACTGCTTTTTCTGCTTCCTCTTTTGCTCTGTCATTGTCATCTCCTTTCTCGTTTCTTTTTTTTTTTCCCACACCTCCTCCATTTTTCTTTGTCTCCATTGCTGAAACTATACAGCCAGTGACTGACAAAGCTACAACCTCTGCAAACACCACTGTCACTTCGTCAGAGCCACGGCTGAGAATGCCACGTACCCAACCAAGTGGCAAAGATCAGTCAGAGGTGCAGTGGCACCACTCCTATTGAGTTGGGCTTTTTAAAATTTTTTTTCACTGAAGCTCATAGTTTTTTCGGAAACCTGTCGCAGCGGCAGATACCATCGCCACCAATTTCCATTCATTGTAACAAGCCTGTAACACCTTTCACCGTAAAAGATGGGATAGGGTGGTATTTCTAAAGTTGGCTCTTGAAATGCCAATGATTACATCAGTGCAATCGCCGAGGCATCCAACAAGCAAGTTTTCCCAGATTGTTTCAACTTTTAACATTGCGGAGAGTGATGGTGATGATCAATATAAAAAATGATGTGAAGCCTGTTTCGTTCGGGCTTCAATTTACAGTAGAACCCTGCTGATACCTTTTTCATGGGACCGCAGAAAGTAAACTTAAGAGCCGGGAAACGTAAGAGCCGAGCAATGGGAAAATTGGAAAAATGAGAGAGGTGGTGATCGGCACACAATTATATTTTAGTGCTAACGCTTTCAGTGCACGCATCGGCACACTCGGCTATGATTTCGTCGTCAGAGAAAACCTCGGAGGTGACAACAGCATCATCGATGGAAACGTAATCACTGTACGCGGTTCCGTCACAAACAGTTTGCGCAGCTGTGCCATAATTTTGCTGGCGGAAGCCGGAACTGTAATGGGCATCGCCCATAGTGCAGCTAATACAGTCAAGCCAAGTCAAGCTACGTGAAAAGTCAATATTGCCGTCGGGAGTGGCCGCTTGGAGTGTCGATTCGCAACGTAACATACGGGAATGTTCCCACACTGCGATGTAACAGCGGGGTCCCTAATGCATTGAATCCTATGGGAGCTATGCCGGGACAGGCCCTAAACAACGTAACAGCCAGGAAAATGCAGAAGCCGGGAACGTAACAGCGGGGTTCTACTGTATTAAGATTACTGCACTTAAAGAGCAATTAAAGGCACATCAGTCAAGTGAAGGTAGCAGATAAGTATCAATTTATTCAACCCAATGGCTGGTACACAACATGATTAAGCATGGTGAAAAACAGCCCAAGCGACACCTTAATGTTCACTTGAAAAGGGTCTACCATCTTTTATGACTCTTGTTTTTTATTGCAACAGAGAGCATACCGCTCAAATTAAACGTTTAAGGGACCAACAACTGGCCAGAACGTGTGAACGGACCTTTGTGTATTTCAAAAGAACTTGAATTATAGTGATGGAATCGAGAACACCCTTTCGCGATTTGAACAGGATTTGCATTTTTAAACTGAGCTTAGAAACTGCGGCAACTGAAACGTGTTGTAGCCTGGTGGAGACGCCTTGGTACTGTTATTTGGAGTCTTTGAATCGCCATACGTCACCTGTTGGTGTTCATATGACCGTAACTCAACCCTAATGTTGCAGTCAGCAGTAAAAACACATCTCCGCCCTACTATAGGCGCCGTGCAGTCGAGTTTTCCGTACACGACATCAGCGCCAGAATACACAGCCTGGCGGACAGAAGAGGCAAAATTGGGCAGACTGTGGCAGGACGATACGCGAACGCGACGCGCGCGTCTCTAACTCTGTAGCAGCAGGTCTGCACCGCGCGTCTTACTTTCTCTTGTTTTGTTTCCTTTGAGCCGCGCGCTCCAAACCTGCAGCAAAGTGTTCCAGAGGGAGACGCGAGCGTGCTTGTGGTTTTCTTCATAGCACGCCTGAAAAGCAGCGAAGGAACGCGCGCGTCGCTGTCGCCTCGGCTTCCACCATGCGCGCGCTATGGGTGAACGCGTGCGCGTCTCATAAGTGCACCCCGAGCGGCCAATGTGAGCGACATTGAGCCGTCCGACGAGAGCTACGTAGCGCCCTCTGGCCAGTGGACGGAGCCCATAGCAGCAGCGACCGCCCGTCCCACCTTGTTTCGTTTTATTTGAGACGCGCGCTCCAAACCTGCGGCAAACTGTTCCAAAGGGCGACGCCACGAGCGTTCGTGTGGTTCGCAGCACGCCCGGAAAGCAGCGAAGAAACGCTTGCGTCGCTGTCGCCTCGGTTTCCACCGTGCGCGCGCGTCTCATACGTGCGACCCAAGCGGCCAATGTCAGCGATACTGAGCCGTCCGACGAGAGCTATGTAGTGCCCTCTGGTCAGTAGACGGAGCCCATACACAGTAAAAGGAATCGATGCCGAGAAACGGCGTTGCCTTCACAGCAACCAAAAACCTGTTTTTAACTTTTGCGCATGCACTCTGTGGAGGCATAGCCTGGCACTAACACACCCGACGGCTGTGGGCCACTGTTTGCAACATGTGTTGCATGTAAGACTCCATAGGCAAAAAATTCTGATAAAAAAATGCGGCCGATTCCTCTGTCACAGGAATTGGCATAACACGAAAGTGAAATGTCTCTTCGCATAAGCAGGTGAATGTTTATTGTTACATCGAGGTGAACTTGCCCAATGCTATTGCGTTTCGCTGGTACGGCACCATTTGATGTGGATGGACCCACATTCACACATTGCCTCCATAGTTTACCTAATAACTGGGCACATTCTATAGTAAATGCCGCGTGACAAAGTTATCAGTCTTATTTACTTGCGCCGCATTGACCGCCAACATCGTTGCCGTGGTCTGGTGCCTAACGCAGCAATTTTCTTTTTCCCATTGCGCTCGAAGAGCGGTCGGAGGGGAAACGCCACCCACGACCAAATGCGACCGGTGCCCTACCACTGCGCTATCGGCACATATGCGCTCAACACTGCACGAACGTGGCTATGCGCGCAGCTCTGCATGCGTTCATCGAGGCAGGCTTTGGAACGCACCTGGAATGGTGCCGCCATCCAGGAGAGACGAAGTAGAGCCGTGGCCTCTGCGATCGGCTGCAGCAGTGCGGACGCGCTGCCACAGCCGATCGCGGAGGCCACGGTAAAGCTGCAGTGATTCACTTTGCCTCTCCTGGATGGCGGCACCGTTCCAGGCAACGTGCGCCTGGATGCACGCGTGCTGAGCCGGACGAGACAAGAAAGCGTGTTCGTACAGCATCGAGCATGTGTGGCGTTAGCCCAGTGGTAGCACACCGGGCACCTTTCGTCATGGCACGGGGGGCTGCGAGTTCGATTCCCAGTGCATCAACAGAAGTTCTTCTTAGTGTTTTTCTTTATTGTTCTTACTTGTTTACTTTACTGCATCATATCCGCTACGGTAGTGACGTATGGGGTTGGGGTGGACCCCAGCATAAAACACTTTCGTGTTAAATGTGTTTCACGGCATTTTCCCCGTTGTCATTGCTTGACTGGATACTATGACCGGTGAGCTTTCCGTTGAAATAAAGAAAACAGGTACCTTAAAGATTGGTTGTCAGTTCCTTTAAGCCTGCAGTGGTTTCACTGGAAAATGAACAGAAATGCTGAAAAGATAATCTTTTTCTATCTTTATGGTCTCCCTTTCTGTTTGTGTAGGGATGCCAGCAACACCGACTACTGTCTTAAGACTTCATTTTTGGGAAAGTTGGTGCGAATTAGCGCACATGATTTTAGGGTGCTAGAGCAACAGACGTAGGGGGGGGGAACACTACCAGCTGACCTTATTGAGAACAGAAGAGTGCAGTGCCGTTCTAGCATGTGCAAAACACAGGCAAAATAATGCAACCACGTGTGGGTGACACCTTCTTGTGCCGAGATGCACTTGTTCAACGAACACTTGCAATTACAAGGATAAACGTACTTTGTTGCATCGTTACATGTGCGTTGCACATGTGATAAAATGGCACCATGCCCTTCTTTCGTTCCCAGTAGAATCTGTTGGTAGTTGGAACCCTGTGCATCTTTGTGCTCCCCCCCTTGTGTGCATTGTTCTGGCGCCGTGAAATCATGTGTACTAGTTGTGTTTTTTACAGGGTTTAGCTGTGTTTTATTTAGCATTAAAAATGTTACAAAAATAGTTGTTTATGCCACACAGTTGGTCATATAAAGTATCATGCCAACAGCTTCCACTGTGGTATGAGCAGCTTGCCAATTTATAGAGGAGTTAACTCGCGAGCAGTGCTGGTAGTGCCAACGTTCAATGCAGAAAGACAAAGTTGCTCGCTCTCACAAAGAAGCACTGCCAGACGTATACAGAATACAAGTTCAAGTAATAAACTTTTGTTTTCAAAGCAAAATCGGTGAACCTGCATTGGTTTTTTTTTTTTACACTTAAGAGTTTAGCACGCACCACCAAGGATGGTGCCGTCGGTCATCTCTTCACAACTTCCAGGGCCAAGTAAATGATACTGCTTTTCCGCGGTGAACATGCATGCTCACTTTTGAAGTGAATTTGAACAATAATGTTCAAACTCGCTTCACACCTGGAATTTTGCTATTCCCACTAGTTACCACCCCGCCACGGTGGTCTAGTGGCTGCGGCACTCGGCTGCAGATGCGAAGGTGCGGGATCGAGTCCCGGCCACGGTGGCTGCGTTTCGATGGAGGCGTAATGTCGAGGCCCGTTTACTGTGCGGGGTCAGTGCTCGTTAAGGAACCCCAGGCGTTCGAAATTTCCTGAGCCTTTCACTACGGCGTCTCTCATAACCGTATGTAAAACCCCACAAATCACACAATCCCACCACCGGTTACCAAAGATGATGGTCAGCCAACAGGGTAGAAGCGCAACATGAACGAAGCGCTGCGTAAGTTTCGCTCATTAAACCATGAGTGAAGCTTACAGTACACTTATACATGTAGTAAAAAGAGAAGCATTGAACGGGTTGCGAAAAGAATATGGAGATGCCCAGTTGTAATTTTCACTGCTTCAATAAGTATTAGACTTGTTGATTTCGAAATATTTCGGCACAACACTCGGTTTGCTTCAATGACACTAGTTTTCCTAGTTTTCTTGCACTACCAAAATGAACATGCACCACACGCTGGCATAGGTACTATTCAGTGACGTCAGCTGAAGGCATTTAAAAATGTGAACGTGTTAACATTCATTTGCTCTAAAATAATAGATTTATATGAGAGCTAGAAAGTAAGAAAATAGCTGGGCTCCAAGTGGTGCTGCCATTTGGAAGCGGGCCAGGGGAGACTCCTTGTTTTTCTATGGTCCCCGAGGGCTCGCCTATCTCAAAGAGGCCATTGTAGCAACTAAGACAATGTCGGCTGTAGAGTTGAGGGGAACGAGAGCTGGGGAATTGAAACGGTGTTTTTATCGCTGTAGGTAAACCTAGAGTGTGCAACAAAACTATGTATATTACGGACCGTAGGGCCAGGGCACCCAATATATGCACATCATACAAAATTTTCAGAAAACGTTTCGCGACCTCTTTAAGAAACAGCACGGATAAGTCATACTCACCTTGTTTTTTGGTGGAGAGTACACATATTCTCTACAAGGTAAATGAGCACAAACTCATTTGATTTCAGATGTCATTTAATTTGAATTGCATTGAATATGCCCCGCCACAGTGGTCTAGTGGTTATGGCACTCGGCTGCTGATCCAAAGGTCACGGGATCGAATCCCGGCCACGGCGGCTGAATTTCGATGGCGGCGAAATGTTGAGTCCCGTGTGCTGTGTGATGTCAGTGCACGTTGAAGAATCCCAGGTGGTCGAAATTTCCAGAGCCCTCCACTACAGCGTCTCTCATGATCAGAGCTGGTTTTGGGACGTTAAACCCCACAAATGAAATCAAATCAGCATTGAATATCACTGCATAGTAGCCAAATAATGTCAGTAGAGACTAATATCACTCAATTTGATGACGATTTCTTGGGTTTTACGTTTCAAAACCAGCCACTCAGTTTGAATGTCACTGAAGCGGCCAGTCTGACAAGGATATTAGTACACCCTGAGATTAAGAGACCCAGCAGCAGCTTTGGAAGATGGTCTGAACATGGTGCCGTTCAGTCGTGGAGCTTCCTGTGAGTATGTGATCCAAATATGATTGCACTGCACACAGCGAGGAACTTGCAATTTGGTTTCGGATACAGCCGGAAATTGCACACTTCTTTAAACAAATGTATCGCAAGGAAAACCATGTCGCTTGAAGCATAACTAGTAGGGGTGTTGCGAATATTCGAAATTTCGAATAATTTTCGAATAGCGTTTGCTATTCAATTCGCGCTGAACTTTTACTATTCGAACTATTCGAAGTTGGTAATTAACGGAAAAAATACGCTATGTCTCGTTAAAAGTGGTCCATTCCCGGAAGTAGTCCGCTTCGCCGCATAACACCCGTGCGCTGCGGCGAAGTTAGCTCAGATTTCTGTTGCACATTTCTGTTGGACCGTTCTTCACGACTTTAGAATGACACTGTGGGAATGTACTTGTGACGCAATAAATTCTTTGCCCATGTTTAGCAGTACATTTCTGCATATCATTATTCAAAAGCTATTCGAAAATTATTCGAAAAATATTCGATTCGCACTTGAACATAGATATTTGAACTCGCTTCACGCTCAAAATTTTGCTATTTGCACAGCTCTAATAACTAGCATTGGCTCATTTTGTCATTGTGGAAACATGCTCAGGAATGCTTTATTTGTTCGTTTTGAGCTTGACGAATAAGGAAAATGTAGGTACTATATCTTTAAGAATGCCAAAACAAACCAAGCGACTTGGTTGGTGCCCCCAGTGACGTAATTTGTTGAAAGATGAGTAGGCAGTTTCCAGCTGTATCTGAAACCAAATTGCAAATTCCTTGGTGTGTGCAGTGCAATAATATGGAACTCGCAGACTCAGCTGTCGTTGGCGAAATTGTTATTGGACAACAATGACACAGCAGGTGTTGTCGAAACTAAAACACGTGACACTGAAGTCGTTTAGGAACCATGTAGTGGGTGTCTGTAGCATTGTGGTGCTCGGTGCATGTCACCGCCCCATGAAAACAAATATTCACTAGTGACTATACAGTAAAACGTCGTTATAACGAGGTTGAAGGGGTAGCCATAATTACTTCATTATAACCATTAATTTATTAGAGCCAATATCCATTTCATCTATGGAAATTTCAAGGGGAATTGCGATTGCTTTGTTATATCCAATAGTTCGTTATATCTGGGTTCACTATAATGAGGTTCTACTGCATTGATGTTTTTCAATGCAGAATTTTATTGCGGTTGGGGCACAAGTACAATATAACATGTTCCCCATTCTTTTTATTTTTTTTACCTAGGTAGTTACAATTGATTTACAGTTTTGTGCATTTCTACGAGATATTCACTCTTGATTTTTTTGCCGCATTCAGCTCCCGAGAAACAAGAGCATGCAGTCATTGTGACTTAGTGAGCCCTGCGTCCAACATACACCCATTATACATTTCGAACCGACTGGACATATTGCACGCCCACCATTTGAAGATTTTCGTTTGGTTTCCAGTCACGCCTCGTTCATGACTGCCAACAGTAGCAATGCAGGTGCGGCACAAGATGAGCAAAGACTATACTGAAAAATATTTATTAACTAAAACAAAGTAAACAAACACTGCACCATACAAAAACAATGCTTCGGCACGCGCCAAAGCAGACTAGCAAGGTGCGATGCTCGAATCGAGCAGCACAATTTTCACCGGGAAAATACAAGCAGACGTTTGAGGGTGGTTGCAGTGTTTGACTAGTAGGTACATCAATTTGTGTAAGAAATATTTGCAGAAGAAACAGATAACGTTAACAAGGATGCCAAGCTTACTGGTTCACCAAATTGTGAACAGGCTACAGAGCACACATTCTCGCAGAAAAGAACCCAGGATACAGGCACATGGCAAACCTACATGGAACATTTCATCGATTGATAATACAGCTAGACCCCTTCATAACAGTCGGGCACAAGGGAGCACTTTCTGTCCCTCATAGGAGGGGACCCTTATAAGCAGGGTGCCATGTTCTTGTTTTCTGATTGACCCTTAGTTTGATACAGGCACACTACAACTAAACTGACCACAGCAGAACCTGTCGCAAAGGGATTATTATACACCATTTGCCTAAATGTTAGGGTACTTGTCTGGCGTACTGTGCTACTTAAAGCAGAATTTGCGTTTTCTCCGTGACAACTTTCTCATGTTGCATGGTTATCATTTCCAGCTGTTTCCAGAATGAATTAACTGCAGTTATCGGAGACAGCACTGCATTCAGAGTTAACATACTTGTTACAGGCAAGACCTTTCACTGAAATTCAAGGATATTTTGGCCTTTATAACCAAGTGTCCTTGGGAATGTGTCAAAATGTCCAACTAATGGGAAAGATAGGTCAACCAAAAATGTGGGCAAATGTCTCCCATACCCAGCTCTCTCTTACGTCAGTGCCTCTTATAAAGGGGTTCAACCGCAACAGCCCCTCTAGGTATCAGTCACAATGTGTTAAAGCAGCAGAGTGCCGTGGGCTGCTTTCAGTACACGGGCTGTGTTTTGGAGAACTACGCAGTGCTTGCAACAAGCACAATCGGTATAATGTTAATAAAGTGAAAAAAGAAAAAAGAAAGAGAGCATAGTAAATTACCCTTTGGCACAAATAAGTAAGCAACTAAGTTACCCTTTGTCAGTTAAGAAGAGACAACTCTTGACATGAGAACATAAACTTGGCAAGAAAAGAAAGGTGCTAGAACGAAATGTGTAGTGCAAGTGCCTTGAAATTTCCCGAACAGCTTGCCGTGATGTCACACACTTTTGAGAGCACCCACTCTTGCCTGTTAAAGGGACAGTAAAGGAAAATATTATGTCGGCAGGCACTGTTGAAACTCCATTCAAGAAACACCTTAGCGATTGTTTAATGCCAAGGAAACGCCATATACCATAATAATGAAAATCTTATTTTAGTGGTCAGGATGCCAGCAGAGCTATTCAAACTGCCTGCCTGTCATGTTTCGCTGACATAAATCCACTGTTTCTTTCTCTTTGTTTTTCTCCAGATTTACCTAACATTCTTGACGAACAAAGCGTGGGTATAGATAATATTGATGTTTTAGGCGTTTTCAAGTGTTCACCCATCATTCTAACACAAAAACTTGTCTGCCTTTAGTGTCCCTTTAAGTGCTCGTCGGTGGATACAGATTGCCATTTTTGTTCCGAAGGAGCCCTACCCCGAAATCAGCAAGTACTTTGTACTTTTACAGAGCTGGAGTGGAGAATATCATGAACAGCCATAGGCCTTAGAAAATGTGAACTTTTGTTGCAAACAAGAGAGAAAGATAAAACATGAAATCTATAAAAGCAGCAGTACAAAAATATAGCAATAACAAAAGAAAATAAATCAAAGGAAATTGGTCAAGGACAAAAAAGGGCACCTCAATCCACAGCATCACACTGACATCTATACAAGTTCTGTGCAAAATGCTTGATCACAATCTACACTTTTTCTTAAGACATTGGCCGACATTTTTACTGCATTGTTAACAAGAATGCAAAAAAAAAAAAAAAAACAAAAAAGGAGGAAGGCCAGTTTCAATATTGTGTTCGTCCACAAGCGCTGGCTCAGCCAGGAATATTTTTCAGGGGGTGTGGTAAGATTGTGTGTAAAATCATGGTTCGAAAAAAGGGGTGTCAAAAATGGTTTTGGAGGGTGTTTTGGCACCAATCCAAGGATTTTTTTTCAAGGGAGGGGGGGGGGGGGGCATTGGAGGTGCCTGTTTATGAAAGGACCTGATGAGCTGCCTTCTTGGGAGGGTACTATCGTGAACAATATGAAAGGGAACACACGAATGCGTGGCAAGCAGCCTCAAAAACCAGGTATCGGTGACATGTGGCAGCAGCCGTCAGAAACATAGTGGAAAGGTGAAGGCTGTTCAAACTGTCGGCACTCCTGCCGTGCGTGTGTCTGTACAATGTGCAGGACTTGGCATTATACCAAGTGCTTATGTGAAGAAAAAAAAAAGTAAGAATGAAAGAAAAGGAAACGAATCACTGCATGCGACTATTACCGCATCTCATCGAATATCGGACGATACCGTGTTATCAGTGAAATGGCGCAAGTTGCTGCTTTGTAGAGATGCCGGCGTGGTGGGAGTGCAAACAGTTTGTGGAAGAGCGCCCTCCTTTCCACTTGGTTTTTCACTGCACCATCCATGTATCAGTCCGAGTCGATTTCGAGACCGTTTGCCGCACGTTCCTGTGTTCCCTTTCATATTGCTCACTATAGTACATTAAATTTAACTGCCTCCTCCTCTAGATCCACCTGTGCTGCTGGGTCACATTATAAAGGAGCTGCACAAATTATGGAATGAACTTGAGTAACCCGCAGTGTAGAGAAATTAGGAGGAAGGCACTTAGCTGGCACATAACCAATGTGCACGACAGACGAGAGGTGGTACGTTGGCATAACAGAATAAATACCAATGGCAGGGTCCTTGAAGATAACAGATGATAAAATTGAGTGATAAGCTTAGAAAATCCAAAAAGTGCAGGATGCAGTTAGTTGATGCAGGGCTAAGGATATGCAGAGAACAACTGGAGAGCATTTTCTCAAGGCTTGTACTTTAAGGTCACTTCCAAAAGCATATCCACTTTCACAGAAGAATACGAGAACAATCAGGTCACGGTAGGTGAGCAGTGTTATCCAGCACAGTGCTCAGTGGACAACAGACTGTTTTCATAATTTGCAAGCACGCTTCTCTGTACTGCACATTTGCCCAAGTAATGGCGGCACCTGTCTTAATTGAAATGCTGACCAAGCTCGACTTGTGCGTGCTGAGGCTTTCCTTTTGTAAATCTATAAGGGCTGAGTCAACTGCACAGCAGGAAAGAGAGCTCTACAATTATGAAAATGGCCTATTGTAGAGCATTTTTTTTCAATGCTTGTACCATCAACACCACATTCGATAGCACATTCACGGATGAAAGCAAGAAAAGTCAGGTTGTAACAGGAAACGGTGTGCTGAATATTTAGAACAGTGCAATGTGTCGCAAGGCGAGGCACTTACGCCTGCTTCTTGTAGACTGTAACCACTCGCGTAAGCAGGCAAGTCTGCCTTATGAGCATCATGAACAACTATTCAAAATATTTGTACTTTTAAAAATGACCAGCAGTATACTACAGCAGCAAAACGGACAAAGCCAGTGAAATGTATTCACTGAGAACTAACTGAAGAGTCCACGATAGGGACCTTCCAGGTTTTAGCGTTTCGTTTTTTTTTGTTGCTGTCACGCACAGGACTGTTTCGTACATAGCAGGCAGCATTGCGAAGGCCAAGACTTCCCGCCATTTGCAATATATGTGCATCACACGAAAGATGCAGGTCATGCATTTAGATACAACATATTGAGCCTTGTGCTTTCGTAATGCATAGCATGACTATTATGAGGGAGGCTTCTGTGGATCTGTGCCCATTTGAACAAATGTTCACGTACGCAGCACAACCTTGAATAGAACATCGTGCAAATTTGGACTCTGCTCTGCATTCGAACGTTTTCTTTCCTGTTTAGGTGACTGGGAAAAAAACTAGCAATTCGACGACAGGTCGCTTCTGGCAAGGCACACGAGGCAAAACTGAACGATGACAAAGCCGTGCGAAAATTCCAGCCCTTATGTTCAGAAATTGCATCTATAATGCACACAGTAGAAAGCACCAGAGTTGGCACAGATCACAGTACTAAAGTATAGAGTGATGCTACCCTAGTTATGCTTGACCGGCACTGCCTGTGTGGTAGTGCCGGTCAAGCATAAAACGAGAACATACATTTAAAATGTTAGTGACATAGCTATGAAAGCCAAACACTGCAGTCTTACAGAGTAAAGAAATACTGGTCAGCAACATGCACTGCAATCATCTAGCACTCCAAGATAAATCTATGCAAATGAAAAACCATCACAACCTTGCATAACAAATGAACAACCTCCACAGGCCACTCTATCACAGTAGCAATGGCACACGAGGTGAAAGAGTATCACATTTGCAGCATACAGTCAGTGTCAATGATTAACCGGATTTGAGAAAGCCTTGAATTTCTGAGTGGCTCGTGAACACAAGCCGATAAGACTGTACGGCACTGTGGTGCCAATGTATACAGTACGGGCCAGAAGTCCCAGTAACTAGTTGCAGAGGTACTTGACCAACCACCTTTCCCCTTCTTTCAGGTTCCATAGTCTCTAAACTTTTAGCACTGGACATCAGCGACACACTTGAAATGGAGGGACATTACCAACAGAATGTCTCAATACTGTAACCACATAAGTGGCTGTAATGGCTAGCAGTTAGAATAACAAAAGGTCAAGACAGTCAAACCCCGATATCACAAACTTCAGTTTAACCAGATCCTCTACTTAACGAATTATTTTCATTTCTTGGCTTCAGTTGCATAGAAAACCACATATTTTTTTGCTAATTAAAGTAGTAGCTTTGTCACACAGTCTTATAATTCTTAGGGTTTTATATACCAAAACAATATGAATATGAGCAACGCTGCAGTGGAGGGCGCCCTGCCAGTGGTCTAGTCGTTATGGCACTAGGCTGCTGATCCGAAGGTTGCGGGATCGAATCCCTGCCGCGGCGGCTGCATTTCGATGGAGGCGAAGTGTTGAGGCCCGTGTGCTGTGCGATGTCAGTGCACGTAAAGAACCCCAGGTGGTCGAAATTTCTGGATACCTCCACAATGGCGTCTCTCATAATCAGAGCTGGTTTTGGGATGTTAAACCCCACAAATCAATCGATCAATCAATGCAGTGGAGGGCTCGAGAAATTTTGACAATCAAGGGTTCTTTAACATGCACCGACATTGCATAGCACACACAGGCCTTTAGCATTTCGCCTCCATTGAAATTCGGCCACCACAGCTGGGATTCAATCATGTGACCTTTAAGTTAGCGGGCAAGTGTCATGGTCGCTAGACTACGTGGGTTGTCACACAGTCTTGATTTAGCTAAGCTTTCGGCCACTTCAAGCATGTGCTTAGTGCCTCTGTGGCTACTAAATACAGTAAAAATATAAGGAAATGTGGCTGAGGCAGAATTTACTCCTAGATGCATTTGCACAATGAAACATGTGCCACACTTGCGCAAGACCAGGACTGATGTGAGCACGAGCAATATTCATACACTCTTACAGCAAACATGCATGTGTGTAAGGCACAGCAAGAGATCCTGCACTGTGCAAGCATAGTAGGTGGACAGCACACCCTACCCTCTTGGGCTACTGCACTTCAGTATGCTTTCTAATGAGATTCGGAGCTGCCCTAGAAACCATTTTTACTGAGAAAGTATGTTACCTCGACTTAACGAAATTCGCGATATAACAAAGTTTCCCGCTACGCATGACTTCGTTATAGCGAGTTTTGACTATATGATGCGCCACAAAATAAATAGCCGTGGCTTTTAAAATAGGAACGCGCACAGACGTATGCGATACCACCGATAAGGCCGAGCTCGCACGCGATATCACTTAGAATGAAAAATAGAACCGGAAAGAAGCAGCAAGGTGTACCACCTCGTGAACGGGTGGTGCAGACGAATCGCTTGAAGAAGCTTACTTGAGAGTAGCCTTTTCAGATTCCGTTAATGCACTATACAGCACAACGCAGTTCTTGCGTTCCTTGGCCTTCTTCAAGGCCACATTGGCCCTGCGTACCAGTTCGCTCACACACTCGTCGACGCTTTCTACGGGGCCCAAATCGTCGTCATCAAATGGCCACGCAGCTATGCCTGCGGACGCGGTACAACCTCCGAATTCGCGGAGCTTGACATTGGACTCCTCATAAGCGAACTTGGGGTTCACATCTGGGAGACCACCTATGACGCGCTCGACGACACTCTCGGCGTACGCGGCGTCTTTCGCGAACGTCAACATAAACTCGTCGCCGCCAAACCGACCCACCACGGTCTCGTCGAAGTTATCGGGGCCGATGACGCGTTTGATCAGATCTGCCAGACTGGCGATAACTCGGTTGGCCTCCTCGTAGCCGAGTTCGGTGTTGAGTTTCTTGAAGTTATCCAAATCAAGAATGACTAGCGACACGGGCCGCGCAGTGGATGGGCGCCCACCCATGGTGAGCTGGCGTTTTGTCAACTGCTGGTAGGCGGGATAAGTGAGCAACGAGGAGAGTCTGTCGCGCACCGCGCCCATGGCTTTCTTGGAGATGTCCAACTGACGCGTCCTCGCGGACAGCTCCCGTATGAGGGGCGCCAGGGGCTCGCGTTTCAACGGCGATAGTGTGCCCACTATGACGACGCCGTGGCTGCCAATGCAAAAGCAGTCAAACGTGGTTTCGGAATCGCCACCACTGACTCGTTTCACTATGACGGGCGGAACCGGGTCAACTCGCCCGTTCAGAATCCAGGAAGGCTCATCTCGTTCCACCATCTTCTCGTAGAGATCGTCGATGAGCGAAGTTTCGGGTGCCCAGCGGTCGTCTCCGTAGCGCTGCGTCAAAGTCGGCTGCAGCCGGTCGTCCATAGTCAGAAGACCCACGTACATGAGGCCATTGGACGGTTCGATGGCGGCTGCCAACAAGCCGGCGAATATTTCAATGCATCGTGTGACAGATTCTGCGCTCTGCAGTCTTCGAACTCCTTCGTCCATAGCGAAAGTTTCCAGTACAACAAATACGAGTACCGCAGCTAAGTTCAAATGCGCCGCGGTAGTTCGCGGTTTGTGCAAATGCCCACACCGCAGAATACCTATAATGGCCCACAACCACAGCGCTGCCGTTCCTCCGCGAGGCTGCAAGTAGTTCTTACTTCGAGCCTTCCATGTAACGAAAATAAAGCGACAATGGCAGCAATTATGAATAAGTGTATAAAGTTGCATGCCTTAATTCACTTGTTGGAGCGGAGAATGTAAAAACCCAATTGTTTATTGAGCTGAATTTAAGCGCTCTCAATGCAAGAACTCAGCGGCGGCCACTACAAGCGCCGCCACCCGTTTCTCAGCCCAGTTGGGAGCGAAGTTTGATGCGTAAAAAAGTGTCCTGAAGCAAAACGAACTGCACTGCGGCCTTCAGAAGAGGGAAACGCTCAGACTACATGCGCTTTTATTCATGCCTCTTTCACACCTTGCATCTGTCGATAAAAGGACCGAAAGGTCTCACGGCAGACGCCCCGAAGGTTACCGAACCAAAAGCTATGGTGCCTAATCGTTGAAACACGGCGCCATTTTGAAAAGGTTACATGACGGCGTTCTGTTTGCTTCTGTGATTGGCTGGCGGAGTAACATAACTCGCATGAGCCATTTGCCCTTGTTGCCAGCATGCATTTTGTAAATGTTGTATCTAGCTGCCATAAAAGCTAGTACTTATGTCTTTAATACCGCTTATATTGTTTCTATTTTGTCTAAAATATTTGTATAGCTGCTGTCGCGTGATATATGAGTACCTCTATTCTTTTTTATAAAATAAAAGAGACGCTAGATGACCACCACGGGCCACCGTAAGACCTGCTAGCCCAGCCAATCCAATAATTATAAAACCCAGCATGATCGCAGGAGCGCGGTAGCCGCGCTACTAAAAAAGTTCTGTGCCAATATAATGCCACTTAGAGGGAACTAGAAGCACTCTATTCCACTATAACGCAAGAAAGAACCCTCCCTCTTCACTAAACCTTATCTGTTCTTTCCTTTGCGCCACGTGAAAATAAGAAAAAAAAAATCGCGGAGGAAGCACGGTGCGTCAACCTTGTCAAGGGTCTGCGGGTCTGCATCTACACACGAAATGTTTTAATGTGACTGGAAGCCTCACAGCCCATTCGCTTCGCTTGTCGCTATGCGCGCTCTACCTCCTGGCTCGACCGACGCTGCGGAGACGCCGGTCAACGCCATGCGTCGATGCAAGGACTCCGAAAAACAGAACTGGCACCGCGCGGTTGCGGCCGCCCTTCCGGGTGCACTGTGGACAGCGCGCGGTTTCAAGCCGTGCTACTTGTGGGACGTCAGCGAAGCCACCGAACGGGGCGTCGCCCACTGCCTGCGCGCCTGCGGTTCTACTCCGGGCTCCGGCGACGTCCGAGCGTTCCGGTTGGGACGCTGTGACGTTCTGCTCTGCAACGTTCCCGAGACTCTCCGGAAGCTCGCGGACGCTCACCTCGCTTTCAAGTTCGTTGACGTTTCGTCGGGGCTGCTTTGCCCGACCGTGCCGGCGTCTCCGCCGGCGGCCGTTCTCGCAATGCTTGCGTCTCTGACACGAACGCTAGCCGAAGTGGACGCCTCACCTCCGCGCAGCGAAGGGATCATCAATTTGGAACCCGCTCACGGCTCCGAATGGAACCTCTGCACGGCGTTCGGCGTCCTCTTGGGATACCCGGTCGTTTACTGGTTCAAGGGTGGCGTCGATGCCGGCAACTGCCTCGCCATGGAGGAACTGAACGTCGTCAGGGTGCGTTCCTCCGGATGTCCCGAAGAAAGGACGGTGCGGCGGACGACAGCGCATGACGACGTCTACTCCTTCAGCTTTCCGGCCATCCTCGACGGCGATTTGCGACCCCACGTTGACGCCTGGTGGCGGCGACTGCGAGCCAAGGCCGAGGCCAGCGATGTCAAACTCACCCGAGTCGACGAAGTGAGGAGCTATCCCATTGTGGCCCTGTGACTGTCGAATGAGTTTAATTCGTCATCACGCGCTTTGCGAAAGAGTGCTCGTGAGGTGTACTTACGTGGCAGTAGGGTCAAGATCAGTTGTGCCCCACCGTTTCTCATTTGCCACGTACTGAATGACCATTCGTGCTGGCTAGTTGCCGTGACAGTATTTTCTATACTGTCTTCACTTGGGTATGACTGTTCATCGGCGAAGCCAGGGAAATACAACACATGATTGCAGCCTATGACCACAGCGAAGGATCTACAGACAATAGCGTACCACGGTTTTGTGACTGGAGCAACTGGAAACTTTAGGGGTCCAACACTGGCACAAATAGAACAGGGAACACTTTGAAAACGTCGATTGTCAACTAAGAGGACACACAGCGACAGAAAAGAAGGGAAGATTCAAAACTAGTCTGTGCACACCCACATGAAAGCACTGCCAACCCATGAATTTTGGGCACATGCCAGCACTCGCAGTAGTCCTTTTTGCAGTTGTGTTAAAATTTTACTTCCTGTGATAGCCAGCAGACTATACAGTCAGTGCAACAAGTTCTGCTGAAGAGAGAAGGTGCTGTCCATTTTCTTTTTCGTGGTGAGGTTGCTTTAGCGTGTTAACAGTAGCAACAGTGAAAGTATGCAGGGTGTAAGCATCAAAGGAGAAATCTGGTGGTCTTTTTCACTAGGTTCTCATACTATTGTTTTCCAATGAAACTAATAGACCTATAGCAACCAGGGTGGTTTAATTTGCTCAGAAGCTCACCAATAATTTTAAGTAACCAAATGAACCATGGTGTTCAAGCTGAAACAAATAGACATTTCATTAGACGTTTTCATGCTGCGTATGCTGACATCACAGCCTCCCTGCCATCAAGAATATGGAGCTTGTGCCAGAAAAATGACAGGTGAGGTCATCTCGTCTCCGGAATACAGCTGAGCTGATTTGGTTCGTAGCTGCAAATACTGACACCAGTGGAACTAAGAAGACAAGTTGTTAGTATGCTGACATCCTCGTCATTCACGCTTTTAGTTCCACTGGTTTCGCTACATCTACACCTGTTTGGCCTATCACCCCAGAACATAAAACTAATACTCAGAAGCATGTCTCGCTATCTTGGGTCTAAGGTGTCTTAGATTTCACTTATACTGTTAGCACGAACTTTATTATCCCCCTTTACCACATTACTAATTTTGTGTTGAGCACAAGCCATTTAAATACAGTCTGCCACCCTGTGCTAGAGCAGCCTATCGTATACCGGTGCATCTTGGGTCTAAGGTGTCAGATGTCACTTATACTGTTAGCATGAACCTTTCTCTCAGTTTTGATATTGCCGTTGAAGTTCGATGAGTCATATATCCAATAAAGGATTTTGTTTCATTTCTGAGTATGCGTATGCCATAAATTGTGACAGCCTACATCTTTCCAATACAGTCGATCCTATATATACTGAACTCAAACGGGATTGCAAAATGATTCGATATAGTGCCCCATAAATTGTGTTAACAGACACTGTTCTTGTTAATTAGTAATTTCAATGCATGTTTAGACCAGCAAGGTATTTCCACCTTGATGTAGTTTGTGCTTTATGAAATTTTTAAAGAATGAGACACCCTTTATGTGGTTTCAATGTTGCCATTGAATCATTGTCGCCGAACAATGTTTTTCGATGAAAACCCTCTTCCGGGGGTGTTTAAGACACATAATCGGATGAAAGAAAACAAAAAAGAAAGCAAGACTCAAAACGTTTTTTGCGGCTATAGAGTGTGTCTAAGATGTAGCTGTTTCTTTCTTCTTGTAATATGCTGACAAGCAGGAAGCCGGGACTGCAGCTGGCATGCAATTATTTCCTCTATCTATGACTGGAGTACTGACAGACGCCTTCAACGAAAAGCACATACATCAGAGCAGCTTGCTTTGTGGCAGCTGACAAAGGTTCCTCATTCTAGCAAATTATCTTTGAATGCAAGGTGTAAATATGAACAAGATATAATATCAGCACTGGCTACTGGTATGTCAGCACTGGCCTCTTACATTCTAGATAAGCTGCTGATATAATAGCAGCTTATCTAGAATGCATACTCTCAAAGTGCAAGTGATTGTCGGCACTCATCTAAGTGATGGTGCCTGCTAGTCCTGGCCTTGATGACCGAGCAGGAAATTGAAGCCGTGCTGATTAAAATGCATATGACCATTGTGAACGCGCTTACTGCACCGCGGGTTCTGTTGCTGATGTAGAAATGTGTCTCTGACGTCTTGTACCCGCTGACGTAGAAATGTCTCTGATGTCTTGTGCACGCTGACGTAGAAATGTGTCTCTGATGTCTTGTACACACTGTTTATATGCCCATTAGGCACAAAATATGGTGGAATATCTGTAAATGTGCCAAATTTACTCGGCTTTGTTCCAAGACACTTGATATATCAATGCATGCTACAGATTGTGATTAATGTGCCAATTTGCACATGTTTTGATAATTCACCTTAAATAGCATGTCATGTGACTTTCTGTGAAAAGAATGGGTTATCAGTCTGGAAATAGTACACGTTTGTTAGCTGGTAATACTCTTGCTGAGCTTACCGGAGCGATAATCTTGATGTTTCCCTTGGAACACGAGATGTCAAACGACTAGTAAAACATGGCAGTATATCTTCAGAAAAATGGTTGCCTGCTGTGCCAGAACAGCAACCTGATGTTAAGTGAACACATGTTTAGTTTAGTTTAGTTTTAGTTTGAAGTTTATTTATTTTCTGTCTTACACAGAAAAAGGAGTAAGAGCTAAAGGCAATCTGCCTGACGGGGGCTCTTACTCCTATGCGCACTATGCGCATGTGAATGTAGTAGAGCTGTGCAAAGAGTAAAATTTTGAGTGTGAATTCAAATATTTGTATTCAAGTGCGAATCGAATACTTTAGCAGCAAAGCTGTTTAAGTTAGCTGTAATTTGTCAGAAATCATGCAATACCACGTGACATTGCGTTGCATAGTTTTGGTGGAAACCTGTCACGTGACATTGCGTTGTGTGATTTTGGCGGGAACATGTCGCATTACCTTGCGTTGTGTGATTTGGGCAAGAACATGCGACATGACATTTCGTTAACCGATTTTGAGGGAGCATGTCACATGACATTGCGTTACGTGATTTTGGGGGAACATGTAATGTGACATTGCATTACATGATTTTTCCAGAAACATGTCACGTGATGTTGGCAGAAACATGTTGTGTGACACTTGTATAAATGCAAAAATGCCTCCATACAAAATTTATTTATATTCGATGTCACTAAATACTACCCTGACCTTCTATCAGTGCCTTAGTCTGCCGCTGCTTGTTCGACTTGTTCGTTATAGAATACCAACTTGATTGGCACCGCCTTGCTGTATCATACGTCACTTTTGCTGATCGTAGTGGTGTTTAAGAGCGCAGCTTGCAATGTGGAAGAGTATTGACATGCAGGCGCAATCCTTTGCGGAACTAGACAGGGCACTCTGTTGCCAAAGAAAAAGAAAATGCTTTATTGTCAAAGCTGTCTACAAAAGATGAGGTTTTGGTTCAGATATTTTATAACATTCCGACCATCAACTTTTTGTTTTCACATTCCTGCCGTTAGAGAGGATAAGCAATTGATAGACCAGTCATCATCCATGTAGCCCAAGAAAGAACACACAATACCAGTAAGTGAATGGCAAGACAGAGACCTATATATAATATATATATTTCTTTCATGTTATGAGATATCTGTTAGAATTTTAGCATTTTTGTCTGGAGCCATGAACAACCAATTCACTTATGCCTAAAATCTACAGCAGTGATAAGGCTTAATTTTCTCCTGACATTGCCAGTATGAAATTGCACATTATAACGTTGCACATTATAACACATGTTGCTTTCACTCCTGCATCTCCAACCAGCTCCTATCTAATCTGCCTAGACAATAGGGCCAGGGAGATTAGTGCTGTTTGCCAGTTCAAAGGTACCAGCAATTGAAAAGATAATGCAGAAGTGATGGAAAAAATGTGAGATAACAGCTGCACGAAATACACTTTCAACCTACTGTTCAGTTGCTGGTGCATTTACTGCACATTGTGAAATAGCTAAACGGTTGTAATGGTCAAAGTTCTTCACATCATGGTGTGTCAGCTTTAATCGAGCACCACACGCAACATGCGTTGAAATCATATCTCATGCAGTTGCCACAAAGCAGACCCAAAGAAATCTAGACTTTTGAGAGAGATGCACTTGCACTGTGCTGTTAATGATTTCAGCGATGTCAGCACCACTATCAAATCAACTGTTCATCTACTGAGCTACGACACTCCGAACATGCGTAAGTGCATGCACAACGCGTATTAAATGGCAAAACAAAATGGCACAAAAGACGCTTGCAGCGCACGTTTGAAGTTCTTGCTCTATGATAATGAGGTGCCATGTCACATAGCCGACGTAGACATCGTATGCACAGAGGTTACACTGTGCTCTATTTTCCAGAACACTTAGTGCTTGCATTTGTGAATGTTGCATTTTGGTCCCTAAAAGCATAAGTGAAACAGCTGATGCTACTGTGACATTGCACTTTTTCGATTGCTAGGATAACTGCTTTGCTGTCAGTGCACCTTCGTGCATGTCATTTGAATGAGAACGTGGTTAAAGGGTCCCTGAAATGTTTTTTTGACATTGCGTCACTGATTTTGACATTACGTCACAAGTCATTCAGTGCTTGTGACGTCGCGTGGGTTCCGCTTCGTAGCACCCACCGCATGTTTCGTGGGAAGGGGCGGTTGAAAACGTTTCGAGTTGCGTCGATCTCTCACGATGTAGGTATTTAAAACTTTGTAGTAAATTACACGCTTAACGCAGAGTGCTGATATTGTTACGCTAATGATCAGAAGGACTTGGGCTACCGGTGCAACGCATTTGTACGAAATCACCAAAACCGTTTCAGGGTCCCATTAAGTGCAGGACAATTCGCTCTTTTTATTTTTGTTAAATAAAAAGAAGGATTTCATTACATAGCTCCTTACGAAATCGAGGTTGCCGTGAGAATACACCGCTTTTCCGGAAACGGCTGAGCGCTACATCGTTGCTTCTACGAATATACACACTCTACAAATGTACTTCTTTGGCATCTTCAAGAATGGTCCATACACGACAGCTGTAACCTTAAATATATAGTATAAATTTCGAGGTGGGTTACATCAGAGAGTGTTAGTTTGTCTGCAGACTTGTTGCAATTTGCATTTTACTGGTTTGCCAAAGAAGTCTACGGCACCAATGATGCTAGTAGCAAAGCATCATAGTATAGTCTCTAACCAGCGTAACATGTCGTTAGTGAGGATAACGGGTAATTAGCAATACTTTTCTGGCTTTCCTCCCACCAGAACAGCAATGCGACATGAAAATCTATCCAGACAGATTGCACTTGGTCAAAGTGCCACAAGACGTCGCTACCAGCTGTACCATTGCCGCCTAATGCTTTGACGATTGCAAACAGCAACAAGCTGCACATGACTAGTTAGGGGTGCTTGCAGCTGGAAAGTTAATACAAGGACGCTCTTTTTTATCCTCACTTGTCCTTTATTTCGCAAAGCGTTGTGGTTATGCAGCAACCACATTTACTTTTGTTCCTTGATTTTGACTGATCACACTTGCTGCACACCAGTGATGCAGACTTTATCAATCTACCTCTCATTTTCAGGGAAACGTAGAATGAGCACGTGAAATTAAGAGGAGATGGACCACTTCTGAAAGCTGTATGGCATCTACAGTTAACGACATCTCTTCGACAAAGAAAACAAACAAACAATACATTCGACAAGAAGTGCAGTCGGCGCAACACAGAACTCTCATTGCACAATGTGTCACGTACCGACGACAATTAGGAATGTCATGGTAAAATAAAAGCACAATGGAATGACACGTCTTTAAAAAAAGGCACTTCTCTGCGCAAATATTCGACAGAACATGCAGACCTGTATGTTACAAGATGAAGTTAAAGCCAGCAAGACAAAGCACAAGCCCACAAGTGCTTGCCACTTGTGACTTGTTGCGCGAAGTAAAAGAACATTTGTACACATGTAGTAGAAATATTTGCAGACAACAGTCAAAACAGGCAAGTCACAAACACACTGTCTTTGTAAAGGTATCAGCAAAGAGGTCGGCCTAAAAGAAGTGTTTGTCCATTAAAAAGAATGCCTGATGAGGGATCAACCAGTTATAAAAAAACATGTGCGCATGGAATTAAGTAATATGATGCTAGCTTTTCCCAGTGACTAGCTAAAATGGGCATTAATTGCAATAATTGCACACCAAGAAACGTACAGCTTATATAATGAGTGCATAGCAGTGGCTACGAGACGATCACCATCAAATGTATGACAACTGCGACAATACGGTTAGCAAGCATGTTCAACGTCACACACTGTCTTTTACTACAGCAGTTAATACTACAAGCTTCGTGCTCTCTGAAGATTATAATATCCATGAAGCCATGGGCAGAGAGCATGCCGGACTTTCTGCATGTCACAAAATACGAGTGAACCCAGCTGGCCGATACAGTTAACATCATACAGTTCTGGCTGCAGCCTTGAACGAAGCCTTGCCTGACAAACCTCGTTATTCACTCAGACTTCTGGAAGACTGAGGCACAGGAGGTCGAATAACAATGCAAAAATTAAGCTCCTTATAGGTCTGCTGAAAATGCTCTTGGGATGCCACTGTAATCTCCTTAAAGGCCAACTGCAACAGAATTTAATCTGGCCCAAATTTGGTGTGAATGAGTTGCAAAAGCAATTTACTACTGCAATGTCTAAGTACTGCAATGTCTGGATAGTATAGTTTCCGTGTTAGCAGCCTTATAACAGCAAATAACCAGGACAACACACACACGTCACGGTTCTCACTGTGGCGTAGGCTGAGGCGCACTGCCTCCGAGATGTTTGAGTGACACCCCAATCTCGGAGGCCTCACCTTGTCGTGCAGCACTTCAAGTGAGCCGGTAATGGTGACATCTTTAACGTATATTTTCAGTTTCCATGCAAAGAATCTTGTCTAGCTATGTTACCAATATTATCTTTTCACACTTTCACTCAAATTTGGAGGCTTTTCTACTTATCAGAAGCTTCTTATGAGGCCTAATATTTTGTTGCAGTTGGCCTTTACAATAGCTTAAGGCCTCTGTCTGTAATTAGTTGTACAGTAAAACCTCGTTATAATGAAGTTGATGGGGTAGCGGTAATTACTTCTTTATAACCATTAGTTCGTTATAACCAATATCAATTTCATCTATAGGAATTTCAAGGGGAATTGCGATTGCTTCGTTATATCCGATAGTTCGTTATAAGGAGGTTCTACTGTATGTAGTAAGTAGCTATGCACCAGCGTTGCAAAATGACGTGCAGAGCAGGCGAAATGTAACACAGCAAACAAAGTAATCATCAGTGTACCTGAGCATTGCATATGCAAAAAAAGCCACATTCCTTCCACAAGTTTTAACATGCACAGGGAAAAGCAAAGCGCAGTGCCAGCGTGGGACATGCAGCAAGAATGTACATATTGAAACGTGACAGCAAAAATCAATGACACACACAGTCTGACCTCTGAGACGCTATGTACAAAATAAATTACCCGCACACTTTATGTACAGTCAACAAACGTGCAGCTCAGTGGAGGATATGCCTGGGGTCTGGGATCACAACCTATCACGTCAGAGCAAATGTCACGGGCCATAACTGTGACTCAAACACATGCCAGGCCAGAATGTTCGAACATTGCTTACATGTAGTGTTCAAAGTCTGGCTTAGAGATAAGAAAGTCATGACTTTAGTTTGCAAAATAAATGAGTTTAAAGTACTCAAAGGTGGCGTAGTTTAAATCGAAATCAATGCCTTAAAACTGTATGTGCTTTTAAAATACGAAGGCCAAAATCTTAAGAGATGGCTAAAGTTTCAGCGTGAAGCAAGCTTTGAGTGTACTGTTTCTTTGACCAATGCTTACTTTAGAAGTTGGTGAAAATCCATTTGTGCCCAGATTATTGTAGTTTGGAGGTGCCGTCAATTAAGATTCGGTACTCAGTAATGAAAGCTAGTGAACAACTTTATTTGTTACGTAACTTATCACTACTTTTGATGTTAAACTTCAACGTAACACCAGTTAAACTGCAAAAGATAAGCTCAGTTCACAAGTTTCTAGGGGTGTGCGAATATTTGAACTGTAGAATAGGTAACTTTTTAATACTATTTTCTTTTTAATTCAACTCGCATCTAACCTTTATTATTTGAGGTGTAATTGAAGTTCTAGAAAGACATAATTGCAGTACTTCTCACGCATGTCTTTACTTATTGTTTTTAAGGCTGCAGCATATGTCGTGGGCAGCACCGAATGACTGCCAGCAAAGTCTCACTACATCGGTACTTCCAATGGTACTTCATACACTGGTACTTCCATACACTGGTACTTCCAATTACGGTCAGGGCTCCTGTGGACGTGTTAGCTGGATTTTACTGCTCTGCACGAACCAGGGCATTTACAATTTCATGACAGCAACAGCCAAACATCGCTTTCTTCTTCTGAAGAGCTATGCAAGAGGCAGGAACGCTGGTGGACCAACTTTGAGGAAATGTGCCATGTTGTGTAGGCACCCCCTACTACGATACGGCTGTGATGCATGAAAAAGAGAACGTGCTTAAGGGAACACTAAGGAGAAAGACTTCATTGTCGTAGATTTCAACTTGATGGATTCACCGTTATAAGAGAAGAAATCAGGCATCGCTCTGCTATCGCGAACGCCATTGACCAGCAGAGTTCCAGGGGCTTAGCAAAGGATTGCAAAGTTGAGCAAAAGAGGAGCGACTTTTTTGAAAACCACACCCAACTTTTCTTTCACTATATAAGCCCTCTATCTTTTTCTCTCTTTTTTTTTTCTCTGTGTATCTCTTCCTTTCTGTGTCATTCTCTCTATTTCAATTGCTCTGTCTCTTGACCACAGCATATTGCTGATACACGACACGGCATGCATACAGTGTATCGTGTCTCGGAGTCATCTTCACATTCTTTACTCTCTTCTTTGTCACCTTCTTCGTACTCCAGCTCTACAATCACTATCACTCATGATACCACTATCATTATGTCACTATCATTATCACTATCGCTATCACATAGCAGTGAGCTGAGGCCAATCATGTGGGAAGTGGGTAGAGGGAAACCACGGGTCCGCTTTTCCTTTCTGCGAATGACGGGGCCGAGCAAATAGCGAGGTTCTGACAGCTCCGCCGTAGAAGAAGGTCGAAGTCTCATTTATAAATTTCACACCAGAATGTCGGCACCCAAATGTATGTGTGATGTCACAGATCTAAAGGTCTTTTCTTCGTATTCTGGCTACAATGGCTGCATGGTTTCTTTTTAAATGAAACTTGCTACATTAAGTCTCTGGTGTCCATACAACACAGTGCAATTCATTTTTAGTGAAAGACAATTTTCCGCACAATAAAAGGCACCTTCAAAATCCACATTGTAACATTGTGCGGAAATGTATCGGTGACTTCATTTTCTTTTTGTGCATTTTCTCACTCACTAAGCGTTCTGTCGCGGCAGGAGTGGCGCTGAGGGTATTGTGAAAGTGGACTTCAGTAATGCATAAAAAATTGTTTCGCTCTTTAATGTCCCTTCAGTGTCCCTAGCGTGTGGAAATGTAACTTTTGGGCAATGCATCATACCTTTTCCATTTCTCAGTCTCTTCCAGTTTGACTGCGGCAAGGTAGGAAGACAGCAACCACGTATTCCGTGTAATAACATGTGACAATCTCGCTTATCCTTGACGCACATGAGAAATTTTTCGGTGAGGGGATTGGTGACGTAACAAAAGTCCAACGGCAAGGTCATTCTATAACTTAGAGAGATGCAGCGGTGCCCCTAGAAGATTTGTTTCTCATGGTTGCTTGGGTGACACTTGTTCACATACACCAATAAAATGGCATGATCTGAGCTAGAAGCCAAAAGGGTCAGGCTGCCCTAGCAGGCACTATCAGTTGGACGATTTTCTTTTCGCGGGTTTTTATGTGTCAAAGCCACGATACGATTATGAAAGATGCCGTAGTGAAGGGCTCTGGAAATTTCGACCACCTGGGGTTCTTTAACGTGCACTGACATCGCACGGGCCTCAACATTTCACCTCCATCGAAATGCAGCCGTCACAGCTGGGATTCGAATCATGCGACCTTCAGATCACAAGCCGAGTGCCGTAGCCACTAGACCACCGTAGCGGGGCATCGGTTGGACAAGACTTGGTGGTTGTTCACATTGTGGTGGTGCCACCGCTTGAAAGTAGAGGTGTGCTAACAATATAATGCCCGAGACAGAAACGAATACGAGTAGAATGGTGCAAGGAGTGAATCGAGTCAGGATACGTCTCGAAGCTGAACAATCATATTTACAAATCACATACAATGACTGTTGAAATCCTAGTATTCATAATACATATTATGATTTAAGGGGCCGTGCAATGCCTTTCTGAATAATCCTGGAGTGACATCGTGTAAGAAGCTTGCTGCCCACGAATCCCTTGTGGCAAAATTTTTTAAACCCACCACGGATAAGCGTAGTTACAGTGTCAAGCTTGAGGGAAGTCCCGCCGTCGATCACGTTCACCCTCTTTTCGTTCCGACAAAGAGCACTTGCGCACACGATGACCTTGAAGATTTTCTATACTTTTTTTCTTTGAACGTACTCGCGCTTCCACAACGACAACACCCTTGCCACCAGAGTCATTGTGGAGATATGGCGCCACCACACAGCGTCCACGAATCGGGCAACGGTACTTTTCCCTAACCCATGTATACTGTGCCTGCATATATTGTTGAGAGAAGAGCAGGCACTTTCCTGATGTACTTTGAAGCCACACATCAAATTTTTTGCTGAATGCAGTGCAATAGGCTGACACGCTCACAGGAGCCTCCACGACAGATTGACAGCATTTTAAGAGCAGAAATAATGTGTCAATAACACATAAACAGACTTCTCACATTTATAAAATCCTCCATCGAAGTGAAATCTATTGTTGCACAAGAAACTCTTGCTTCCGTAGCGACATAGCATGGTGCACTACGTAAGCTCCCATGTTTTACACCTATACATTTCCTGTGAGTTTGAGGTTTCTCATACTTTTACATTAATGTTACGTTTATTAGGGTTCACTTGACATTTGGAAGTATTCAAAAACTATAAGGAAATATTCACGAATAGCAGCTGCTCGAAATGTGAATCGAATAGGATGCCGTTCAATTCAATGTGACCAATTTTCGAATATCCGCACACCCCCACCTGAAGACAAAATGAACCTACCAAAGAACTTGAGATTGGCAAGTGTCTTATCCATCAAACCCTCTGATGTTAGAACTAGTGACTGCACAAGCACAGCTAAACCTCATTATGACAGACCACCTGCCACAAATTAGCTTTATTACATTATCGAGTATATATTCGTAACACTACTTTCATCACAACACAATTCTTTGTACATACCTCTTTATGATCAATAAATCATCATATCTGTATGCATGAGATTGATGTTCGGCTTAGTGGCTAATTACAGTACACTCAGTCACTGCACCGACTATTGTGTCGTTTAGTCCAATGCTTAGGCACACGAGTGTTGATCACTTGACTGGCACCTACATGATGGTGGAATGACTACGAACAACTCGTGCCTTTTGCTCTCTCTCATAAAGTACCAATCACCAATTGTTACTAGCCAGCCTTCTTGACCCAAGCTACATTAGTTACTATGAAGGGTCACCTCACAGATGCTGGTCAGCTGTGACTAGATAGTGGCACTTTTATCACTGCTGCGCATCACGAACAATATGCGTTCAAATGCTAGCCGAACTGTTATTGATAAGTGCTCATACGACGCCAGTTAACGACAAGATGCACTTGCATAAAGAAAGCTCTAGCTCAGGCACCACACTCTCGTTTGACCACTTTTGGGGAACTTGACATGTTTTGTGCGACACGGCGTCAAACAGAGAATATATCATTAGAATGGCAAGCGCTTCGCCCTATGGCTTCACCAATTAGCATTTGCCAAAAGTGATCTCCCCTGAAAGTGGTCGACCAGGACTACCGCTCCTGGAGCAGGCCGAATGTCAAGCCTTACACTGCAGGGACCCGTTCGTTCAGTACAGGATGGTTCCGTTAACACAGTAAGCAGACTTGGCAAACGCCGTCTGCGCTTGCGTCTGTGCTCCGCCGCCGTTGGGCAGGTATCCCGGTGGCGAGTTGTAGTTGGCGCCCGACAGCAGGCCGGCAAGGTGAACGACGGGGTTTAGGGCAGCGTTCACGTTCCCTCCCGATACTGTTGGCAGAGCTGGATTTGTGCTCGGCTGCGGCTTCGGCTGGATGTTGTCCAGTACCAGCTCCAGCTCTTGGTAGTCGGAGAGCCTCTGCACCTCCTTGTCCTTGCGTAGGATGGTGTTGGGCAGCTTGCGAAGTTTACGTACCTGCAGATATTTGTCGAGAGCGTTGAGAGGATGATCGTGGTGGTGCCGCAGACACTACTCTTTTATGCCAGAGTCACATGGTCACATGACTGGATGCCTTGATCATGACGTGGCATTTGTGATCTTTGCTTCCTGGCTTAATGTACTACAAAGTGCTAAAATAAAATAAAACAAGAACACCCTGGCTCATTGAAATGTCCTCATCACATCTTTTAAGCCCTCACAGGCAAAAATATGCCACAGAATCGAAATATTATCCAAATTTGTGCATTTTGTAAAGCCACATTTTCTGCCATTACATGCAGTTTGAGAGTTTGATACAGCCAGCAGATAACTGTTAACTTGGAATGACATGCAATGACAGCAAATTTAGGTATATTCTTGAAAAATGGAGCACTATAATACATGTCTACAGCATGTTTTAAAAATTTATAAAGTGCTTTGGACCAACAAAGGATAGGTGGTGCACTTGGATCCATCGGAACTCTTTTCAGGTTGTATAGCAGTGATCAATGTTAATTGTAACCAAGAGATCTGGTCTGGATGACACCCAACCGCGATAAAAAGTGACCGTGCGACACTGTTTATTACACTTGCAGGCTCCTCGTTTCAAAGAGATTATTAGGCACACATTCAAATCTTTGATGCTCTGCGTGTTCTCGTATGAAGTACACAATTTCAACGCAGTGGGAATTCACTATGGTATGATGGAAATAGAAATGTGGCAGACAGCCTTATAAAGAGAGAGGGGCAGGGAAGTTCTGCCCTGCAGTAGTCAAAGAAAAGAACATTGATGGAAAGCAACATTGTTACACTTGATGTTAGTTGTTAATGTAAATACAGTAGAACCTCGTTATAACGAACCTGGATATAACAAACTATTGTATATAACGAAGCAATCACAATTCTCCTTGAAATTCCCATAGACGACATAGATATTGGCCATAACGAACTAATGGTTCGTTATGGCCAATAACTTCAATTATATTGCCATGCCACATATTACCATTGATCCTTCCGGTATCACTAAGCTCATTATTGACTTGCCCATTCACTCATCCCCTGGTCATGACAATATCGGTACCAAATTTCTGAAAAGCACTGTTACTTACAGTTCATTGATACTAACAAAAATATTTCAACAGTCCTTAGATACATCAACCATTCCTACACAACAGAAAATCGGGAGGGTGGTTCCAATCTTTAAGTCGGGTAATAAACACTCTCCAAAAAATGATCGCCCTATCTCGTTAACTAGTACTTCCTGTAAGTTATTAGAACATGTCATTTTCACCAACCTTATTCACTTCCTTGAATCTAATTCTTTTTTTACACCAGCACAACATGGTTTTCGCAAACATTTTTCATGTGAGACACAGCTCATATATTTTACTCACAAACTGCATCAGATTTTGGACCGTTCATCATGTGCAGATTGCATTTTTTTAGACTTCAGTAAGGCATTTGATAAAGTCTGTCACCAACTATTACTCTTCAAACTGAGCCTACTTAATCTTGACAATACTTTACTCAAGTGGATTGAGTGTTTCTTGTATAACCGGGTTCAATACGTTACTGCTAACAATCACAATTCGTCATCTGCGGCGGTCCACTCTGGCGTACCGCAAGGGTCAGTCCTCGGTCCACTTTTGTTTCTAATTTATATTAACGACCTCACATCATCACTCTCTTCCAACGTTCATCTTTTTGCAGACGATTGCATCATTTTTCGTGAAATAACCAGTAATAATGACACTTTACGCCTCCAATCTGATCTTAACACTGTAGCAGATTGGTGCAGCACATGGCGAATGGATTTAAACATTGGTAAATGTAAGGTAATGCGCGTGACTAGATCTGCCAACATCCTACTAAAATACTACATAAACAACGTCCCGCTCGAACCGGTCACCTCGTATAAATACCTGGGTATTCTTATAACGTCAAAATTATCTTGGGCACCCCACATTGAATACATTACCAATAATGCCAATCGCATGTTAGGCTACATACGCCATAACTTCTCAAAAGCACCATCGGCACTAAAACTACTGTTATATAAAACATTAATACGTTGAAAACTTGAATATGCCTCGTCAGTGTGTGATCCTTACTACGATAACTTGATTACTTCACTTGAACTCGTACAGAATAACTCTGTCCGCTTCATACTTTGTAACTACAATCGCATTGCTAGTATTAGTTCAACGAAGTCCAGCCTAGGTCTTCCTTCTCTTGCATCCCGTCGGAAAATATCTCGTTTCAGCACTTTTCATAAATTATTCCATCATCCCACCCTACACAATCAACTAATCCCCATTCCTCCGTACATATCTCATCGCATCGACCATCGCCTTAAGGCCGGCATCACATCCTGCAACTCCCAGTGTTTTTATCGATCATTTATTCCTCGCACATCAGTAGATTGGAACCACCTCCCCGAAGACATCATCACTATTACTAATAACCATCTTTTTTGTGAAATGTTACTCAATATTGTATGATTAAAAGTTGTAGTACGTTCCTAGTTTATTATGTTCATCATCATTGTACTGCTGTCATTGTATAATCACGAATTTATTATTTGTTGTATTATTTATTTCCTTGTTGTATTTTTCTCTTTTTTTCCAACATTGTAACCACTCCCCTCTATAATGCCATATGGCCCTGAGGGTAAATAAAATGAATGAATGAATGAATGGTTATAACGAAGTAATTACGGCATCCCCTTCAACTTCATTATAACGAGGTTTTACTGTAGTTAGTGGTAGCTACTAAACTCTGATTAATTAAGTTCTAGCCAATGTAGGCTAATGGTCCAGATATCTTGTAATCTTCTCCATATGTTTTGTCAATAAAAATCAGATTGATTGATTGATTGAATTCTCTCAATTAAGTTGAGGGGACTGCAAAATCTTCTTTGAATTATCATATGCGTGCAGGAGAGAGACGTGAGGGTGAGGAAGAATGATGTGAGCGTGAGCAGGAGGTTGAAGGAAGAGGGCAGCGGATAGAGCACAGCATAGTCTTGTGCAGCGTAATGCAGCAAGGACCGGGAACGGGAAGTGTGGTGCGGAGGAGGGAAAGGTCATCACCTGCGTTCTACCCTCAACCTTGTCAAACTTCAAAATGATCATCTTCACTCTGTTTGAGCCTTGCTTGACTTAGCGCAAGCTCTGCAATTTCTTCTGCTAGTGCTTTCGAACGATTTGACGAGTGCTGGCAGGCAGTTGGCTTTATTCCTGGCTGTTAAGAAATACGTGAGCACGAATGTTCACTGGAAAGGAACCAAAGCAGCCAATATTTCCGGGTGGGGTAAGCGGAAGAAGTACGCATTAACAGAATTGACCGAATGGTGTGGCTTGAATTAAGCAGCTTTTAAGTACGTCGAAAACACAGAAGGCCCGTCAAAAATTTGATATTTGATTGAGTTGGCCAAAAGCTTGAATTATCAGAGTTGAAATTATCAAGGGTCTACTGCAATAACTAGTTACTGCTGAGGTATGTGCAAACGTAACAAGGTGTACTAACGCAATTGCAGGCGATCAGATGATCACAACTATCTGCTGCAATGATGACTGACCCGTTTCAAATCGGCACCCAGCTCATCGCAGCAGGTGCGCAGGAGGTTAGCAAATGTCAGCTCCGTCCTTGGCAGCTCCACCTCGATGAAGTCCGGATCGTCAAGGTATGCAATCCTCACTTTGAGCACCAGGTCCGTCTCCTCTGTCAAAATGGCAAAAAAAGGAATGAAAGGTACATTCACTACAGTGCCCGCAGCGTCCCATGCCTAATGATGAAAAAAAATGCAGGAAGAACCCCAACAAAAATTAAAGGCTGAAAAATGTTAGGATGTTCAGGCTTCCATACAGAAGCCTCGTCCACATACAAGTGGCTCGACGAGGTGCGCTTAAGTGTTTCTAGTACGTGGCTGAAGCATCTTGTGTGTGTGCATGTGCAAGATTGCCACGTGTAGGCAATGCAGTCCGTGCACTTTTGACAAAAATGCAATGACAGATGAATTTTAAGGTTTTACATGCAAGTCCCGCCACATGATGATGAAACATGCCATACTGGTAAATTCCACATTGATTTAATTAAGGCCCTTTAATGTGCACTTAAGTCTAAGTAAGCAGTTGTTCTGGCATTTCGCCACCCATCAAAATGTGACCACCATGGCCACAAACCGATGCCGCTTCCTCGAGCTTAGAAAGATATCACTTTAGCTCCGACGGTGAGCGTGTTCTCTTTTAGTGAAATTTCCCAACGTGTCCCTGACTCATCGTGCAGTGTAGTATAGTGGCGTACCTTGGTGGCCGCTGGAGTAATCCGACTGGCCGTTGTCGTGGGGCAGGCTGTGTTTTCCCGGAAGGTCTGCGTCGACATTTCTGGTGCTCCGCGAGAGTTCGGAGAGGTCCACTTTGTATTCCATGCTGGGGTGACTCAGAAAGTGGGGGGTTATTGGCAGCGACGGCGTGGAGCCGGTCGCGTCACCCTGCCCAGCCTCTGTGTAACAGAAAAACAGAAATCCAAACTAGAAGAGAAGCTCGGGGGAAGATGGAGGCTTGCGTCGATGAACAGATTGCTAAAAACGATTTAGAACAGGGAATGTCACTGGAGCCAACGTTTCTCCACTTGTCGAAACGTTGGCTCCAGCGATATTCCTGTTCTACATCGTTTTTAGCGATCTGTTTATCGAGAAAGACGGAGAGGCACAGGCATAGATAAAGGACTTCCTGGCAATGTTGTATAGAATACCTGAAAACAGAAATTGTTTAAACACAATTGCCACTTAAACGGGGCTACTGCCTCTACATTGGCTCGTTTCACTACCCTCTGCACAAGCATACAGGGTAGTGAAATTGACACAGAAATTGTGGCAATAGTACAGTCATTCATCAGACGCCTATCGCACTGTGATCAAGGCATCATTTAGAAAAAGTTATTGTACAGCTGTATGCTCAGTGTAGGATGGTGTACGTATGGCGGTGCCTACCTAAACTATTTTGAGGTCACAGTCCACTATAACAGTACACTATATTGTGAGAGAAACGTTTCATAGGAGGCAAGGTCGACTTGTGATGTTTGTCTCCAGCCTGACTCGACAAGTAGGGCAAAGGGTTAGGGAGAGCAAGGGAAAGAAATAGGGAAGAACAAGCTGGTTATGACACTGTGAATATCAGTGACCAGTAAGGTGAGCACTACTGCATACAATGTGCCTTTAACCATCAAAACTCATTATGATGAAGTCGCATTTGACATGAAAATGAGTTTGTTATATCCAGTATATTCCCCAGATGCAGAAATTCTTTCTCTATATCCAATAATTTGTTACAGATGTGTATTCATAACACTGTTTCAATGGCAACACTATTTTTATTTATTTTATAATAACAGATAATTTGTTATAATGAGCATACGCTATATGTGCATAAATAGCTAATAATGTGGATGGGGGGACGACCGCCATCGTAGCTCAGTGGTAGAGCGTCGGATGCATCATCAGAAGGTCATGGGTTTGGTTCCTATCAGAGGCGGGTTTGTCTTTTCGTCCACTTTAATTCCTTTCTACTTACTTCACAATTAAAATACTACAATTAAATTCCCCTATGCTTTCCTATGCTTCATTGTCTGTTGGCTCATTCAGTTGTATCAATTAAAAGTAACACTATCCCTCTTCGAACTTCTCTGTTATTTTACATACATATTTGTATTTGTGGAAGTTTAGCCACAGTTCATGCAGATGTTTGACAGGTGTTGTTTTCATCTGGTGCCCGCCAATAATAACTTGCATGCTTTCCATGCGTTCCTATGTTATTGATTCCCACATAAAATGAACACTGACATGAGCAAATTATTCATATATACTCCATACCACATGGATTTAGAACAGGGAATGTCGCGGAAGCCAACGTTTCGACAAGCGGACTTGTCTTCGTCAGGGCGGCAACTGCCTTCTCCAGCGTTCGTTTATGTACGCCTTTGCACACTCTCCCCCGTCCGCCTCATTCCCTGTTCTAAATCGTACTTTACGATTTGTTCATCGATTCAAGCATCCATCTTCCCCAGAGCTTCTCTTCTAGTTTGGATACCACATGGAGGCACACAAGTCCCAGATGTGAGATAGCTTATAAAAAAAAAAAAAGCAGCACCTGTGCATTTTTATATAATAGCAAGCACTGGTTCAGAGAGTTTGAAGTATCTGAAATTTCACCTTACACACCAGTGTTTTGACACTTGTAAGCCGCGTTTGCAAGGCACTATTCAGCTGCCTGCTCATGAGCTCGTTATACGAAACATCATATGGTTACCCCCAAGCAAAGCCCTGATGTCTTCATTGTCTGTGAGTGCGGCTGGCGTCTCTCCCTTGAACGTCGTTATGGTGGGGTCAGCTCCCTGGCTCAGCAGGTATCGCACGGTGGCAATGTGACCCCTCTTGCAAGCCCAGTGCAGCGGTGTCCTGGAAATACGGTGACGAATTGGGAACGGTGACGAATTTTTGACGTTTCAGACACTTGTCCCTGTTGTGCTGATGTTACTGACAATTACGAGATGCAGGCAATATAATGTGTGAATATATAGCAAACAAAAGTGGATGAGCATAAAGCATAGCACCTGCAGTGAAGAGGAATAACCACTAGAATTGCTAGCTAATTGGCCACCAGCATCCAACATTACCCAGTGCTGGTAGAATGTGAGTAAAAAATGTGGCAGTGTTTACATAGGTCTTTATCAAAACTAATGCATGTTCTAATGTACATTACATTTCGATTTTTATTATATATGACAGTTTGTACGATTTACCTTATATCACTGGAGGTTTATTGCCCCTACTTTAGCTTGGAAATTTTCTAAAAGCTGACTGAAGAGCTGCTTCTAGAACCGCAAGTTTAATAGAACATGCACTGCATCAATAGTGCTGATCTTCAAATAAAATTTCAGACATGAATGAATACAAAAATAATTTTTCCCATGTACATCCATGGTCTTCATGAACTACCTTAAGTTTACTGTGAAAAAGCGTAAGCATGGTGCTATGTAAGAACAGCAGTGCCTTCTAGACAACACACTACAATAATATTAAAAAAAATATGTTGATGGAGTAAAATGCAACACATCATTTTAAAGGAGTGCAAGCATGGTCAGCCTGTAAGAATAACAGTCTAAGAATAAACAGTGCGACAAAAAAAAAAAACGATGACAAGGGAGGAGACACACAGACACAGCGCTCTATCTGTGTGTCTCCTCCCTTGTCGTTGTTTTTTGTCGCACTGTTTATTCTTTGATTATGAACCAACTCGCACAGGCTTCCGCTTTAGCAAGAATAACAGAGTGCTTCAGTAAGAACTGAGATAGCAAATAGAAAAGCTGCCAAGAGGCACCACTTGCTGAATGTCAGAAAAAAATTGCAGAAAAGTTAGATAGTCTCTACATGTTCACTCAGCCATCATGCAACATGATCACTTTGAACTGGTCACAACTTGAATTTAATTGCAATTCTCCCTGTAGGCTCCAATTACATATATGGTGGCGTCCTTCTAAAGTAAAATTTGACAACTTTGAGTTCCCAGGACCAGTATGAATCAAACAACCAAGATTATTTGAAATTTAAGATATTTTCACTCTTCTATTAAGTCATATAGAACAAGACAGCATGCACATTTCACATTGTGCTCATTTACATAAAATGAAGCGACGACAAACACACTTCTACGGTGGAGACCGCAGTTGGAATACATGAACTATATTTAGTTATTTAATGCCAACTGCAAATAATTAGTTTGGAAGAACATACAGTATTGACATTAGCATGCACGCAAATGTAAATGCTAACCCCATGACTGGTCATGTAAGAATTTTCTTTATCAGTACAGAAACTCCAATTCTTACGAAGAACCGAAAGTCATCGGTCAGAGCTCTGACGGCACAATAACATCTTACTTAAAATTTATAAAATCTCACAACAAAAAATAAAGGCAACCCAAACTCCTGTGCCTCGCACAGCGTCGCGATCGAGAGTGTACTACTCATAATCACGCAGCTTTACTAGCAAAAATAACCTAACAATGAAAGTTTATTCACGCTCAACTCGCAAACAGCCCCAGCACGTCTAAAACTTTTCGAGTCTCCCGTGCCCACTCCATGCAGATCAGCTTCTTTGCTCGACACGCAAGCAATGGGGCAAAGGCGCACTTGCATAACACCCAGTCGTGCTCCCCAAAATTCCGTTGCCGTTTCTTCACACTCATTCAGAATAAAGCGAGCAGACCTTAACACACATATCGCACAAGCAATTGCGAAAGCATAAATACATGCGTCGACCTCACGCTGCGACGCGATTACGAGTAAACTGCAGGACCAGGTTGACGCCCCTGCAAAACACGCGGTCGGCTTCATGGCGCTGCACGAAAGTGTCGCACCGAAAGCCTACTATCAGGAGACCACGCTTTACAAGGTTCCTTTCGTCGCGTCAGCCCAGATCGTTCTGTACGCGGGCACTCAGAGGCAACGATCACCCCGGGTGTTCAATTACTGCATCCCTGACGGAGACTGCTCACCATCCGTTGATGTCGTGCTGAGAGTTGACGCGTACATTGCGCTCGACGAGCGCGATTACGCTGTCTTCGTCGCCGTAGCACGCCGCTTCTCGAAGTTTCTCTTCGAGAATCTTGGCCTTGTTTATCTCCATGCGTTGGATACACGCTGTCAGGGAATCCGTCGCGCCGTTCAGATTAGCCACACGCAAGCGAGAAATTAACACCACGGAATCGCCGGGCTTTACTTGATGGCTCAATGCGATACGAGGAGCATGTTTGTTTCGCTTGCGCCGCACGTCAAACATCCGCGTGCGAAAAGTAGTTCTCAAGTTGTACGCTAGATTATGGCGTACCAACTCCGCAGTTCATTGTAACATTTAAATATAATTTGTCGCTTAACGCACGTCGTTGGCGTCAGCCACGTAAATGAGGAAAAAATTGAGGAAGAAATAGAGAGGGCAACCCCGAACGACAACAAACATTGTATCGCTACACTATCGTCACGCCGGACTACTTTCGTAAACCCGCGGCGTCGGCTTACGTGATTTGAGGTCGTTTCTGGAGGTGTGTGTGTGTTACGAAGATGACACCACCGGCTACTGAAGACGTCACGACTTGATCATGGATGAAGCTAGTCCCTTAGGGGTTTACCTCGTGAAATCGGGCAGTAAAGGTGACCGGCTACTGTTCCGTTATCCGTACGCAGTTGACACGGAAAGTGACACCCATGCCAACAGTGAGTTAAATGACCTGCTGTGGCGACAGCTGTTTTTTCGGCGTGCTCGTCAGTGTGGTGCACGCTCTGTGAAAGACCACGTGTGGCACAGATACTTCGGATGTCCCACGTTCCACATATATATATTATTTTTTTCCAGGGAGAAGGGCCAATCCGTACTCTCTTATCCCGACCGAAGACACCTCTAATATAACAAGGTATGAGGGCCAAATCTTTTGCAAGTGCCCCAAAAAAACTGCAACCTCGCAGCTGACAAAGCTTGATGCTTTCTTTTCTGCTGACGTCCAATTTCAGAGCCAGGAGCTGCTCGGAGATATCCGACAAAAACTTAGTTTTGTAAGTATGTGTGTTAGACTTGGTATCTTTGGAACTGAGATGTAGGAATTACATAACCACATACTGCGGTGTCTAAGTGCATGCTTTTTTTTTTACTTTATGGTTGGAGCACACTGAACACGTGGAGGTGTGAATTGCTAAATCCCTTGCATGCAAAACTTTTTCTTTTTGATGCCAGACCCTTGCCAGAACAGTTAAATGTTGAAACATGTACGTTGGGTGCGAAATTAAATTCTCAAGGAAGCCAGCCACTCACTGCCTCACAGACATCCTGTTGCTTTCAGCTCCTTCATTGGGAATGTGTCCCGCCTTTTGCAATGCGTGCTTTCAAGAAAAAGTTGCTTGCACTTTCATGTGTTCTCTTGTAAAGGTGTTGCTGTGACAAGTATACTACACTTGTGTATAAAGTGACAAATGGTTTGTTCTTGCCTCGTGGCAGAATCGCAGACAAAGCCCTCTCGAACCTCTTCGCTACCAAGAGCGAACTCTGCAACAGAAAGTTCGAGCTGAAGGTGAACGATGTGCGGTTTGTGGGGCACCCCGTCCAGCTGTGTTCGAAGCGAGAGACGTCAACGTTTCTCATGTTCAACGTCGTATTTGCCCTCAAGGTATAGCAAAGTGTATTGCAATCTGAATGCAGTGCAAACTTGTTCGTGGTGGGTTAGCACGGCAACAGAATGATGAGATGTGCATGTTTCTATGACAGTACAGTAGGAATCATGAAATAAAACTATGAGAACGAATTGTTACGCATGGGGTTTTAAAGCAGTGGCTAATCGTTTGCTTATTTGCACATTGCTCGCTTTGTGATTTGTCATAAACATGTAGATAGTATACCCAGGATTGCACTTGCTTCCTAGCTGCTCATCAGAACGTAAAATTGCCGAAATTTAGTTTGGTAGATTCCTGTAAATGAAACAGCTGCAGGGCTGCAAGATCCAGTCAAATTATTGAAAAGACCAATTCGTCAAACTCGCACATGATGATTGAATTGAGTGAAGTCTGTTTGCTTCTTGAAGGCCGTAAGGGCTTTTTGCTCCAAGTACTTGCAGTGGTTGCACTGTGCTGCCAAGTACAACGGTGTGGGTATATTTCCAGACCACAGTGGCTGAATCTTAGTGGGAGTGAAATAGCAGAGACAGTTGTGCACACTAAGACGCATGTCAAAGAATTCCAGGTGGTGGAGTGCGCCTAATGATCGAATCATTGGTTTAGCGTGCAACTGCGTCTCTTCTGGTATCAGTGGTCTGATAAGTTGAAGCAGCTCACTTTCACATTAAAATGTTAATGACTTTTCCTTTTATAATTGCATATTGGTTCTCGCCAGGACTACTTGTGTGTTTCAGGCAGCAGAGGTTGAATTAATAGGAATTGATTGTTCTTCTCCCATGTCTTCTTTTTTTTTTTTTTTTTTTTTCACATTTCATGCAGGCCAATGCCAGCCACGACATCGTCAACTTTTATCATGACTTCACGCATAAGATTGCGATAGCCTTGTCTTCGGAAGAGAACCGCTGCAACTACCTGAGCTATGAGCTCAAGATCATGCTGCGAGCCCACGACGACACCGTGGCGATGCCTGAAGGTGATTTGGCTCATTTTTTGAAATTCATGAAACCGCTCGCATTGGTAGCTTTGTCTGTGGTGTCTCAACTTTCCGTTCAGGTGCCCTTGATGTCAGCAGCATTGGCAGGAATGTCACTGTCTTATATTGATGCAAAAGAATGCATTTAAGAAATGGTCACCCCATGGTCATTCCATGGTCACTGGGGTGCAGACATGGTGTACCCCTTTTGCAAGCCTTGCCTTGGCCTAATGCACACAGCTGTTTGACGCTCTGTCACTGTTATGGCGTTGATGTCCACCACGAAGCAACGTTTTCCTTTGTCAATTTCTCCAAAATTATGATATGCCAATGCTTGTAATGTTGTTGTTGTCGTCCCATTTCTGAAGAGAAAATGGTGTTGAAACGCTGCTTCATGACAGATGCCGACGCTGTACCTGTGACGTGGCAAAGCATGTGCCGACCATGTCTACAGCCTTACTCTGCTATGACACAGTGAACATTAATCCTTCATAACATGCCACTCATTGTGAGTATTGTGCTACAATAGAGCCAGTAAGTTCAGCTAATGAAAATATGATAAACTGAGTTTGTGCACAACATGTGAAAATTGTACACAAGTGTTGTGCACAAACTTTCAGGCACTTAAAATTGTCAAGTCTTTATGAAATTTTGCGCAAGGTATCTCCGGGCAACATGGAATGTTGATATCCATACACAATTCTGAGTATCTATTGCATAGTTTTTGTTTTGTAATTTGAAATGCCAGTAAAAAAGATCTAGATTATACAGTGGGCACCTCTGGTTTTCTGTTGGAAATGTAGCAAGCAGAGCATTTTAGGTAGTTTTCGATACACTACTGTCCATGTGCAACAAAATGAGCCATATTGGGATGCTGTGTGAAATTTTTTAATAAGCTAAAAGGTATGCATAGCAACCCTATATTTTGTTATCATGGCTGCTTTAACTCAAGAACCATTACATCCACAATAAAACTAACTGCAGTCTTGAAATCAGCATCACACACTCTACTAGAGGCAGAAATTTCAGTGTTCTAGGCCAAGAATTAAATTCATTTTTGAGGAGCATCTACGAGTTTTTGGACGTAGTGAGAAACGTGGGTACATGTGGTAGGATTACCATAGACGGAATGTTACAGAAAATTTGTTTAACACGAGAAAAACCACTGCCAGTTTGATAAAACCACACAGGAGCGCATGGCGCCACTTTTCAATCATGCACAGGCTAAAAAGAAGTCACTCCTTTTGCAATTAACTCCCCATTGCAAATGTACATCAACCACTGTTTCACTATGTGTATGCACCAGTCATCTTATCGCGTCTCTTTTCGTGTGTTTCTGATAACACAAACGTCTGATAAGAGGAACATGTTTTCATGGTCCTTTCAAGTTTGTCTTGAAGGGAGTCTGCCGTATGTGAATTTTTCATTAAGATATGTTTGTACCATAGTCAGAAGAAAGGCGCGTACACCGGCACGTGTAACCGTTTGACAGGGGGCGCTACCGTTCCTGAGCATGCGCAGATAAGTTGTGTGTCTTCTCTCTTTTTCGCCTCTATGCTCTGCTTCAGTTGATAGTCGGCATTCGTGTTCACTTCTTTCCCTTGTGTCTGTGTCTTCTTCTGACTATGGACCCTTACCAACTCGCTCAAATTTGTGTCCTTTTGAGATATATTTGTAGTTGTTCGCTTTTGAGGAGACGTGGCACACGGTGAGTGCAACACCGCATGTTTGGCATTGCGCCAGCAGTGCTGTTTTCTGTAAATGCTGACATGCGTGATGCTGCTTACAAAAGTGATTCTGTTGCTTAGAGTAAAGAACCAATGCTGCTGTTGATTGTGTATGTCTCCTAGCTGTGAAGTCTGTCGGTTGGGATACAGGGCATTTTATTTTAGAAATGCTATGAGAATTTTTTTTCCTGGTCGAAAGTTGCGGAAGCTGATTTTATTTGGCTAACTTCCTAGTCACTTTACGTCTTGGGAGAGAACTGCAGAACCTTTAGTTCCAAAATTAAATTTCAGTTTGCACTCCAGGCTAGCAACTGTAAAAATTCAGACTGAGGATCCCTCTGTCTCTCGCTCTTTTTTTTTTTGCTTGGGTGCAGCAAATACGAAGCTGACAGATAATCAAGCCAAGGGAAGCACAGTGGACATTGTTTGCGATTCTTAATAGATATGTAATGATTTTTAGATAAAGGGAAAACTGTAGCTAAGTTGATGAAGAAAAGAAAAAAACAAACCAAAGACAAGTCACCGCATATGTCAGTCAAACCTACAACTTTCGCACCACATGCGCACGCAGTGCACAATCCACTGTACTGTCACAGCATTCATACCCCCGTCCACTTTAATCTGTTGGTTATTTCTGTACATGTAAGCCTAGGAGTGTTACCTTGGGTCACTCGTGGCAGTGAATCTAGAATGTTTGTGTTTGCAGTGAAGAAGGCACTTGAGAGGAAAATTAGGAGCTGTAAAGTGTATGCAGGTTTGTACATGGTTTATGATTTGCTTAGTGTTGTCTCTTTGTTACTGTTGCTTACCCAGACATTGGAGAATCGCCGTACTACCTGATCCTAAAGCGCAGTCAGCTGGCCCGGGATCTGCAGCGGGCATACAACGAGTGAGTTGGCCTCTTGACCTTTGCTGTGTGCGCCCTTGTTGCACACTGGAGCATGGATGGCATGTGGTAGAGGTTCTCCCCACCTAATAATGCAAGAGGTGGGGGGGGGGGGCAAATCTGCCCATATTTTTATATTGCACTGTGTTTTAATTGAAATTGCCTCAGCTGGATGAGGTGGGGATGCTTAGTCCATAGAAGATGCCTCTGGCCTGCATTGGGTGTAGACAAGCTAATGATGATGATGATGGCACTGAAAGGGAAAATTAGCATCCACCCGTTTTGTAGCACAAGGCTACAAGGAAATCCGTGCAGGATTTCTCAGGAATGGAAGCTTCTTAGTTGCCGAAAATTCGTCCTGGTCCGGGGTTCAAACCCGGGACCATTGCCTGTCCGGGGCACTCGCTCTGCCAATTGAGCTAACCAGGAGGCTAGCTAATCAGGAGGCACCCTGCAGGTTTCCGCAGGACTCACTTGCCGTGATGGCACTGATGTTTGTGCATTTGCGGCTGAGCACAACTCCACGTTTGATGTCTATGTCTTCTACCCATGTCATTGCCTACCTCTTGACCTGCCACGGTGGTCTAGGGAACTTGGTTGCTGACCCGTAGGTCATGGGATGGAATCCTGGCCACGGTGGCCTACATTTTGACAGAAATAAAATGATAGAGGCTTGGGTATCATGCTATGTCAGCGCACATTAGAAAACCTGAGGCGGTCGAAATTTCCAGAGCCCTCAACTGTGGCATCTCTCATAATCATATCATGGTTTAGCGACGTAAAACCCCAGAAATCAATACTTATTGGCTATGCCTTGTGACCATAGAGGGCAGAGTAGTTTTTCAGATTTTCAGCTGCGGCTCTTCTTCCCTGCCTCCCCCAACCAGTTCAAAATACTGACAAATCGAGTTGCTTGACTTAGGAGAATGGACGGAGGGACCTGCTTTGTCGGACACAACCAATACGAGGCCAGTGGATGATGATGTCACTCAAAAGCACGAATGTCATCATTTGTGGTACTTAATTGAAGTGTAGTAATTGTTGCCAGTTGGTGGGAAAATTACTGGTGGGACAGTTGGTGGGTTGTTCTAGTTTATTAATTGGAGGCGTGACTTCGAAAGCTGTTATTTTTATTTTTGAAGTGAACTGAAGAAATGTGGCAGCTTTTGTCAGCATTTTCTACAGATTACGAAATATGTGTGCTAGTTGGATTTTTTGATAGCTGCATCGGAAAAATGTTTCGCTATTTCAGTAACCCTGCTTCTCTAAATGTAGAAACTAAGCACGTCACCAGACTGCTAGATGATAATAATTGATGGGGCTTTATGTGCCAAAACTATGATGTAATCATGATGAACACAGCAGTGGAGGGCCCCGGAAGTTTCGACCACTTGGTCTTCTTTAACGTGCACCAATACTGCACAATACAGGTGCCTCTAGCATTCGATGGAGGCTGTAGAGGCATTTCGCCTCCATCGAAAGGCAGCCCACCAAAGATGTAATTGAACCTGCATTTTTTGAGATAGCTGTAAAGCACAATAACCACTAGACTAATGTGTTAGTAATCGCATAACAATTTATCTGATATAGCTACCTCTAAACCAATTGCATATACAGTAAAACCTCGTTATAACGAAGTTGAAGGGGGAGCGGTAATTACTTCGTTATAACCATTAGTTCGTTATAACCAATATAAATTTAATGTATAGGAATTTCAAGGGGAATTGCGATTGCTTCGTTATATCCGATAATTCGTTATATCCGGGTTCGTTATAACGAGGTTTTACTGTATCATACTTTCATAAAAGGATGGATACCATATTAAATTTCATTTGGTTCTTTTAAAAAGTAAGGGCGTTTAACACCTATATTTCCCCTTAATGATCTAACTAGCTGCTTATGAACAGCTTTTTTCTGTTTGTAGTAAAGATTTTTGAAGAATTGTTCCGAGTTAATTGGCAACCTGTGGTGGTGTTGCGGTCATTGCAGGCTGCATACCAGTGGTTCAGTGCAGCTACACATCAACCGATGGATCAACATCTCTTTCTGCCTCCCGCACAAGGTCCACAGGCTACATCTGGCAAGGAGCTGTGTGAAGGTGACGTGATTTTATTACAGCTGTGCGGATAGCAAAATTATGGTTGCAGAGTGAATTCTAATATAATAATGTTTATGTGCGTATCAAATAGAATATCTTTGAGTAACTTTTGATTATTCTTCGAGTAATTCCATGTTACAGGGCCCTCTTACCAGGCCTGGCAATTATCGGCTGACAAGTGCAGTGCGTACATTATGCACTCACGGCCCCGCCACGGTGGTCTAGTGGTTATGGCACTCGGCTGCAGATCCGAAGGTCGCGGGATCGAATCCCGGCCGCGGCGGCTGCATTTCGATGGAGGCGAAATGTTGAGGCCCGTGTGCTGTGCGATGTCAGTGCATGTTAAAGAACCCCAGGTAGTCGAAATTCCCGGAGACCTCCACTCCGGCGTCTCTCATAATCAGAGCTGGTTTTGGGACGTTAAACCCCACAAATCAATCAATTATGCACTCACGTTTATGTCTTACGAAGCCTGCTTTGCTATGCGCCACAGAAAGGGCTCAATTTCGAAACTGAAATTTACTCTGGGCCTTGGAAGCACCCTGCCCCAAGATGCAAAGGATGGCATGAGCCGCCATAGCAGTCCGTGCAGATGGTGCATGATGTCGCTCGTACTGACGCGTGACACTTGTAAAGAGCGCGCAGCAGCCTGCCCATAGCAATCAGCAAGTCGGCGCTGCCAGCAGCTGCCTCCTCAGAGGGGGGTGAGCTGGTGCGAGCACAACTGCACGTCCTTCGCGTCATAACATTGACAAGTGACGAGGGTGTCATGCAGGTGGAGACTCTCTGGCCTCCTGAAAACTTGCTTTTGTGTTGCTTCAAGCATTTTCATCTTGCCTAGTAATGGACCAATTTGCGAAATTCTCCCGATAAAATGCTCACCAATGGGCACTTAAGAACCTACAGTGTATTGACACGCGTGATTGTTTTGGTTTGTCACCTTGAGTTCTGCTGCGTGCTTCATAGTCACGACCACAGTATAACCAAATCTGCTATATGGGGGCACTTTAAATTACACAAAAACGTACTGGTAAACATGGGCAAAAGAACAAGTTTATTGCATGTCTACTGCACTTCCGCAATGTTGTTCCTAGAAGCACGAGCATTTGAGTGCCAAAGAACAGTCCAGCTGAGAACTGACTGCAGATGTATGGGTCAACTTCACTGTAGTGCACAAGTGTTAACTTTGTTGCAGTACACAAAGGCCAACTTCACTGCAGTACACAAGTATGATGCTGTGAATCATACTACAGATGTGGGAATGAGCCATTTGTAACAGGATGTAGCGCATTCGGTCTCTTAATTAAAAACTCTGAATGGTTTGTTTTGTAAAAGTGAGTTACAAATTGAGTTGAATAGCAAGAAAACTGTTAGAAGTGTGTAATATTTTATTTCAAACCAACAAGCACCAACGTGAGTTCTAAGCTGCATGGTTGAAGAAGTTCTTTGTAATGAATCTCATAACAGGACTGCAGCGCAAGGACACTTAGTGTTGTTTTCTATGTAAAAACAACGGGGCATTGTTAAACAAGGGACAGTTCCTCGTTAAGAGACACTGAGGAATCTCGGGAGTTTGAGTCTTGAGTTAACCGAGCAAGCGTTCACTACGTGCTGGAGGCTCTAGGCCCAAGTCATTTGGCATTCTCACAAACTTACTGCATTCATCCATGTTGTTACAGCACTTCAAAGCTTAACGAGAGTGCTTCTGTCTGATAGTGCTGTGGGTTGCACTGACAAGCACCGTTTGTCCGTTGGTGCGGATGTCCTGAAGCCAAACAAGTCGTGCCCGAGTCATGTGCACCGTCACGCGGTTCCAGCATTGTTACGTCTGCCGTCTTTCAGTTGTGACTGTGAGACTACACAAACTTGCACCATCATGTGTGCCTTGCGTGGAAAAGTAGACCATTCGAAAGTACAAGAACCTGTGTATACCCCTCCCCTTATGTAATGCCTTCAGGCCTTTAAGGTGTAATAAATGAAATGAAATGTTGGAAAGGTAGGTAAATGTCAAGGGACATGAGAGAGTTTGGAATTACTTTCTAAGCAGTATGTAGCAGTCCGCTAGCCGTGCTTTACCTCATGACATTGCAACATCTCATATTGGTGTGGCAAGTAACACTGTCAGTTGTCACAGACAGGGAACACTGGCGCATAGACATGATAAACATGTGGATGGTGCACTCTAGCAGCTGTCTGCGCTTGTCAAGCTGATGAACCGAGATATGTCGCATCACCTTACTCTTGTCAAAGGATGTCTAAACATCTTGAACAAGCCTTTTTGGGACAACTGCATGTTTATACAAGCCTGCTAGCTGTGTCTTGAGTGCTTTGTTTAAGTTATAAGTTATTCTAACTAAACTAATGGGCTTTAGTTATTAAATTAGTTTATTACTAGAGCTGTGCGAATAGCAAAATTTTGAGTGCGAAGCGAAGTTGAATATTTATGTTCAAGTGCGAATTGAATAGAATATTTTTCGAATAATTTTCGAACATTGTTTTTAATAATACCTTGTCAAATAATGAAGTGTGCTGTTAAACATGAGCAAAAAAGGTTTATTGCATGACTAGTGTACTCTCACACTGTTTTTCCAAAGTTCTAAGAACAGTCTAACAGAGAACAGAAAGCTGAGCTAACTTCACCGCAGCACACGAGTGTTAGCTTTCCCGCAGTACAGGAGTGTTAGGTTCCCCACAGTACCCGAGTGTTAGCTTCGCCGTACTTCATGGGTGCTAGCTTCTCCGCAGTACAGAGGTGTTTAGCTTCGCCGCAGTACACAAGTGTTTAACTTCGCCACAGTACACGGGTGTTAGCTCCGCCGCAGTACACGAGTGTGTTTCGCCGTAATACACAGGTGTAATGCAGTGAGGCGTACTACATGTGGGAATGGGCCACTTGTCATGGGACATAGCTAATTTTTTTCCCTTAGTTACCAACTTCGAATAGTTTGAATAGTAAAAGTCCAGTGCGAATCGAATAACAAACGCTATTCAAAATTTCGAGTATTCGCACACCTCTATTTATTACAATAAAATGGACAATTTCATCCATAAGAAAAAAAAAAGGAAAATAAATTACACAGCTGCAGTATGACACTGGCAGCTTACTCTGTTAACAGACTTGTGAAAATGTCATTCAGGAGTATACGGGATCAGTCGCTATGCAGTACATCTCCAGCAGGAGGGTCTACAAGTGCAGTGGCATAATTTTTTGCATGGCTAATCATGTTCCAAAACTTGCAATAATAGGCAGAAAATAAGAAGAGGGCATATACTCTCCAGGAAAAATTTCTAGGTGTGCTGGATAAGGACACGATCAGGCTCTCCTTAGGTGCGCACCAACGTGCAAGGTTGTTGGTGCACTTCAGCAGATGAAAAAGGCTGTCTTGTTTATAACGTATAGTGCCTGAAATTTTTTCATAGTGGTAAGTGTTTGTTAGTGACGTTTGGAAGTAAATTTTTGCGGCTTTGAAACATAACCCGCTTATCTTCCACTGTAAAATAAAAAAAAAAGCAGGAATGCAATTGTTCTAAAATAGTTGAAGTCCTTTATTAATTGAGACGAATTTTACATGGCTATTAATCAATCATCTTTATGTCCGTGACAGCTTAGTTCAGTTTCGTTTTGTTGCATTGTGTTGCAATAGGATATTGGTGCAGCAAAGATAGGAGTGTGCTGAGCAAGTTGTGCCAAAAGCATGTTTTGTGCTTGGAAGCAACATGAACTTGACATGTGCACGTTGGCATAGCAGTCCATTATACAGCACATTTTCTTACTGTTCCAACAGGCCGAAGCTATTCAGAAGTGCCTGACACAACTCAGGTGAGCATTCATTTAGCATATTAGTTTAGAAACTCTGTTTTGAAATTTGCTGTTTGAGCACTGCTTTCTTTGTAGCTTTGCGGCGAATTCTCATCAACTGTAATGCTTGACCAGAGACATGCCAATATGGATGAACCTTGTTATAATGAATTATCATTTATAATGAAGTAAGTGAACATGTGTATTGTCATTAAAACAGTGTTTGAAATGTGGGTGTATAATGAATTACTGTATATAACGAAGCTATTTTTATGTCGAACGGACTTTGTTATAACCATGTTTGACTGCATTTCATTGTGTATTATGAGGAACCCGCACAGCTATGTATTTGTTATAGATGGGTTTTATGGTTGCTTAGAAGGCAACTACGAAAATTTCAGCATATGCTCTCCTTAGTCCTGCTGTAATGTGTGCCAAGCTAGGTGGTTGAAAGTCATTTGATTTTCCTGAAAATGAGTATTAAAAAATGGAAGTGAAGGTGCCTTGCCCAGAACACGTATATTCAGCGGCAAAGACACATGAGGGCATAACTCAAATAGACTTCCGAATACTTGTCGCCATCACCGTGATATTGCATACTTCCCACCATCGCCTCTTCTGGCATCCGTTCAGTAGGGATGGCACATTTGCCCGCAAGAATTTTAAGAAATAAATCCCGCAAAATTTCACACAGACCTGGGCTGCTCCATTAGTACAAAATGAAAGCCAAGCTCCTGTATAATGGGCGGACTGTTTCTCCGTTGAGGCAGTGGGTGGATGCGGGAGTCAACTCGCACGCTTGCCTACTGCACGTAAAAAAAGAAAAGAAAAGCAAACACGAACAACATGATGGCTAAAGAAAAGAAAAAGTAGGCCCGGAAAGGTACAGTGTTGAGTGGCAGTGCTGCTGGCACACATGCCGCGAGGAACCCGACACGAGGTTTGGAGGGGGGAGGAAATGACACAGCTGTGGTGGCAAGAATTGCGTTGAAAGCTTGCATGACGCAGGGGAGCTGAGAAGGAAGTGGGCCCTGCACAGGCAAGCGTCCTTCCTCATCATGTTTAGCTGGCGGCACTTTGCGGAAGCGAGGCTGTCACGGTGGCTGCGCGCCATTCGTGAGGACATCGCACTGCGCTACGTTGACGGTGGTGTATGTAGCCGTGAGAGTGGATCCGGCTGCTGCTCGTGTTAGAATATATTTGGGGCAAAATTACTAGGTGGTTGGTAGGGGGCGGGCTAGTTCGTTACATCAAGGGTGTCTCCTGCTGAAGCTTTGTTATACGGAAGTTACAAATACATGTTTTTCTATGGGGTTGCAGCGGGGAATTGAAGAACTTCGTAATGTTGAGGAATTTGTTATATCGATGTTCATTATAGGCAGGTTTAGATGTAAATGGACATATGTAAAACTGTTCTAAAGGGATCGCCTGCTTTCCTTTGTTGATTTTTTTATTTCTTATTGCAATAGAAAGCACACCATTCGTAGTGTACAGACTTGCAGTGGTATCACTGGAAAATTTGTAGAAAGCTTTAAAACACAATTTTTCTATCTTCGCAGTCACCCCTTCTGCTTGTGTAGGGGTGCTGGCAACATCTGGTTGCTGGAATTTTACAATATTAGTTTAAAATTAGAATTTGCTTCCTGTTGCAAAGGAAGCCTACCAAATGTGTGTAAGATATAACTGTAAGTAACAAATTTCTGCATTTAGGCTTGGGGGTATGTCTTGGTTTTTTGTTATGCTTCAAGTTCAACACATGTCACCAAGGACGGTGCCACTGGTCATTTTCTGAGGACTATGAGGGCCAAGTTAAAGATATTCTTTTTTTTTTTGTGGGGTACAAGCATGCTCGTTTCCATCAGCGTAAGAAACAGTCTTCTCATTTTCACCACAAGTGAAAGAATTTTTATGAACAGTAGGCAGTCCTCTAATGGAAATATTATTTTTCATTTAATTCATTACAACCGTTTATTTGTTACATCAGTGTTCTACTGAACAGCACTTTAAGGTTGTACAACACTTTCCAGGCCGTACCATGCCCTCCTGCTTTTGGTGGACCCTAGGGAGCTGGTGGAATCTCTGCCTACAGATGCATCGTCTGCACTTGTAAGGCTCATACACACGGCCAGCCCCATGCGCAGCCTAGTGCAACTGGCTGCAGATACGGACCTTACTCTGCGGCAGGTACGTGTGGAACTTTGCTTCGCAAGTGAAAGCTGCTGGGGGAACAATCTGGCTTGGGGGGATTGTGACATGCTGCAGTTCTGAAATGGTTTGTGGAATAGCAGTCCCTTTGCGAGCAGCTCGGAAGCTACACAGCAGTGTGTAGTATGAAGTGTTGAACAATTTAGTGAAGTGCGGGCGAAGTATTTGGTGCCAGCGTGCACTCTCTTGTACCATGACCGTCGTGTTGCTACTAATATTGAGAACGATTTAGAACAGGGAATGTTGCAGGAGCCAACGTTTCTACAAGTGGACGTGCTCTTCGTCAGGACATCCGTCCTGACGAAGACAAGTCCACTTGTCGAAGCTTTGGCTCCTGCGACATTCCCTGTTCTAAGTCGTTTTCAGTGATCTGTCCATCGATTCAAGCCTCCATCTACCCCTGAGCTTCTCTTCTAGTTTGGATAGTAATATTGAGCTGCTTCTAAATAGAACTAGTCACATCAGTTTTTGGTGTCAAATGCCAGGTCTATCCTTTCTCTTCTTGGCTTCACAGGCATTTTCCTGCTTTGGCAATCAGTCAATCAATCAGTCAGCTGTCAAGCTTTTGCACTGCAGCGTTTCAAGAATGAGGAGCAAGGGCATAACACAAAGTACACATGGGGCCGGATGCAGATCAGGAGATATTTACAAAGGTGTGAAGAAAAACAAAAACAGGCTGCAGTGACACACTGATTACACAGAATTTGTTGGCACTGTAATAGAAAAGAGGTGATGAACCTTAATATAAAAATATGGGCCGTCATCGTGAACCCTATTTAGTAGAGCTGTGCACTTAGCAAAATTTTGGGTGTAGAACGAAATCAAATTTAGTGTTCAAGTGTAAATAGAACATGTTTTTATTGGTGTTAAAATATTTTTTGAATAATTTCATGCCAAATTGCAGAAAATTATACTGCCTAAAGTGGTCAAAAATGCCAAACACTTGCTGGTTCTTCCATCCTGTGTGCATCAAGCTGGGAAGATTTTATTATCGCTGGATCAGACCATCGGATTGCCAAAGCCAGTCAGTGAGAGTGCAGGAGACCCGTGATGTAGTACTGCTGGCCGCTCATTAGTTCCCCCCCGATGCTTCGATCGCCCTGGCCAAGGCTACCGAGGCATTTGCCGCTACTGCCGGAATTTCGCTAAAAGTATTGATTATGATCTGTTTCTGACACGAAATGAATCCTAATTGAGTAAGGTTATGCTCGAAGTGGGCCAGTCTGCAAAACATTTTCGAAGCGCCCCGAGAAAGGAGAAGCAGCTGCAGAGTGAAAAGTAAACATCTGCAGGGGCTATTTTAGCAAAGCAGCACGTATCGTTTCTGCTATTTCACTTCACGTTGAGGCTTCAAGAACGGTAATATGTGTTATCACCAAACGTGACATATGAGTATAAACATTAATTCTGCAGACAAAAATGAGTGCTTTGTGGTTTATTGCGAACAATGACAACTGTGACATCAGCCTAGCTAGACCTACCCTTGGAGTCACCACTGACGTTGGGCTGTTGTGATGCATTTGTTGTTTGCAACGGCATAGCTTTGTTGGCAGTGTTCTTTAATGCTGTTATAGACAGAAGCAGGGCTGTGCAAAACTGTTTATTTGGCACTTAATGCCAAAGATACAATGTCTTGCAAGTGCACATGCCAACGTGCAGGATGTGGGTGGAGCCTACACATTGATCGCTCATTGCCCCCATGTGTCCATCGTATGCCACATGTTATGCACATGGCATAACATGTGCATCATATGCACGTGGCACTGGATGTGGTATCAAACGCAGAATTTTACCGTGTGTCTAACGCTTGAACCTCAACACAGCTCACAAGCATTAACCTCACCGCAGTAGACAGGTGTTTAACTTTGCTGCAGCACATAAGGGTTTGCTTCACCACTTTACCCAAGTGTTGACTTCGCTGCAGTACACAAGCGTTAACTTCATTGCAGCACGCAGGTGTCGTGCGGTGAAGTGTGTACATGCAGGAATTGGCCACGCCTCAGTGGGCGTACGGCCCATTTTGACACTTTGTTACAAACCTTGAACAGTTCTAATAGTAATGTTTCAGTTAAAATTTAATTGAATAGCAAACATTACTAGAAAGATAGTCGAAAGTTCTAATACTCACACGTCCTTACTATGTAGCATGCCCACTGCAGGGAAGGGACCTCTTCCAACTATCTCTGGTTGCCCCTATTTCGTGCCAACTGACTGCATGACTGCATATACCAATCCATGCCCTCGCACTGCCATCTCCTCTGCCATCTCTGACTGTACATCACCTCTGCCTAGCTTAGCGGGTGAGGTGTTGCACTGCTAAGCTCCAAGACATGGATTCAACTCTCGGACGTAGTGGTCATATTTCAATGGTTAGAGTGGTTGAGACACCAAATTCTGAGGCTCTAGGGAGCCTACTGCAGGCTTCCTCTGTAGGCAAGGATGCTCATCTAGAAGTGCTGGATGCTGCAAAGTTTTAAAACATATTTTAACTTGCCCCCAAAGAGTGCTGAAATGGTTGTTCTCACAGTTGAGACCAATCGCAAGCACAACTGACACCGACGTCACTGTGTTGGCAATGCAGCGAAAGCTTTAGTGATTGTGCACCGCATTAGGATGACGTACTATGAGCGGTGCGCTGCTGCACCAGGCAAGTGTAGATGGGTGTTTTGTATTTTCCCTGTGGGTGTCTGGCAAACAGAATGCACATGAACACAAAAAGAGCCAAGAACACGGTGCCTCGAGCGTTGGGGGTCCCCACACTATCTTGTGTTGGATGTAACGCTGGACAGGTGCAGCACGTGTCCAATAGTAGGTGACGTAGAAGTATGTGTGACCGTACGTAGCGCCGTCGCTGTTATGCTCGGCACCCGGAAATGAAAGCTGAAGATTGCTCACGTGAATAATACGATAATAAATTATCAGGAATATGGGAATCTTTAAGCGTGTGTCAGGCTTCCTGTAGCAATAAGAAACGTTTAAAACAAAGAACCCACAAGCCACAATTTGGATGTCACAACTCCTTTAAAGAACCGCAGGTTGTGCAAATCGTTCTGGTGTTTCCCACTATTGCATGCCTCGTAATCACATTGAAGTTTTTTAATTTAAAACTCCGGAATATTTTTCAACATCACTTCCTTTTTGCGCTCGCTCTTTCATGAACTGTTACATTTGCCGTGTGCATTACATGGCCTGTTGAGCTTCATTTATTCTTCACAAGGGTATTAGTCACTCCTCAGTATTAGTCCACAGTTTATTCACAAACTTCTGCAGAACAGATATTGTAGGTCATATTTTTAAAATTACTAATTTTAGAATATATGACTATATAAATATAATTGTTGCATTCATTGGCTTTAATTAGAATGGGAATTATGAACTTTATAACTTCCCATGACTCTGCCACAAGGTCATGGCAAGTCATGGGCTTTGATGGCAGCAAGATTTGTGCCAGTGTTGTGCTTTACATCATGCGTTAAGAGGGTGACAACAAGATGACAAGTTAGCTAGTTGGTACAAATTCATTGTGAACTACTAGTAGTGTGAAGTGCACCAGAGGTGACGAGAAAGGAATTTGATGGGACAGTGCTTACACTCACCGGTAGATGCGGAAATGAATAGCTTAGAGTAACACCACTCACGTTTAAAAGCCTCAAGCTATTTTCATCCTGCTGCTCATTGCAAAAGGTGTGATCCTATGTTTCATGAGACTGCAATAACCTTAAGCATAGAGATTGATTACTGTGTTTACACAAAATGGGTTGGCTTACAATTGTGTAAACACGGTAACCTTCGAAATAGTGGAATATTATCATGCCAGAAAAAGGGGGCATAATGATGTTAGTCAAGCCATGATTATGGTACACTGGCAAGAAGTATGCTTGTCTTCACATGTGACACTTGCAATAACCATTAACTGAGACATAGCATCTGAAGTTATGCCTTGCCTGACTCTGATGCTTTCCTAGTTGCATCTTGCTCTGCTACAATTGTGCAGAGTTGATCTAGATCTGCTTCTATAGACATTCTTCTGATCAATGAAATATCAGTTGCGAGTGTCGGCGCTGTCCTGCCAACTTTCTTTGTCCTTGTCTTCTGTGCACTTTGACCAAATCGTGTCGCTTCAAAAGGATGTTAAGTTTGACGAAGCTTTACCAGTAGTATTTGCTTTTCGAAAATTGACTAGGGGCTGAGTTTGCCTGTATGACTTATGAGAACATTTCCTTGTTGCAGGTATTTCAGCTGTCGGCCCATCTAGTCTACTGGGCCAAGGCCACGATAATCTACCCTCTGTGCGAGAGCAACTGCTACGTCCTCGCTCCCAATGCGCCGACCGATATGTGAGCGTCTTTGATGGCACTGCAGCTTTTTTCACTTGTTGGCTTGACTATGGAGTGTGCTCCATAATCTGTGCTGTGGTAAAACCCCCATCAACCATTTTTAGTAGAGCTGTGCGAATAGCATAATTTTGAGTGCTAAGTGAATTCGAATATTTATGTCAAGTGCGAATTGAAGTGAATATTTTTCGAATAATTTTTGAATAATTTTTTAGATAATACTATGTCAATATATGACAAAATGTGCTGCTAAACAAAGGCAAAAAAATTTGTTGCATGATTAGTCCCACATGTCATTCCGAAGTTCTGAAGAACAGCCCAACAGAGAACTGTGCAACAGAAAGCTGAGCCAACTTCACTGCAGTACACAAGTGTTAGCTTTCCCGCATTACACGAGTGTTAGCTTCGCCGCAGTACACGGGTGTTATGCAGCAAAGCTTGCTACATGCGGGAATGGGTCACGAGACATATTTTTTTGTCCTAATTACCAGCTTCGAATAGTTCGAATAGTAAAAGTTAAGTGCAGATCGAATCGAATAGCATATGCTATTCGAAAATTAATTCGAAATTTCGAATATTCGTGCACTTCTAATTTTTAGTCAAGCTGTGGTGGCTTTTTGTGCACCTGACAGTTAAAAACTGAACGTTCTCAGTATTTCTTCTTTCGTGAATATCTCATTATCCCTTTCATTCATACGAGGTGCACAATGTCCCTCTTTCAGCATTAAAGAGAATGCAAAACGTAGGGAGCATACAGTTAGATGAAATGTAAAAATGTTCGCAACCCAACACTAATGGGTAGCACAGGGTAACAGTTGCCAGTTCTACAGTTGTTCATGCAGATTTGCTGTTGATGAGAACTGCAACAGTGCATTTTTATCCTTCAGCTGTGACTGCTTGTAAGCTGTGCATTTTAACAATCATAAGAAAGGCAGTGGATAAGGACACTTGCTGTGGTCTTTCCTCAGTCACAAATGTTTCCTGATCGAGATTTTTGGATACAGGTTAAATGTGCTAGTTGATCATCATTTCTGTATGTAGAACACTAGTAAGGATGCAGTGCTCATGGAATGAAACTCAACTTCAAAAAGGAATGCACACTTAACAGGCATGCAAGATGACCCCCGTCATGCCACTCTGAACCTGCCCACTGAAGGTGACATTGGCCTTGATGGAATTGTATGAGCCAATATTATGGCAATGTGACATGAACTGAAAACAAAAGTAATGCACATTACTTAGCTCTAAATTGGGCTGATTCACTCTGTGAGCACTGTACTGAAGACATCAAGGTTCTTCACAGAGAGAACCTGAGTGTTACCGATAAGAACTGTGGCTGATACTCCTTGGCTTTTGCGGTAACTTGCCTCGTGGTATTTTACTGTGATTTGTTTCTCTGATTAGCTGGTTGCTGTGATAACCTTATCCATCATTAGAAACCAGTAAGGCTAATGGTTTTTACCAATAACAGCGGCTCCTGATAAGCATTTTTCTTTTTTTTGATACTGACTGGAGACTTTGTATATGTGAGATACAGTTAACCTGTTTCTTATACTACATAGTCGTTTAATTGCATTGATAGTTCGACCAACTACACCTGTTTTTTTCTTGCACTTTCTTGTTTCTCAAGGGCTGCTGCTATATATAGCAGCGTGCCTGCAGAAGTGGAGTTTGAACCATGCACAGTTAATGGGTGTGGACGATGCTAGTGGTCCTGGTGAATACTACCTGTCTTTGTGCTAGATAATTGCATCTTTTCTAGGGCTTGCTGATCAGCAGAAACCTACGCTTTTATTGCAAAGGCATGAGCATGGCAAACTTGCAGGGAGAAAGAAGTGAAATTTTTAATCTTTCGTACTCTGGCCCAAGTGACTTACACTTTGCTCAATGGAGATGCTAGCGCGATTGAAATGCACATTTCATGCTGCTTGCAGAAAGTCTCCAGTGCATGAGAGGTTTGCTGAGATGTTCCCTGGTGTCTCACTGCCGGCATTTATGTCCAAGTTCTCGTTGCCGACTTCACTGTCCCAGCTGAATGACCCAATGGACCTGAAGAATGAGCGAGTGCGTGTCATGAGTAGTTTTCACCTGTCCCTTTCTTTATCATTTAGTGGCATCTAATGCTGGGCTTGAGATGCCAGTACATTACCACATATTTTTTTTCCACTGTGACCATGTTTCACTGACTAAAAGTGGTATGCTTGCTATCACTCGATGAAATTAAGCTTAAATTTATTGAACTGTTTTCAAATGCTTATGATTGTTCCTGTCAGATTGCATGCACAGTGCAGACAATGGATACTGGGACTGAAAAAAAAAGAAAGAAAAAGACACCATCGTTACTGCTTGCTGGGAGTTGCACACGACAAGGGCATCGCCTAGAATGTGTGCCTCTGTGGAGTGACCTCCGGGATAAGGGGTCCCCCTTAAAACCTTAGTTGTGACATGCTGGCTCGCTTGTCATATAAGCGACCACCAGATGCATGCGTTGTCTGCATAGGTGCTGTTTCGAGGACTCTAAGGATACAACCACACAAGTACAACCTTTGCAAAGATTGCTTCTGTCATGCATATTAACTACTCTTAAGTCTTAATGCATTAGGTAAATTGAAAAATTTTTTTTTATTCACAACACTGTTGACTATAAGGCTATTACAGCGTGAGATTTAGGGTATCACAGGAACAAAAATGGGCACTTATAGAAAACACAGGCTGTTTGCTACAGCAAGAATTACACCAGTGAGGTTCAAACATAAGAAATACGCTATACATTCATAACACGGGCAAAGTTATTAAAATACGAAGCGATTTTCAGTCACAGAAAAGGGGTAGAACTGTATAAGAATGTGCAGTTACATGACTCTTCGACGATGAAATTTCATTTCCATCGCAGCTGTCCTTCTAACGGGCGTTGCATTTGTCTGTCTGCAGAAGCAGCTCTTGCAGATCCTGGTGTGGATGCTTCAGGAGAGGATCCTTATGCAACTGCACACCTACGTCTACCTCGTGCCAACCGAGCAACCGACCAACGGTTACCTCGGGTCGCGGCCTTACCTGTCGGAACCTCACTTGGGCCATCGACCGGCCACCAGCCAGTCGGACTTTAGTGGCTCAGGTTGGAAGTGAAACTGATGATGAATACTCTCTTTGCAGCATTTAGCGAATCTACCTTTCCCGCTCTTGTGTCGACGTGCTTCGATTGTAGCTTTATCGTTATGATTTTGCAGAAATTCACGGCGCACTCACGTCTTCAGTGCTGCAATTGTTATGCCGATAGGGTAGTAACAGCACCCATGCAAAGAGAGTAAGAGTTATGTAAAGGCGTGAATGACATGTCACATGTTTCACTGTGCCCTTGAGAAAACCAGCTGGACATTCAGTCCTGTCGGTCACATCTGTGGTGCAGTAATTGTAGGACTGCGCTTTCTATCGCTAGTACAAGCACTTTGAGTGGAGTACATGTGTGTATACCACACCGGCGAAGTTAACACTCGTGTATTGCGGCAAAGCTAACACCCTCGTACTGCTACAAAGCCAAACCCCACTTACTGTGGCAAAGCTAATAGTCACGTACTGCGGCGAAGTTAGCACATGTATTGTGGCAAAGCCAACACTTGCGTACTGCGGTGCCGCTAACCTTCGTGTACTTCGGCAAAGTTAACTTGTGCAAAAGGACAGAAAGTTGAGTGAGTTGGTAACAGTCCATAATCAGATGTTGTGCGGTTTTCTTCTTCCTTCTACGGGACACGCGAACAGGATTTGCGCGATTATTTCAGCCGAAGCATGGCGGCAAGTCAGATTTTATCGCCAATGTTTAGAAGCCAGCTGCGCCACCCGGGGAGACCGTCAAAGGAACCGCACTTGCGCCAATTGGTTGAGAGTTTCCGAGCAGCACGCGGATTTTTTGTGGAGGACGAAGCTACCGGATCTACTGCAAAGTAAGAGGAATTCTTTTTCAACTAAATCACCGTCGGAAAAGGTAATGATTCTCGGAGACGCCGTTTTGGACGAGAACCACAAGAAAATTCTAGCATTAGGCTCTAAGTACTGTTTTCATCCTAACCTAAAAGAAGTTGACGTTTTAAGCTTACCTCGATCTATAACTAAGGTTATTCCGGAAGTTGAACGGTCTCGATGTATTTCAGATTGCTTCGCCAGCATCAAGCATTCGAACGATCTCGTTAAGGCCTCTGACCCTATCCGACCGGTTGTAAATTACTGTGTGGAACATAAGCTTTGACCTGTTTTATCTGATAAGGAAGGTTGTTTTGTAATAATGCCAAATAGCACTTTTTCTGATAAAGCCTCAGCAGCTGTTGAAAAGAATTTTAGACCTGTGAAACTGAAACCTTCTGTAGTAAAACAACGAGCTGTTGATCTCCTGTTGAAACATAATCTAGATAAGGTAGCTTCCAGTGTTAAAAAGGCAAAACTGCTCACTTTAGAATTATTTTTCTCGGCGAAAACCCATAAGCCAGAAATTCCGTTTCGCTCAATTGTATCAGAGTCAGGGACTTGGCAAGTTTGTGTAGCTAGCTATTTGCAGAAGTGCTTAACATCCTTAAGGTTTTCTGACCCCTTCCGTGTACATAATTCTCAGGCTCTAGTTCAGTTGTTAACAGAGGAAAATCCTGGCCACTGCACAGCGTTTAGCATGGATGTAGAAGATTTGTATTACTCGTTGCCGCATGAAGGTTTACTAAATTGCGTGAAAGAATGTATTCAAGAACAAGGGCAGGAGTCCGGTTTCATAGATAGATGCGGAGTTTCCACGGGTACCTTTCTAGAAATTCTCTCCATGTACTTAACGTCAACATTAGTTGGATGCAGGGAAGGCGTGTTTGTGCAGAAATCAGGGATTTGTATAGGTTCAAAGGTAGCCCCTATTCTAAGTGATCTATACTTGAGCAAGTTTGACTGCCGTTTAAAAGAGGCCTTAGGGGACCGCATCATTAGGGTATTTCGGTATGCGGACGATTACTTGGTACTTTGTAGTAAGGATGATTTTGAATCCGTCGTTACCTACGTAAGCGATCAATTTAAACTTAATGGAGATGGTCTAAGGTTTACGAAAGAACTACCGGAGAGAAACGTAATACAATTTTTAGATATCTCGTTGTCATTTGAGCAGACGTGTGTTGGCAGTATTGCCCTAGAGCATCTAAGCCATTGTTAAACTTTGACACCAAGCATTCGAAAGTAGTAAAAAACGGAATAGCCTTGTCCTGTTTAAAGTCAGCCCTATCGAAGTCGTGCGTGCACCGTTTGACCATTAGCTTTAATGCGCAGTTCGAGCGCCTCTTAGATGCAGGTTACCCTAGACTAGCCATAGCCACAGTAGCTGAGCGTCTTAAGAAGTCGATTTCGACCGGAACAAAAGCTGTAGCAGAGAGTAACATTAACAAGAAAAAGGTCGTGAGTATTCCGTATATCCACGCAGTTTCGCACAGGCTTAAGAAAGTGGGAAGTAAATATGGGGTTAATGTTGTGTTTACGGCTCCCAATAAGTTAGGAAGGGTTTGTGCTGCAGTGCATAGAAAAAATGAGCAGATGGAAGGTAAGAAGCGAACGGATATCTGTCCGGTTAAGCACCTAGCCAAGAACAATTTCACCGACTGTCGCATGGGTGTAGTTTATAAGATTCCTTTTAGCTGCGGATGTTTTTATGTAGGGCAAACTGCGCGTTGTATTAATCAAAGATTAATTGAGCACAGAAGGTCGCTATGAGGTGGGACGCCGTCCAATCTATCCTTGCACTGCCAGGTCTGTAGCTGCATGCCCGAGTTAGACAAAACCGAGATCCTGTACAGGCATAAGAACGAAGATACGCGTTTATTGGTTGAGGCCTGGCATATCAGTATTAGTGGAAGTGCATGCGTGAGTCAGCCGTCGATTAGCTTAAACAGAGAGGAGATAGAAAGCCTTAGGAGTTGTCTATCGCGAAGACCGGCGCGTTTAACCGATTGACAGGTGGCGCTACCATTCCGAGCATGCGCAGATAAGCTGTGTGTCTTCTTTCTTTTTCGCCTCTGTGCTGTGCATCAGTTGTTAGTCGGCGTTCGTGTTGTTCACTGCTCTCCTTGTGTCCGTGTCCTGCACGCCTCTTCTTTTGATTATATAACTTGTGCATATGCACACTTTGCTGGACTGTTCCTTAGGACTTGACTGTACTTTTTCTAGGGATGACATTGTGGGAATACTCCAGTTATACAATAATTTTTTTGCCTATGTTTAGCTGTACATTCCTCTTAATTTAACATGCCATTGTTTAAGAAATAGTTGAACATTATTAAAAAAATATTCAATTTGATTTGCACTCAAACATTAATATCAGAATTTGCTTTAAACTCAAAATTTGCTATTCTCATAACTGTAGTTATGAGAATAGCAATTATTTGTTATATCCAAATTCACTATATCATAGTTTGGCTCTATGTCAGTACATGAGGACAGGGCAGAATCTCACTCACTTGTAGAAGTAGCGTTGCCAGGCATGCCCAGTTTAGTGGGAGGTTCCCAACATTTGAGTGAATATTTCAAGTATCAACTTGACTCGGTCATGATGCCAAAGCATCCAGACTTTAGCTTTTTATTTTTCTGCTTTGAATACACACCTCCTTTTTTGTAATGCCTGACAGATCAGTTCAGCATGCTGTGTAACTTCACCATACTGAACACATACATAGCACATTATCAGCCAGAACAAAGTAAATGAGTGGCAGCATTGCCATTAAAACAGTTCTGCAAATTTAGACATTTCAATGGTATTACAGAATAGTGTAACAAAGTGTTTTTGGTCTCAAGTGGACTTTGCCATCAGAAGGCTTCACTATAATTGTTATGTCCTCTGGTGAATTGTTACAAACACAAAGGAATTTGGATTTCTGTTGTCATTGTAGTGGTGTAGTAGGCCCTACCCATTCAAACATACTTCTGTCTGTAATGGTAGCCGCATTAGCCGGCCAACTACTCAAGCTTTCTTAGTGTAAGTTTGCAACACAGGTAGGGCAAAAACAGATTTGCAAAGCTTTAATATTGCACATGTCAATAGAACTTCTTATTTGCCTAAGTACCACCTGTGCTGTTTGTGTGCCTACCTCTCATATGTCTTATTTTCATGGCAAAATATGTGCTTCCTTGCTCATATGGACTGCTGGTTTTGGCATGAACAGAGCCGTTCATTGCCAGCCAGGGCGGGCAACTTTAAGCATAAATGCATGCAATGTCGGCAGCTTTGTCCCTCTGGTGTAACCACATCTCTCAAGCCAGCCTTTCCTGATGCTGTCGCTCTTTCTTCAGTGCCCAGTGAGGATTCCATGATCGGCAGCCCGAGCCAGTCGAGCCAGTCGTCCAAGTGTGGCTCCGACGAAGACCTCTCGCCAGCCGAATCTGACGGCCGCTTTGCATTGTCCTGGGACGAAAAGGAGGCCGTGGCTAGGGTTCCTGCTTATCGGAACCTCGAAGACCGAAAGCTGTTTCTCAGGTGTGTTCCTCACCCATCATAATCATCATCAGCCCGAAAGCTCTTTCTCGGGTGTGTTCCTCACCCATCATCATCAGCCCAAAAGCTCCCAGGTGTGTTCCCACACATCTATCATCGTCATCGGACCAAAAGCTCTTTCTCAGGTGTGTTCCTACTCACCCATCATCACCATCAGACTACTGTTAGGTGTGTTCCTGCTCACCAGTTATCATCATCAGCCTGAAAGCCCCCAGGTGCGTTCCTACTCACCCATCATCATCGGCATTCTCACCTCGAGAGATCCCTTGTGTGTTCCCACTGATCCATCATCATCATCATCATCATCATCATCATCATCATCAGACTGAAAGCTTTTTTTTTGTGTTCCTACTCACCTATCATCATCGTCATACTGAAAGCTGTTAGGTGTGTGCCTTCTCACTCATCATGATCATGATCATCAGACCGAAAGCTCTTTCTCAGGTGTGTTCCTACTCACCCATCATCATCATCATCATCAGACCAAAAGCTCCATGTCAGGTGTTCCCACTCACTCACTGTCATCATCATAATCACCATCATCATCAGACCGAAAACTCCACATCCAATGTGTTCCCACTCACCCAACATCATCATCATCATACCACCGCCGCTACCACTTTCTATTTTCTGCAGCTTGCTTTGTGTAGAGCTGTAGCAGCCAAATATTGTGCAGTATGCCACTGTCACGTCACAACTTTGTAAACTATGTGATCATGCTCAGTTATCCGACATGCTCCACCAGCAGAGGACTTTGAAATAGCGCGGGCTGTCCCATAATACATGTTTGGCGCATTAGTGAATTATCGCTGTGTTAGTGTCGGGGGGTTCACCCACAGCAGCTGCAGTTAACTAGTTTCGATTTGACAGTGCAGGTGAACTTCATGATAGCGTACGTGGCTGTCATGTAGCGACTCCAAAACTGCATGAAAGCTATCTGTGATGCGATCATAATAGTGTTCAGGTGGTTGCTATTTATGATTGCATTGCTAGCTGCTGGGTTGCGTCAGCAGAGGATGCTGCATTCAGCCAGTAGTTGTGACAATCGTGCAGTTTTGTTTTGACTCCGTGTGTGTAGGTGATGCTTGTGCCTGCGGAAATGTGTGTATGCCTTACGATCACATTGCCAGCAACAGTTGCGTCCATAGTGGATTCACCTGCCAGTACAGTAGAACCTCGTTATAACGAAACCGGATATAACAAAATATCGGATATAACGAAGCAATCGCAATTCCCCTTGAAATTCCTATAGATGAAATTGACATTGGTTATAACGAACTAATGGTTATAACGAAGTAATTACCGCTCCCCCGTCAACTTCGTTATAACGAGGTTTTACTGTAGTTCCGTTTGCAATCTTAGCTCTTAAGCTGCGCAGGCCTTAATTCTGAGGTGCGTGGACGTTAATTGTTCCGTGGGTAACCACGGTTATGAAGGTTTAATTTTTGTCTCTTGCGGATGCTGCATTTGACCCGGGGCAATGCATGCACAATGTCACAAAAATTATCGTGACGGAAGCTGTTGAAGCTGTGCTCCGTATGCCATCATCAAACTCATCGTGCATGGTTTATGGACAAATGACTTATTGACAGCCAGAAGTTATCGTCGTGCGCGTGGTGGTGGCAGCGATAACGAAAGAGACACGGCAGGGGGCAAGGTCACGTTTCCGATGAATAAAGATGCGCAGGTCTTCACTTTAGTCACATTGTGAAGAAAGTTGCAAGATGACACGAAAAACGACTTTAATACTTTCTTTATGCAGAATAAGTACAGAATTTGTGTACTTGTTCAGAAAATAAAACTGCACCGTTGTAGCAGACTTTTTTCCTTTTTTTTTTGGTAGTCTTTATAGCGCTGACGATTGGCTAATTCGGAAATTTCTTTGGGTCCTGTGAAATCCTGATTAATCGAGTTTTACTTCGTCAACTTGTCGCACTGAACGGCTGTCATTGATGTACAGGTGAGACAGTGCACATCCCGTGAATTGTCTTTTCTGTCTACGTCTTCCCACGTTGCACTGAACACAAGGAGCAGGAAATGTTCAACTGCCACATTTGCTGCATTGTTATTGCACCTCCCTAAAGAATATTTCTATATTGGTTAAAATATGTTATACTAAATCAAGATACTTATAAAGTAAGTACTAACAGGTGGTACCACTCAATTTCAGGTTGTGCCCGCGCTTCAAGGGAAAGGACCATCTCGAAGAGATCATGTACTACGAAAACGTGCGCCGGTCTAACCTTCTCGCTCTTTTGGACAAGTTTCGTGAAGTGCTCTTCACTGTGCAGCATGAAGACCCCACGATAGCAGTGTTCTACAGCTGACATAGTGGTTATTAGGTTTATTATTTTTTTTTTTTACCTCTTCAAAGAGTGTGCCCGTATGTCACCTCTGGACATTGCTGGTGAAGCCTAGGCTAGTCTACATGAAGTGGCGCGTTTTTAATTGCCATTAGTTAATTACCATTGTCAGCTAAATGCTGGCCAGCATAGTGGCATGCCTGCCTTAGTTTTTTTCTGTTGGTTGTTTCATTTTGTTCAGGAAATTGTGCCAAAATACTTCTTGACCCTCTTTGTGGGCAAAAGTGCAACCAAACGTTATGTACATTGTTTTAAAAAGGAAGTTGCATTAATGAACATTTCATGCTCTGTTACAGTCTTTGCAGCTTGGTAAAACCACATGGGAATGGCGTAAGAATTTTGGAGACAATAGAATCTTTTGAGAAAACTTAAATTTTTGGGCATGTGGCAGCTATAGCCTGCAACACTTTGTTTCCAAATGCAGTATGTGTGCATACTGGAAAACCCGACACCGAATGGTGGAATCGATATTGTTCTCAGACTTTGCAGTCTCCAAGCTTTTTGCATCGACTGTATGTACATGTCGCCCTTGGGTGTTATTGTAAACGTCTAAGGCTGCTTGCTGCTTTTAAAAGAATTATTCTATGGATGCTGCCCGAGAATGATATTCACAAATTTCCTCACTGGCAGCAGCCATGCATGAAGGAGACTTATCGCTACTCTGGGAATCCAGCGGGAGACTGGTGAGTGTTGCTGTAACGAAGACGTCTTCACCTAGCAGAGCACATGAGCTGGTGGTTTTTATCTCACTGGTCTGCAACCTTTAGCTAAAGTAGACGAGAAGACATGTATTCTAGAGGAAGTTGTTGGCGGTCTTGTTGGTTGATACTTTTAAACTGCAAAATCACAAATCAGGCACGGGAGAAGCAAACACTCAACAAAGCGCAAGCGCTAACTTGCAACAATCCTTATTTTGAGACACTTTTCTGCACGTATATAGTACATCGTCCAGAAAGCATGTACAACCGTGTGCGCTCTGCAGTTTAGGAGAATTGAGGACATGTTTGCAAATTCACTCATTTGCGCATTGTCGTGAGCACTGTGGTGTGGTGTTAACTGTGTTTCACTTGTCCACCTTGAGCAACAATGTTTACAAACAGTAAAGAAGGGGTAAAGGCAGCTGTTATAAAAATGGTGTTTCCCAGCACGTGCACTGTGGTTTTTTTTAAAGGCCTTGAGGGGGCATGTTCTCAATGTTTATGAAGGATCCATTGCTATAAACATACATTGCACAAGCTGCATGAGATGCATTTTGTTGATTCTCACATTCCAACAATGTGTACGTTTCTTTTTTTTTTCCCCCTCACATGCTGGTACCATGGACTGTAGTGATTTGTCGGTTTCCTTGTATTTCGTCCAGTTTGGCTTGATTTGAACGGAGTCCTCACAAATGGCAAGTCTATAGCCTTGGGAAATTAATGAAAATCGAGTAAAATTCGGTTTCCTTGTATTTCGTCCAGTTTGGCTCGATTTGAACGGGGTCGCGTCTTCCTCACAAATGGCAAGTCTATAGCCTTGGGAAATTAATGACAATCGAGTAAAATTCGGTTTCTTTGTATTTCGTCCAGCTTGGCTCGATTTGAACGGGGTCGCATTTTCCTCACAAATGGCAAGTCTATAGCCTTGGGAAATTAATGACAATCGAGTAAAATTCGGTTTCTTTGTATTTCGTCCAGCTTGGCTCGATTTGAACGGGGTCGCATTTTCCTCACAAATGGCAAGTCTATAGCCTTGGGAATTAATGACAATCGAGTAAAATTCGGTTTCTTTGTATTTCGTCCAGCTTGGCTCGATTTGAACGGGTTCGCATTTTCCTCACAAATGGCAAGTCTATAGCCTTGGGAAATTAATGACAATCGAGTAAAATTCGGTTTCTTTGTATTTCGTCCAGCTTGGCTCGATTTGAACGGGGTCGCATTTTCCTCACAAATGGCAAGTCTATAGCCTTGGGAAATTAATGAAAATCGAGAAAAATTCGGTTTCTTTTGTATTTCGTCCACCTTGGCCCGATTTGAACGGGGTCGCGTTTTCCTCACAAATGGCAAGTCTATAGCCTGGGAAATTAATGAAAATCGAGTAAAATTCGGTTTCTTTGTATTTCATCCAGCCTGGCTCGATTTGAACGGGGTCGCGTTTTCCTCAAAAATGGCAAGTCTATAGCCTTGGGAAATTAATGAAAATCGAGTAAAATTCGGTTTCCTTGTATTTCGTCCAGCTTGGCTCGATTTGAACGGGGTCGCGTTTTCCTCACAAATGGCAAGTCTATAGCCTTGGGAAATTAATGAAAATCGAGTAAAATTCGGATTCTTTGTATTTCGTCCAGTTTGGCTCGATTTGAACGGGGTCGTATTTTCCTCACACATGGCAAGTCTATAGCCTTGGGAAATTAATGAAAATCGAGTAAAATTCGGTTTCTTTGTATTCGTCCAGTTTGGCTCGATTTGAACGGGGTCGCGTTTTCCTCACAAATGGCAAGTCTATAGCCTTGGGAAATTAATGAAATCGATGGCTCATCACACCAGTGTTTGCACTTCCCTTGTGTTGTTTCTATGCTGGTAATTGCTTGGAACAATAAAAGGAGTCTAAAGGACTGTTATTTAAGAAGCCGTAGTCAAAGTCACTTGTTCTCGAGTAACTTGGTCCCAACGAACCCTGCTCATGTTTCGAGGAGTCACAAGGAATTTCGCTCCCTTTTCATTTAAATTTCCAGGCATCTGTGGCTGTGAGTACAAAAGCTCCGTTCCATGTGTCTTAAATCTGAGCACACAGCTGACCTGGGCGGAAAGACATGCACTCCCTATGCCTGTCATGTAGCAGTAGGCTTAAAGGGCAACTCTGACGGTTTTTTCACCATGTCCTGATATCGATGTTTTCCAAAGGTAATGATTGTCCTGTAGGAGCCAGGATGGTTCAATCTGCTCAGAAACGCACCAATAATTTTAAATAACCGACTGGAAGGCGTGTTCGAACCGAAACTGGTAGACGCTTCGTGCAGCGTATGGGATGACGTCACAACCTTCCCACCATAAGAAATATGGAGCTGGTGCCAGAAACATGACAGTGGCGAAGTCATCCGCCGACGTATTGAGTTATGCGAGCTTTTCTCAACTTGACAGCGACGATTTGAACGCTGAAGTGAGGCCGTTTTGCTTTTGACAGCCCGCTGCTTTGGGTAGGCAGTGTTGAAGGTGACGACGTAAAAAACAAAGGGTGGCCCGCGTGGGAATCTACTAAAAATTTTAAAAATTCATTTCCAGGAAAACTGAATAATTTGCAACCGCCTGGCTTGGCATCTATTATTACAGTACCGAGGAGAATATACAGTAAAACCTTGTTATAACGAAGTTGATGGGGAGCAGTAATTACTTTGTTATAACCATTAGTTTGTTATAACCAATATCAATTTCATTTATAGGAACTTCAAGGGGAATTGCAATTGCTTCGTTATATCCGATAGTTCGTTATATCCGGTTTCGTTATAATGAGGTTCCACTGTATGCTGAAAATTTCATTGAGATCCGTATACAATGAAAAATCGCCGGAGTTGCCCTTTAAGGGCAAAGGTGTGGGTAGTGAGTGGTACGAGGGCAAGTGCTGGTCCACACTGCCCTTCTGCACAATCCAAGATCCTTTCTCTTTCTTTCTTTATTGTCCTTCGCATAATCGCTATGATGTAGCAGTGCGGATAGCCGGTAAAAGGTGAGAGTGCGTTCGCTTTTCACTTCTGCATGGACATCGGACAATTCTGCATGGACAATTAATTTCCCAAGGCTATAGACTTGCCGCTTTTGAGAAAAATGCGACCCCGTTCGAATCGAACCAAACTGGCCGAAATACAACGATATCCATTTTACTCGATTTTAATTAATTTCCCAAGGCTATAGACTTGCCACTTTTGAGAAAAATGCGACCCCGTTCGAATCGAACCGAACTGGCCGAAATACAACGATATCTCATTTTATTCGATTCTAATTAATTTCCCAAGGCTATAGACTTGCCACTTTTGATAAAAATGCGACCCCGTTCGAATCGAACCAAACTGGCCGAAATACAACGATATCCCATTTTACTCGATTTTAATTATTTTCCCTAGGCTATAGACTTGCCACTTTTGAGAAAAATGCGATCCCGTTCGAATCGAACCAAACTGGCCGAAATACAACGATATCCCATTTTACTCGATTCTAATTAATTTCCCAAGGCCATAGACTTGCCACTTTTGAGAAAAATGCGACCCCGTTCGAATCGAACCAAACTGGCCGAAATACAACGATATCCCATTTTACTCGATTTCAATTAATTTCCCAAGTCTATAGACCTGCCGCTTTTGAGAAAATGTGACCCTGTTCGAATCGAACCAAAGTGGCCGAAATACAACGATATCCCATTTTACTCGAATTTAATTAATTTTCCAAGGATATAGACTTGCCACTTTTGAGAAAAATGCGACCCCGTTCGAATCGAACCAAACTGGCCGAAATACAACGATATCCCATTTTACTCGATTTTAACGGGGTCGCGTATTTCGTCCAGTTTGGCTCAATTTGAACGGGGTCGCGTTTTCCTCACAAATGGCAAGTCTATAGCCTTGGGAAATTAATGAAAATCGAGTAAAATGCGGTTTCTTTGTATTTCGTCGAGTTTGGCTCGATTTGAACGGGGTCGCGTTTTCCTCAGAAATGGCAAGTCTATAGCCTTGGGAAATTAATGAAAATTGAGTAAAATTCGGTTTCTTTGTATTTTGTCCAGTTTGGCTCGATTTGAACGGGGTCGCGTTTTCCTCAGAAATGGCAAGTCTATAGCCTTGGGAAATTAATGGAAATCTAGTAAAATTCGGTTTCTTTGTATTTCGTCCAGTTTGGCTCGATTTGAACGGGGTCGCGTTTTCCTCACAAATGCAAGTCTATAGCCTTGGGAATTAATGAAAATGGAGTAAAATTCGGTTTCTTTGTATTTCGTCCAGTTTGGCTCGATTTGAACGGGGTCGCGTTTTCCTCACAAATGGCAAGTCTATAGCCTTGGGAAATAATGAAAATCGAGTAAAATTCGGTTTCTTTGTATTTCGTCCAGTTTGGCTCGATTTGAAAGGGGTCGCGTTTTCCTGACAAATGGCAAGTCTATAGCCTTGGAAAATTAATGTAAAGCGAGTAAAATTTGGTTTCTTTGTATTTCGTCCAGTTTGGTTGGATTTAAATGGGGTCGCGTTTTCCTCACAAATGGCAAGTTTATAGCCTTGGGAAATTAATGAAAATCGAGTAAAATTCGGTTTCTTTGTACTTCGTCCAGTTTGGCTCGATTTGAAGGGGGTCGCGTTTTCCTCACATATGGCAAGTCTATATACCCTTGGGAAATTAATGAAAATCGAGTAAAATTCGGTTTCTTTGTATTTCGTCCAGTTTGGCTCGATTTGAACGGGGTCGCGTTTTCCTCACAAATGGCAAGTCTATAGCCTTGGGAAATTAATGTAAATCGAGTAAAATTCGGTTTCTTTGTATATCGTAGTCTTGGGTGTTATGTGAAATTTTGACTCGGTCAGAAGTCGCACAAAATGCGTTTTCCCGCGTCGTAGAGCATTCCTCTACTTATTCCGCGCCTTCCTGAATAAAAATACGGTCTCTCAAAATTTTGCCCAAATTCCAAAAAGGTTAGACTATAGTATTGGGTTTTTTGTGAAATTTTGACTCGTTCAGAAGTCGCTCTAAATACGTTTGGCCGCATCATAGAGCATTCCTCTACTTATTGCGCGCCTTCCTTAATAAAAATAAGGTCTCTCAAAATTTTGCCCAAAATGCCAAAAAGGTAAGACTATAGTATTGGGTTTTTTGTGAATTTTGACTCGTTCAGAAGTCGCTCTAAATACGTTTGGCCGCATCGTAGAGCATTCCTCTACTTATTGCGCGCCTTCCTGAATAAAAATACGGTCTCTCAAAATCTTGCCCAAAATGCCAAAAAGGTAAGACTATAGTATTGGGTTTTTTGTGAAATTTTGACTCGTTCAGAAGTCGCACAAAATGCGTTTTTCCGTATCGTAAAGCATTCCTCTACTTATTGCGCGCCTTCCTGAATAAAAATACGGTCTCTCAAAATCTTGCCCAAAATGCCAAAAAGGTAAGACTATAGTATGGGTTTTTTGTGAAATTTTGACTCGATCAGAAGTCGCACAAAATGCGTTTTCCCGCATCGTAGAGCATTCCTCTACTTATTGCGCGCCTTCCTGAATAAAAATACGGTCTCTCAAAATTTTGCCCAAAATGCCAAAAAGGTAAGACTATAGTATTGGGTTTTTTGTGAAATTTTGACTCGATCAGAAGTCGCACAAAATGCGTTTTACCGCATCGTAGAGCATTCACTACTTATTGCGCGCCTTCCTGAATAAAAATACGGTCTCTCAAAATTTTGCCCAAAATGCCAAAAAGGTAAGACTATAGTATTGGGTTTTTTGTGAAATTTTGACTCGATCAGAAGTCGCACAAAATGGCCGAAATACAACGATATTCCATTTTACTCGATTTTAATTAATTTCCCAAGGCCACTTTTGCCACTTTTGAGAAAAATGCGTCCCTGTTAGAATCGAAGCAAACTGGCCGAAATACAACGATATCCCATTTTACTCGATTATAATTAATTTCCCAAGGCTATAGACTTGCCACTTTTGAGAAAAATGCGACCCCGTTCGAATCGAACCAAACTGGCCGAAATACAACGATATCCCATTTTACTCGATTTTAATTAATTTCCCAAGGCTATAGACTTGCCACTTTTGAGAAAAATGCGACCCCGTTCGAAACGAACCAAACTGGCCGAAATACAACGATATTCCATTTTACTCGATTTTAATTAATTTCCCAAGGCTATAGACTTGCCGCTTTCGAGAAAAATGCGACCCCGTTCGAATCGAACCAAACTGGCCGAAATACAACGATATCCCATTCTACTCGATTTTAATTAATTTCCCAAGGCCACTTTTGCCACTTTTGAGAAAAATGCGTCCCTGTTAGAATCGAAGCAAACTGGCCGAAATACAACGATATCCCATTTTACTCGATTATAATTAATTTCCCAAGGCTATAGACTTGCCACTTTTGAGAAAAATGCGACCCCGTTCGAATCGAACCAAACTGGCCGAAATACAACGATATCCCATTTTACTCGATTTTAATTAATTTCCCAAGGCTATAGACTTGCCACTTTTGAGAAAAATGCGACTCCGTTCGAATCGAACCAAACTGGCCGAAATACAACGATATCCCATTTTACTCGATTTCAATTAATTTCCCAAGGCTATAGACTTGCCACTTTTGAGAAAAATGCGACCCCGTTCTAATCGAACCAAACTGGCCGGAATACAACGATATCCCATTTTACTCAAAATGCCAAAAAGGTAAGACTATAGTATTGGGTTTTTTGTGAAATTTTGACTCGTTCAGAAGTCGCTCTAAATACGTTTGGCCGCATCATAGAGCATTCCTCTACTTATTGCGCGCCTTCCTGAATAAAATACGGTCTCTCAAAATTTTGCCCAAAATGCCAAAAAGGTAAGACTATAGTATTGGTTTTTTGTGAAATTTTGACTCGATCAGAAGTCGCACAAAATGCGTTTTCCCGCATCGTAGAGCATTCCTCTACTTATTGCGCGCCTTCCTGAATAAAAATACGGTCTCTCAAAATTTTGCCCAAAATGCCAAAAAGGTAAGACTATAGTCTTGGGTTTTTTGTGAAATTTTGACTCGATCAGAAGTCGCTCTAAATACGTTTGGCCGCATCATAGAGCATTCCTCTACTTATTGCGCGCCTTCCTGAATAAAATACGGTCTCTCAAAATCTTGCCCAAAATGCCAAAAAAGGTAAGACTATAGTCTTGGGTTTTTTGTGAAATTTTGACTCGATCAGAAGTCGCACAAATGCGTTTTACCGCATCGTAGAGCATTCCTCTACTTATTGCGCGCCTTCCTGAATAAAAATACGGTCTCTCAAAATTTTGCCCAAAATGCCAAAAAAGGTAAGACTATAGTATGGGTTTTTTGTGAAATTTTGACTCGATCAGAAGTCGCTCTAAATACGTTTGGCCGCATCATAGAGCATTCCTCTACTTATTGCGCGCCTTCCTGAATAAAAATACGGTCTCTCAAAATTTTGCCCAAAATGCCAAAAAAGGTAAGACTATAGTATTGGTTTTTTGTGAAATTTTGACTCGATCAGAAGTCGCACAAAATGCGTTTTCCGCATCGTAGAGCATTCCTCTACTTATTGCGCGCCTTCCTGAATAAAAATACGGTCTCTCAAAATTTTGCCCAAAATGCCAAAAAAGGTAAGACTATAGTCTTGGTTTTTTGTGAAATTTTGACTCGATCAGAAGTCGCACAAATGCGTTTTACCGCATCGTAGAGCATTCCTCTACTTATTGCGCGCCTTCCTGAATAAAAATACGGCAACGATATCCCATTTTACTCGAATTTAATTAATTTCCAAGGCTATGGGAGCGAGGACATACCGTGGCGCCGCCACGCGGGAGAACCGATGTGACGCGCAAAGTTGGATTGCTCCGACAGCACTGCCTTGCTCAGCCCGGAGCTGCTTTGCGCGTCGCCTTTTATTGTTGTTGCCGTTTATTTCAGCTAGACGATATCTGTAAAATACTGTTGTGGCTACGTTATTGATTCTTCAACAAGGTAATTAACTCTTCCGGAAAAAGAATAGGTTCATTACAAAGCTTTAGACACCGCGTCGTCGACTGCTGTTGTCGTCTGCTATGGTCACCGGCGAGGATACCGCGCGTGCGGAGTCCGCTGGTTTTTTAGGTGAGATAGCATTTTGATGAATGAAAATGAATTAAAGGTAAGCATCAGATGGTTTTAGCGCGTGGTTGCGGTAAATAAACCTAGCTTTTGGCCGCAAGAAAGGCGTGCGACGAGTTTCTCGTGCAATTCATTCATTGTATGTTTGCATCAACAAAGGAACCGCCGTTGACAAGAAGAAATCGAATTAGCAAATTTGTATTCATGCTGAACACGCATACCCCTATGCAGCGCGATGCGAGTGGTTCCTTCATTTTTGCGGAAAGCAGCAGGCATAGAGCTGCATAAAATTGCGATGCCGACCTTTCTCACATGATTTAAGGTGCACACACGACATACGCACATGCGCGCCTCATTAAACCTTGTTATTTTTGAACAGGGGGTTCACCTTAGGACGCTGTGGCTTGATCACAATTTAAATTCTCGCCAGTATGACCCCAAGGACACTAGCCTGGAGCACAGTTGTCCGTTGCTTCTTTTCTTTTGCTTATATTTTCCCGCGTATTCAAGACGGTCGTCACACGGCGATTTTCGATCGCGGTCGAGCCAGTTCATGGCTGCATTTTTCGACGAATGACTCCCGTCCGTATTTTGCACGAAGGGTCCAATAGCGATCGAAAATACAGCGTAAGACCGGACGTGTTAGTTTCCTCATTTGAATGCACTAGCAGAGACTCGGAACGAGGCCCCCCCCCCTACCATTTTTCTAGAGGGGGCTCGGCCCCCCCTCCCACTTTCCAACATTTCCGCGGAAATAAAAATTTTTGACAAGAATTTTCAATCTGGTGGTAGTTAAAAAAACCCCAGGTGGTCGAAATTTCCGGATTCCTCCAACACGGCGTCTCTCATAATCAAAACTGGTTTGGGACGTACGTTAAAAGCCACAAATCAGTCAATCAATTAAGGTGGTGGTTCTGTGGTGCAGTGCTTTCCAAAACACTGGACCACACAACCACGTGGGTTGCGCGGTGTGCCGCAGGTTTTCAGTACTTCCGAAAGTCCCAAACATTTTGAAATGTATACCAATGTGAAATAAGCGATGATGCAAATATGTGAAATATTAAACGGCTAAAATGAATTTAAAACAATAATTGATTTCATTAATATTATAGTAAATAATAATACATAATATGCATTTTAAAGAAATTAGAATCGACAAATACTGAGAACAAAAAATAATCAACACAACATGCAAAGACGACAATAAATGCCCCCCCCCCCCCGCACACACACACACTCCGAAAAACGTTCTGGAGTCCCTTTGCACTAGTACGCTGCAAGGTGTAACTTATTGTGGTCTAATGATTCAGTGAAACTATCAGTGTCCAGCATCTACACCTTCATCGATAAGCCGTATGACACCCGCAGTGCTGAGAAAAAGGAGAATCTATGTTTGAAGCTGGCCACGTGTCGTCTGCAGTGTAAAGGGGGAGAGAGAGAGAGAATTTTATTGATGAATCCGGAGATGTTAGCCTGGTTAATGCCTGGGTGTAAAAGGGGAAGAAGTGATACTGGCTGGGTTCATTTTGCAGACGGTTTTTTAGAATATACCAAGTTTCCCAAACTCCGAGCGCACTTTTCAGCTTTTGTGGTCGCTAGGTGTCCGCGAACGTGAAATAAACGCGAATCGACGATGTTTGTAGATAAAAACGCTGGCGAATGGCTCTTGAAGCGCGCGCGTGAATGCGTGAACCGTCCGCTTCGGAGGAGGCTCGGCGCCAGGTGGGATCGTGGGATCACGTGATCCAACTTTGCACGTCAGAACGACCGCAGCGCCAGCCCCTCCAGTGGTGGCCCTCGCGCCCAATAGACTTGCACTTTTGAGAAAAATGCGACCCCGTTCTAATCGAACCAAACTGGCCGGAATACAACGATATCCCATTTTACTCGATTTTAATTAATTTCCCAAGGCTATAGACTTGCCATTTTGAGAAAAATGCGACGCCGTTCGAATCGAACCAAACTGGCCGAAATACAACGATATCCCATTTTACTCGATTTTAATTAATTTCCCAAGGCTATAGACTTGCCACTTTTGAGAAAAATGCGACGCCGTTCGAATCGAACCAAACTGGCCGAAATACAACGATATCCCATTTTACTCGATTTTAATTAATTTCCCAAGGCTATAGACTT